>OY743225.1:119275623-120475623 GCA_963555765.1 Orthonevra nobilis | reverse complement strand
AATAAATCTTCCGATAGTGAAGCCTACTCACCGAAAATTCGAGGCTGCATAAGGTCGTTCGGCGTTAAACATTTAACGCAAAAGTGACTGCAAATACAGTAGAAATTTTCATATGTCATTAATGAAATTTAAATTTCATAATTCACTTCCAAATTATTTGTGAATCGCGTTTGTTCGCAAAATTGGCAATGTTGGAAAATATTTTCGAAAAGGAATTGATTGTTTGTTTCATTCAATTCTAAAAGATGAAACGCCTTAAATGGGCAATACAGAAGATGATGTTTAATGTAAGTTTAATTACGTGCTCTAAATCCGCAAATACATTTGTTTAAAACGATTAACAGAGGCAATCATGAATTGGGCATTGCACTTAGAATTTCAGAATCTCAGTTGAACTTGAAATCGTTATATCCAACCGTTTCATAAATAATTTTACGACGATCCAGCTGACTTTTGAAGTTTAGTCAATCAATCGCAAAAGAAGTCAAATATTTTTAACTTCAAATCCAGGCCAATGCCTCGCCAAATGTCAACTAGTTTTGCAGTCAAATTCACGCATTAGCGCGAATTTTCCGATCGAGTTTTTTAAAAGTTTATTGTCAAGTCCCGAATTCGACTCCCTTTAATATATTTTTTGTTTTTTAATTTTCTTTATGTCTTGGTTTGAGTTACGAACGAGAGCTCACTCAGCATTGACAGGAATCCTAGTCGATGTCTGGCAACAACGAAACCACCGGTTCGCCCTCCGTTCAGTTAGAAGGTTGATGGCACTTGATAAACACCTGTAGACCTCAGAATTATTGTAACTGCTTAGTTGACCAAGTTAAAATCCTTCACCGATTGCTGCCTACGGGACCTCAAGCGATACTAACTCTCTCTCCCTCTACATTATTAAACTTGGTACCACTTTAGTTGTCGGTTTAGGATCGCACCTCCGAGGCCAAATGCCATATTCTCATTAACGCAGTTAGCATTCAAAAATTCAGTCTTCTGAACTTTCTTCACAAACTTTCGCACACCTGCTTCAGTCGGTGCATTGTTTCGACTGAAGTTCCTTTTCAAAATACGCACTTTTTTCGAAGCATGGATTCTGTCCTGGAAGTAACGTTGCAATCTTTGCTTAAGTTTTTTTTTTTAATGTCGACTATGCCATGCTGAATGCAATTTTCACTCACAAATACATCCGTTTTATATGCTCTTCTGAAACAGAAAATAATTGCATCCTAGCTCACACCTATTCCAAGAATTGCCAGCCGAAAGAGTAAGAAAATATTTAACCAAAATCCAATCCAATTACATTTGTCCGATCACATTTTACAGTCTCTCAAGTTTTTGTTTTTCCTTCCGTTTCATTTAAATGAATGCAATCCAAGCACAAGAAACAACAATAAGTCCGACTCTAAACCTCAAAGCAATCTCGTGTCCTTGAAATGGATTCTATCTTCTGCACTACTCTCCACTTCTTCAAGCAAGCACATGGTTTTTTTGTTATTAAGATTTCCTTTGTGTAGTTCTTTCCTAGAACCAAGTACTTCCACTGGATTAAACAATTAAACCTCACGACAGGATTTGAAGGACAAACAAGAACCAAATGCAAAAAAATAAAATGCATTAGATGACTCTGGAAATATTGCAGCACTCGATTAATATAAAATGAATGCTGTAGGTAAGTACTGAGTTGAGAAGAGAAAGGAGCCACTGACAAGGGAATATTGTGACTCGATTTTACAACTGCAGACATAAAGGACACGCCAAAGTGGAAAGCTTGCTATTTCAATCTTGACACGTAAAATTACAATCAAAGGGATTTTCACTAGAAAACAATTCAGCAAACCGTTTTAATTAAAAGAGGAACTAGAATATTTACCACATGGTGGACCTTCTTTTTCGCCCGTTTGGGTGGTGTAAAAATATAGCATCTAGATCTTTGGGGCATGGATGATGATCGAATCTTCTTTTAAGCGAGCTTTTCTTTTAAAAAGTCAACACACACAAAAAATTATGAAATGTTTAGGTTTTGAATAAAATCTGTAAGTAGAAGATTTTGAAGGACTCGAAGATTGTTAAGAATGAGCAAACTTACCTGATTTTGATATTTCGTCTCGACAGAATAATAGCTTGTTAAGATGATGCTTGTTACTCTGAAGGCAAAACACTGACAGCAAAGAGATGACATGTCACCCGAAAATCACAAAAAAAAACTTATAGCGTATAAAATTTTAAAAATTACTTCGAATTTAACGAACACAAATTAGTCGATACTTAATCCTTCGACTTTATTCAGACTCCAACCATTGGAGTGCTCGCAAAAAAAAAATACATTGATCTGAGTTCAAATTCACTCCACAATATTTCAATTATCATTATCCCTTGGCATGGTCAAATCCTTAGTCTCTTTAAGTCTCTTACTAAATTGAGACTTTAAAGAGCGACGTTAGACTAAGTGAACGTGCCGAGGAAGAAGGAAGTTCATCAAATTCTGGAAACGTTTTTAAATCTTTTCCCAAGCTCTGTGTATCGAAAGTACGGAAATGTTCTCTATCATTTGTTTAGGAAAACTCTCAGGAGCGATATTTGAATAGCCGAAAGTCAGAAGACAGGACTCAGACCAAAGAACATATCTCCTTTACTTTTCACAAGTTTCATGTCCAAAGGGCAGATTAGGTTAGGTATCGCTGGCTGTCATAAGGCACACTTAGGTCAGTGTTTTGAACCATTGTGATATCGCAAATGAACTGAGAGAGAGGTCTTTTGCAAGAGCAATTTCAGCAAATGCTGTAAAGAATGGGGAACAACCGTTTATTTTCCTTGATTTTGTTCGGACCTTGCATTCGTAGAGAACGTAATTGACGGTCTCCTCGTTCTCCTCCAAACTGCAACTTCTAAAGAAATCATAAGACGACACGCGTCTAGTCTTTTTGCATGACTGCTGATGAGGCAGTGTCCCGTAAGTGAAGACTTACGAAGATCTTCCCATTTGACCGGTTCCAGGAAGATTTTAACGAGTTTGGCAATGTGAGGCCGAGCGTTCTCATGCTATAGAATCACTTTTTCGTGCCTAAATTTCACTTAGAGCAGCATCTCCGTAAAGTTTTTTGAAGCTCTCAATGCGCTGACACTTTAAAATGCAGCGGAAATACAATCTTGACTTGGAATATATGGCGGCTCCGGATACTCCCCATCGGTCAGATCTCCCTATGCATTTTACTTTGATAGTTTATCAGAATCTTTCCTTTCCTTTCAGCAGAACTTTAATCACTTCTCCCGTTCAAAGTAATTTTCCTTGGATGTCCTGCCGGGGCCATTGAACTACTCTCCTCCGACTAATTTCCGTCTTAATCGAGTCAAACACAGACATCGAAGCACATCTCCTGTGCTTCATCATTAATTTACTTTGCAAACTTTACTTAACTTCCCTTGATGCCAATTTGAACACGCAACAAAAACTCTTGCCCTACCCTTGATACCGATCATTTTTATTTAATTACCCCTTCCCTCATTGTGTCTCTGTTCCTTTTCCTGACACATTCAGCTCTATGCACAGAGTATAGTTTCAGTAAGTTTTATGATTCATCCTTCTGGCTCCCTTTAGCCGGATGCAAAAATACGAGGACCTGAATAATTGCCATAAAAAAAAAAATTGCATCTAACTCAAGTTCAATGGCATCTGTAGTGGAGTACCATCCTCCGTCCATCAATGGCACTCCTGATCACCTTCCCATCACACTTTCAATCCTTTCGCCTTCTCATTGCCGTTGAGTGCATGTCTGTCTGTCTGCCTCCAAATGGTGTCGTCTGCTTTACTATCGTTCCCTATTCTGTGTGCCATGCAGTCTTTCGGTACCAAAGAGAGGTGGGGAAACAAATGTGGTTTCATAGAGTGTGCAGACTATATTCCCGGTACTCGTGGGTTAAATTAAAAATGACTTTTGTTAGTCTTGCTGTAAAGTGCTGCTTCTGCTGTTGCATAAATCAATACTAATCCTTTTTTTTTCCTATTTCATTTACATCCTGGAAAACGATCAAGAAGAGCTCGTCATCCAAGTCCGACGCAAGAGAGAATCTGTTGACTAACTAAAAGACTATTTTTAGAAAGCTTCAGATGACGCTGGGCTCAAGGTGAGACGAGACTACGTCCACATCGGTGATATCGTATACTTTCACCGCAATAGCTTACCAGGTTTGGTTAGGTTAGCCCCTAACAGCGCGAACAACGTGAGTTGTTGGCAAACAAAAACCGAACTCGTTGTCGGACTATCAATTACATCTCTCGTTCGATTTCCGCATATGGAAGTGGTTCGGAGGCGGCGACGAGGGCTGGACGGCCGCAAACGAGATATCAATTTAATTTGATTTCGCTTAGATGAATCGATTCTCTATTTTCGATTTGTTACCAAATGGAGTATGGCTTCTGTCATTTGGAGCAGAGTGGAGGAGACTTGTTTTGGACATAATTAGAACTGAGTTTGCAAAAGCTGTTTTATTATAAGAGGTTGCCATTTGAAACTGGTATATGCTTGCAGTTTTATTACCTTTGTTTAAGAGTGAGAAGTCGCAAATGAGACCCTAGATTCATCCTTTGCTGAGTGATTTTGATTGAAATCAAGGTTATGGAACTGAGCTCTTTAAAATACTGGCTTGATAATAGGCAGTAGGCCATCCTGTCAACCTTATTTTACACGGCCTAACCTACATATATCGTTCTTGAGTGACTGAAACGCCTCTGTCCCCACAAATCGACTGTGCTACAAACCGACTGTTCTACGGCTTGTGTGGCACGTTGTCCCATCTTGTTGGAAAATATACATAAATAATTATGTTGAATAAATCCACAATGATTTGAAGTCCTTTTGCTAAATCTGCATTCTTTTGAAGTCAGTAACGCGTGTTTTCAAGCCGAGCAAACATCCAGTATGATTTGAAGTCCTTTTGCTCAAAAAAACATTAATCCGCATTCTCTTGGAGGCAGGAATTAGTGCATTCAAGCCGGGCAATCAGAAGAGCACTGCTCTCAACATGATGTTAATGAAAATGTATACTTTCAGTATGTTTACGTATTTTGAATGAATTCAAAGAATTTTAAAGAGAGATTCATTGAATCCCACCAATTCAACGCGGGTCCACTAATGACTTCAATGTTTTATGTGAATTCACTGGTGACTTCAGCTTAAATCATATGAATTCAATTCAAATAATTTCCGAAAATGATTTCAATTTTATGATAACTAACAATTTATTGAATCAGTCATTGACTTCAAAAGTCTTTTGAATTCGCAGTCTTTTTTTTAAACTTAAAAACATAAATCAAAAGGTTGAATTCTTTGGTTTAAATCACATGAATTGGAACTGAAGGTCGCCAAAGTGGCGACTCCTTGATTGTCTGAGGCACAGACATGGAAATTTTGCTTCTTACGAACTCGACTTTTTGAGCAAAATTTTACGTCAATCTCGAGCGAAGCGAAGCTTCAATTTCTGAATCAGTTGGACGCAAACTTCTCCTCAGTATAGTTCGACTTGGTTGCAGTTGCTGAGATCCTAAGGGGATTGAGGGTCTCCCACCCACTTTCGGTTGCAAAATTCTACATTAAACAGGTGGTGTTTTGAAATTGCGCACCATCCTCTCAGTCGCTAAACAAAACTTCTCAAACTCTGTTGCTTCAGACTGTGACCCTTATCTTTCACCAATATTTTGGATAACTACTCCAAGCAAAATATGGACTTCGATGTTGAGTCCGCGACAATTTCTTACTTACAATATGTACAATAAGTGAGTCCTTGGAGGATCCGACACTCTTGTTTGCTCTTTGGTTTTTCCGTTTTCTCGGAACCTAATTTGAAGACGCTCTTAGCTGAAGCATTGTTGTCCATTCGTTGAATGGTTTCTGGCTTGCGGACAATTTCCATGTCTTTATACTGCACTCTTTTAGACCTCTTTTCAATCTAAATTTTTTTTGATCTCTTGTTTATCGGCCACCATTCGACTCCATTCGAAAGAACTGGTCATAATATTGATCTGTTGAGCATGACTTTCGACTTTATATTTATGAGCATTGATCCTAGTTGCTTAGACCAACCAAATAAGCATCGATTGTCTGCGATCAGTCTTTGTCGGAGGGTTCTTTTGAAGGTTATCTTCATGTAGTCTATTTTAGCCTTGTTTATTTGACGCTACTGGCCTCGCCTTGAATCAATTTGAAAACTTTAGTGCATCATGAGCGAGCGATAATGTCATCGCGTGTTCAATTTTACCAGATTAATTTTCCTCCGATCCCGTAATCGGATTTCCCAAGCCAGAATCCAAACTTTTATTGAGTAATTTGCGTGTTTCAAAAAAACTACAAACGCGTGCACACAGTCAACTGGATAGTTACTTGTGCGCGACATTAAGCAGGGATATGCCTCGATAGTTGTTGTTGTTGCAAGAAATGATCTCCACAATACACATTTACGCAAGTCGATAGATCCATCTTTCAAAACAGCTTTCCAAATCCTCTTTTTGGAGCTTTTCGATTTCGACGTTGACTGCTTTGATAATCTTCTTAAAAGAAAGCCAAAAGTCAGAATGCGCTTGATAAGTAGAGCAAGCTGCTGGGCGCAGTAAATATGTTGGTTTTCTCAGCAGATACATCGTCGTAGTGCAAAAAGTATCGGTGCAGCTCCCCTTTTTATCGGTATCGTAGAAAATTTTGGAAAGCTTGCGGCAAGGCAAATTTCAGAACACTAATCAGCAGTGACTGTCTGACCAATTTTTAGCGGAATTGCGCCCTGGTTTAGTACATCGACATCATGCCTTTTATAGCTGACTGTTGTTGTTTGCCCTTTACTGGAGGATTTGCACCTACTGAACAAAACGAACATGAGCCTCTTTTTGCTCTGCATTCAAAAATGTTGGACGATAAAAAAATTCGTCATACAGCCATAGTCTTCAAGCCCTCCTTCTCCTACTAGCATCTTCGCCATCAGGGCCGCATTTTTATCGTTGGTCGAGTTTTTGGACCGATCCTTCACGAGATTCGTCCTTCACAGAAAAATGGGCAATCTGGAATCTTCGAAAAAACAAAAGAGATGATGCATTCATGCAGAATTTTAACTGGCGTGAGTTGACGTCGAAATTCGAAGAGAATGGCAACATGAATTTCTTCTTGTATTGGCGGTGGAACTTCAACGCAGCTTCCGTGACCGATTTTTTTTTTTTCTCATTTTCAATTTAACCTTTTGTCCTGAAATGAATATTGTTAGATTTTTTGGCACAGAAATTATAATTTATATTTTTAAAAACTACTCAATTGGCACCAACTAAGCGAACTTTTGTTGGTCCATCCAGCAATATCAACGTGGATCCTTGGTTCTGACTTTAGTTCTGGATGATCAGCAAATAACCCTTGTAACCCTTTGGTGATTGACTAATATCTGCTTGTCAGTCATGGCATTGCGCAAAAACTTCGGGAATGTCCTCATCAATGCAAGGTTACCAACTGGTCGAGGCAACACCGCTTCATACGCGAGATTCTCCAATTACCATGATGAATACTCGTTGCGGGATCAATTTCTTTCAGGCCTCCGCTGTAAATGAAAATATTGTTAAATATTGTTCGATTGTTATAAATAATGTTCCAAGTCCTTATTTTCAACGAAGGATTTTCAATTTTCAGGTGTCAGCGCGTTTTCGAACACAAAAAAAAACTGTTGAATTTTCGAGCTTTATTTTCAAACCGAAAAAAAAAATGAATCGAAATGATTTTTAGTGTTCCATTTAACAAAATAAATTGTCAAACCATTAATGTTTACTCAACCGTGCTCAACTTTATATTTATCTGCAAACAAATCGAAAAATATTTATTCCCCAAAAAAAAAAGGAAAATACACCCCCAATCAGTCCGATGGCTTTGTGGCGATTCAAATTCAATGAACAGTAAAACTGAAGTATACCTTTTCATACGCCTCTGTATCAGGAGGTTCATTGATTTTGGAATACCTCCACGTTCGTCCACAAAAAGGATATTCCACGCACACAAGTGTATTTTATTTGAATTTTAAATATTTCACATTTCAATAAAACGAGCGAAGGCAGGCATTCCACTCAATAGACAGTAAGAGTGCTGCTGAATACTTTATTATTCCCGCCTACTCGTCCAATTGCAATTTAAAAAAAATATTTGACATTTTGACGTAGATTCATCCGCAAACAAATACGGACAAAAAAAGTAAACAAAATCCTTCATAGGCTGAAATGGATGAGTGAAAACAAATTCCCGAAACGCACCTAGGATAGCATCAAATCCGATTAACATTCTCAACTCTTACCCAGAAACCGCCGACGGATTAGTGCCCACATTCATGGCCTACGAAGACAAACTTCTGACGATGACTCCATTTGATTTAGGTCTAATTGTAAGTCTTAGCGTAGGCCTTTTGACAAATGATAGTAATTTCGGATACCTTTCCTCACTCACTCATTTGAAGTCGTGAGTAATTTGGGTACTAATATCGGGGGCGGGCTGGCTGGCGATATCCTTATGGTTGGTTCTTCTCCCATCCAGCCCGATGTAAATGGAAGCTATCTCCATTGCTGATCCATCATGTGAACTTGGATATTTGTCTAGTCGGAAATTGTTGATGAATCGGATTAGTCACGATTGGAGTGATCATTGTCATAATGAGCATTTAATCAGGTTGTGGCTTTGGTTTGGTGATTCATAATTGAGAGAACTGTCCAAGTTCCTAGAAACTACGAATAATCAGCAGAAATTCACAAACGTAAATAAATAAATAAATTGAAAACGAAAATGTGTTTGGATGTGCGTGGTGCAAAAAAACGCCTCCGGTTCAATCGAAAGTTGTTCGACAGAATATAAAATAAATGGTTGACTTTTTGGAGGTCGTTTGCATAGTTAATTTATTTAAAACTTTTTTACTTTTGGTTTAATTTGCATTTTTTTTTTGAGTGAGCGGTGATGACGTTTGGCTTTTTTTTTATTGGTATTTTGATCTTGATGACGGAATTGACAATGTGCTAATTTTTTGGCACAAACTCTTTAGGGATGCTTGCTGAGCGGATTCCCTTCGAGATGTTTCTTAAAACTTGCATGTTGTTATTGTGTTCATGGTGAATGGATTCGCTTTGGTCAAGTAACAATTAACTTAGATAAGCACTAAACGAACTTTTTTTTTTTAATTAAAATGTTCACAATCAATGGTAACCTGCAAGTTTGCTTCTACTCTGGACACTAGTTTGCGATAGTTTTCCTAATATCCCGACTGAAATACAGGAACATGTCGGGGAATTTCTGAGGCTGGCATGAATTAAAGACTGTGCTAAACTCGTAATCGTATTTATGTCACCTCTAAATAAAGGGTCCGCCAAATAACATTTGAAAATACTATAAAAAAAAACTGCTGAATATTTTCTCAAATTTCTTTTTTTATTTGAAAGTACAATCCTTCCGGTTAATAATGGAAAATAGTTTCATTCAAATGGCTGTCTCGGCTGGCCATGCAGTAGCCTACACGATCGGTCCAATTTTTAAGTACATTATCGATTGTGTGCAGCTGTATTTCAACAATGGCTTCACGAATATTGGCATTTAAAGCGTCAGTTGTCTCTGGCTTGTCGGCGTAATACTTATCTTTGAGGCCACCCCACAAATAATAGTCCAACGGTGTCAAATCGCAGCTCCGAGGTGGCCAAACGACATCAGCTCTGCGGCTGATAATGCGATCTTCAAAAACAGGGCGCAAAACATCGAGTGTAGCTTCGGCTGTGTGGCACGTAGCGTCGTCCTGTTGAAACCAAATGTTGCCAATATCCTCCTCTTCAATTTTTGTGAACAAAAATTCGTCCAACATGGCCCGATAACGATCGCCATTAACTGTAACGGCCACTCCTTGCTCATTTCCGAAGAAAAATGGCCCAATTATGCCTCTGGACCAAAATCCGCACCAAACAGTGATTCGTTTTGGGTGCATCGGCTTTTCAATGTATGCGTGCGGGTTTTCTGTGCCACAAATGCGACAATTTTGCTTCTTTACATACCCGTCAAGATCAAAATGAGCTTCATCTGAAAAGATGACTTTTTTGGCAAAATCGGCATCTTCTGTAAGTCGATCGCAGGCCCACTTAGCGAAGCGAAAACGCATTGGATCGTCAGTTGGCTTCAACTCCTGAACCAATTGGACTTTGTATGGCGTCATACTAAGGTCTTTATGCAAAATTCGTCTCAATGATGTCTCCGAAATGTTCAATTGTTGAGAACGACGGTGAATTGATGTTGATTGCGCTTCACGCACACTTTCTGCCACAGCAGCAATATTCTCGGGTATACGCACTATTTTTGACTTTTCACGCTTTGGTTTATCGATGAGGATGCCAGTTTCTTTCACTTTTTTCACAAGATAACGAACATACGGAGCTGACGGTGCTCCTCTTCTTCCAAAATCCGTACGCAATTTTCGCACACATTCTGCAACATTACCATGATTTTCAAAGTAATGTCCCAATATTTCCCAGCGTTGTTCAAGCGTATACACAAAAATATTCGTTCAGCGGAAGGATAAAACTAATTATCTATCCAATCAGACATGAGCTAAGTGCTACCATTCACGAAATAAGCACAAGTTGAAAAAAAAACTTAGTTGCATTAGCCAGACAACTATAAAAAGGATAGAAGTTAAAGGAATATGAAGCTTGCAGAGGTCTTTCCGCTTCTGAGAAACAGTCAGAACATCAAGTGATTTTTAAGCTTTTAGAAACCCTCGAAAGGTCTACAGTGAAACTATTAAATTATTCATTGTAAATTAGACCTAAACTCTTTTGTCGGTTTCAAGGGATTATGACTACCCTTATTATGTATTAGAAAAACATTTAAAGCTTCTACTGTGGTTTGAAATTTAGATACGAGGGTGGTCTGAAAAGTTCCCGGTGAGTAAGGCGGATGGTTAAGCAGCTAATTCGTGGATTTTCACCATGGCAACCACTGAGCTATGAGACGGCGCGTTGTCTTAGTGAAACAGGATTTTCTTTTTCTGCAAATGTGGCCGTTTGCTCACAATTTCTACCTTGAACTTGTGAAGTAATGATGCGTAGCATGCTCCTGTAATGTAATTTTCTTTTTTGAAGATAATCGATTAAGAAAATTTCGTGACTATCCCAAAAACAGTCGCCCTCACTTTCCCAGCCGAACAATAACAGTTTTCTTTTTTTTTTTTTTTTTTTTTTTTCGGGCCGGTTCCACCTTTGCAATCCACTGTTGTTTCTGACTGTATTTTTGTTTCGGGCATATTATGGTGTGTTAAAGCTGCATCTTCAGTAATTAATCGGCGCCAAGACTCGGATTATTGCGCCTTCACAGCGGCAAGAGAGCATTTGAACATGTTTTTGGTCTAATGTCAGCAAACGCGGCACCCAACGTGCCGACAGATTTTTCATGCCTAGATCTTGATTTATAATTTTTATAACCTCTGCTTTTCTCTCTCACTTTAAGTCGGCGATCGTCTTATCCTCAATAATTTCAGATTTTGGACGTCCCGAACGATAAACGTCTCCCAAGCTCTTATAACTACGTTAAATTCAGCTGCCTAAAATTTCTTTGTGGTAAATGATTGTGCAGAGTCTCCATAAACAGAGTCCAACTCATCTGTGGTTTGCGTAGGCGTATTGCCTTTCAAAAAGTTCATTGACGGCTCGATACTCAATTTTTTCCAATTTCATATTTATACTTTCTTAAAACTAGCCTACGTCAGGTCCCCAATGTTTCGACATCACTTTTAAGCCCGAGGTTTGTGGACTGCAGACTTTTTGTTTACCTTTATCACCGCACTCAATTTCATTCTCTAGTTGAAGGACTCTTTGTTGACGTAATTATCTTGGAGTGTACTCTTCGCCAACTGTGGAGAACTTTAAAGCTAGTTTCGAGCATTGCTAATTAATTTTCGTGATCAATTTCGAGTATGGTTACGCCCTTGATAAAGCATTTCATTCTCTGTGGACGAACTTCATCCACGCAAGATCTTAGAAACGTCTGTATTCACTTTATTTTCAATTTTCATAACTTCCTCTTCATCTGTCCTTGGGTGTTTACAGTACCTTTTTGATGAACGTTGTAGGATTTCTCATATATCCTTGCTCTGCACTCTTCAGCCTCAACTACGACAATGGTTCTTAAAAGCTAAATTTGCCCTTTTTATTGCTATCCAGATAATGATAAGTCAATCAATGGTCTTGATATTCTTACTGGGTTGGATTTGTTCCGACAGTGATCTTGGCTACTACCTTGCATCCGCGATTGATAGATTCTTCATCTTGAACTTGGTGGCTAGAATTCGAAAACACTCGTCGCTCGAGGAGCGTTGTTCTCCATTCGTTCTGGGAACATTTCACCCTTGAAGTCGATGGACTAAATCCACGTCTAACAACTTAGGGTCAACATCCCAAGCTGTGAGAGAGCAAATTACCTTGGATATCACAAATAAGCTTGCTAATCAAAAATCAAAAAAAAGTAGCAGTTCAAAAGTGCTACCTTGTGGCATTCCATGTTTCCTGCAATTCCGTTTCATTGCGAAGTAATCTCAAACTAAAAGCAAAACTACACCCTTCGCATTACATCCTTGTTAACTCTCCAGGACATGCAACTGCGCTGTCGTCGTCTACGTCAAGGGGGAAAAACCCCGCCAAATAAAAAAAAAAACAGCAAAAATAAAAACAATTTCCGTTTGACAACATGCAGGCACGTGACGGTCAATTACTGGAGTAATATCCCGCCCACCCAGACAACAAGAGGCGCTGCTTCATACCAGTCCTAATTCAAAATCTCACACCCTTCAAGCACAACGGTGTTCACTTACGAGTAAAAATGCAACTGGAAGGGATGTGGCATTGAATGCAAGGACAGGGTGGAACAAAAATCGATAAGGGTACAAAAAAAAAACAACAAGTTCCGTAGTACTCTTGAAGCGGTGGCATAGTACTAGAAGCTGAAAGTGGGGTTCGCTGAATCGATGCCAAGATACCGAACTCTTGCGCCAACAACCCCTTCTGGCATGAGTTGTGGTGGGTAATGGAATAGCTTTGCCTCCACAGGTCGATAAAGAAGACTAAATTAAAGTGAAAGATGACGACGATGCCACAATTTTTTAGAGATTGGGCGTGTGTCCCTGTTGGGTGGTTTGTCGTAATAAAGGTGGAAAAAGCTGTCTTAGAAAGGAAAAGGGATAAAAAGACCTGTCTTGCAGTGAAAAAGGTAAATTTACGATGAAAACAAAACAAAACAACCCCAAGTTGAGGTTGCGGACGTCCATTGGCTAGGTCTTGTGCGATAGAGTGTTTATGTAATATTTCATTGTTTTCACAAGGAGTCATTGTCACCAAAGAATTTGGTGTGAAATATGAAAGAAGGATTTTCTCCTTTTCTATTATTCAGGTCATGCTTGAAGGACAATATAATGTGTTTTTTTTTCTGCCCTGTTGGGGGAAAGTTTGACCCGTGGACGCGGGTGGGCGGTTTCGGTTATGAGTTGAACAATAAACGAAGATAAATGTTCTTAAGTGGTCTTAAAGGTACTTTGGTCGAGTTTAATCTTATCTTAATGTGTTAAACGTAGCCGAGGAGATTTATGTGAAGAGAGCGAACTTTTGAAATGCACCCGCGGTGCTTATAATGTGACTTTTCATAGGGCTGCGAGGATAAAGTGAGCTCTTGACAAAAAAAAAAATGTTTTAAACGGCTTTCAATAAATAATCTCAAAATCGAGCTTGAAAACCTTGTATATCAATGACAATACTGATGGGTTTTTACGGTTTTGACGGGACAACGTCGTGTAGATGGTTCTCAAATCGAACAACCTTTAAATGGCAAGTCAAAAGTAAACCCCTATTCTTTGTCGTGAGGTTCCAAAACGGTGCTTCTAGAAAGGACCAAGTCAGAAGTTTCTTGACCACTCGTACCTCTCGAAGGACTCGCCTCACATTGACCTGATAAACTCGATTCGCATTCTTCACTGTAACCCGATAAATTATAAAACTTGTCCGTGACCAAATTACAAGTACAATGAATTCGACCAATTACATTATCTCAGCTTTGTCCACAAGAAGCGTAAGCCTGCTTTGACTTTTTTCAAGAATAGTCTGACGGTGTCGCCAATTTTCCATGTTGCGCGTAAAAGTGTGGACTGCCGATCCATCTCCGTACATTTTTGAAGATACAGGATGGCCCAAAAATAATCACATGATCTTGGTTTGCTACACATTCCAAAGGAAACGATATTAGTGCATAATATTTTGAGCTTCCCCTGTCTATGGCTTATTCTCATGGGGCAATGCCTTCAAAAACCCTCAAAGAAGAAATGGCTTTAATCGGAGGATATAGCTGTGTAAATTACACAATTGAGACATTGGGCAACTTGGAAAGCATCTTTCACAAGCAGCATAGCTCACGGTGCAACATCGGTCATCGGTTACAGTAACCATGTTGGCCATGGCGTGTTTTCGATGCCAATTCAAACGTTAATGACGCCCCAAGCAATGAGTTTGAGGGGATGTGTTCCTCTTCGTTCATGAAACAAAGTAAAGTGGAACACATTCACTAAAATATGCAACGGCCATTATCTTGTCGCAACGACACGACGAGCATTTCCAACAACTCTGCTGTCTCATGACTAAGTCCCAAGGTATATCACTAAAAGCACAGTGATAACGAATTCATCTTAAACAGCGAAATGTGTACTCAACTAATAATGAAAAAAAAAACTGCGAATTAAACGAATGAAAAAACCAATAACAATAATAACGTTGAAAGTGAAATATCATATTTCGTAACTTTAATGTCAGCCACATCTCCCCTTGTATCCAAAATCATCCATAGTGACATCTGTCAAATTTCTCTTGATATCAAAATTGAACGTCATTAAACGTTAACTAAGTTTGACAGTTCCTGCCAACCAATCCACCGCCATAAATTGCCATTCTTAACAGCACGTCAAACAAAAAAAAAAAACTATCCTTCGACAATCAATGTCATGTCAAAAGTTCGAAATGTCATTAGGCCCAATAAATTCGAGGCGAGAAAGAAGAAAAACAACAAACATTGGATCTCAATTAATTGTGGACGTCAATGTTGGAATGTGTGTTGTGTACCGCATAATTTAATACGTTTTCGTTGCCTCTACACCTCATACGTTTGCGCCAAGCAAAAGTTCAACGAACAAGTGAAATGTATTTTTATGCAAAAGTTGCTTAAGTCTTGTCCCCGTGGGCTTGCTGCTTCTCAAAAGTTAATGTAATATGCACCCTCGTGAAAGAGGCATTCTTCGGTTTTCAGTCGAAACAAAAATTCATACGTGAGGTGCATTCTTGTTGTCAGGCGTAATCGTAATCATGCCATTAGCTCAATTAAGGTGATTCCATAAAGGTTTGGTTCTTGTTATTCTGAACGCATTAAGCCACTTGTTATTGACCTTTTGATTGAGCGATGAAAATTCTAATTTGGTCACGAAAAAAAAAAACAACAACGGAGTCAAAGTTCATTGACTACCATGACTGTGGTTCCAATCACTCGGATTGGAGGAGATAAGACAAAAACCTTAAAAAATCTACTTGCTACTTTAACCCACGTTTAATGTTTTCCAAGCGGCACCTTTTTGCACTCGAAGGTCGACTACTTTGCCACATGCTACAAGAATGCATTCAATGGTTAAGTGGAAGAAAAAAAATCTCTCTAAACTCAAACTAAAAAAAAAAATCCAATAACTCG
The DNA here is from genome assembly GCA_963555765.1 of Orthonevra nobilis. NCBI lineage: Eukaryota > Metazoa > Arthropoda > Insecta > Diptera > Syrphidae > Orthonevra > Orthonevra nobilis. The sequence goes on along the minus strand of OY743225.1, from coordinate 120,459,880 downwards.
AAGTAAAAATGGAAGTGAGCTGTAGGTTTACATTACATTAGAGCCATGGTATTGGATAAATTCCAATGTGGATTTGTTGCAGCAACAATTTCTCATGGCAACTTGCAATGGCATCTTGGCCATATTTGCATTCTTTTTGGTTTGAGTGTAAGTTTCACTTGTGTCCCATTGGCTCGACCGATATAACCAAGTAAAGCCATTCCAGATGGAGTGGTCGATTAATGGTCGATTTCAGGCTTGGGTCGTTTAGGAGATAAATAACTAGTTGTGGCTAAATGAATTGAATTGGACGGGAGATTAAATTATAGCTGAACGTGTTATTCACTTGTTACACTTTCCACGGTGTTTGGTGTGAAAAGCTGCTGCAATTTGGTGAAAATGAAATTGTTTTCATTTTATTGAAGCTTCGTGTACAGGAAATCCGCTTTGTGAAGCAATTGGATTCGGTTATTAGCAATTGGAAACTGGTTAGGTTAGGAAGTTTTAAATTGTTTCTTTTTTTCTTTCAATTTAGTAAGCTGTCTTTTTTTCCGGGATGTCTCAGGGGAGAAGTATTGGTCCTGTATTAGTATTTCTTGAATAGATCTAGAAATTTTCGGGAAAAAAAAAACTTAGTGAATCAAGAACTCAACGATTTTGTGTTTGTGTGAATCTTATGATGAAGTGCATTCCAAAGTAGATAAAGTCTTGTCCTAGAATCAAGAATATATTCAGGTTTGTTCGAAAATAAATATCAGTGATTTCACTATATTACGGAGTAAAGACTGAATCAGGTAATGATTGTTCACCAAGTCTTTTTTGATGGCTGTTTTGAAGGCTTCGATTACTGCCACCGAAGAAATTGTTTCTTGAATCCAGGTCGTAGTTTAAGTGTTCGTTTTATGGCACATAAACCGAGTATTCCAAGAAAATTCTTTTATGATGAACAATGTGCAAGCGACCAAACCATGAAGAAATTTCCAAATAAATTATAGAATCGCCCGAGGTCTTTTGGGACTTCTAAAAAACGCTCACTCCTCATGCTCATTTGCTTCATTTGCTGAAAATGTATGAAGAGGCTTCTCAGGATTTCTATGAATATGGCGATTTAAATTGAACTCACAAGGGAGTGCCCTTGTTGTTTATAATCCATTTGAATCGACTTACAGCAATTGATTGCTTATCAAGAGATCATAGGACTTCCCTGGACATCTTTGGGCAAAGAGTTCCATAGCCTGATAGCTCAATTATCTTCGGAGACCATAGACATGGCGTAGCATGTCGTTTAATGCCACCTGTTGCCTCAAGTCTGCAGTACACTACTTCCGAGTACGTTATGATGGTAACTAATAAAGCTCTTACAAGTTTAACCTTTGCATCACGAGGAACAAAACCTTCACATAACCACAGCTCACGGATATTAGAATCCCTTGTGTCTTGGATGCGTTTAGGATTAGTTACTTTTTAACTGACCATTAAAAAATAGCCGCTAGTTTCTCATTAACCCTTTGGATGAGATATTCTAACAGTTCAAGTGGCCTAGAAGGAAAGACTTGAGTATCGTCTGCATAGAGGTGGGAGAACACAATTTCGCACTCCAAAATTATATCGTGAATGAAAGTTTAAAAGAGTATCAGTCCCCAAATTGAACCTTGCGGAAAACCTTCCCTAATATATTTAGCAAATGTAAAACGCTTACCATCAAAAACTCTTTTTTCAAACAATTTACGATAAGTCAAACTGCTCTGTTGCCGAAACCAAAGTTTTGGCCCAGTTTTATACTCAAAATCTTATGATTTGTCCAGCCATATTGTTGCCTTACATCATCGAGGATCTCGACCACAGTCGTAGCACAGCAGTGAGCGGGTTTGAAAAGCCTAAAAGGCAGAAGCTAAGGAGAAATTAACGAATTTCGACTTATATGATCAGGAATTTGCATAGCCGGATACTTTTTTGGGGGAAAGTGTAGGGTAAAATCAGCTTAAGGAAACGCAAAGAAATACCATCCTTGCCAACAGCATTTGATTTTAAGCTAGCAAAGCTCTCAAGTACATCATTTTCACCTACAACTTCAAAGTCGTGATTATAATTCCTAAATACTCCAGGTTTCAAGGAAAACCGTGGTGTGCATTTGGATTCGACAGGGTGGAATCGTTGAGTATATTAGGATCTAGCAGGTACTCAGTTTTTCCTTTTCAACCAATGCCGATGCTACGCAGGTTACTCAACAATTTTTATTTCTTTGGGAATCATTAAACTTTGAAGAAAAGTAATTACATTTTACTCGCCGAGTTACAGAGGTACAAACATAATGAGCCTTGAACAATGCTTTCCACCTTCCTACGGTAGGCCTATCCCTCCATCTGTGGTAAAGTTTTCTTCGATTATTTATTGCGCTCAGGACTTCGTTTGTGAATCAAGGACATTTTTTATTTCTAAATTTCATTCGATTCTTCCATTTATGTAAGCTCCTTAATTGAATCTTGCTCCGGACCTCATTCCTTTAAATATCCTTGAATTGTTATACTATATATCATCCTCCAAGTCCAATGTGAAGAAGTCGTTAGAAAAACCAAATGAGATCCTGGCTCGTACTTCATGGATTAATAATTTTACAATGTAAAGAGTTTTCGTTACTATTTCGAGCCTAAGCCGTGCTATAGACTTCTCTAGTACATTTTTCAACTTGTTCTTTATTTTTGATATATTTGATTAAATAAGTTAGTTAGCACATACGTTACCACCTGAAAAAAACCCCAACTGACCAAATAGCACCTTATTTCGCAGCAACCTTAAGAAAGACCATATTGCATTGGCTTGTTCGAATTTATTACATCCTCTTTACATTTATGAGATACCAGATCACCTCATTCCATAAAAATTTGCATTCATGTTCAAAATATAGTTCAGTCATTGCTGACAGTTTGCCCATCACTTTATTGACACATGACGCGCCACTGATGTTAGGTTTGCGCCGAAACAAAGCAAAAAAAAGTCGACTTGAAATTTGAGCCGAATAAAAGCTTGATCGAAATTTATTGAATCACATTCAGGTTTCGAGACAAATGGGGGACGAGAAAGTTTGGTTTGCTGGACAGAGCATAAAATTATAAATGCTCTCGGGTTCAAGGCAGCCCATCAGCTCCAATCATGTTCAAATGGATATAGCTAATTTTTCTTCGATTTTTTGGCGTTGTTTGGTGACTAGCTATAAATTTACTTCATTAAATCTGAACAGAAAACACTTCGACAGTCAATAAAAGAATGCAAGGAGTAATTCAAAACTAATGATAATTTGATATTTCTAGCGATCCTAAAATCTTTAATTTAATGTGATAGCTTGCTTATATCATTACAAGTTACGGGAAGAATAATTATAAAAATTTAGCATCATCTCTTGAAGCTACATTGATTTGAATACGAACTGTAAAAACGGTTACACGGAAATGAAGTTAAAAGAAAGCCAACCTTAATAAAGTACCTCTGCCTGGAAAAAAAAGTGACGACCAAATCGGAATGAACTTCGTTTGAGCAAGGTGTCCGCTGGTTGGGTACTTGGAATATCAACCGTCGGACAAAAGAAGAGACAAGTTGACATTTTAAGAGCAAATTTTGAGAACCACCGAGCTCACGGGGACAGATTTTTAAAGTGATTTCTAATCATGGACGAGACCTGGACACATCGAGCTGAGTCCGACACGAAACCATAGTCTTTGACCAGGAAAAAACCGACAGCGTAGAAATATAATGTCGCCAGTTCTGCCCGAATGGATTCATGCCTGTATTTTGGGATTTTGGGATTTGGGATTGATAACGTGGAAAAGAAAACCACTTTAACAAATTCTATTTTGGCAGGCCTTCACAAATCCGAGAAGAGCTTGAGAATCTAACTCTGCTAGAACAAAAAACAACGTGGTACATTGTTCAATGAAGAAAACGGCTACTCTTTTCATATACAAAGATAAATGGACCTTCAAACCCTCTTATACCTTGCATTTCAACTTTGCAAATCAAACTTCTATTTTTTCAATACCTTGTTTTTATCTGAAATAGTTATCACTGAGAACTTCTTTGTGAGTTCAGTTTCTGAAATAAGGGGATCGTTTTAACATGGGACTTTCGACATTGTTTAAGCTCTTTTTAAAATTTTTCAGCTTTTTTTACGTATTTAAAAATCATTTTGCTCATCGTTCGTCATTCCAAACTATAACGACTTTTGCAGGGTTTTTGACCAAATAAATGGTTTTAAATTTCTAGCAAAGCTTTCATTGTATGAGTTCCCTGAATGGTGGTCTCGTTGGCTGGAAAGCTATCACAACATTTTTTACCTTTTCGAGACACGAGGTGAAAAGGTAATTCAAGTATATTTTTCAAAAGAACAAAAAGTTTGATGAAATGACAGGAAACAGATTTGTAAAATAAATAGTTTTATTGGTGATTATTAATATATTGTTGGGCCCCCTTTGGCAGCGTCTCTTGGGAATATTGCCGACTATTTTGCATCACTTCAGTAGAAATTTCACTTCACTTTAGCTTTAACACATTCTTGAGTGTTTTTTTTTTTTGATGAATTGTTCCTAAATCCTGTGCTTCAGAATGCTTCATAGACGTTCATTAGGTTTTACAAATGCGGACTGCGCAGGCCACTCAAATGGGTCTTTTTTATTCTCCTCCAGGCATCTCATAATAAGGACTGATTTGTGGCAGTATGCATTGTCTCATTGAAATTTGACATTTTGCGTGTTGGTGTCTCCGAAAATGTTATACTTTCATTTTCCAACACGAGAGTCAATCGGACCATCACAAATATTCATTTCACCCACACCTTTTTCCGAGAGCTAAGGCTTCTTCCTTGCCTTGCACCCTTTAAGTCCAATAATTCTTCTAACAATTCTTTAAGAATTTTTTTCCTCGATCTTTCGACAACTCGGCAGCAAGCTCGAATTCCATTTGGTACGGTACAACGTGAAGAATCCACTTCTTTCGCAATTCCTGTCCGTTTGTTGCCTTCCTCAAATAAGACTTGTATTTTAATATGTTTAGCCAGACTAACTTCACTTGTTTTTGGCATTTTAAAAGAAAAATTAACAAATTTCACAAAAGAAAACAGCGTGGCCGCGCATTTGTCGATTTCGAGCAAAAAAAAAAATATCCAGAAACTAAAGAGCTTACCTAAAATTGCAATGAGGAAGAACTTCCAAGCAAGAGATTCCCAAGGGAACGACATGCCTCCCACTAAAGAACACATAAAATAAGTATGCCACTCTTTAATATGTTCCTTCTTCTAATACGCCTTTGAAAGGATTTTCATCATAAGAAAGACTTAGTTAAGCTATGTTTTCGATTATAAAGTCGACAGAAGGGTAATGACCCCATAAAAGCTTCTCCTATACCAATCGCCTTGTTTAAGATTCGGCTCAAAGCCTTTTTTTCAATTTACATCTCATTAACAAAATGCACCCGCTTAAATTTCACAAACTTGTTAACTGAAATGGTGAAACATGAAAACTGATGGGAGGAACTTGCTTCTCACAATGAGAAGATCATTTCCCAATAGATTCAATTAATATCCAAGCAAAGTTCCTTTTCATTCATTTCACCTGACTAAGGAATCCATATCATATCCCCACCGGGTTAATCTTAAACTCTGTCCTGTCTTTTTCATCGAGTAATCACTCGGGTGATTAGCATTCCCTTCTGAGGTCCTTAACAACTTCTCTTACGCCCAATGATTTCTTATGAAACTGATGATGGCTTCTCATGGCATCATTTTGGTTTTCTCCCAAATTAAGCAATTTTCCGTATTTTTCTTCTTCTTTTTTTTAAGAAACTTGCTAAACATTTCAATTTGCAAAACGATGCCTACGGGCTTGAGAAGTTTGTCAAGTTTGTCGTGAACTTGAAATGGAAGAAAAAAAAAACTGTTATTGTTCTTGGATAAACAATGGCAACTGTGATATGCGAATGCCTTTGATTTGACTCTGAATTTTGTTACGTCGCTTAATTATGTGGGAAAGTCAGTCGGGGGCCTGAGCAAACTGTGGGATTTGAATTTCGGTTTAATAAGTCCACAAGCGAATTGGTTTTAATGATGCGAAGAATTTTGTCAATGCGGTGAAAGTAAGGCTTGCATGATGAAGGGCGTGTGATTGAGTTCGCGTGGAATCTTATTTTTCTGTGCAAACTTCAAAAACACCTCGTAAGAAGTTTGATGGCATTTATTAAACCACATACGTGCTTAAATTATTTGTTTAACAAGTAGTTTCATTATTTGCACTGACTGTTTTTGAATGATTTTTTTCTTTGAAAAATTTATTTGTAGAAACGGCTTACGACAATAAAAAAAATTATTTGCTTTAAAGTGTCAAGTAGTTTTCGACTGTAGTACAAATATGGTCTGTGAAGAAATCGAAAGTTTTAAAACCAACCGACATCACTACGACCGATAATCGAGATCCATCAATTTGGTTTCAGGATCAAGCGTTTGACAACTGACCATTTTAATAAAATAACTAACGACATCGAAAAGCGATTGTTGCATCGGTTTTTTGAAAATCTACTTTTCGAACCATTCAATTCAAATAGGGCTCCGTTTGATCGCAGAGATTTTTTGGTCTCTCATCTGTTACATCTAATCTAATTCATTCGTTTGCTGATTTGTGTTAAAAATCTTTAAATTTCGAATTTAGTATGGAGATTTAGAATTCAATGACTCCAAAATAAAATTTGTCTTCTGCCTTAAAAGCGAAATATTATAACGCAGCCATTATCCGTGAATGATACTTGCGTCGCAGTAGCGGAATGGCTTTCTATCCTTGGTAGAATTGCGCCAAAAACAGCGTCGGTTTAAATCGCTATATAATCGATATCTTCGAAATGGTCAGTGCTTCCTTAAGCGTTACAAGAAATATTTCAACGGTTCGAAACTGGCTTCAATATACTGTGAACGTCAAAAAAAGTGTACAAGAATGAACTGCATATTTGAAATTAAAGAAATACTAATATAATTTTTTGAGGAGGTCTACTTTCAATAAAGTGGCATATATACATTTTAGGAAAAATGGTCTGATTTCTTTTCGCCTTTGGGACAGCATCTATGCGTCTTGCTTGCTTGTCAATTCCGTAGGGATTTTTGTTGCCACTACAAACACTCGATGGGGTTAAGGTCTGTGGATCGCAGATGGTGATTCAGTTGCCTACGCGTACGATAAAGCCATTCCTTGACCAATTTCAAGTTTTGCCACTACATGGCAAATTGTCTCTGAAAATGTGAAGATAATCCTCTAAGCAAAGACAAGGAGGTTTCCAACGATGGAATAATCGAAACATCTCCTTGATTTATAGTGGAATTTAGATTTCGTTCTTTGTTTTCTGTATTTTACGTTTGCCATATTTTTGGGCCAAAATTCTCAAATAAGCTCTCGTCACTTAAAGCAGCATTTCCCTAGAATGACAGTCTCGTTTTTATATTTCTTGGCTTAAAGAAGTCCTCGCTTTCGGTTTGTCTGGAAATATTTGGCTTTTTACGAGGGACTCTTCCATGTACCATTTCTGTGGAGGGTCCAGCGAGCAGTTCTCGCACTAACGTTGACTCCAGAGTTTGGGTTATGTTTCCAGTAATTTTCACTGCACGTTCCGCTCTTTCACAATAGAAAGGTAACTTCCTGCCGACAGTCTCGATCTTCCGGATCGGGGTCAATTTCCTCATTTACTTCAATCATAAAAATGTTTAAAAAATTAAATAAGAGAAGCATGATTGGATACCTTAAGGAAATATTCTTTTTTAGACCTAAGCAATTTGGTTGCAGAGTAGGACTTTCTGCGGAAGATGTTCTTGTGCAGTTTTGCTCTTACATGAAAAAAGGTAGAGATGCAAACAAAATATTGTGCCCGTCTTTTTGTAAACATTACCAGGGCTTTAAATATGGTTGATCATATAGGTTTGCTGAGCAAATAACATCATCATCATATCATTTCTTAAGGACAGAATACAAAAAGTTAAGGTTGGGGGAAGCTTAAGCGACCTTAAACCTAGTTGAGCCTCAAGGGTCTGTGCTTGGTCCAATTCTGTTCTTAATGTATATAAACTCATTTTTCGATCAACCATTCAAAATCCATAATTCAAATTGCTTTCGAGAGAAAATGTTACCCTTTATATGTACTGCTGTACTTGAATATTAGCGTACTTCGGAATATTTCACTCCAGACTGCGGAACGGTGTAAACTCTTGGGGCATCGCTTATTGAGAATAAAATTGCTTGTTTTACAAAAGTGCGTAATAAGAAATGTCTGTGGTGGTATTCGCCTGACCCACTGAAAGTTCTACCTGTAAGACATTCGTACTACAATTGTGTGTACCCGTGTGGTTATATGCAGACTTTGAATTCTGACTCCCAGAACTTGAGAAGCATTTCAGATACTATGGTAAACATAGCTTTAGTGAAATAACTTTTTTTAAGATAAAAATAATGAAATAAAGAAAACAAAAAACGAAAAAATGTTGTGCTTCAAATACCATCACAAGCATGTTTGAAAGGTTCAAAATCGAGCAATAAGACTTACAGACGACCAAAATATTACGAAGTCATGAAACCTTAACTTCTTCGCAATGTCTCCTGTTTGGGCCAAAATTTCCTTAATTTTTCTTATTAACAAAGTAGACAGCTTCATTTTGTGATCGCTGTCCTATGTCAAGTGTTCAAACACTTAGGTGACAAAGTGCAAACAGTTCCTCAGCTTCTGCATGTAGACCGTTAATATCCTGGACCTAATTAGTGGCAGAAATTCATCCTGAGCGACGATTTCCATCTGCACGGATATGTAAAAAAACAAAAATTACATTCACAGAGAGCCATTTCATTCACCCGACAGTCACACTTTGGTGTACCTCTCAAAGCGACCTTGCACTGGAGGACATGTTGTTCCTAAAGGATGGTCCTTAAATGCTACGTTTCGCGATCGCCCACTGCCTCGTTTTGGCCTTCTGCACTGAACTGCAAAATAGTCCGATTTCACCGCACCAAACTTATTTGTTTGAAGTAGCGCCTCTATGAAAACAACCTCAAACTCTGGAAGCCATCAAGTGGAATATGCGACAAGAAAGTAGTAGAAAAAAACGTACAGGTCCAAAAACAAAACATTTACAAGAAACATCATTAGATTAAGTCTTTCATTCTTAATATTTAGGAAAACAACATTTAGTGAGTGTTTTTGGACCACCCTGTAAAAAGACAAATTTTTTGTTTAAAAAAAATCGCGTATACGCCCCGTATTTGCAGTGTTGGGAGCTTTCAAAAAACTTAAACAGAGATATACTCATAAAAAGAGGGGAAATTGTCCAACACTCTGGCACGCTTATTTTTTTTTTTATCAATTAGCCACATACAAACAGCTGGTTCAGATGATAACTGAAGCAGCTAAGCTGTGTTCTTACAACCCTCTCCCAGCCAGTGACGCATTCGCTTGGTGCTCAGAAAATGTGCTTTTCATAAATTGAAACCTCTGCACTTGATTGCCTGAGAGCGAACGAAGCTTGTGTACGGAGGCGTTAGACGCTGATAAAGCAACAATTGGACTCATATGAATGTTATTTCACTTCTGCGTTGTATTCGCCCCGCAAAGTGTGATTCGATTCGTCTAGTGTGTACCCGGACACATGAACTGCAAATTGTTGTTAGTTATTTAATTTGTTTTGTTTTGTTATTTTAATGTTACTAAATTGTTGTTTTTTTTTTTATAATTACAGATCCATGGGAATTCTCCTGCCGCCTGTATCGCAAGTGACTAATACACGCATCAATCTTACGCAACACCATCGAAATCGTAGCTTAGATAGTGCCCTACAACGAATACCTGAGGTGAGTGTTGATATCGTTCTCTCGTTCTCTGTTAAGACAGTTGTGTAAAGATATAAATATACTTTTTTTATTATTATTCATTTAAACAAATGAACTCGTGGCTGCGCTGATATTGGCGTGGGTACTACCTTGGAATGATGAGTAAGAGTCTTGACGGTTAATAGGTGACATGTTTTAGGAGTCATTATCGAACCGATAATTTCGAAAATATAACTTTTTTTTTGGGGTTTTTTTTTGTCACTGATTAGGCAAATTCTTTTGTTATTATAGATTATCAGTTAATTAGCTATTGAAGGTAATTGGGAAAACAGTCAGAAAGACCATGTGAGGAGGTTTACTTCGCTCTAATAGACCCTTGACCTGAGGACCTCTTATGGACCTAATTTCAAATTTGATGTTTTGTATCATAACATTTGATAATTGCAGTTAGGGCCCTAATCGTGTCAAGGGGTGGGCAAAATTTTTGTAAATATCTAATACTGAAACGATCAAGGAGGAGAAAAGGATATTTTAATGAATGGGAAACATTGAGAATAATCAAGCGTTCCACTTAAGTTTCACAAAAAGCTCCAAAGAATTAAGAAAATTGGCAAAAAGAATTAGTGGCTCAAACCTGAACACATATTCCAAAAATTGTATCCAGAAACCGTCTAATGACAAAAATATGGAGATTTGAATATCGAGCAATTTTTTGCAAAATTTTGCTTACTATAGCCCATGATTCCAAAATGCACTTTTTTCATGAAATCACTAAAAACGCAATTTGAGCAGTGGAGTACCAAGAATTCCCGCAACTGAACACATATTCCAAAAATTGTATCCGAAAACCGTCTAATGACAAAAATATGGAGATTTGAATATCGAGCAATTTTTTGCAAAATTTTGCTTACTATAGCCCATGATTCCAAAATGCACTTTTTTCATGAAATCTCTAAAAACGCAATCTGAGCAGCGGAGTACCAAGAATTCCCGCAACTGAACACATATTCAAAAAATTGTATCCGAAAACCGTCTAATGACAAAAATATGGAGATTTGAATATCGAGCAATTTTTTGCAAAATTTTGCTTACTATAGCCCATGATTCCAAAATGCACTTTTTTCATGAAATCTCTAAAAACGCAACCTGAGCAGCGGAGTACCAAGAATTCCCGCAACTGAACACATATTCAAAAAATTGTATCCGAAAACCGTCTAATGACAAAAATATGGAGATTTGAATATCGAGCAAGTTTTTGCAAAATTTTGCTTACTATAGCCCATGATTCCAAAATGCACTTTTTTCATGAAATCACTGAAAACGTAATCTGAGCAGCGGAGTACCAAGAATTGCCGCAACTGAACACATGCTCCAAAAATTGTATCCAGAAACTGTCTAATGACAAAAATATGGAGCTATGAATATCGAGCAATTTTTTTGCAAAATTTTGCTTACTATAGCCCATGATTCCAAAATGCACTTTTTTCATGAAATCACTGAAAACGTAATCTGAGCAGCGGAGTACCAAGAATTGCCGCAACTGAACAAATATTCCAAAAATTGTATCCGAAAACCGTCTAATGACAAAAATATGGAGATTTGCATATCGAACAATTTTTTGCAAAATTTTGCTTACTATAGCCCATGATTCCAAAATGCACTTTTTTCATGAAATCACTGAAAACGTAATCTGAGCAGCTGAATACCAAGAATTGCCGCAACTGAACACATATTCCAAAAATTGTATCCAGAAACTGTCTAATGACAAAAATATGGAGCTATGAATATCGAGCAATTTTTTTGCAAAATTTTGCTTACTATAGCCCATGATTCCAAAATGCACTTTTTTCATGAAATCACTAAAAACGCAATCTGAGCAGTGGAGTACCAAGAATTCCCGCAACTGAACACATATTCCAAAAATTGTAGCCGAAAACCGTCTAATGACAAAAATATGGAGATTTAATTATCGACCAATTTTTTGCAAAATTTTGCTTACTATAGCCCATGATTCCAAAATGCACTTTTTTCATGAAATCTGGTGCTGGAGTTTCCGTTGAAGACTTGGCTATTTACTTCAAAAACTTGCTTGGGAATAAATCCGATCTTATAGTCTCCTAGGCCGAACCATTATTTCTCAATGACATTATGGATTCCGAAATTTCTGCACCAAAAATTGAAGCATTGAAGAATCCGACGATTTTTTTTAAATGCGCCTGCATCATTTAAGTATATATCACTTTTAAACTTTTGACAATACAATTTTTTTTCAACTGCCGAAATACCATTATATTTTCAAAAATCCATTATCTTTTCCATTCACAAGAAAGGTGAACTCGATAATGTCGAAAACTATCGAGGCATCTCATTCAAGAACGTGATAGCAGAAATATTGTATGTTATTCTCGTAAACAGACTCGTGAAGTGGACAGACGCAAACAATATCCTCGCAGCCGGATTCGGAAGAAATTATTCCATCGTTGATCATTTCTTCACTCTAACATCGATAGTTTGAACTCTTCAAGCACGAAACAGGAACGTATATGCATCTTTCGTTGACTTCGAAGCTACCTTTGGTTCAGTCAGTAGAAATGCACTTGAAAAGGGTCTTTCATTAAGATCTTCATATCTTTAAACTTAAATAAAACAAAGTGCGTGTTGGATATCATCGAAATTTTTTGTTCGTTTGAAAATACTATCGATAACTCCGTTCAAATGTCCGCCACGGCTTCTCTGGGTGGCGCGCATCCGAAATGCCCAATATTCCATAACTCTGGCGCATAAATCAGGCTGAATTCGACCGATGGCATGGGTCCTGTTGGCTTTGAGTGTCCCTCTGGCTTGTGACTTATTCGCATATACCTGCGACTTCAGCAAATCCCCACAAGAAAATGTTTAACTTGGTCGTATCGCACGATCTCGGTGGCCAGTTGCCCTCAAATCGCTCGTGCAGAATTTACAATGTGGCGTGAGCTGTGTGGCACATAACGCCACCCTCTTGAAACCACATTTCGTTGGTGTCCATTGGATCCAACTCGAACCAAAAGAAGTTGGTAATCGCTCGCCTTTGACGGTGATGGCTTCACGAACGTCGTTCTCCAAGAAAAATGAACCGATGAAGCCGCCAGCCCAAAATCTACACCAACCAGAGATGGGATGCATTGAACGATTTCATGTGAATTGGTATTGTCCCAAATTCTTCAATTCATCCAGAAATGAGCCTCATCGCTGAAGATGTTTTTTTTTTTCGATTAAAATTAGGGTCAGTTTCCAACTGCTCCAGGTCCCATTCAGCGAACACACGTCGTTGTCTATGGTCGTTTACCTTCAGCTCCTGAGTAAGTTGAATTTTGTTCAGGTGCAGGCCCAAATCACGACGCGAAATTCGCCAAGTTATGGTCTGCGAAAGGCGGAGTTTGACTGCTCGGATTCCTCCGCATATTCTCATGGACAGCGGCGATATTTGCGGCAGATCTTGCGTTTCGTCGACGCACGTGTGTTGGTTGGCCGTTTACACTGAACCAGTGGTCTGAAATTTATCCATCACTTTGAGAATAGTCCTCTCGGAAGAACGATTATGGCGGCCGTAAAATGGGCGAAGCGCTTGGAACGTTGCCCGAACAGAACATCAATTTTGATAAGATTTGGCAAAAAAGACTGAATAAATGACAGCAAATTTGACAGATATAGCTTCAACAATATGGCCGCTATAAACTGTCAAAGTTCGGAAGTCCCTATTGGAAGACCCCTTATATAAGCTTTCGCAGTAAGGACTCTCTACAAATTTTTAACGTATCATTAAAGAATTGAACTCAGATAACAAAGCAGCTGTCTGGGATGGTTCTGATCTTTCAGATTGCTTCCAAACGCATATTGGTATTAAGCAGGGATGTCTTACAAAAAAAACTTTCACTAAAAGAGCATTTGCACAAAATTATTTCGAAAAAAGACGACTCGTATGGGATGCTTCAGATAGCAAAAGCTTGGGAGTCTATGAGTTGAGTACTGTACGCCCAAATAGATTTCAATATTTTGGAAAACTACTATTACCGGAACTCTCTGCAATATAAACAAATCTCTTTTATTGTTGAAGCCAGATGCGAAACCCTCGGAAATGGTAGCTTTAACTATAAATGTTGCCAACCGAGCTGACGGTAATGCCACTGCTGTAATGTTATTGAAATTGTAAATACACGAAATGTTGAATTGATTTGAATGGGAAACACAGCGTAGTTAGGAATTCCTCATTCGTTTTGAATGAATCTGTGGGAATCCTGAATGTCGATAAGTGGGCTTGAAGATAAACTGTTAAGATTGAGGAAGTGGAATGTAGATGACTTTTTTTTCTGTAAGACGGTTTCATAGAAAATATCGATTAAACTAATTTGCTTTTTATAAAATTTGTTGCATCTAAGGGATTATTAGTACCCTTAAAATGCATTTAGACAAGAAAAATCGAAGGATTAGGTAAAAATTCTATGAGTTTGAAACTCTCCGATTGAACATTTATGGACTCGTCATGATAAAAGAAAATGAATGATTCACAACGTTTTCGACTCGATTCGCAGGGCATAAGAAAAAACTATTTCCAGCGTTGCCTTAATGAAAAGAGTAAGTCCTTCAATTACTCATGAATCGATCCTAAATAGCACCAAAACGATAATTTACACGTTTATTGTACTGATTGTGTAATAAATCGATTGTTGGATGGCTTGTGTGGCACGTAGCCCCACGTTTTTGAAACCAAAGCTCATAGCCCAATTTCAAATGCTCAGTTTCTGGTAATTATTACTCGAAAGTGCTCTCCATTAACTTTAACAGCTCTTCCATTTTGGTTTTGGAAACAGTCATTTCTGAGCCAATTGGTGAATAATCAGTGGTCTTAATGCAAACTTCCCCTCAGGTTAGAAGAACTTATCTTCACTAGCAGAGATCTTTGGTTCTTTGGTTCACGAATTTTTTTCAAAAAGTAGCGTACACCAGCAGTAGTTGGGCACATAATTTCGATTCAATTTCTACTCAAGAAGAGACTCTAAAATTTTTCCCGAGGAACATTAATCAAGAAGAAGAAAGAGCAACACTGAAAAATATATGTCGAGCTTCACAGTTTAGACGAACTCGACATAAATATAGTAGAACAATTTTGAAGTGCCAACTTCATAGTGGTTGTTCGAATGCGGGTATTTGAAAAAAGGGTGTACACTTCACGCGTTTTATACCACTTGTATGGATTTCCAAATATAAATAAAAAATTATAAGGATGTTAATAAGGAACGGAACCCGAAGAGATAACAAAGCTTCCTGCAAGACCTTAACGGTTTCACTCCACTTCGTTTTAAACCTTTGCTAGTCAGGAGATTTTCCTAGTACTATCATTAAACCATTCTTTGTTTGTTCAGTCAGAAAACCAACAATATTTAATTATTGCGAGCTAAACAACGGACACCGTGCCAAATCCACCAGAGAATCATCTATTCTCATCACTGAAATGCATGACGACATAGATTTCCTCAAAACTCTGAGCTCATTACTAAAATTGTTCAAAGACCACAATGGACATTTCATTTTCGAAACGTGTCATTTATTTTAGATGATTGAAATCCACATGTGATTAGGAAACACGCTCTTCGCAAATCGTTTCCAACTTATGTCTCTTCCGTCACACAATAGCCACAAATCTTCTATAAAATAAAAAATAATAAAATAGCTCTTAAAACTACAAAAACAAGCTGATCAACGATTAGTGTTGCCAAAACCATATATCCACCGGCCGTCTAACCACCTTTCATCACATTTGGCTTAAGTAGTCTCCGGGGGAGTGACGTCCAAGTTGAACGCCTTGAATGACGTACACGCACATTTAAACTGGTCGCGATAAATTTAATCACTCAGATGAATTTGTTGGAACTTGGCAATTGGCTTGTTGTGTGTGGTTTTCTGCTCTGACTCTTTTGTTTCAAGGCAAACCATTCGAATTTGATTCAACTTTTTTAATTTTTTACGTTTCCTCTTTATTGGATTCTAAAGCAAATATAAATATTGTGATGATCTGAACTTGCTGCTTATTGCTTTGGGCAGGAGAATCCGATGTTGAACAAGCAAATCCTTTGTAAAGCAATTAAAACTGATGGTAAAGATGGTGAAGAAATTCCACATTTATTTTGTGCTTGTTGGCTTCCCATGTCGACCATACCGAGTCTGTCTGAAGGTACAAAAATCATACCAATGCCAAACCTTTAACTTTGGAATGCTGTTCTTTATGATCACGTATCACAAAGTAACAAAGCATAACATAAAAGAACCTATTAAACAACGTGCCCGGTCAAATATTTAGGAAGTAATATTTAAGTCAAAACCTGAAACAGTCGAACTCGTTACAGAAATGTTAGAACACTCTACATCCCTTGAGCTACTAAAAATTAGAAACTATAATCACAGAGTATCAGGTGGAAACGGGAATAGAAAAAGAACTGCCAAAGTGACCGACAAACTTCTGAGGTTTAATGAGGAAGACATACACACAAAAAATGTTAAAAAAAACACATGATGGAGTTTGAATTGCTTGGTTCTTGATTCGAACCATTTAAATTAAATAACGCTGTATCTTCATTATTTGCGCCTTCATAATATAAATCACAGATGAACTGCTGAACCATATGATAGAGATGGTCCAAGAGTCTTAGGGAACCCTATTACTTAAACTTCGCTGTCCGTTCGTCCGTTCACCTTGAAGAAACTTGCAATTTTCACGAAAGGTGTATTGTTGTTACTGCTACAACAACAAATTAAGATATTAAGTTAAAAATAAATGGAGATCCCCATACAAGTAAAGTGTTTCAAAAAATCGCAACTGAACAAAACGCCTAGCAGTAGGCAATAAGATTCATGGAGAAACTTAACAACTTTTTAAATTATGCAATCATTATTTTCCATCCAACACTTCCGGGGAGTCATTTTTCTCAATCCGAACAAATTTATAACAATGTAATTTTTTAAAAACAAATTATTAAAAAAAAGTATTTCATGTGATTTAAGATTTAAATGAGAGTTTTGATTTATGACTTTCCCAACATTTCAATAAATCCCTTAAAACAGAGGGTTGCAAAATGAAGAAAGGTGTAAACATAGAATGACATTGTTTGTGTTGATTACGCATTTACAGCAGACAAGGATATTCAAAGATTTGGTAAATTTTTTCTTTTGTTTTTTCAACATTTTCAAACCCTTGTTTAAAGCAATTTCTTGAATACGTTGACAACTATAACTTAAACACGCTCCAGAATGACATAATGAACTTGTATTTAATAACTTATTTTATAAACATTACCATTATAATCAATGGTAAAATGGTGGCAAAACACGAACACGGATGTGACACGGATTACGGTAGGAAATTGACCACCGCCGCCCATTCACCACTAAATTTTTTTCGTCAGAATCAAAGACTCACACCTTTCTACAGTAAGTCTGCATCAAATAACCTTTTGATCTTGTGCTCGTTTTAAATTCTTATTTGTTTAAAATGTTTAAGTTCCCACCTCGAAGCCCTTGCTTGTTCTTATTGGAACCACAAATAAACTTATCTCGAGCTTTTACTTCGTTTGGCTTAATCTTGCATATTTGTGGGAGATGATATGGGAAAATCTAAGATTTGTTTTGCATTCTTTTAGGAGGCGCGAAACTCTTCGTGTGAGAGTCAACTCTCGCTTGGCTACTTGTTATTTTTGTTTCATCAGATGTATTGGCTGACAGCGGGGTGTTTAAGCTAAATCTTCCAAACTTCCAAAGTTCGTAGATCATAACCAAGTCGAATAAAATCCTGTGAAATTAGGTTAAATCCAATAGGTCGATATCAAAATCTTCCGTCCTGTTTCGGGCTCCACCCACGGAAGTGAGTTGAAACCAATTTCACCTGAGTTTCTCAAACCACTACACAACTCCTAATTCTTCCGCTCGATCTGTGCTACACGCATTATAAGAGTCTTAATATCCTCTTGAAGAGCGAGATTTAAAAAGAGGTAAAATGCGGATAACTTAGTTTCCCTTCAGGATCGAGTCACTTATATTTTATCTTCTGAAGGTATCAGGTTCTGGCTTGAACTTACATCTTTTAAATACAAATCTTTCCATCTTAGTTGTCGGTCGTGCTGGAACTGATCTTAACAATGCACATGGCAACTGTTCACAAAGTTTTAAAAACTTCATATTTGATCATCATTTGAAGCAGTGTCAAACTTTGACGCGTTTAATATTTAAAAAAAAAAACTAAAAAAAAATTTAAAGTAAATTGTTTATATTCTTCGTTTTTAATTTCAGGTTGAAGTATCATCACCAAATGCCGAAAGCGAAACTACATTCTGCACAAATTCCATTCTCGGTTCGACAATGTGCTCAAAGATTGTTACATCAACAGTGAGCAGTAGTAGTCCAATCTCATCTACAGGCCAACCGCAACAGTGTATACTATCATCATCATCATCAGCTTCCAGTGGAAATTCTAGCGTAATAGGTAAGACCTTGGACTTCCATTTAAGCAAATATCTTTTACTTAATGAAGTCTTTTTGAAAATATAAAGTCGAACCCTGCCCAAGACCAAAATCAAGTGAGAACCATCCCAGCTGCAACGATAGCAACAGCAGTAATAAACTTCCAGTTGTACCTTCGTCCAAAGTTACCGTTCCGGAGAGTAGTAATAAAAAGCGCGAGGACCTAACCAGTTTAGGCTCTGATGATTCAGGTAAGATAATCGTACGGACAGGAGCCTATAATGAAGCTTAATCTTATTTCTTTCTCTTTACAGGCATAATTTGTGGTTCAGAGTCAGATCAAGTCTCACTGAATCGTATTCGGCATTCGCACGAGAGTCTAGATTCCGGTGAAATGGACGCCGAGGAGGAATGCATTGAAATCCTCGATACTACATCCATGGATGAGGAATACGGTATGCTGCAATCAGATCTGTGCTTCTACCAATCTCCAGAAACAGACTGTCAAACACTCCGACCGCGCAAGCGACATGAAGATCCAACAACACCAACAGCCGACTCAGCGACTGAGGAGAGAACGCGTTACCGTGATCAAAATATGTCCAACTTAGCGATTCGTATGGAAAACAATCGCATTTGCGTACCAATCTGCATTGACAGTCCGCCGCAACCAGTGCCTGATGATAATGGCAATGATTTGGCGACACCAACGCCGACATCAACTGAGGAGAATCCATTGCCGCTAGCAGCGGCATCGAAAGCAGCACAAAAAAGCGATGCCACAGAGCCAGCAAACAAGTCGGAGCACATACGAAATGAGGTGCTCTTCAAGAATTTCTTCGGAGCCACAAAGAATGCAATCTTCCGCACAGCACAGAGTATCATTGAAAACCACGAGAAGAAAAACGCAGCGAAAATCAAGGCGGGCGAAGAGAACAGCACTGCTGTAACAAATGATGTTAAGTCACCAACTGATATTTCGAAAAAGAAGGAGTTCTTTGGATTGATTTCATCGAATGCCAGCAAAAAGGCAGCAGCTGCAGCAGCGGCAACCAAGATTAATTCACCCACAGAAGAAGTTCAAGCTCTGCCAACGCTCACAATAACACCAGTCAATACGCCAATTACATCAGAACTGGACATGAATCCGGTTTTGGTGAAATCGGGATCTGTTTCGTCATTAAACAAACTAAAGGCGGTTCCTGGAGTTGTCAAGTGCTTTGTGCGAGAGAAAGAACCACCACGTGAACCAACCAAGACTGAAAAGGGTCCAAGCGGGCTTTTGCGTTTCTTCGAATCGCCCGTTTTCAATATACATTTCGCCATCCATTATCTATTCTATTCCAAGGAGCCCGGTGTGCTGAGTTTTATTGGCAACAAGATCTTTAGTTTTCCCGACCAGGAGGTGGATCTTTATATTCCTCAGCTAATTGTGATGTACATTCAAATGGATGAGCTAGCCGATGTGCTTGATCCCTATCTAACTATTCGGTGCAGGAAATCTGTCGACTTCTCGCTGAAGTGTCTTTGGTTACTGGAAGCCTACAACTACCAAGTGAACACGAACTCTTCTTCGAGTAAAAAGAACCAGTTGGCACTGATGAAAGAGATCTTCTCGAAAAAAGAGCGCAAACATCTGAAAACCCAGCAAGTGGTCGCTTCTCCAGCGAAAAAAACCCATCATCGGTCACAATCGGATGCAACTGTACTTCTGAGTGGTTCAAGCCGATTGTCAGCTGCCAAATTGCCATCTCTACCGTTCCCATCGACGCCGGCGAAGCTCTGCCTGGGCGATTTGACCTCCGGACGGGCATTCGACAACGGATGCACGTGTTTTGAGTCAGTTCGGGGAACAGTGAACGATCTTCTAGGTCATAAGACAGTCTGTACATGTGGTGCACCAAAATCTGCACCACAGAAAGAGTTCATGAAGGCATTAATGAATGTGGGTAAAAATCTTACCTCGTTGCCGTCGAAAGCCGAGAAGACGAGCGCTCTAAGGATGTTCTTGAATTTGATAAATAAAAATCTACCCGCCCGCGTTTGGTTACCACTGTATTCCGATATTCCACATCATGTGGTACGCATTACTGAGGAGAAGACTGCCGTCCTTAATTCCAAGGACAAAACGCCCTACATCATTTACGTGGAAGTGCTCGAAGTGAATGATATGTACTCATCACCAGTGATTTTGAAAATGATGCCCAGTCTGAGGCATACAAAGAGTGAGGAGCACCTAGAATCGAAGGATAATTGCTGTAACGGCGGCAGAAAGAATGAAAAAGTATCAGAGTCATCGTCGGATTCCCACAATAATTTGGACACGGTGTTGCATGTGACAGAGGATGATGTTTGGTCACAGGAGGACGATGAGATCACTGCGCAGTATTTGAATATGCACAAGCACTTGTGCGAGAGAGATTCAATATCACAAATGTCCTTGGACTCTTGCGACTCAAGGGATCAAGGTAGGGGTAAAGATTTTCATCGCAATTAAGTCTGTGCTATGACTTATTTTCTTTCTTATTTATCCAGCAATTCCAGCACTGTTTAATATTGGCGATGTGCGAACACGACACTGCAACAATTTGAACTGTGAAAACACAAAGTCCTTCAGCAATGATCCAGAGGATCCTTCAGCAGCAGCGCTCAAGGTTTGTCGTTATCAAAATAAAATACTTTTGCATTACTCATGTAAGCTCCATCTTCTATTAGGAACCATGGCATGAGAAAGAAAAGCAAATAAGAGACTCATCGCCATATGGTCATCTATCGAACTGGCGTCTTCTTTCAGCGATAGTCAAGTGCGGTGACGATTTACGACAAGAACTAATGGCTACACAGCTTCTTCAGGTATATACCCACAAAAAATTGATACATATTTGTATTATTTGTAATTTGTTTTGTTTTTTTTTAATAGATGTTCAAAATAATCTGGGATGAAGAAAACGTCGATCTCTGGGTGCGACCATACAAAATTGTCTGTTTGTCAAATGATAGCGGTTTGATCGAGCCCATCCTGAATACAGTATCGCTGCATCAAATCAAAAAGAACTCAAACAAGAGTTTAAGAGATTATTTCATCGATGAGTACGGTGATGTCGATGGCGAAAGATTCCAAGCAGCACAAAAGAACTTTGTGCAGAGTTGTGCAGCGTACTGTCTCATCTCATATTTACTACAAGTTAAAGATAGGTGAGTGAAATGATTAAGATTTATGGTAAACATTTTCCTTCCTTTTCCTTTCTTACTACTTAATAATTCGCTGTTCGTTTTCGGCATGCCCTGGTACTGCTTCTTGTAAAAGCCCCATTACATCGTACTTCCCTCGATCGCGCTTCTTTTTTTTCTCTTGTCGCCTTGGCAACGACACCGCGACCTGAAGAGGTCTATTGTATCGAAAGGTTGGAGTTAAACCAGAAGAAGTAGTGCTTCCCATATGAAAGAGAGTTAATCTCTTGTTTTCCACTGAAGTAACTCCCCGTAGAAAATACGTTTGCTTAATCAGTGAAGTTCCGGACATTCACATTTAGTGTGTTCGGATGCTTCATCCTCTTCCAAGCATGCCCGACATTCTTAATCGGGGCCAATAAGAATGTTCGTTAGCTTTTTTATAGTAGCCTTGTTGAGGATTTTCTTGTAGGAAAAAGGTCTGATTTCTAGCTTTAAGAACCCCCCTTTGTGAGCATCCTTTGGCTGTGGTTGCAAAAACTGGTACTCCTCCAGAAGAGGAAGTAATAGAACGACTTTCCAGCATGGCACTGGTACGTTTCGAAACTTGCAATCACACCATTGGCTGTTCGTTGTGTTCTTCAAATTATATTAATATTGTCTACATATGCAACTTTTTGGCCGATTTTTCAACTCAGCGCGTCTTGTCTAAATAATTCTTTGCCATCGAATGTCCCGGTGAGAAATTTACCGACGTAAGATTGGCTATCACATGTTATATGTTAGCGAACTTTCTACTTTCTCTTGAAAATCGGAGGTAAAGAGAAGTTCGCGAGAAACTTTTCTCATTCTTCTTTGGAGCGTCCCTCTGTGCACCACTTGCTCGCTCTCTTTGGCAACCCATATATTTCACTGTGTTGACACAATAGAGGAGGCTGTGGAATTTTGTATCGCAATCCTTTTCTTCAGCTGGAGCATGCCTACAGATGAGACTAACGCTCGCTGCCACTTACTGACTTGTTCTAATCTTTTTCATTTTACCTTGCAGGCATAATGGAAACATTCTTCTACATTCAGATGGCCATCTGATCCACATAGATTTCGGTTTCATTCTCAGTATATCGCCAAAGAACCTAGGTAAGCTCATCAAACTCATTTCAATCGCCCAACTTGTTTACTAATTACTTATGTTTGCTATCATTAGGATTTGAGCAATCACCATTCAAGCTGACTCCAGAATTCGTAGAAGTCATGGGAGGTACATCATCGGAACTTTGGTCTGAATTCAATCGTTTATTACTCATCGGCATGATGACTGCCCGCAAGCACATGGATCGAATAATTAACTTTGTCGAAATCATGCGTAGCAGTAAGTATACACTTCACCCATTCTTAACACATCACCATCTTTATTGATTTTATTTCCAACTCAGATGCTCAATTGCCATGCTTTAAAAACGGTTGCTCTGGTACAGTACAGAATCTTCGTAAACGCTTCCACATGAATCTAACCGAACAGGAAATGGAACGTAAAGTGGAACAGCTTGTCCAGGACTCATTGAAAAGTCTCTCAACAAAACTCTACGATGGCTATCAGTACTACACCAATGGGATATTGTGAGAAAGGTTTTCCATTAAAATTTAAATATTATTTCAAACATGAAATTCCACATCGGTTAACTTGTATTTTGTAAGTGCATTTGTTTATAAGTTTTTTTTTTCTTTTTTTTCATTTTAATTAATTGCGTCTCTTACTCTGGACGACTGCGTGCGTGCGTGCGTGTGTATGTGTGTGCGTGTGCTTGTATCTAAGTGTATGTAATTTTTTGTAATAAACAAATATAAACAAACAACAAATATATATATAAATAAAATTACATAGCTACATATTTACATAAATATAAAAATTGTATTTGATAATCTCGTGTATGATTCTTCTTTGTTTAAACATATTTTTTTTAACGGTTTAAGCGATTAAATAATATTACAAGAATAAAAAAAAAACTTTATAAAATGTACCCCTACTTTAGCCTGTAATTTTCTCTGTTAATCTATTGTCTATAAAGGGAATTTAATAAATAAATAAATATATACTACGATTTTTTATGTGCTGTCTCTTAAATAAATAGATAAAGTAAATAAATTGTAGTTAGCGTCTTCTTCCATAATTGTAAAACAAAGTCTCAGATGGCGTGTGAACACGGTGTAAATTGATGGAAGCGAGTGAGGTTTTGTTTTTTTATTAAATTCAAGAAAAAAACCCCTCTTAAGTTTAGACTAAAATGAAAGTCGCATTTTTTTTTCAATTCAAAATAAAAGCAATCTTTTCTTGTACAGCTTTTCATATTGGATCCAAAGACGGTATCTCTTTGCTCTCTTGAATATATGATGTTTCTTTAAACGTCTTTGGGTACACAGTGTTTTATTAAAAACAAAAACAAAAAAAACTATGTAAATTATTTAAGTTTTTTTTAAATCAAAAAAAAGAAACAAATCGTCAAAGCAAGCAAATGAAATTTGAAACGCATATTTTTTCTGTGAAAAAGTACGAAGAATTTAAATTTGCAAATATTAAATGTATTTATATGTATACTCTTTTCAAAATTTTAATTATTCTAGTTAATCATCTAAAGTTTATACTATACATAAATATATATGAAATAACGTTATATATCTAAGAAGTGTTTAGTTAAAAATCAAATAATTCCGTGGAATAAGAATCTTAAACTTTGATAAAAATATATATAAATACGTTTTTTTTTCAATTTATATTATAACGAGTATGTATTCAAAAGGACGAGTAACAACTCATCAAATTGCCAAATGTATAAAACAAATCAAAGAAAACATTAAATCTAAATTTAACGTGAAAAAAAAACATTTTTAATTTAAACGAATTGCAGTGTTTACGCTGGTCTAAACATAATTCATTGTATTTACAGCCACAGTTCAAAAATAAATAACAATATTTGTAAAAGTTACTGGCCTATTATCATGGGAAATACGCATATTTCGCGGGCGTTGGTCTGTTGACAGTTTTGTTTCCCAAGTGCCTCAATCTGAGAGTAACATTTTCTTTATATTTCTAAGTCAATGGCAAATGCAACATTCATTATTTGAATCAACAACCCCTTGTCGCAGTTTGAAGCCATAAAGGAAGAGATACAGTATGATAAACATTCATACAACAGAAACTGCTTTAAACAGATCTTGTAAAGATGGTGAAGATTTGGATTTTTTATGTGGCAAAATCGTTTGAAATTTTCTGCACCTTAAATGAAAAAACAATCAATAAAGTGGAAGATTTGAATTTCTTTAGTGCCGGAAGAACATTTCCAATTTTCATTGGTGTCCACGAATAATGTCTAAATTGCAATCATAAAAAAGTCTTTACATCTTCAATAAGATGCACATTGACAATGCAAATAAAATGAATATACCTGCAGTACCATTTCGTTCGATGGTGGCCACAATAGCCTTTCGAAGTAGGATTCTTTCAAAAACATTCACTCTTTCAAAACCGCCTGTGAAATTTAAATAAATCTTCAATCTTATGTAGCATAACCGCGGAGAGTTAAGATCTGATTGCCAATGGAATTATTTATTAACAGAAATGTGAAATATGTTAAACCAGTTAAAACCCCCTTGATTGGTAAGACAAGAGACAAAGACAGGATTCATTTAAAACTTAAGACGCCGAAAAAAATCAAAGAATAACACGCCTTGAAAAGAGATCGTAGTGTAAACTTAGTAAAACTTACTAAATCAATCGTAAATAATTTCTTTTTTATCAAAAATCTCCATAACTATGAAAAAAACAAAAGAAAAAGAAGTGTTAATAGTTAAGTTTTTGTTTTTTTTTGTAAAGATAAAACAGAAAAAAATTATTATCGCATTAAGTTATCAGTTTTTATTTAAATAAAATATTTGTGTATAAACAGCTTCTTTTTTTTAAATCTCATCGACTGACTTAAATGAAAATAAAAGCAAATATAAATTTATTGTAAAATAATTGCGTAAACACAAGCCACTTGTATAGTAATTTTGGAACTATGCCGGGCGCATATGAGTGTTGAGACTCCATAGAAATAAATGTCCCACAACCAATCGGCCCTGAAAAATTTTGTATGGCTTATCCACTCAAAGTCTAGTACATATATTTTTTTGGTGAGGATGGAGAATTCGATATTTATCTATACGAATGTATTATATCATTTATTATTTTATTTTATATTATATGAACAATATTGATTTTATTTTTTAAATTGATATAATAAATGTGTAAACATAAAACATATAATAAAAACAAACTTAAAATGTTTACAAAGTTTTTTTGTTTTTTTTATCCTTTAGTTTTTTTTTGCGACTCCTTGTTTGGATTTGTTTTACACGTTTTTAATGTCTATTTTGTGTTTTAATATATTCCAAGACATTTTTTTGTTTGCATTAATGTTTCGTTAATATTTTTTGAAACTTGTTTATTTTGTTGCTCTTTCAACATTAACTCTGGCTTGTCCAGAAAACTAGTTTTCCGGAGCAACTCTGGAGCAACAATGCTGACTAAAATTATCGATTTTGGAGCTTTTTTTAAATGTCTGCGATAAGCAAACACATTTTTGTAGTAATCAATCTTTTTGGCTGAAAATACTTTGTTTCAAATGTGCAAGACGAGCTTTTGAATAAATGTGCCGCTTTCGAAAACGTCGAAAATGAAAATTTCAAATATAAATTTGAATTGCATTCGTATCGTTTGAAAATATAATAAATACAGTTTGGGGCAGTCAAATGTTTGTTTTTAGAAACGGCCAATGTTTAAAATAATTTCTGGTGATTCTTTTTTTCAACAAAACAAAAAAATTCGACAAAAAAAACTTACAGCGTCATGTCAGCATCGATAAAGTGCGTAGATTCGGTAACGCTTCCATCAAATAATAATTTGTTTTGGAAGAACCTCCATAAGAAGCTATGAAGAAAGTCGTAGCAAAAAGGCGTTTCAAAGAGGAAAATTTTAACCAAAAGAAACACAATTAATATTAGAGTCAGCGATTATAAACACCAGAAAGAACGATAACGTCTTGTTTTTTGGAACCTTCTGCCTTTAAGCCTTTATTTCAGGACGCAATTCTCCTATCCCAATAGCCGATTATAAGCTTCTTTGAAAGCAGGCTAAAATTTGGCTACGCCATAGAATGTTTTTAAAAAACTGTCGTTGAAAAGTCAACAAGTGCCTCCAGTCATTTCGATCTTTGGTAAGTTACCTCCACTTAGTTGTAAGATGGAGTAAGCTTTCCAATTGAGGTCTCCCCAAGGTATTGAGATTCAATCGCTCTTCTTGACCTAGTCCGCTAAGGCGTTGAATCGAAAGCCTTCTCTGTGTAGATCTATATCGACGATAAGATCTTCTTCACATCCCATTTCCAGAAAGAGGACCGGAGAACGATGAAAAGCTATTTAATCCTTTGATAATGTCCGTGCTTCTACACCCAAATGAGATGAGAAGGGCCTTATTTATTTCTTGATCCTGTTGCCATAGCTAAAATTAACAGTCGGCCCTATTGACTACCTCCACGTTAAATCTGTCTATTCAGACGTTTTGTCCCAAGCGTTGCTGTTGAATTTCCTTTTTTTTATAATTTTTTTTGCCTTTATCATTCTGATTTACAATCTCTCCTGTTTTTTTCTGGCCCATACCATCGCATCTATTTAGGTTAAGAGCTTCCGCGAGTTGTTCGGTTGCAATTGGCCCATTTAGAGTCCTTAGATGTTGCTTCAAGTGAAACATCTGTCAAACGGATCATGCCGGTTATCTTCAAATATCAGTAATAAAAGTAAATAAAGTCTGCAGCGGTATTCGAACGTAAGTCCTTTATAATTTGTTTGAATGAAGTTTTTTTTTATTTGGTTTACATCTTTCTTTTCATGTCAATTCCAATACAATAGGCCCTTACTTCGTAAGTTAAAAGTGCTTTTATTTCATCGAGTATTTGGTTAAAACTGTGTGCCAAAAACTGCTTTAAACAAACACGAAAAAGAAGCAAACTAACAATAAATAATATTTAATCTTTTTGTTGCTTACCAATTGCAAAAAGCCTATAATTAAATGCCTTAAGTAAACAATTTTATACATAAATAAGTTGAAGTTTTGATAATTAATACAAACAATTTATTTTACGTTAATATAAGTTGCCTAACTAGTTGAGCTTTAGTTTAAGATTGTGTACGAGCTTTGTAGAATTATTTATTAATTAAGGTAAACAGTTTATTTAAAAAAAAATTTATCATTTTTGATACAAAATAAAGCTTTCGATAATTAGTTAGTTACTCTGAGAAATTGATAACTAAATAGTAGATGCAAATCTTATTAAATAATTTAACATATTTATATATTCAACATGCAATTTACTTAAAGCATAATGTAAATTATTTAACATTCTCATAGAATTAAGCGTTCATTTTTAACAAAAAGTAAATAACATTTGTAAATTATTCATATGGTTAAATAAAATCATTTTCATTAAGAAAACAAAATCAAATGAATATTAAATATTAATATGATAGAATTTTTACAAACATCTATTAAAAATAAAAATAAAACGTAAGCTTAATAATTATAATGTAAATTAAATTTGTTTAGGATTTGCTTTTCGAGCGGAGTTCATAAAACCTATTGATATTGTCTTTAATTATTAAAATATATATATATAAATATATTGCAAGCATGTCATCAACGGGATGCAATACTAAAAATTTGTTTAAGTAATTTGTAAATAAATGAAAAAAAAAAATATAAAATAATTTAATTATACAAAAGTGTGTGTTTTTTTACCTTATCTGAAAACTGGTCTTTAAGAACTATCTGCATGAAAACGTTGTAGTATTTTTCACAAAATAAATCACCTGAAGTTGTCCTGCTATAACTTCAAGGTAAGACAACGATGTGTTCAGCTCTTATCCATGATCATTTAAATCCCTTTTACCATATTTACTTGACAAACATTCTCCTTCCAGAGGTTCCAGAGACCTTTTCATAGATCGATGAATTCGATCGATGACTGAAGCGGTAAAAGCAGGCGATCCTTCTGGCCAGAGAGTATAGAATCTCGATGAATCTTGTGGCGCACCACCTGGATTCTCACATGGATTCTCAGTTCCCCATAACTCTAGTTTTGGTATTAAAATATCCCTTCAGGAAGAGATAGTCTCTTGTCCTTAATTATAACTTTCGACCGCAATTCGTCCACTGCTTCATTGAGTCTAGGTTTAACCCGATTGCCTCTCTGCTGAGTTTTCAAATCGTTCACTTAAATGCGAATCAGAGATGAACTTGCATGATCAATTGCATGGCACGTCGTCTGGCTAAAGTTGACTCCTCCGCGAAACCCTCAGCCACAGTCGGAACGAGCATACGAGAAGCCAGTATTTGAGCATTTGGCGTATGGCAGCCGATAATTCGTCAAAATCAATGATGAGTTATTAAAAAAAAAAGAAAAGAAGTTAGGAGTAGAAGAACAAGCGTTCCATGACTTGTCATATATCCTGCATCTGATTATTTAACAATCGGATTGCGATTTTCTGGCACTCAAGAACAAAAATATTGGTCGCATTGGGTTGACAGGATGGCATACTCCCAAGCCAGTCCAAGCTGTCATTTGATTGAAAGAATATTCCACGATGAATCGCAAGGCTTTACTCCTTGAACTTTCTTTCCAAACCAAACCAACAAAAAAATAAATTTACGGTAATTATTTTGGAAGTTCATGGTGTCCGTCGATCAAGTCGCAAACCATTTCTTTTTGCAAATACTTTTGCGGTAGAACGCTGAAAGCTGATTTTTGCCTAAACTACTAATTGTTAGCCTTTTTTATTTGATCGACCATTTTGTTTGTTAATTATTTACAATCTGTGGGACTTGCCTGATTAAATTGGTAGAAAAAGATTCATTGAACTAAACGTTGATAATCTAATAATAAATAACTAATTTTATTACTGACGGCAAATAGCACTTGAAATTTCTCAAGTACTTTATTGGTATGTGTAAATGTCTGTCGGCAACATGAAGGATTTTTTTTTTTAAATTCTTCTCAAGCTGACGACATTTTGATAAGCTTACATAAATTGAATAAAAAAAAGGTCTTCAGCTGACATGTTCACACAAAAAGGCCAGTAATTGAATAGAATTATCTTTCCCATTCAGCGTTGACCAGAATGTCAATTGTAACTAAGGGACACTTCAAAAGTAAGTTGTATAATTGAGACGAGACAGGTAGTTCTCTCCTGAATTCACTCTACTGCATTGCATCTGGTTCACCTCTAGGTTTCCTCGGGTTGGGCTTAACTAACATCATTAGATCTCTCGGTTTCTTCAAATAAATTGGATGGGGCCTCTCCCACCCAAGATAAAGTAGCTCAACTAATGTTAAGGTTTTTTTTTATTTTAAAATTATCAAAATAAATTGATATTGTAGAAACTTTTAATTTCAAGAGCGTACTAGACTGAAATCACAAATCTTGTTTTGAGACAAAATGTTATTTATTAAAATTCCTTTTTTCGGTTTTTCTCTTAAGCAGAAGTATTGATGACATCAAAGTTTGAATTTCGGATCGTGGAATTTTCGAATAGAATTTTTTATCAATTTCAATTTTGAAATTATGGCTCGGCACTAGCCGTAGGCACAAGGATGGTTAAAAATAACAGAAATGCTTGCAGACTTCGGGAAATATTGAAGAAATAAAATGATTCTTTATGATAAATAAATCAGCAAGTTCTCCTGTAGAAGATTACATTTCTATTTCGTGTCTAAAAGCGGATCGAAATCTCAGGTTTCCTGGGTTAATGTCTTTTTTGCTCAAATTAACCCAGGGTCAAATCAAAAGGCTTAAGGCCTTTTCCAATAAATCGCTAGCATTTAAATTTTGCAATGTGTTGTTCATTCATTTCAAGGAAACGCGATCGCAGTCGGTAAATAATGATGTTAAAACAAGTTTTCAGGATCTTGCAGACGTTCATTCTTACGAATTTCATCAAAATGACATTTCACTTTCTTATGGCAAGTTTTAGGAAATTCAATTTAAAAATTCCTTGTTTTTCTGTACTATGAGATTGCGATTGTAATTCTCAAAACTCATTTCAATACTTTTCAAGGTAGGTTTTCAATTTTGCAATAAATAAAACCAGTTCCATACTGAATTTGTAGTTTTTGAATAGATTTTTTAACTTCAACTAACCGATTTTTTAAAGCAAAAATGACACCTAAGCATCGTGCCCATCTACAATGTTGGACTAACATTTTATAATGTTACTAAATTTGAATTTACTCAATACTGAGAGTAGAGTTGTGTGTTGGTATTTCCAGGGCGTTTTCTGCTTTTTGAACTCTTAAGACTAGAAACGTCACCGCATGTCTATCCTCGTTGGCCACGAAAAGCTTTATTAAAGGTTAAAAGTGTCAGAGTAACACAGTCTAGTCAGTCAGTACTTGGCGCCAAAAAGATTTTTCTTATTCGATTCTTGACTATTGTTGTTCATCTAGTGTTCTATGTAACTGTCATTTTTATAATCAAAACATGGCTTTCAGCAATCGTCATAGCCTTCTAGCTAAACACTTTGTGTAGTTGGAGATGTGCTATCTGCGATTTTGGATCAATAGAGAATAGGATAGCCAGGTACGTTCTTATTTTACGCCAGAGTGTAATAATATTTATCCAAGAAAGACCCATTGTTTCTGCAATTGAAGAAGGAGCCTTTACAGTGTCCGTTTTCGATCACAAATTGTTTAAATTTAGTTCACTGTTGTCGGGGTCTACAATATTGCCACTTTTGATTCACTGCTCTTTCGGGCCGTTGTTCTTTCGGTGCATTTGCGTCATCCGTAAGCCAGCCTTTTTTTCAACGAATCAGATGGAATGTTGATACAAATTGCCTTTTCGTCGTGGTTGTGTAAGAGTTTGAGAGTAGCAACAGAGGCAGTCGCCTAGCTTTTAATTGAGATGGATTATTTGACAGCACCATCCACTACGGGGAATTTTCAGTACTTCCTCCACAGAACGAATTCATGTTCCCTAACACTAGAGACAGTCCGACAAAACATATCATAATACAGCTCCTATCCAGTTGCTGCAGCAACATTCATTCATTCATCGTTCATCATTCTCCACATTTTTGACACAACGTAGTAAGAGTAGTCAGAGCCTGACGGAAAAAGTGTTCTATTGGGCTTGGCAAATTATGCTCTGTAGAGGTGTGGGAGAAGGAAGAGGAACAAATTTAATAATGGCCTTTCCTGCAACAGCTTTGATGACTTTTGGGAATTCATACATTATCCATTATTCAAAACAGATTTTTCAATTACATTCTTTACAGGCACTATAGCTTTATTCAGAAGTTCTTCAATGAAAGTAGAGCTGTTGCAGGAAAGGCCATTACGACTTAGTTCAAAAATGAACAAAACTGTTTTGGTAATATAAGAAATGGTTTTAGATTTAAAAATCGCTATAGCAGATACCATCGAAGAACACCTTTTCTGACTTGCACAATTAGCGAAAGTTCTGTATCGTTGTATCGTTGGAAAGTCGAAGCATAGTCAGGAGGTAGCTTTGGGTCTGGCTAGAATAGCATCTTAATTTTAAACAAATATTTGGACGCTCAGAGGCGTTCCTCTACTTCGACTTTTAAGATCAGATTCAAGATAGATTTCGAATACCTTTGATAACCAACGTTGTACGGACAGAAGAGGCGTCGAACGCAGGTCCGTCCGTTTGTTCATTAGGGCAGTATCACTCGACGTTGTCTAAAGGCTTCGTATTAAGACTTAGAAACACTCTTCATTCCAAGGTTTTCCTGTCAAATGTGAATTTTGGTTTAAGAGCGCCTAAGTCGGATTTAAATTGCCTGTTTTCAGTTTTTGAAAAATTTTTTTAGAACTCTCATTTGCTTTAATATCCGCCAAGTTCATAAATTTTTTTTTAAATCTGAAAGATATTTTGAATACAAATCATTGTGTTATTAAATGCAACACTAAGTTTTCGCATGCATATTCAATCCAGGTCGCTATATACAAGTTCGTCGAAAGACAAAGTTAAAGTATAAGGTTTTGTTTAGAGCTTCCCCATCGGGCCAGTAAGTTAAACTAGCATAGTTAAGATAGTTCATCTAATCTTAAGCGTTTTTTCTTAATTGCAAGGATTGTTCGTTCACACTTGTCATCTTCAGGTTTCGCTTAAGCCTTTCTTTATATTGCTATGTCAGCGGAAACCAAAAACCTCTGATCCTGTGTAAACAGTTTCAACAAATAAAAAAAAAAACTCATCAACTGAAGCTTACCACTCGAATTTTACGATTATTTAAGGTTTAAATGATCAAATTCACTTGATGACAGCTTTAAATCACCAACTTGAATATTGATCGGCTGCAAAATGAATCACTCGAACGATAATATTCTAAATCAAATGATAAATTCTATAAAAAAGTCGCACTGACTAAAATTAGACTGCCATTTTTTTTTAAACATGGAATGCGAATGGAGTGCAAATAGGTTTAGTAGAATAATGACGAATCGATATTTTGTGTGGAGACCCCGGTCGTTATAGAATTAAATGTCTTTCCTGGGGATTACTTCTGGTTAAACATTTCATTTAAAAACGCTCCGACACATTTTCTGGCCAAGGAAGTATAGCTTTATTTGAAAAGCTTTTTGACGGGGTTCTTGCATGATCTCTCCCAAACATTTATTGTTTCTTATGCCTTATCGATCGAGCCTTAATTTAAAAATATCAGCGGACAAGTACATATTAATATGAACAAACCAAAATTCTGGACATTCACCTTATTCGTCACAAACGTGGCTTAGCAAGACTGCGTGGCTTCGCATTCTGCCAGGACCTTCATGAATTTGTTTAGTAAATTTTTCCGACATCATCCGCCTATGAAATGACAATGATGAGTGAAGTTTCGAGGAGCCCAAGCATTAGTGATATGACACCACCTTGTATGGTACCACAAGCAAAAGCATTTTTAATGGAACAGTTCCCGAACGAGAAACTCGCGGTCTTTTGCAATTTTGGTTTCCGGATTTCCTGAAGTCTGGAAAACCTTCATTTGAGCCTTCCGCTATTAAGCTTCAGTTCTAGTTGATGTCCGCACATCTGAGCGTTCGGATATGCAAAGTCCTGCAACGTTTTACGTCGATCGCAACTGATCATTGAGCCCGGGATTCGCAAGGTGCCCCAAAGTTCGACAGCTAATGTTAGCTAATTTAGCATAAACGCGGATCGCTATCAAAGGAACACTAACATGCCTAAGACGCCAGAATTTTTGGCTGAATCACTATCCAAATGTGAGCTGAGTAAAGATGATCCTAGTTTTACCTGACCTCATCCATGACGTCCCTTGTATGACGGTGATTAAATATACCCCAAGTGGAAGAAATGAAAGGTAGCAATGCACGCAGTTTTTAAATTGCTTCAGATTGTAAAACCCGCGTAAGAGAGCGCTCCACATACACAGTACGCCAGAATATAAAGCTCAAGTGTAAAAGTGAAACAGTATTGCAATTGGTTATTTGATAAGAACACTTTTTTATAAAAAAAAACGATAAAATGGTGACATAAAACAGATCTTTCGACGATGTTGGAGTGTGTTTCGAGCACAAGCGATAAAATAAATGCTAAGGAGGTGTAAACGCTTTGGCAAAGATTTTGCCAGCCAAATTTTCAAATAACCATCTAGACCAGTGGATTCTTAAATGTCAATAACTCTGACAACTCTTGCTGCTCTACAAACTTGAAACTCGTGGGTCGTTCGTAGGATTTGGTGTAGTGTGAAAATTTGGTCTGTTTTTGATTTGCCTGGCCGGAAGCTACGCTGATATTATCCAATTTGTGGGGTGCAAAATGGCTTTAGACGTTCACACAGGACGCTGGAAAGGATCTTGCAGCTAATGCAAGACATAGGATCGCCATATCTGTAGATAGGGTATAAAAAGCTGATATTCCAGTAGTTGGGAATGCTTTCATCCTCCCAAACTTGGCAGATGATAATGCATATTCCGACGGCAATGTGCTTGAACCCGTGGCCTGGCTTCTTCTAAGGCGGGTGGAGGAACTACTTCGTCCCATCTTGCACTATTACTCTCACTTAATCTTACCCATTTAATACTCAGAATACTGCTTAAATACATCTATGTAATCTAAGCCTAAAGAATAAATATTTAGCTACAGACGTTGGCTATGTGTGAAAATATATTGGCCTGATATCAGAAACTGGCCTGATGTCGGAAACATTCCGACGATCGTACGAGCCTTTGAGTTCGAAAGGCATTGCAGCTGAGTGTGGACACATCAGATTGGCAGCAGTATCACTGATCCTATCTTCAAACTGCAATCAAGCATGCAGAACAAAAATCGCCTAAATTTATTATTGCAATGCAATATTTTTTTCCCTATCTCAAATCCAAGTCAACCAAGTGCACAGGGTAGATCACAGAAAGCAATAAACAACGCCTTCTTTATCAAGTACGTGCTGTTAAATCTCAAGTTGCATTTACACAAGTTTTTGTTTTATTGTTGATAGCTGACACCCGGGAAATCAAATGACCAATAAGAAAAACAATCACCAAGTAGTTATTTGTTAATTAATGACCAGAAAATTCCCAACAACTGCCAACTTCTCAGAGATGGAAAGTAGTCGTTATAGTTTCAAGTTCTGGTCGCCCGCACCCCACTCACTATTCGATAGTTTTTCAAAAAATAAAGCACTTAATCATAACGACATAGAAACGTTTGTGATACTCTGCACGTTTGAAAACGTTTGGCCGAATGAAATGACTCGCTGATTACACTTTGTACTTTGGCCTTCATTTCAATTTAAAGCTGCTAAGTATTTGATAAGGCTAGAGCACGCGCCCTTATCAGATTGCGTCTGATGAGTGCTGTTAGGCCTCACGTACGTTTGCTGGTAATTCATTCAATCGATGTCCGAACTGTTATTAAGATTAAGCGTCATTCCTATCACAGCCACGATGAGTAAAATCGAAAGGGAGTCATTGAAAGAAACGATTCTCCCGCCTTCCTTCACACACTTGTGAGCGATCGAAAATGTTTCTATAAAAGTCTACATTTCGACTGGCAGTGCAGACATTCGTTTTCAATCATCATGCTAGACCAGTCCTACAGTCTAACCGAAGTTGCCACTCATAATGGCAAAAATGGCAGTCGTGTTTGGATTATTATCAAAGGAGTGGTGTACGATGTGACTGACTTTATCGATATTCATCCCGGTGGTGGAGAGTTAATCCTAGAATTTGCTGGAAAGGATGCCACAAAGGCATTTAACAATGCCGGTCACTCATCGGATGCCTCAAAAGATCTCAAGAAATACCGAATCGGCACTGTTGATGAGGTAAGTCCAGTGTTAAATATTATAAAGAATACCAGCCAAACGAGGTTCTTTTTCTTTCTCAAGAAATCACCTGCGCAAGTCGAGAACAATCATAAGCTTACCAGCAGTGAGAGTCAAGCAACGCTGTCCAGTAACAAATCGGAGAGGCGAAGACGAATAAAGTTCCTCTTTTGTGTTTGAAAATATTATTTATTTATTTCATTTTGATAATAATTAACTTAAAAAAGAAAAAAAAAAAATCTTAGTCCTGTAAGAAGACCTTAGCCTATGTACATACATAATTAATGTTTCTTTTGTTTAAACAAGAAATATAATGTTAAAATTAATTTGAAAACAAAAAATACGTGTTTTCCCTTTTTGAATTGCAGGATATTTAGAATTACAAAATACCATCTGAGACCTAGAACACTTTGAGCTGCTAGAAGTAGGTAGGTGTTTTTTTTTTTTTTTTATAAATAATTTTTTGTGTTCAATTAATTGGATTATTGTGACGCTGGTGCGATAACTTGTATGGAAGGATCTGTGAGGATGTCGCATGCTTGGTCGAAGTTATCCATTGAAAACGATCCCATGTTGGCGCTGTTGCGGAGGTAGTGATAAAAACGTGATCCACGCCGCTCGACGCCCGAGCGAAGTCTTTCGCTTCTACAAATCGAACGCAGAGATGGTTCATAATCCAGTGATAAGGAACGTGTAGATCTTAGAGGCACTACTGGTGTAAGGTTCGTCAATATGTAACTGGAAAGAAACAAATTTAAATAAGTGACAAATAAAAGATTTATGTTAAAAAAATAAATTGATTGAAAGGACCTTGCATGAAATTAAAAAAAAATGGTTTGTGTGAGAAATGCCCTACCCACACAATGAATAGTTTAAAAGTTAAAATTGTTTTTCCTTTCGAAAAGATCAATTGAGATCTTTTTTCCACTCGAAGGACGTAAGGTCTAAGTTACCTTAACTCAACTGGTTAACAAAACCTGAATAGTCTCATCTTTATATTCATAAACGCAGGTTTCACACTCCTTCAGTGAGCGTTCGCGTGTCTATTTATCAAGGACCAATTGATGTTCGTTGTTTAAATTTAGTGCTGCCTATGGCCAAATTTGAAATTAGAGGCTGAAAAGAGTTGTCTTCTTCTAAGACCGCCCTTGTCTCACTAAATAGTCCTTTGTTTCATTCGCTTAGATATTCCTGTCTCAATGTTTTTGACTTCATCATAATTCATATAAGTAAGGCATTTTGATACTTTTCTGCAAATCCTACCATAACTTTTGGCGGAAGTTTGGAGCCAGAATGAGCAAAAGTACATAGTTTGGGTTTTTTCTGTGTTCTTATATGGTTTTCACAGTTCCATTCCAGTGTTTTCAAAACAAAAGATGTTAGACTTAAAGGTCGATAGCCTTTTGCTTGTGTTTAGTCTCTTCCTGGTTTGGGTACAAAGACTACCATTACTCGTTGCCACTGCTCTGGCATGTTCGCCAGTGGTTGTTTCAGAGTGTCTATTCCTTTTTGCAGAAGGGCTAGTAGTATACCATCTGTTCCGGGTGATTAATTGGGCGCGAAGGTGTTGATGGCCCATGCGACTTTTGTCGTATCGACAACCTTTTGTTTATCTATCCAATTCGCTTCTCCCTTCGTCCTGAGTCCTGAGGACGAAGGGTTTGCTGGTTCGGTTAGGCATTCGATAGCTTGACTCGTTCTCAAGATATGCGAGGCGAAAAACAAGCACAAACATCGTTCTGAAAACAATGGAGTCCGACTCCTGAGACTTCGAAACGTGGAGATATGTAAAAAAAAATTAATTTCGAAAATCGGTGCAATTACCAGATCTTCCAGATTTAAAGTTAAAATTATCAATTTATTTATTTATACGGGTTCAAGGGAAAAATTGTTAAGAGCTTATTTCCTTTTTGATTTAAGCCTTGAAAGGAGATCAAGGCGAAGCAACGGAGGGCTGTTGGAAGAATGTAGTCGTGGATTTTCGCCACTCAATAGAATCGGACAACATTAAACAAACACATAATAACTGGAGACGAAACGTAAACGCTCCGACAAATTCTTTTTAGCAGCAGATTGGATCAAGCGCTGGCCTTAGGGTCAGTGGAGACTATTAGATTCTCCAGAATAAACTTGACTTTTAAAATTTCTGCGAAAATTCCTGAAACTTTTTGATGGAGGAACTATTTTTATCAAAGAATTGCACCAACTTGAAATGACGCTAATATAGTTTTCTTTTGGCTTATCAGTAGGCAATTATATCTTCCCAATGGCAATACCTTTTCGATTGTTTCGGCGTCAATCTAACTAATAGCTCGATATAATTCTTAAGTTTCGATCGATATAATTCTTAAGTTTCTCCATTGACCGTTTCTTGTCGTCTTGGAAGAAAAAACTGGTCAAAAACGCCGCCACTCAAAAAACCACACGTTCACCACGTTCACAATGCACTTTCATCTCTGTAAGTGCGTGTCGAGTCGCACATATGACAATATTTATTTTTAAGCACAGCCATAGAGATGGAAATTTACTTCATTTGCAAAGCAAACCAAACAGAGAAACGTTAATGAATTTTGCCACAATTCCTGAGTCATCTGAACCTATTAATGATGAAATGATGCAAAAACTCAATTTGAAAAGGGGATAAATACGAATAGACGGGATCAAAAGCTTTTCGAAATCCCAAAAGCATATATCAATCATGAGAATGTTATTTTTGAAAACTTTTATTCTCAATCAAGAAGAAGACCATATTGCCGCTAATAAGTTCTCGCCCAACGTATTTCATTCCATAGAAAAGTCTTATCAGCTTTTGTATTCACTTACATTCCAATGGCTTATGCGGCAACACGCGACAAGTTGAACATTACGCGCTAAATCCTGGCACGCAACGATACAAAAATAAGTCTACCGAGTCACGAGTCGCTTAGTTTAGACGGCACGCTGTCGACACAAAAGAATTGTCACAGCGATAAGCTGGACATTAACTTCCCCGGTAAACAATTGAATTTAATTA
This sequence comes from Orthonevra nobilis, assembly GCA_963555765.1. Lineage (NCBI taxonomy): Eukaryota > Metazoa > Arthropoda > Insecta > Diptera > Syrphidae > Orthonevra > Orthonevra nobilis. Next base: position 120,420,999 of record OY743225.1, on the reverse strand, counting down.
AGAATCGAAAGTTGAGTAATGATTTGGTAGCGTGAAATAAATATTTGTATACTTTTATTTTTAAAAATGTTGAGTCAGTTTTGGCGGGCATAAACAGACATGGGTTAATTTATATAAGCCAACGACCCGTGGAGAGGATTTCAGATAAATTATTAGTTTCGTTCTCTGATATCTTATTAGATAAGATTCATTAATGAAGAAAATCTGTAAAAGACCTTAAAACATATAGACCGACAATTAAAGAGACCTTAAGCAAATTGGATTGTGTAAAATACCAATTAATTTTGTTAACTGATTCAAAGAGGAAAAAACATTGAGGGCAATTTAAACACTATTACCCGTTTTTTAATTATTTTTAAGTCAGATCAGATAAGCTTATTGTGCTGATACAAGTCTATGAAAGCAAGAGTAGCGACGAGCAAGGATCATTGCACCAAGATTTGATAACTGCCGCTGAAATTGGTCTGGATTGGTGTGGAAAGAGATCATTTGTAAGGAACGTCGAACAAATAATTATTTACGAATAAAGAGTATAGCTTCATATTTTTTCATAATTATAGTGTGATTAAAATCGAGCAGTCTTAATCTTGTTTCTTCTGAAAAAGCCCTAAGGTTTCTTTCTAATCGAATTTTCAATAGTAATCTATAAATAAGTTTGCATGAAATAACAGAGTAAGAGAAAGTGTGGCACATTAACGATTCAGTAAGCATTGCTTCACAAACTGATATTGGGCTATGAAGATAGCCTCCTCTAAAAAAAATGTTAATAACTTTGAAATAAAATAAATGGCGCAAAGGAAAGATTTGTAAGGCCTTAAATAGATCCATTGAAGGAGCTTTTTGTTGAGCCTTACAAGATTAACGTTTAGCCGATTCTGCAATTATAAGAAAACATCTTCAAAACGTTATTTGTTAAAAAATCCAGTGAAGCTCGCTTTATAAAATTTGCTTAAAATTATTTTGAGGTCTACTTTATCAAAAGCCTAAGGATTATCAACAAAGAGTCTCGCACAAACATTTTTGTCGTCTGAACCTTGAAGAGAAATGTAGCAAATTTGCATCAGAGAATCTTCAGTGGAAAGACCGGACATCAAACCAAATTGCATAGGCCTACCACAAAAGTAGATTATCAACCGGAAGCAAAGTAATTGCTTAATTCTAGACTAGACACATTCTTAAGCAATTATGGGTTATCTATAGGGACTGCATAGCTTTTCAGCATCTTAACTGCAGCAATACTTTGAATTTCAACGCATCTGTGTATAAGGCTTTAGACCCGTCTCCTGGTATCCGCTGGACTTCGTTGTCATATAGGTTTTCGTATTGCTTCTCCACCATGAAGGCATTACTAAGTGTTTTTTTTTTAAACGTTTAAACCAATTAGCGAAAAGAACTTCATGGCGTAAGAACTATGAGTCTAATGATTTTGAAGACGAAGTCTCGAAACAAACCAAATTAGTAGCAAAGTTAAAACATAAAGAACCCACAGTGGTTTAAAACCATCTTCACTAAAAACTTGAAGATTGAGATTGAAAAAAGTACTCAATACATTTTGTGGACGCAAAGCGGTGGAGCAATGGAAGCAAGAGAGCCATAGCGTTTAATCCACGCGAATTGCTCACTCAATTTATTATGTTGGACAATCCTTATGCCCTAAACATAACGTGTTTAAATGGTGACATGTTTTTTTAAATTCAAAATTTAAAAAAAAATAATTTTCGACAATTTCGACTTACCTGTCTTGTGGGGTTTCAAATAAATTGTAAGCATAATGACATGCGGATAAATTTCTCTCGATTGCACGTTCGGCCAGACAATGGGCGAGATCTTCACTTAAATTTATCGTCAAACGATCCTCGGATTCCTGAACGCCGGCAATCATCGTTGACACCGAAAGATTTTCATAAAAATCACTCAACGACTCTATGACCGAGGGTCGTTTGGCCGCACTCAGCCAAGCCTTCTTCGGACTCTTTGACTTCCGGCGCGTAGATGCATTTGGTTCCTGCAAATTTCGTGAAACTTGAAAAATTTGCGGCAAATTCGTGCGAAGCAAGTGGAAATCAACTGGAAACGGTATGCGACATTTCATATTCTGGCAGACTGTGTAGAACTCAAATAATCCCTTGTGCAGCATCACATCGCTACTTTCTGATTTCTTTTTGCTTGACTCTATTTCAGCATCAATTCCAGACTCAGATACAGAAACGGATTCTTCGGAAAACCGCCTTTTAGTGGGCGAGGCGAAGTATTGCGCTCCACCTTTTTCATCTGGCGGTGTTGTCTTCTTTCCTTTAGGCCGATCACCGCCGCTCTGAATGTAGAATTGCAATTCCAAGAGAGTCCGTCTGAGTTGCTTACGGTTGAACAAGTACAAACTAACGAGATCATTTAGATCCACTGGACAGTTCTCGATGAGCGCGAGCACCGAAAGAAACTTGGATATATTCAGGACATTCGGAGGAGCGAATTTAATTGAGTTCTGATTTATCAGCCGCTGTAAATGTTGGCAGTTCGGGTTAGTTACCACAATGATAACGGGGCGTTTTGATGTAGATGACAGGGTGTAAAGGGCATCAACGAATCCAGCGTCATGTTGCTCAAATATTACATCGGCATCCTCCACGAGGATCAGTGATTTCCTCGCAGTCTGTTCCAGATCCAGTTCAGTGCTACTGTCGTCGGTTGTATGTTTTTTCTTCTTATTACCATTCAATGTCATTTTAAACAGATTCTTCCCTTTGGCATTGGTGTCCTTTCGAATCTGATGCGATTGCGTGGCCTCCTGCAGTTCTTGTAGCAGTTTTTTCCCTGTACGTTTCATACCAGCATTGATTTCCAGCACATTGAAATTCATTTCATTGGCTAGGGCAAAGACTGCGTTTGTTTTCCCGCTGGAATTCGGCCCCACCAGGACAACTGAACTAGAGGTAGCGCTATTGCTGCTGCTCGATTCGTTAATGTCAAAATTTACAGCTGAATCATTAACACGTGCTGCGCCCCGCCACGAGGAAAGAAACTCTTTCAGCTGGTTGACGGGTGCTACATTCACCAGCACTTGGTCGGAGGACATTGCTTTGTACTTCTCCGTGAAGAGAAGCTCACCGTTTGGCGCAGACGGAGGCGGTTTCTCCTCTTCAGCATCCGGATCGAATTTTGCCTTCGAACACGACCGACGACTGCTGCTTCGGGTCACAACAAACGACTCGGTTACCTGTTCTGCCTCTTGGCCAGAGTCTATTGCACTGAAATATCGATATTTCTCACGCAACTGATTGTAGCACCTGTAAGTTGGGAACCGATCATAGGCGACTTTCCAATCCTTCACGACCAGTCGCTTATTCTCGATTTGTTGGAGCGGCACAAAGCTATTTGGTATGTCTGATTTGGCTTTGTGTTGTCCTCGAAAATCCTTCAGAGTACATGTAGTTAAGGCACCAATCACTCGCTTTCGTATTTTCCTCGTTGGAGTCTTTTGATCCTCATCCCTGCGCAACTTAAATGTCACCACCAAATCTTCTGCGTTCATATCTTCGTCACTCAGCTGCTTGATATGACTGATCCTTGGGAAAACTTCGACTGCTTCCTCATAGGATTGCTCGTACTGTTTTTGTTTCGCCATTTCCAGGCGCATCTTTTCCGGCACACCCGACATCAAAAACTTTTGCTTTGCACGGACTAGCTCTGGATTTGGACTAGGCTTGGGTACAGCTTTTATGAAGAGCGGCGCTAGTTTCTTTGGAGTATGCTGTGGACTTTCACAATCCAAATCAATGGTTTCGATTTCGGGTGCCGCCTCCTTGTTAGATTTTTTACTCGATCGAGTATCGTGTTTCTCGTCAGAGTATGTGCTCAGTGGCGGCGGACTTACATCTAGATCATATTTTGACTTTCCTGAACACTGTCTCTTTGGGCGACCGCTGGCTGTAAGCGTTTCTGATTCCGCTTCAACTTCGACCGGTGTAATAACCTTTGGCTGTTGTTTGGATAACCGGCCGCGTTTTTTTCGAATGGGCGTACTATCGGGTAAGGCTTCGTCTTGAAGGTCTTTGTTGACTTTGGCCTCCTCGGCGGGTGATGGTTTCTTAGAGAAATATCCTAATAAACTGTCGCGCTTTTTTATGGGTGACGAGAGCTTTGAGAGAAATCCAGTTGATTCTTGACATGGGATCTCGTGCGAATCGGTTGAATCAACAGATGAGAGTCGACGTGTATGCCTGGAATGACGTTTTGATTTGCGCCCCAGTGGTTCTCTAGGGGTTGAAGCTTTGGTGGCGGATTTTTCAATTGGTTTTTCAGAAACCGCTGCTGCGGGCTTCTCGTCGTTGGGCTTTTCAATGTGACCATTGGTCAGCATTGCCTTTAGTCTGAAAGTGAAAAAAAAAAAGAAAAGTTTGAATAAATTATATGAAAAACGAATTCGGGTTAATTTGAGGACGGCCCTACAGAAACCGAAAAATATTCTACGGTTTGACAAGTTTCGGGATTTGGTGTAAATCTCAAGAAAACGGCAACAGAGGGGAAGCGTGATATATTCGCTCATAGTAACAGGTATTCCCGAAAGTCCTAAGGTAAGCTACATATGCTTGAAATAGAACAACAAATCCATTGTGGATGCAAAAATTTCCCTGAACGATATCAAAAGTATCGTTCCCACGTTCGATGGCAAACCTGACGAAATCTGTAAATTCATTTCGAATGGCAACGCACTTTATAAAGTGGCCATGTCTTATGTCATCGGTCAGCCACTTCGTATAGACCATGATCACTCTAATCCTTTCTGATCCTCTGCGGGGAATAATACACCTCGAAAAATCTGCCAAACCTTCAAAAAGGTAGGCCAGACTTCGACAACTTGTTATCGAAACACGAATTCGCCAAACTTCATCCCCCATCCAGTAAAACGTGAAGCACCATATGATATACAAATAGTCAGATGTAGTTACTGCGTCAAGCGCTATCACACAGAAAATGAGTGCCGGTATCATTGCTACATCACTTCATGAGCCTCCAACGAGTAAAACTAGCTGGAAGCCGTGATTTTATCGGTAGTTCATTTATTAAAATGCAATAAAAAAATTGGCCGAGAATCTTCGAACCTTGCGGAACACTCTGCATTGTGTTTAAGCGACGAGCCAAGAAAATTGCGAAGTGGTTTTAGCGACTGTGAACTGAAATAGAATTTCAATTAGAAGATACTACACATCGAAGGCATTTGAGAGGCCCAGCAAACAAAGATTGGTAACATATCTCTTATACAAATTTCCTTTTATATCGTTCATAAAGCAGTTATGTCCAGCTGTTAATCCTGATTGAAGAGGATAAAGCAAGCTGTTGTTGAATCTGCTTTGCTATAAACTTCTAAAGGATTTTAAATAGTCACGAATGTATACAACTTGGTCGGTAGTCATTCGCAGAGTTTGCCTCACGCCTTTTAGGAACTGGTATTACTCTGGCCACTTCCAACTTTGGGTAAAGACGAAAATTGACGTGAGGTACATTTTATGACAGAACGTGGTACACCATCTTCACCAATTAGCATAAGACTTAATAGAAGCTATTACTTGTGAGACCTGTAAATACGTGCTAATCGGGTGGCTTTACGAATGTTCATGCTGAATTATTAAATGTGCGTATGCAAAGCCACCGTAGCAATACCAATAGTCAAATCTCTGAAAGATCTACGCAAAAAGGGCACACTTGATCTAATTACTGATACTACAACAAAACATAAGCATTATTTAAATTTTTTAAGTACCAACTCACCTCTTTGCTCGATGCTTCATAGTTTTATCAATGTACGCATCCTTGGCCTCCTCTTCCAGACGTCTTTTATTACCTCCCTTCCGCTCTGCCCATTCCTGCAGGAACATTTTCCTTTTAACATTCCCACTTTTTTGCTCATCGTAACATTCCTCTGCGGGTGCATCCTTTCCCGGCGTATTCGATCCAATACTTTTGTTTCTTGCATTCATCATCACCTCAAAGGCATTAGCTTTCTTTGCTACTACTCCCACTCCATTCAAACCTGGACTACTTTCGGCCACATCTTTTTGTTTTTTTGGCGTCCTTGCGAAATGATCCAAAATTGTTGCAGTCTTCATTGGACTCTTCATTTCAGCTGCCATCTCGTCGACATTCTCCTTACTCTCCTGCAGCGGATGCTTTGGACTCTTTTGACTTGTTTTCGCCACATCAGCATTCGCTGCGTTTTCTGCTGCTGCCGCCTCGGCCTCCTGCTGAGCCTTTTTCTTTTGCTCCTTCTTCCTGCGGTGCTTCTGTTTATGCTTGCGCTTAACCGAATTCAGAACTTCCTCCATATTCTGTAGAATTAATTTACTATCGGCTCGTGGCGTTTTAACAACATAAGGAAACGGTGTGGCCGCTCCACAAACTTCCGGACTACCCAAAGACGAAGCCGCTCTAGGTTTGTCCTCCTCGACCGATGGAATCGGATTTGATTTCTCTGTGCTACACTCCTGCAATACTTCGCTCATTTCTTCCTTATATTCATTGGATACATAAAAATTCACTGCAAACAAACATTGCACATAAAATATTTACACAAAATGAATAAAATCGCAAACAAGTTACCCCCTCGAAGCCACTTTTATTCGCTGCATTTACAAATTTTCTGATGACACCGCAATTTCTTACAAAAAATCTTAAGTGAACACGAACCCCAGCAAAGCACACTTCACCGCAGCAGAACTTTTGCTAATTAAAAGTTTCTATTTTTTTCACAAATCAATCACGAGTGGCAGAGCGTACTTTCGTATCCAGTTCGAGGTAAGAAAAAACTCAATTCTAATGGCAAGTGTATTTTTCATTTATTATACGGGTCCAATTGATACATTTTTATTGAAGAAATAAAAGATTTATTGCTTAAAGTTCTGTTCGGATCGTTCGTACGCTTGTCAAAAATGAATAAATAAGAAAATTGAAAATGGCGCGAAAAGGTCCTGCCAAAATGACGGTTGACGGACGTTCAATGGGTTAATTGCCATGATTGAAGGGCACGGTAGCTCTGTTCGCAACGACATTAATGTTGATGTTCCACTGTAGTAGGAGAAGACATGCACCAAACCTTTTGCAGTTCTTTGCGCAGCGAATGGTAGCTACGCAAGTAAATCTGTCACACCCCATTTAATTTGCTGAGAAACATGGCGAAATTTTTCCTGTAGCTCCAAATGCGGCAAAAAAAATTCTTCCAAAGTAGGTTCAGTGATGATTTTTCCATTTGTTATATTTCAGCAGCTGTCACAGTAAATACATAGGGAAAGATTCAGTACGGCTTGCCATTTCATCATGCATCGTTTCACGCTTGCGGAATATGCGAAATTTCTGTGGCGAGAGCTTCGAGAACAAGACAAGACATGCCGTATAAGTGACGAAACATTCGAAGCTTTGAAGGATTTGGTACTGGCGAATGTTCATCAATTGGCCGCCACGATCATACGTCTTGAAACCTCCTGGAGCAAAAATGATGCTTCTTAATACTAAATCGAAGCGCTACGGCTACGAGCAAGGCATTTTTTCATAGTTATAGATTGACAGTTATCTTGACAGCATCTCTCTCTGACTCAATGATTCACAAAAAACTGTCATTCATTGAAAGCTGAAAATAATAAAACGCGTTTTTAAGATTTTCCAACAATTAATTGCATTCCATATGAAAGATTGTTGAATTTATCATTGTAGACCCCACAGTATTGCTTATTTTAGATTGAACTGCAGCTGTTTAAAGCTTTCGTTAAGTTTAAAAAAAACTCAGATATCGTTCGGTGTGAGCGTAGTTCTATACCAAGAAACTAAGTTTCAATGTGTTACCACCCTTTTCAAAACTTCGTCTAATTACAGTGCTCTGTCAAAATTGACATCTCTACTGAAAATAATTAAGTTGGTGTACATAGCATATTTCATCACAACATTTAATCATTATTAATAATTAAAGAAAAAAGCATTTAAAAAATATGGAATTGGAAAAACAGAAGAGCCCAATATGTGCAGTATCTACCTCAACCGAAAAACTAATGAAAAACTCAAAGGAACTGAGCAATACGAATGGGAAACCTCCAGCAATTTTACAAAAAACGACAAATCACAAACAGAAACGAAATAGAAGAGTAAAGCTAAAGGCAGCAGAACAACCACCACCACAATCTGCACAGCCAACGTCAACAGTAACGAATACCCAAATAAATCCGGAGCTGCATAAAAATGTGATTCATCTACACGATCGTGCTAAGATCGTTAGGTCCAAACTGATCACAATGAAAGAAAAACTGGAATCCACTGAGACAGTTTGTAGTTTCGAGCAAATCTCTCAGGACTTGACCGAAGATGCTATTCGCAAAGAAATCAAACGCCTTCGTCTCTTGATGAAAGAATTGCGTTTGAAGGACGCCTCGCAGCAAGACACTGAAAAACGAATCTCAGTGGGAAGCGATGCAGAGCCACGTGATGCAACCACAGACAACAGACCGGAGAGGAGGTCGAGACGAAAGCGGGAACCAAAAAAATCTCAAAAGCCGGAGAAAGTAGTTGTCGAGAAACAGTTGCAACTTTTGTACGAAACACATATCAACCAGATCGTAAGCGGCACGAACACAGAGGACCCCAAATATAAGGATTTGCAGTTTAAACTGGGCGACGATCTAGAGCAGTTCGCACAAAAATGCGTCGATGCCGGACTTGGCAATATCATAGAGGCTGCGGTGCGGGTAAATGCCAAAAACAATCATCAAGCATTCCTCACATCCGGTGGGGATACAGACGCCATGATTACGTCCATGGCCGCGAGGAAGTATGCTCTTGACGGAGATTTAGTGCGTGCATTCGTAAGAAATTCATCTGAGGCCTCAAAGATCGACATTGATGAAGGCGAATCGGCTGTCGAGGTGACTGACGGTTGGTTGTTTAGCTTCTACCTTTTTTTTTCTCAATTGATTTTGATTTCGCGTTTTTTTTTTTCAGACGACCCGGAGGAAGTACTTATAAATGATGTGGTCATGCTGAAGGAGAGCGAGGCCATATCTCCACCGCAAAATCGTGCTTTTGTGATTCGAATTGTTAAGTCAATTGGAAATAGAGTTACTGTGGGGTCAATTGCGTTCAAGAACCCAGTTAAGATAGAAAAAGTTGAGTTCTTCAAGTTCCAGCCGCACGACATGAAGGTGCCCATGATATACATCCCCGTTTTATCCTGCCAAGCCGAAGCAAATGCCGTGAGAGTTCAACAGAGCTTGCGGTATTTGTTTCTCGCAGAAATAATCGAAATAAAAGACAAAGGCCGTTGCATTGGGAAGCTGCTTGAGCCCGTGGGCACATGTGGCAACCTCGAGGATGAAATTAAAGCAATACTTTTGCATAATGGACTCAAGGATGTACGTCCTTTCGAGGAACGCTTTGAAAATATGTGGTTAACGACAAAAACCGAAATAGACCTTCGTGGAAGAGAAGATCTTCGAAACGAATGCATATTCACAATTGATCCGCTGACAGCACGTGATCTCGACGACGCAGTCTCATGCAAGCCACTGGAAAACGGCCAATATGAAATTGGAGTTCATATTTCGGATGTTTCTTACTTTCTCGAGGAGAACTCCGAATTGGATGAGCTGGTGATGAACCGAGCAACAAGCATTTACCTCGTGAATGAGGTCATCCATATGCTGCCCAAGACGCTGTGCTTTAAATGCTCCCTGCTGCCAGATGAAGAAAAGTATGCGTTCTCCGTATTTTGGACAATGAACGAAAAGGCTGAAATAATATCCACCCGTTTCGCACGTACCGTCATCCGTTCCTGCACCCAACTAGCCTATGAGCATGCCCAAAAGATTCTAGACAATCCGCAGGAGGAATTTTCCGTCGACGACTTCCCGACAATCTGTAATGGATTCCAAGTCAAAGACATTTTGGATCGTGTACGCAAATTGAACGAGTTTGCTGTTCTCATGCGTACCAAACGCTTCGAAAATGGATCTCTGTCAATTGATAAGCCGCAACTAAGCTTCCAACTCGATCCGAAAACAGGGGAGCCTATATCATTTGGTGTAGGTGATCGCAAGGAGGCCAACTTTTTGATTGAAGAGTTTATGTTGCTGGCAAATCAATCGGTGGCGAAGTTTATTTATAAACGCTTTCCAGAAACTTCTTTCCTTCGAAGGCACGAACCGCCAAAGCCGAGTGCTTTGAAAAAACTTCAAATGAAATTATCCACAAGTGGAATTAAACTGGACTTGAGCAGTTCCAAGTCGATATACGAGGGACTGCTAGGCATATGCGGAACAAGTGCAAGTCCTCAGGCCATGGCAGTGGCAATGAATTTCCTGCTTACAAAGCCAATGATGAGGGCCAAGTATGTTCTTTTTTGTGTTTTCAAACTTATCGACTAACCACTTTTCCTTTCAGGTACGTTTGCAGTGAAGGCCTGGTTACTGAAGAAGACTTGTATCATTACGCGTTGGCAATACCAATCTATACGCATTTTACAAGTCCCATAAGACGTTACCCAGATGTCCTAGTTCATAGGTAAATTAACGTCTAGCAAGCAAGCAAACAATGTTATGAATTCGCCCTTATTCTTTCCAATAACAGATTACTAGCTGCTGCTTTGGATCTCACGCCACCACCGAAGCGAAACGTCCAAGACCTGCACAATCTGGCAAGCATCTGCAACGAACAGAAACTCAATGCGAAAAATGCCGGCGACGATAGCGCCAACCTATTTTTCAAGCGCTACGTCAACGCGAAGAAATATGTCAAAATGGAAGCTGTAGTCATAGCCATTTATAGGCGATCAATAGAAGTTATCACCTTAGAGACTGGCCACCTAATAACAATACAATTTAAGTTTCAAAAGACAATAGTAGATGCCAGCAATGCCCCACATGCAATTTCTTTATCAGAGAAAAACTCCACCAAGGCGCCGGTGAAAATTGAAATGTTTTCAGTGATCCAAATCAAACTGATGATGGTCGAAGATAAGTTGACTGGATTCTTCTTTTCGCCCGATTCGGAACAGCGACTCAAGAATATGGCCAATGCATCAAAAGGTCCAGATGAAACATCACGAACAAAGAAACCAAGGGTTCGGAATTCAGAGAAAAATAAAGAATCCACTGCAAGCAAGGCATCGAAGGTGTCGAAACATGTTAAAAATGCATCAAAATCAGAGGATACTAAAGAATCCACACAGGAAACTCCACCAGGCGAAATAAAAGCAGAGAGCGTTGATGAGTCTACAAATAAAACTGCACCCGGCGTACCGAAATCAGAGGATATTAAAGACTCAGCTTTGGAATCTTCACCAGAGCTATTGAAATCTCAAAATCTTAAAGAATCTACGAAGGAAACAGCGTTCGTATCAGAGGATGCTGTAAAATCTGTAAAGGAAATTGGATTAGAGCACCAAAAATCAGAATGCGTTGATAATGTGCCAAAATCAATGAATACAGCTTCGCCAGACGAAAGGAAAGAAGAGAATATTGGAGGGCCGGTAAAGAAAACTTCCCCAATGGAACCCAAAACAGATGATATTAAAGACTCAGCTATGGAACCAGCACCAGAGCTGTCAAAATCTCAAAATATTGGAGACTCTACGAAGGAAACAGAGTTCGTAACGATATCAGAGGATGCTGTAAAGTCTGAAAAAGAAATTGGATTAGAGCACCAAAAATCGGAATGCGTTGATAATGTACCAAAATCAATGAATACAGCTTCACGAAACGAAACGAAAGAAGAGAATATTGGAGGGCCGCTAAAGAAAACTTCACCAATGGAACCCAAAACAGATGATATTAAAGACTCAGCTGTGGAACCTGCACCAGAGCTGTCAAAATCTCAAAATATTGGAGACTCTACGAAGGAAACAGCGTTCGTAACGATATCAGAGGATGCTGTAAAATCTGAAAAAGAAATTGGATTAGAGCACCAAAAATCAGAATGCGTTGATAATGTACCAAAATCAATGAATACAGCTTCACGAAACGAAACGAAAGAAGAGAATATTGGAGGGCCGCTAAAGAAAACTTCACCAATGGAACCCAAAACAGATGATATTAAAGACTCAGCTATGGAACCAGCACCAGAGCTGTCAAAATCTCAAAATATTGACGAATCCACTCAGGAAACTAAAATACAGCTACCGAAATCAGAGGATGCTGTAAAATACGAACAGGAAACTAGATCAGAGGCTGCGCAATAAGATTACGTTTAGTAGATAAGCAGAATCGCATGCACATATTTTGACTGTGATCTTTACGGAGGAATTTTTTAGTTCATCGTTTGTTTAAAGAAGACAATTTTGGACAACAAAAAATTAATTAAATGCTGAACGGATTGAAAAAAAATGATACTTTATTTTTATGTACGAAACTTTTTGAAAAACATGCAAGCTGTCTACTTTTTCAGGATACGCTAAGAGCAAAAAATAAAATTTACTTAATGGGCTACCGACCCGTAAAGAGTCTCTGCCTGAGGCTGTCTTCTCGTCGATCCGGCGCACGCTTCGCTCTGGCATTCGCGATCTCTTGAACTTTAAATCGGAGGTTCGGTCTTCCTTGCCGTCCGCTCGCACTTCTGATTCGAAAATCCTCTTTGCTGGAGCATTATTGTCCATTCGCTTCTTCGCGGTTATATCTTCTCTTCCATTCTCGAAAGTGCTCAAAACCTGCTTTGTCCTTCTTGTTAATCGTCCAGCCAGTAGAAGTGGCAGGATCAAAGTAAAGTTAGGAGTTTTGAACCCATTTATTTCGCCAAATCGAAGGAGCAGCGGTTTCCTATGATGAGCCTTCGTTGAATTTCCACTTAGGTGTCATTCGTGGAGTTGATATTAACTCCGAAGTAGGTAAACTCCTAATCCACCTCGAAATAACCGTTGCCAGCAGTGACGTTTTGTCCTGTGCGGTGGACATATGTTTCTTTGTCCTCGTTTACTCCAAGCCAACTCGTTTCGCTTGCTTTCCATTTGCCGTAAAACCTCTTTGATGGGGCGCTGTGACCATATCGCAGCAGCTTGACAGATTTGTTGAGGGTAGAGCCTTCCGTGTTAACACCTGCCACATCGCTCCATGGCGGAAGCCACACTGGTACGTGCCGATTACTGTGTTGCAAAAGGACTTCAGAGGTTCACCCAGTACGTTGGATAGGATTTTATATTCGACATTAAGCAAGGATATGGCACCGCAGTTCTAACAAGAATAGGATGGCTTCATCCACCCATACTTGGCTGATAATTCGGTGCATGCAACCTGCCAAAGTATCGCTACCATGCTCCGCTGGTTGGCCATTTGGGCCGGCGGCCTTGTAATACTTCAGCTTTTTGATAGCGTAGCTAACCTGGGAGACGAGATGCCCTCCCTCTACATGATGCCCACTAAGTTGCTGCTGGAAATGCTTATTATACGTCTACTATTCCCCGTGCTTCGGTGACTAGATTTCCTTCACTGTTTCGAAGCTTTAAGATACTTGACTGCTTTCCTGAAAATCATCTGGGTATTGTTTGCTTAATCCAGATCTCCCCTTACATAGATTCGGACTAGCAGAAACCTCAACATGCAAGAGCTGTGAGGAGGAAGATCTGGAGCACTTCCTCTGCCATTGCCCAGCAACAGCGAGAGTGCGACACAAAAAAAATGGTGGCAACAATGATACCCGACCTTTTTCACCTCAAACGAATAGGGACCGGTGAAATCATTGATTACACAACACGAACGTAAAAATTTCCCGACAAACAAATCAACCCCACTTAACCAAAATATTTTTCATACAGGAAATAGAAGAACACAACGGGTTGAATCAGAGGCCGGAGGTATCTGGCAACATCGATACACATACCAATCCACTTGGCTTAAGCCACATTCCACTCTTTCGGGTCCACTTCATTACACTAATTATGGAGTTCGAAGACAAACGAGAATAAGGACTCTGTAAATACTTTATCCTTTTATCCTGGGGTTTCTCTATTGACCCCGCTTAAGACCCTTTAGACTTCAGAGTATCCTTCATTGGTTTCCCTCTAACAAATCAGCCAAGTAACCAGGTTAAGTTGAGGCGGTAAAAGGCAATGCAAAACTAACAGGGCAATGAATTTTTTCATCTGAAAGGCTTTTTTCCATTTAAGAGTCGGTTCAATAGAACACTGAACTTAAAAGTTATAAGTTTATTTTGTGGCACACAGAATTTGATCTGTTTTAGCTCGATGTCAATAAGCTAAGCATCCTTAGTTTTTAACCGAAAATAAATAAGTTATGAGTAAGAGTCTGATTCCATAGAAGATTTCGCAAAGCAATCTTAATCTACCATCTGGACCTCCCCAACAGCCAGGGTAGAAGAAAAGAGAACTTTATTCTTCATGATGGACCTATTATAAATAGATAAGTCACCCACGATAACCAAACACTCATATTCCCTCAGTTTGTGGCCACTGCGGCTTGTTCTGTTCTGACGGATTTCAATGCTAGCAAAGGCATTGCAATAATGTATTTCCATGTCTCTCAGCATGTCTAACCTTATCCGTAAACTTCTACCAAAATACAAAACAGAAAGAGCTGCCTCAGTTTGAGTTTTCAGAAACCGCATGCGAACCACATCTCTTGCTGCAGAATTAACACAGAATGAATCCAATTGATGACAGTATGGATCGCATATCGTCCGCTCTTTGCGAACAAGCAAAAAAAAATCAATTATCCACGCTTGATTTTGTAATTAAATCTTGATATGGTCTTAGAACCCAGTGATTGGGCATGCTGTAGTGACATTGTAGGGTTGTCAAATTGAACTGATGAACTCGTGTTTAATACTGACAGCACAATGATGAATCAATGAATGAACAACTGGCGAATAAAATTCCACGAACTGAACGAATGAAAAAATGATTTAAAACAAATTCGCCATCCATTTTCGATGTACACCTATGGACCTATGGAGCAATCAGAATCGAAAGATGATCCGATTATATTTGAAGTAGTCCCCTTTCTTAGCCCTCTGCTGTATTTTTTGATTGCCCAATAAACTAAGAAGAACTTGAGAGTCAGATAAGCATCTCAAACTCTGGGAAAACTTCAGCCCGTAAGCAGAGCATATTTTTAATAAGGCTTAAAGAAACATACTCGCATTGAATTGGTATAACAACAATTCTAAGCCTTTCACTGACCGAAAATAAATAAGCGCAAGACTAAAGGCTTTAAAACGACCCTCTTGTGTATTTCAACACCGGTGAAGTACCCAAATTTCATATGTTCATGTTCTACCAGAATGTTAGAAGACTCTTTCGGATTCTCCACGTAGCCCTGTTTCAGTATTTATCCACAAGCTCTCCATATCGATTGGTCGAACGTTCCATAAATTCCACTGGATTGCTCTTTGAAGTGGTTTCTTGAATGCTCTTGTTGTCTGAAGTAAGTAACCGCCGCACCCATCGGCCACACCCATTCCCATTCCCAATTCATCGTCCTTAATTATTCTGCACTCATTCAAACGAGATGCCAGCCAATCTCAACTAACAACAGGTGCTTTCCAATCCATCGACGCAACGTACAATTCAAAAACCTGACCTTGAGCAAAACACTCAACTATAATAGGTCTACTAACAAGTAGGAAACGCAATCTTTTAGGTTCAGTAAGTGGTTGAACCTTTTACTGCAAGCTTCATTCAATTGCTTCTTAATTGACTTTCTGGTTTTGACATAATTTTATAATTACTGTTACACAGTGGAATCATACAGAAGTGGTGCTAATTGACAGACAAACGGCCCGAAATAAACCCCCGAACTGACACCTTTTAGCAGGTAAACAATCCAATTGGAACCAACGAAAGCTTAATTTGATAGTCAAACTATTTAAGTGGAATAAATTTTGGTCAAAATTCAGATAAGTCATCAAAAAAGGGATTTCCCAAAGTAATCGTAAGCTGGTTTTGATCGGTTAGCTGTTTTAACCCAACGTCATGAGTATAATTCCCCGCAAAGTTCACGGCTCTGTCACTGGTTGAACACGCACAGATCGACGCTTAAATTTATTAAGTCTCTTGGCAGCGAGCACAAGTATTTGCCTTCTATCTCCCACCATCGAGATTGAATTACTCTCCTCTCGTAGGGAAATACCCCACAGTGCTATTGACACCCAACGCTCGATAAACACTACTGTCCATAAGTTTTTGGACAGTTTTTTCTGTCAGAAAAAATCATATGAAACATTTTTTTCTATTCTAATTGAATGATCAAACTGCTTCACAAAATTGTGTTTGTTTATAATAAAAAGTATTTGGGTAATAAAATAGATTTAGCCCTAATTTTTTGTTGAAAAATCTGTCTCGTACTTTCAACCACGACAATGCTTTGGATCTCTTATCTCCAACAAGGTTTTCCCAAAGTAAGTCTTTCGATGTTGGACATGTTCCCAAAGGTCAGTTGGGTTTAGTTCGGTTGATTTGGCAAGCTTGTATTATTTAAGACTTTTCACGGGTCTTCTTGTCTGCCAAAGAAAGCTGTTGAAACACGGTCCGGTATAAACACCAAGCGATAAAAACATCAACAGACCGAAAACGCTTTTGACAATTATTTCAATGTTTGTGTTCGTTTTAAGCTTATATAGTAGTTCATCTTATCCCCTGTCCATCAATATTGTTTCAGGATCAAAAAATTGACCAACGAAATCGAAAAAGTATTCCAAGCAAAAACGCCTTCCTTGACGTCTCTCAAGTCATTGAAAAATATTTGGCATGAGGTACAAACTACGGCAGGTATTTTTAGATAAACAGAAGTATCTTAGAATTCTTGAAAGAATTCCGTATTAAATACAGAAGTGATTATTCCTAGTTAAAAGATATTGGCGCTGGAGTTCCACAAGGAAGTGTCATTTGGCCGGCATTGTACTTGTTGTACACGAGAGAAATGCCTCGCAAAGAAGGCACCATCAACGCTATGGTTGCAGATGATTGAATTGTTAACAAGCTTACAATTTAATTCGGCGTTAAAACTCAAAGGTGACAAAATTTCAAAGTCAATTGACTCTCTGTACCACCGTCGTAACGTACGTTTCCTGTCTAACCATATTTTTTCGCTTCAACCACAAGCAGTGCTCTAGCAAATTAGCCAGCTGCATTCCACCCCCTTATCACTTTCACCGTAACACGCAGGAATTCAAAAACAATGTGCATCAGTACTTATCCCTATTTTAAGGGTAGTCATAACCCCTTGTACACGCGTGTTCGTTTTAAAAGAAAAAACAAATACCGTACTCGAATTAGGAATTAGGACTAACCTACAACACTGAGCTTGATACAAAAATGTATTGGTGACTTGGAAACTTTATTTCACTCATTATTCATAAAACTCCAACCAAAATTTTGTTGAACTTCTACACAGAACAATAGAAAAATGATTTGTCCGAAAACTTATGGACAGCAGTGTACGAGCACACATGGATGTTCAAAGCCTAGTTGATTACCATTAAATAACCGGTTCATTGGACGGTCAGTCTCCTCACTAAACAGTTCTGTGTTTTGGCATCTCATTAAGTGGATTCGCGAGCCTTCTGGCCGCGACAAGGAGGCTTCAAGAGCAAACAAACATAATCCACTTTCCGCTTTGCTTTTTCACTCAGCAGCCAAATCGAGTTGTTTCTCTGGAAAGTGCGTCATAAAAAATCTTTTAACGACTTGATAGACTTACCATGGAGCTTGGTTGGAAGGTGGCTACAATCTGATGACCACTACTCGCTCTGAATACACGGAAGCGTATCTCTTGCTCTCTCCAAGTACAATCTGGCTTCTGGAATGGAATATAAAAATTGTTATTGATCAGAATTTAGTGAGTCTTATCACATCTCTCGTGGGAATCGTTTCGCTTCTTGGATTAAGGAAAAAAAAAAAATACTCGAAAATTTGTTTTTTAAGTAACAAGATGGTGTTCCAAAGAGTTGTTGTTTTCTGTGGTAAGTTCAGGATTTAGGCGGTTTTTTTTGCTGAGGCTTTGACCTAAAAATACGCTTTTTTTGGTTGCAGTTTGTCTTCTGGTGGCAACTGTAAGTGCTCGCCCACAAGTCTTCAATATCGGATTCAATCCTAACGCCGCCGGAGGAAATCCATTTTTACCCTCTGGATCTAATTCATTGCCGCAAGTTGCCCCGAACACTATCAATACGACAGCTGCTCCAGCTGTACAATCGACCACTCCATCGAGGGCATTCTACGACTGCATGTCGCGCTGCCCAACCACATCTGAATACAATCCAGTTTGTGGAAGCAATTCTGTAAACTATCACAATCTGGGACGTCTCCAGTGTGCCGCCCGATGTGGAGCAGGTAAGTGGCTACAAATCTCGATGCAAATGATTCCATATTGAAATGTGACTTCTTTCGACAGGTGTTACGGCAGTAAGAAGCGGGACCTGTGCTCCACTGTAAACAAGACTGACTAGATAGCGGACTTTTTAGTTTTACTGCAAACTCAAACATTAAAAAAACAAATTGACAAGTGAAAATTTGTATTGGAATTTTCTTATACTTAATCTGAGCTTATCTTCTATGCTTGGCATCAAGGCGGAAGGTGCAGAGCGATGTGAAGGTTGCCTAATCAATTAACATGAAATAAAAATGCCTTCGTACTGTGGAAGCACTTTTGGCTTTTTGAATAACTTCGAATTGGAAACATGAACATTTGTTTTCAGTTATTTGACAATATTTTAAGCAAGGTTGTTGGGATTTGCCAACTTGGTTAGTCATCGGTCTAGCTGGTAAATTAAATTTATTCTAAAAACTATTTTAAGCTTGAACTTTATGTGATTGTGATGATGGGTTCATATGTAGACATTGAATGGTTTCTAATGTTATTCTGCATGAAGAGTATTTTCGTATTTATGATTCAGATATCGATCTTTGGAAAATCTGAGCCTAAGGTAAGGCTGCATTCCGGTTCCAGTCGGTTAAACTAAGCTTCATGGAATCCGCAATTACTTGATCCTTACACCCGATGTGAGTCCTGTGGTTGTCAGTATAAACAATGTATAGCTCGTTGAGTTCGCTGTTTAAAATTCTCTTCCATTTGAAATCCTCAAAGACAGGATATTCCCGAAGGAATATCAAATCTAGAATAATTCTTAGGTTCTTAGTTCAAGCTGCTAATTTCGCCGAATAATTTCGTGCATCATCGGCATGAGCGGAACAGTTTTTCCAGCATCACGAATTTTGCCGTCTCTTTTCATGGGTCTACGATAAATCATAACAGGCTTTGAAGTCGATGAATAGTTGGTGATTTGTTGTCTACTAATATTGCCCGATTTGTGTGCTGCAAATAGGCTTTAAAGATTTGCACAATACACTTGATAGGATCTTGAAACCGACAGGAATATGCATCGATATCGGCTGAAGGAAGCTCTGGTGAGATCTGGCGCATGATCCCTACAGCATTTCCTCAGATAAGTTGTTTTTATTTTTTTTTATGACTGCGCAAACAGGTGGTTTGAAAACTTCATCATCGGCTGGAGCTTAAGTTTCTTCGTACTACAGCACTGGATAGCCAGATTGTTGTGTGGATCTTTTTGTGAGGAAATCATGTGATAATTATCATTGTCTGTGAATTGAAAGTTAGCTTGTGTTATTTCGTTGAGGCTGTAATTTCGAGCCGCTCTGCCAAAGATGTTTATCGGTCATTGGATTAAAGTTCCCAAGAGCTATTTGAACGTCGTACGATGGACACGTTCAAGGATTCCTTAATATGTATCTTTCACAGAATTTTGCTCCGCATCGCCGGTCTATATCCCAATTTTCAACTATGGCTCTACACCTGACGCTGAGTTACTGAGGTAACCAGCCTTGCCATCATTATAATCAACATATGAACCTAAAAGAGGATTACAAAATTCCAAACACTAAACAAATGACTGACATATTATATTTCCGTTTTTCGAAAAAGAGTCCAAGGAAGATATGAGCAATTACAGACCTATCTCTACACTTCCTCTGTTTAGTAAAGTTTTTGAAAAAAATTGTGAAGGCGAGAAAAGTATCGTTTTTAAATAAATCTAAGTTTTTCAATTCAACGCAAATTATTTCACAGCGGGGCAAATCGACTCTCTTTTAAACTCTAGCTTGGTGCGAAAAAGTTCACTACAGGTGTATTTGTAGATAAAATCACGCAATCCTTTTGAGAAAAATTTTTGAAAATGCGGGCTTTCGTGGATTCATGCTTGATTGGTTTAGATCATACCTCTCTTCTATCTCTTCTATCTGTCTCAAAGAGTTAAAATTGGAGAAACGTGTAGCGAAATTCTTTATTTCAATTTGGGCGTGCCTCAAGATTCTGTGTTAAGACCTAGTTTGTTTCTCATTCATATTTATTCTTTGTTTGAACTAAGCTTCAAAGCTTATATTACCTTCGTAGCCGATGTCAATTGGGATCTGAATTTATTGAGCATCTTTTTCGCCAAACACAGATTAAACATAAATTAAAAAAAATTAGCTTTTGCTTTTACTGAAATATTATTTCATGCGCCTGAATGTCAAAAATATAAACTTGCTCCTTGTAGTTAAACTTTAAACTGTTCTTACTCTACCTTTTTTTTAGGAGAAAAGGTTCTTGCGATAATTGTTTTTCAATTGGATGAGTTCAAATATTTAGGGTTAACTATTGATACCAGGATATGCATTGCTAACCATACTGAGTTGTTAAGGAAATATATTATAAGTTACTGAGAGTTACCTATATTTGAACAGAATTATGCATCTGTTTGTTTTGCAAAAGAAAGTTTTGAGAAAAATATGCCGTCAATATCGTCGTCATCCAAGTTATCCTTTGTTTCGTGACATGAATATTCTTCCAGTCCATCATAAATATTGTTTTAAAGTTCTAAAAACACGCTTTAGAAAATGGGAATATCTGAATTGTTTCTGTGCCAACTTTTGGCAATACATACTTACAATCAGAGCTTTGACAATTTATGGTTTGTAAACTGTTTAAGATAGTGGCTTATGGATCTTGACTTTACAGCATTTCAAAACTTTTTCTCAAATATTTTTATTTTAAGATTTTCTTTTTTTTTGTAATTTTTTTTTTGCTTCCTTGGTATTTCTAATCTATCACCAATCTTTTGTAAACATATTTTATTTGATTTATGGGCTGAAAAAAATTTCAGAATCTTTGCCATACGACTTACGCTTGAAGAATGCTGGAAAATATTTAAAAGCTTCTTCAAACGTTTTGCCGAACCAATCACCCAAGCTACTGACATTCGCAAGTCTGTTAAGAAAGTTCTTAAAAAAGGTTTGCTGATTGATATCGGTGCATATTCCCGTATTCGGCACGTGCGCTCAACGGAGTTGTGTGGGCCTAAACTTGAAATCCTCAACGCGGCTTTAGATGAAGCTAGGTAAACAAGCATGGAGCTAGAAAATCCAAACGTAGAAATACGCAAGTATTTGTATCATGAACGTAAAACTTATCGGGGATATGTACGTACTTAAAAAATTAATAAATTGTGCAATTAGTTAACACGAATTACCCTGAGAAAATTTCGAAAGTTATTCATGTTCTAGAAAAAAATTCATTCATGTTTCTTGAAAAAATACAGTGCACCATAAAATTTTGAACTGAAGTATCCCAATGCAAAAATACTTGTAATCTACTAGCATTTGAACTTTGTATTATGTTTTTTTTTATCATTACATTTAGTTATTTAGAAGTTGAAAAAGTATTATTATTACTCAAGTCAAAAATCAGAAAAAGAATGAAATTAAAAATGTTTAATAGTCTTTTGATTATAAAAACATGGATGGAAGTAATGGGAACATGCTGTGATATCCCTGACGCCACAGTTTTCCCTAACGCCACAGTTATCCCTAACGTTTAAAGCAATCCATGCAAATTCAAAGAACAACTGTGAATTTTGCAATTTAGAAGTTTTATTCTTTTTTTTTTTTTGGGAAAAATATATTCTCTGCAGCCCAAATATGTTCCACTGTGATCACACGAATTGAAAACCCTCAATTCTCTTTTTTTAAGTTGATTTAAAACCAGCTTCTCAACAGTTCAATTCAAGGACCATAAGATATATTCAATTATGATACTCACCATATACTTAAATGCTGGTGTGCCACAGGGCTCCGTTTCGTCTCCGACTCTTTCTTTAATGTTTACATATCATCTCTTATATTCACGTCCTTTGTCTTCGGCTGTAAAAAACAGAATGGAAACAAAAATATATGTTGAAAAGGGGTGAAGTGGGGAGCGGGTAAGCGAGAGCGCGTTTTTTATGGCCTATACCTTTTAATTTTTTACCCAAATTAGTTATGTATGCACTTTGCTTTTTGAAAAATATTCGACGTTTTTTCGCTTCACAAACTCTACTTAACAGGAACAAAAATATTACCCGCGTTCTTCTCTAAACATGTATTTGCCTTTGAAAATACCGAAAAGTTTATTTTAATAATTACTTTAAATATTATTATTAACTAAAATTGTTTTTTTTTTATTTTCGTGTTCAAATTGATTGGTTGATTTCCAATTTCCACAGCGCAAAGTAAAGAAGAAAATTTTGAGCAGCTGTAGGGCCGCCATGTTTTTTTTTTATTGAAAAAATGTTTAAATACAGTTTAACATCAATGTAAATATGTTATTGCTTCCAATGCAATTAATATCGTCAGTTTTTTGTAAAAAAAAATTTTTGGAAAACATGCTGTCTGTAAGGCTTTCCTCCCTGAAGTACAATTTTGTTCAAAACCCGATGTTGCGAAACAGAAGCCGAAAGGCTTTTCATTATGGTTTCCTTAAATCAGGCAAAATACCATATTCTTCTGGTCTGGCTGCCAAATATAAAGCATATAGTTGGCCCATTCCTAGCGCAGATATTGCGAAGTCAATTGGCTCTATTTAACATCGTAACAAAATTGTCTGTCTTTGCCGTTTTTTTATTAACAGTACGCCTCTTAAAGACACGCCAGGAATGGTCATGGATTCACCCCTAGGCCCATTGCCCGACATACATACATTACGAATGTGTTATACTCTCCCACACTCTGTGTTTCAATTCAAGAACAATGGGAATCATAACCTCTCACTTCCACTCGTTTTATGTTTTCAAACAGTAAAAGCGTGCTCATATCGCATTTAGCACGAATGAATTATTAAAAAAAAAATATATTCAAAAGCTCGTTAGAGTGTTTAAAGTTGAGCTCACACTTAAAACGACGCCGATTGCCTTCATTAATCATCTGTATCTTGATAAGCAGCACACTTGGGGATTTTTATTTTTTGCTTTTTTATTTTTTAAGAATAAATTATCACTTAACATTGATTAAGAGAAATGAAAATATAAAAAAGCTCTCAAGCTCATTTAGCGCTGATATTTTGCAACTCTTGGCTTGAGTTTTATTCATCTCTGGATTGTTTGATTCAACGGTTGACTTCTGGAGTTATTCCAAGATGAAGATTACGCTGTTGCTTTTGGCAGTTGGTAAATGACTTTAAACACTTTCCACACAATAAATAAACTTTCGTTTTGTTTTGTGTAGCAACTTTTGTGGGGCTATTGTCCGCTCGTGAAATTCCCCAAACTGGACCTTCTCTGGAATATGAGATAATAAATCCCAGCCAAGGGCAACTCAAGCCGATCAATGACCAGACCACTCGTTCGCCTAACAAGACATTCAGCTACGATCCGATTGCCCGTACATGGAAGCCTGTAAAAGCGTCTGACCCTGAGCCTAAGGAGGGCACCCTGCTATGGAACCAAAACAACGATAAGTGGCTGACCCAGGCGTTCACACCGTAAATTTAGAAATAAAAACGAAAAACTTTTTACTCAAGACATTGTGCGTGTTCTTTTATTTAGATTTGATAAGACTTAGACTGAAAGACCACCCCAAGGGTTGCTATTGACTCGACCTGCGTTTGGATTCTGTGGTGCCCTGTTACGATCTGCTGGGACATTGCGTCCGCCAGTGGCATAGGTAAGACTTGCGTCTGGATTCCATGCGGCTTGACGTCCAGGCGGTCCTTGTTGTCCACCGACTCCCGATCCAAATGGTGCATTTATCGGAGGTGTTACTCCTCCAGCTGGCTTATAAGCTGGTGGTGGTGTTTGAGGTATCACCGGACGTTGTGTGGTGGTGGTGTAAGCTGGTCGTGGTGTTGTTCGTGGTAGGTCTTGGGTTAGGGCGCGATCAGCATTTGGATTCCAACCGATTCCACCTTGAGAAGTTGAATTTTGGCGAGGATATTGCTGCGGTGGACCTTGTGGCGTCTGCTGTGCCGGTGGCTGGTTAGCCCACCCACCACTTCCGGCCGGTTGAGTGCCTGCTCCAGAATTTCGACCTTGGTTGTAGGGGACATTGGCCTGCGAGTATCCCGGTAGTTTGGTGCCATCACTCCTTACCCACTGATTGTTGACCTTTTGCCACTGGAATTGCTGTGTCTGATTATTGGCATTCGGTTTGGGTGGCGTGTAAAACTGTGGAGAAGCAGCCCGTTTTTTTATGGAAACTGGATTGTCAAACCTGGTCAAGCCACACACATAAACTGCTGTACATAACAGACACCCTTAGAGAAGCCAATGTAAGTAATTGGAATAGAATTTATGAACACACAGTCACTCACCGAAGAAAACTGTTGATCTCATGATCTGGTCTAGATTCGTTGAAGCTCAAACTATAAATAATTATTTACTAATCTGGTGGTGATGCGAGAAGCTCGCGAAGGCTGGAGATCTGTCTTGTCTAATTACGAATCGCAATTAGGTTTCATTGAAAGTGTACGTGTTTCTGAGATGATCTTCAAGCGACGCACGGTTATCATTTTGCGGCTTATCGTTGTACATATTTTTTATTTGTCATTTCGAAGAAAGCTTTAAAAATATAAAAAAAAGTTTCTGGTAATTTGTAAGCACTGAAATCTTAAAGCTTGACTGTACCAAAGAGGGGAAAAAATTCCAATTGAGTTATTCAGTAAAGCGTGAGTCAGAATTTGAATTAAACGAACACTAGACTCACAATGTCATGGCAAATTTGATTCCAACATTCATAAGCTTCATGACGTGAACTGCATAAATATGTGACTTGTGAAGAACAGGTATTGCGTTGACGTAGACGATGTTGTTAAACATAAAGGAAGTCGTTTTTAAGTTCAAGCATATGGCAGTTTTATTAACCAGAAATTTGAATTCCTCAAAGCATTTGAACAAAAAAAGCGGACTAAAGCTAAAGCAGACTAAAAAAATATGTAACCAAATCTTTATGGGCAATCGTTATGTCTGGCTCGTTTTGAGACTTGAATTCCGTTTCGTGCTGGAGATTTTTTCTGATTTTTTCTAAATCCCTTGGCTCGAAAATCATCGAGAGATGACCTCACCAGAAGGGGGATCACCATAGGGACTAGAATACCAACAGTGCCGTTCGAAAAATGTTGGTTAAACTTTTTAGTTTAGCAGGTCTTGGAATTTATGAGTGTTAAGATGTTTTAAGGTAACAAAATGTCGTTCAAATTATGCAAAAAAGTCAATTTAATCATGAAAAAGAGGTGCATTACGCTCAAAGGCAAAACGTAGGAAAAAGCTTCAGAGGATACTGCAAAGAACCTGGAATACAG
Organism: Orthonevra nobilis; assembly: GCA_963555765.1. NCBI lineage: Eukaryota > Metazoa > Arthropoda > Insecta > Diptera > Syrphidae > Orthonevra > Orthonevra nobilis. The sequence goes on along the minus strand of OY743225.1, from coordinate 120,395,419 downwards.
TCAAAGAGGAGCATCGAATTGTCTAATCGCAGTTAAGCTGCATCAACCTGATGTTTAAGCGTTCAGTGAAACAACACACGGATGAAGAGTTCTAGAAGCAACTGGAAAAAATTAAGCAAGGACCGGCAACATTCAAAAAATTGATTCGGCAGTCGGAAAGTGGAATAAATTACCCGACATTTTGCGGAACGGAGACCAAGAGGTTACCACGCCAATGGCGAAGGCAAAAGCTATTGCAAACCACTTTGAGCAAAACCTTTCTGAATTTACAGCAGAGGTCTCTGAAAAGGTCGAATATCATAGCTTTTAGTAGTGATTATACGGCAACATTCCTCATCAACTACGAAGCTTTCACCCATGCGGGAGAAGTAGAGTAGTTGATTATGAGTGTAAGCCCAAAAAAAAATCCGCTGGACCTGATCGTATCTCCAAATTTTTATTAAAAAAGTTGCCGAACGTTGTGATCCTACTGCTCACTATCATAGGAAAAGTTGTTCCAGTTCCCAATAAGATCAACAGAAATTGCATTGAAGGATATCGGCCACTTTACTACTCTACTGTGTAGGAAAGGTCCTAGAGTCGGTACTGCTGAGGCATAAAGTCGCCACAAATAATATCGGACCAATAATACGAATTCAGGCAAAGCACTCAATAATTCAGCCACTGCTTAAACTACACAACGACGTCACCGCGGGACTAAGCAAAAAGAGACAGTTGTTTCCTGTTAGTTATATATAGAGAAAGCATTTTGCAATGTCTGGATCACCGGCCTCATCTACAAGTTGCTGAAAATGGAATTTCCCCGACATTTGGTAAGAATAATCCTCAGTTCACTACCAAATATGTTCTTTTTTGTTCAACATCCAGAAGAAGCAGTACAGCCAGAAAACGATTCGAAAACAAAAACAATTTTATATGCGGACGACTCCATCACATACGCAGCATCCATTTCCTTAACCATAGCAGCGCGAAGAATTCAGAATCACGTAAGGAAGCCCTTTGATTGCTACTCAATAGCAACAAAACGTAACTCATATTCTTCAGGACACCAACGACAGCAACCAGAGGAAGACGATAATTTGCAATACGCTGCCGCCACATCAATATAATCCTCGCGGACAATACATAAATTGTACCTCAAGACACGACAAAATGCCACGGAAGTTCAGCGAGCGGTTCAAATTTAACGCCCATGCCAACAATGTCATGAAATAGACCAACTTTGCCCTTCAACCCATTAAACTGAAGAAGAGGAACGGGTTGAGCAAAAAAAAAAAAAAATAAATACAATGATAACTTATGGCTCCCCCATGTGGTTCACTGTGTCACCAACAACCATGAAGAAAATCGAACTTATGAAAAAAAGGATACTCCGGTCATATACAGGACTCTGGCGAAAACCGGATATGCTAAAATACTTCAGCAACACGAAACGAAACGAAAGATACTTGCATGACGCCAATCGAAATGTACATGCTACAGCTTTTCGGGAGGATACTCGAAATATTAAAGGACTATCCAAATCGAGCAGACCTTAGAGCCAGCGCTCATGTACCTCAGCCCACGAGCAATCATCGAAGAGATATTCGATGACACCGTAAATTTCTAAGAGACATCGTTCTACGCAAAAGCAGGCAGCCGATATTAAAGAGGTAAAGACCCTGTAATAAGTTTTAAAATTTTGACTTTTTAAAAATGTTTTCAAAAAAAATTTCAAAATGTTGGTATAAAGTCAGCTTTTATATTAAGTCGCCACGGTTATACTTTTTTGTAATAAAAAAATATGTTGTATAGTTACTAAAAGAAATAAGTCAGGCCCTTATTGTTAAGCCGACAAAACTTTACATAAGTTTAAAGTTTAATTTTAAGTCAAGATTATTTATATTTTAGACGATAAAGAAAAACATCTTAATCTTAAAAAAAATCCTTATATTTTGTATCTGTAACGTCTCAAATTGAAAACATTTTAAATTTCGAATAGATTAAATGTTGACCAACTTTTGTTTACTTTAAATAAAAATCGTGAGACCGGGATTGCCAGCAGAAAGAACGGCTCATGGAGGCCAAAAAAGACGACTCCAGCGGTGCTCCAAAGTCGTCTGCATCGATTGAAGACTTTGGTGGATCTTAAAAACAATCTGTGCCAGTACCAAGGCCGAATTTTCCAATAAGAGTCAGAGAAAAACGATTGCTCTGGGCAAGACATGTGGAAATATGTTATCTTTTCCGACGAATCAAAGTTTAAGCTGCATGTTGGAAATGGAAGGATTCTTGCGCGAAAAGTACCAAAGGAAAGACAGAACCGAAAAACTGATAGTGTTATGGTCTGGGGATGGCAAGGTAGAATGATCTTCCTTAAAAGTCACTACAAAAGCTTTTTGGTGACACATGCAGATGCATTTGTCAAAAAGACAATGCAGCCAAAATTGTAAATATATATTGTTTTTTTTTAATATTAAAGATTTATCTCAAGCTTTTTTGTTTTATTTTATTTCTTAAGTTTAAAAAGTATTTCGAAGAAAATAATGCTGATTTATTTAGTTTGTCTCCCTATAGTCAAGATCTTAATCCAATTGAGAAGAAGCGTCCAGAGTCAGAAAACCAAAAAAAAATTTTTACAAAATTCCAAAAAAAAAGTTTGACCGACATTTTTCGAACAGCACTGTATAGACATAGATGAATCACTATGGCTCCCATATGACGACTGTCTTATTTCTCTGACTCTGTGGCTGCCGTAGGAAAGTGAGTGTTCGTCCGACTAAGTGGTCGGCCGTATTCTAATAATTATACTACTGGCGTGTCTTGCTGAACCTTGAAGTTCATGTCGTTTAAATAATGATTGACTTTGCTGTGAAGGCATAACACTCACAGCAGAGTGATGACAAAAAATGTTTGGCAAATAAAATACTGCGAACTGAGAGTGCAAATAAGTTGATATTGAGCTCTCTGCTCCAATTCAGAATCCACTGGAATCCATCGAAAAACTACCAAACGAAGTTTTCTTTCAAATTGACCAAGTGCATTTTCATTCGCTTTTGATTAGGTTCATGCTTTTGCATCAAATAACACCGCTTCCCCATAGTGATTCACTGTGGGACTTCACTGCAGACTCAAGGGAGACAAGTCCTTGACTGCCTCTAGCTTATACCTGTTTACTTAAACATTTTATAATAATTTCAAAAGTTGGGTGTTACTTTTGCAGACAACATACACTTCATTTTACGTTTTTAGCCTTGAGTCCCATCTTTGGCGTTTCGGTTTAATTGATTGCTTACAAGAATGTCGCCATCGAAAGATCGTACCTTGCCGTTGAGTCACGAATAAATTCCGGATGAGTCTTTAGCGGGCAATACTTCATAACAGCAGCAAATGTGCACATGCCTCTGCCGATGAAGCTGAAGACTCTTACAAAGAAGAGTTTTATGATCTTTTAGACGTCAAAAAAAAAAAACTAAAATCGTTCTCACTCAAACAGTGAAGCATCCACAATACAACAACATGCAACCACTTCAGACTTATCGATTTTCATCAGGTTTCCCAGATCACGAGCCCAGACATCAACTCGTCGAGCTCCATATGCCAACAAATCTAATTCGGACTCCTTTTAATAGTTGCGAGTTATAAACCCAACCCCCTGAATGTCGATAACTTCTAGAAAAGGAATTTGTCAACTTGGGCCAATTTCTTGTTGCAGTCAAATTCAAAGCTTTACTGTCCAGTGAAATGAATCCGTTCGAAAAAGAAATTCCACGATGGAACCCTAACTACAACTAAAGTAGCCAGAGCATGTGGAGAGCCTCCGGGGATGTTAAACCATCATCCACGAACTCAAACAATCTATGGAAACACTCAGGGGTAGTCAGTTACCATTGGTTACCAATCATAACTAAAAAAGTGTTTTTTTTGTAATGATGAAAGCTGAAAGGCAACCCACAAACGAAATTATGGGACAAAAACGTCCTGCACAGTTTTTTTTTTGCTCAAAAATATCGAAAACGGCATCGCAATCTTGAATGGCTTACAAGGGATGTGATATTATTGTTGGGTGCATGCTCCAAAAAATAATCAATCGAACCTGTGACTGAGCCATCAACTCTATTGTCCTTTCTAAATAAACCGGCCAAGTGCGAATTGGACTCGGGCAAGGTTCCATACAAACCCATCACGGAAGTAGTCTCAAAAAGTTTTCCCGCTTTTTTTTTTTTTGTTTGTTGTACTCTGTTTGTTTTGTTTCACTTGCGAATATCAAAATTTGCGGCATGCTACACATTTTCCTGGTTTTCAATTTCACAAAAATAGCCTTCTTCTTGACGTACTTTTTTTTAACTTCCCATCTGGAACCGGATTTTTTTTCCCTTTACTTGTGCTATATGACATTGCTTCTTGCCAAATTTCATGATTCGAGGGAAAGTACCCCATAGATTTTGGTTTTGAAAATAGTCTTATCTTTGCACTGCGTCGATTAAGAACCTTAATTATTTTTATACCTTTAAGGGACCAATTTGTTATCAATTAAACCTCCACGTGTTCCTGAGAAAAAAGGCGGTGATATAATCCGTTTTTAATTATGAGGAATAGAACCCTCAAAATGTCGATAGCAAGTCTTTTTAAAACTATTAAGATAAATTTCAGGAGCCTTTCTTTTCACGTCCAAGAATCGATGAACGATTAAACAATCAGAAAAGACCAACGCATTTCAATTTCTAAAGCCAAATTTGTGATAGCGGCAAAATGGCAAAAAGTTGTTCCGCGTGACTCGTTCTGGGATTGGGAGTGCACCGGATAGGCTGTAAAGTAGAAACCCATTATCCTCCACTGAAATACACAAGACGACATCGACTTCGTCAGTCGTTTTCATTGAAGCTTATCCTTCAACCGCATAGGACAAAATCAATTGGTAAAGATTTACTAAAGACATATCCCAGGAAGCCATTGCTCCTTGTGATTGGCAAACCAATTGAGTCTTAGTTTTCTGAAAACAAATCCTTTTTAAAATATTGACGGAGCGAGTTATGCTTTATGAAGCAAAAAAAAATATCTGTAAGCAGGAAAGCAGAACAGATCTTGAACTTTTTCCAAGAAAATATTCTTCATCGAATGGAGGAGCAAATACAATCGCGAACGATATGAGCTGCAATAGGCCAAGATACTTTGAATTCACTAGCTCGGCCCCATCGAACAAATTGACTATAACATTTTAGTAAAGAATAAAAAGAATACTGAATTTTTGGCTTAAGGATCAAGCTATACTGGAAACTAGAGCACTAAATCTGGACAACTGAAAACAGCATGCTCATGACCAGTGTCAAAATAAATACATAGCAAATAAATAGAAAATAATATTTAATGACACATTTTCAAATGGATTCACTTAAACGATGTACCAAGACTTCACACGTGCACTGTTTATTTAGATAATCTTCTGCCTGGCAAAGGCATTGCTATTGGATAATATAACATACGGCAGAAGATAGATTCATGCTTTCTCTTTAATCCATGGCTAAAAGGCACTCCAATCCAAATCGTATCACACAAGTTTAACTTAACACTACCCACTTGGTAGTCCATTAATCCTATCCCCTCATCATATTGAACAATCCTTCACATGATCCTCGCCTCCAAACTTGAACCCCTAAAAAAATAAAACCAAATTCAAAAATCAATTTACAAAAAAAAGAAAAAAAAACGTACGTGCTCCACATTTGACCGCACAATCGTACTTCTGCTGATTGAAGTACAACTGACGATTGGTCCCACAAATTGGATTGTATTCCGACGTAGTGGGACATTTACTCATGCAACTAAGAAAAGCCGGAGTTGGAGTCGTCGCCATCGCATCTGGAGTGACAGTGGATGATTCCTGTGGAGAATTGATATTTGCCGGTGGTCCAGGCTGGATCGGCGTCGGAAATGGAACACGCGATTGTGGGCCAAAGAATTCGTTTGGTCTAAACTGTTGCTGCTGTGGATTGCCTTGCTGGAACTGGCCGAGAAATGGATTATTTCCAAGTCCACCCCTGTTGCCGATATTTTCAAAACTGTCCGGAAAGAAAAAGTCTCGTTGACGACGATTCCGAACTGCGCAGCTGCACATCAACACCATAAATCCTACGGGTTATACATAAAAAAAAAAAATGATAACAAAAATCGTTAACAACTTATTTTTTCGCTTTACCAATAACAAAACACTGTACCGGGAAAATCATCGCGAGTCAACTTGTTCGAGTGCTGATACCTTTAACAATGCCAACGCCGACTCGGGCTTAAAACTTACTAACCCAACAAATATCGATGATTTAAGCAACTTCAGGCTTTAGTATATATTTTTTGGTCAGAAAAAAAAACCCACAGATGTTGTGTATTTAAATGATACAAAAACACAAAAACAACTCTTAGTCATTGGCAATTAGTAAACTGAACTAGCATACTCGTAACTGTGACCAATGCTGAAGGTCACGGACGAAGGAACGTACACCGAACGCAGAGTTTTACCAGTTAACCTTGTGGGCTTTTTCTTCTCTTCTTCTCAGCTCACCGGAATCATCTTTTGTTGTAAGATACAACTCAATAAATAACTTCAATTTAACTGGTTAAACATACAGCAAGTCAGCATTAAGAGAACTTTGGTCTGAAGGCCCAAAACAACGAAGAAACCACAAGGGATATGCATATGGAACAATTGATGCGGGAGAACGAACTCTCAGATCGACGCACGTTTCAACGCTGGCTGACGGCATACTTGAATTTTTGAAATTGAAAATTTATTTTGTTTTTAATGCAAAAAAACAGAAAACAAAAACAAAATAATTGTGGTGCTTGTTTGTATACAAAATAACTTTTAACAAACCAGCAAACGATTAATTTAATAGCATCGTAAAATTTGAATTACATTTAACGGTGATGCTTGCACAGGGTGTTCTCGTTGAACTAAAAATGCAAATAATACTTGAAAGAAAAAAAAAAAACGAGTTTTTACGAGACTTATAAATCATCTGCGGCTGCCAGGAACCCAACATATCATGACCTTGTGTTTGTTGGTCGATATTTCAACTTTTGTTTTACATTTATCGTTCGATTTAACCGATTTTTAAGTGGCCTAACAGGTTTTTTTGAATTTAAAGGTTTTTATTTTATTCATCCATAATATTAGACTTAAAACTAAGGCATATTGTCGGCTCAACAAAAGGCGTCCGGCGGCTTTACATTGTTTAATTTACATATTTTGCTTTTAAAAAAAAGTTGTTAAATTTTGATTATTTTTATTTTCTGTTGTTCGATTGTTAATCAATTTAACAAACATTTGGAGCTAATCAGATGTTCTTTCCCTTCCCATTCTTCAGGGCTTCCATTTGTCTACAACAACTACTACTTTATCCACGATTGATTGATCTTTGAAACGGCGATTTGGTCTTCTCTTATTATGATTCCGTAATCAAAGCCTCCGCTGTCCGTCCATCTATTCATCAGTTTATCCGTCCTTCCGTCCATCCGTCCATCCGTCCACACGCCCATCCGTCAATCCGTCTGTTTCAGGGCTAAAGCTTCTCAACCATAATAGGTAGACAATTTTCACAGAATTTGCGACTATCTCCAATTCAACATTAATAATAATAAAAGATAAAGGGTCCGCCAAATAACTTTTTTTTTTTTGAAAATGCGTTAAAAAAAACTGCTGAATATTTTCTCAAATTTCTTTTTTTTTTTTTGAAAGTATAATCCTTCCGGTTAATAATGGAAAATAATTTCATTCAAATGGCTGCCTCGGCTGGCCATGCAGTAGCTTACACGATCGGTCCAATTTTTAAGCACATTATCGATTGTGTGCAGCTGTATTTCACCAATGGCTTCACGAATATTGTCCTTTAAAGCGTCAATTTTCTCTGGCTTGTGGGCGTAACACTTATCTTTGAGGGCACCCCACAAATAATAATCCAACGGTGTCAAATCGCAGCTCCGAGGTGGCCAAACGACATCAGCTCTGCGGCTGATAATGCGATCTTCAAAAACAGGGCGCAAAACAGCGAGTGTAGCTTCGGCTGTGTGGCACGTAGCGCCGTCCTGTTGAAACCAAATGTTGCCAATATCCTCCTCTTCAATTTTTGTGAACAAAAATTCGTTCAACATGGCCCGATAATGATCGCCATTGACTGTAATGGCCACTCCTTGCTCATTTTCGAAGAAAAATGGCCCAATTATGCTTCTGGACCAAAATCCGCACCAAACAGTGACTCGTTTTGGATGCATCGGCTTTTCAATGTATGCGTGCGGGTTTTCTATGCCCCAAATGCGACAATTTTGCTTGTTAATGAGCTTCATCTGAAAATATGATTTTTTTGGCAAAATCGGCATCTTCTGTAAGTCGATCGCAGGCCCACTTAGCGAAGCGAAAACGCATTGGATGGTCAGTTGACTTCAACTCCTGAACCAATTGGACTTTGTATGGCGTCATACCAAGGTCTTTATGCAAAATTCGTCTCAATGATGTCTCCGAAATGTTCAATTGTTGATAACGACGGTGGCGCTCCACGCACACTTTCTGCCACAGCAGCAATATTCTCGGGTATACGCACTGTTTTTGGCTTTTCACGCTTTGGTTTATCGATAAGGATGCCAGTTTCTTTCACTTTTTTCACAAGATAACGAACATACGGAGCTGACGGTGCTCCTCTTCTTCCAAAATCCGTACGCAATTTTCGCACACATTCTGCAACATTACCATGATTTTCAAAGTAATGTCGCAATATTTCCCAGCGTTGTTCAAGCATATACACAACCATATTCGTTCAGCGGAAGGATAAAACTAATTATCTGTCGAATCAGACATGAGCTCAGTGTTACCATTCACGAAATAAGCACTAGTTGAAAAAAAAGTTTGATGGCGGACCCTTTATATAATACAAAAATTAAGGGGGTCCCCATACAAAAAACCTGTTCTTTAAAATCGCAACTCTATTTTAAGCCAATGAATCCATTTCACACAAAACAATCTTTCCATTCATCCCTTAATTCTTCTGATAGGAGTGAGTTGTCAAAATCTACTTTGAAAAATCTAATATCAAAAAATGTTTATTCTGCGGTGGTGCGGAACCCTTTGTGTGAAATCAAACTAGCACTCGGCCGCTTTTTTCGTGAACCTGGTGCCTGTGATTCGAATACTCCCGTAGATAGAGTATTTTTGTCCAGTCACTGAATGTCCTTTTAAGTCCAAGTTTTCAACGGATTTTGGCCTTCAGGGTCCTATTTCACCAACCGCTTTCCACTTTGCACTTTGCAACTTTTCAATTAATCTTTGCAAATTCTATTTCACCCAACGCAAATTCGCAAAGTGAAAAATAAATTTTCGAAAAGTGTATAGTTTCATTATTTTTGCAAAAAATTATTTAACTCCGTTTTAAATTGAGCAAAATATGCAAAGAAAAATGTTCATCATATCAACTCAAACAGCCTTATTAAAAAACGCGTCATTAAAAGGAACTGAGACAAAAAGTCCAAGTCGGCCAACTCAAACAGACAAGCGACCACAATCAACCCGCTGTGGTTTCCGGCGGCAAAACAGCAGTACCGCCGCCAGCCAACATTCATTATTACATCGGTTTTCCTAACCACCAGACCATGAACGCTAATCGTTTTTGCATAAGCAACAAAAAATAATAAAAAAAAAATCGTACAGAGACACAGGAAATAAGGATGTAGACTCTTGCCATTGGAATCGTTGGCCCAGACACAATTCGTTTTTGCGTGTCTTCTTCGGAGAATCTTTCAAAAAACAAATCCTCATCGTCTTCTTGAAGGACTTTGCCAATGGAAAAAAAACAAATAAAAGAAAACTTAAAACTACTCGTATTCATGCCACCCACCGCGAGAGCACCACTGCAAGCCGGAAGCAGGATAAAACTTATGGAAAACTTAAGAAACCATTAATGCGTCGCGCAAGTTTTTCCCGCTCCTGGACTCTTCTTGCCAATCAACTTACGACACTTTAACTCTTTTTGGCCTTGTCTTTCCCCATTTGCCTGTGTGCCCTCCAAAAAAGATATCGACAAAGTTTAACAAACTTGGAACTTCCTACTTCGTTTAAGTAAAGTACCACTGGGCCTAGACTCAGAAGCACAAGCTAAAACAATGGGAGGGCTAAAACGAGCAAAAAAAAAAAATAAAAATAAGCCGAAAACCAAAAGAAACTTTTAGCCTAGACTTTGACTTAAGTTCGTCTTCTTCGCCCAAGATGGATTGAGAAGATTTTCTCCACGCCGCCGCTGGACAAAGTTCAGCTTCACTCCTGCATCCTTGCAAAGAAATTAACGATCTGTGAATTTATTGAAATTAATTTACTTTCGAAACTTTGTTGTTTTTGTGCTTAGTCCTGGCCTTAGTCTTTGCCATCCTCGTGCTTGGAATTAGTGTTGTTCTTGTACGAGAGATCGTCGTGGAATAAGATTTTCACTCGAGTCCTGCTAAGAAGTTGAGAAAACTTCAGTTTTTTGAAGGGTCCTGTGAATTAGTGTTGCGTAGTTTGTCCTGCAGTGAGCTGACCCTCATTTATGATATACGAGCCCACCTCCTCGGATCAAACGATTTACAACTTTCTTTCAAAGGATGAGACTCCGTTTAGTGATTTTTAACACTTAATAATCCTCGAGCCGAATAAGTTGTGTACGATTTGTGTGCCTTGTCTGTCTGTTTGTCTGCATTGATTTAATGAACCGGAAAATCTGGTGGACGAGAAATATTTTTTATTTCTTTTCCAAAAAAGGACTCTTTAGGGTGTGTATAGCGGTTAACTCTTACGGAAAGGATGCCGCCAAAAAAATATTTATGAGCTTTAGAGAAAAAACAAAAAAAAAATAATCCCGACAAGTGGAAATAATAAACCAACCGACAAGACAACAGCACGAAAAAAAGGATATCGCAAAAATTGCAAAATGATAATGATTTACTGTGGTAATTTATTGTGACAACAGTTGGGCATATTCCAAACTGAGGTTGGGCAAGAAGGATTCACCACTGCTGCATTAATGTTTTCGATAATTTTTATCCTTTTTTTTTGCCGTGTATAGGCTAGTCTGCAATCGAGGAGGAAACGAATGCGAAGGAAAATAATCCTTCCATACTCCGCAGGAGATCTATTTGGTTCCTATGGATTTGCTGTCTGACATTTTGCGGGAATACAATATTAACATGTTATCGTAAATATGGCGCCTGACAATGCTTTAACACGAGATTTTTGTTTTGTAATTCATGTACATAGACCGAGGATTAAGGAATCGCATTGTTCGTGGTTTGACTGCAGTCTAACCAAAACAATTTGATGCCCAGATTACACTATTTGAAATGTACTGCTTTGAAGGTTGGGTTGGGTTGAGTTTTGCTGACACTAAAGACTTAAAGTTATTTTTTCTGCGACAGCATTCTTTTTTTTTAGGGTTCCATATTGACATATTGCAAACTGAACCCTATAACTAACTCTTCTGTATGTCCGTCCGTCTGCTCAGAGTAGACACAAAATGTTTATTACTTTGGCCGATAATTAAAATAAATAAAATAAAACAAAGTGGTGTCACAATAAAAAGAAAATTTGTTAAAAATCGCAACTCAATTTTACACCAAGAGAAATTTTAAAAAAAGTTAAACAAAAATTATCGTACTTCCTCTTGGCCTCTTTATATTGGAATATGGTTTTGAAATTCATGGATAATTTTCATTTTAAAGGCTAGGCCATCTGTTGGTTTCTAATTTAATCATGTTATATTCTTATGCCCTCAAAAATATCATAGAAAGATAGTTTTGTACTCGTATTTCGTTTTACGAATTTCGCAAATTTTGAAAAGACATTTTTGTCGAAACAAAGTTAGGATGTTTTAAATCCAAAACCGTAACCGAATCTGATATAAAAGCTTAGGATACTATCGGATAGGGACTAAGTCTAAAAGAAATACGTTATACATGCGACATGCAACATGACAGCTAGCATTATTCAGATGGCTTGTTAGGCTTGTCCGGGTCCCAAAGGGTCCAAGAGAGCCCCATTACTAAGCCTCCGCTGTTCGTCCATCAGTCTGAAAACTGTTTCTCCTAGATTGTTATAGGGAGACACTTGAAATTTTCTGCTATTGCTGCTACAACGCAAAAAAAAAATGAATAAATCATGAAATCGCAATTCAACTTAGCGCTTAACAAGAGATCATGAAGTCCATGGAGCAAATTAACTACTTTTTAAAGTATGCAATCATTTCGTCGATCCGAAAAAATGTAAAAGCTCGAATTCGAAAAAAAACATTTTGCAACCGGTGGAACGAATGCACGAATGCAACTTTTGGAACGTTGACAAAATCTTTCTGCCCAACCAAACGAAGTGTCACATCGATGAATAAATACGAAAAAAAAATTACAATGTCATTATTTAAAAATAAATTATTAAAAAAAGTATTTCATGTGATTTTGAGAATTGTTTGAGTTCTGATTGTCTCAGTATTTCAATAAATCTCTTAAAACGGAGGGTTGCAAAATGAAGAAAAATGTAAACATTGAATAACGTTGTGCGTGTTCAGAAACATTTTTTCTTATTTTGCAATATTTTTCAATGCCTTTTTTAGAAAAATTTCTTGAACACGTTGACAACCATAATTAAAACATGCTCCGGAAACATTATTTATTATATTATTATTATTTATTTTGAAGAAAATACCATAATAATCAATATCCTTAGTTGCGATAGCAAAACGCAGACACGGTTGTGACAGGCATTATGGTAGGAAATTTTGGGTTCGCATTAACACCAATACAATTTGAAGTTCATCAACGAATTCCGAACCAATTTTGAAATGAATTCCTTGCATGAATTTGACAGAAAAAAATGTCAAAATTATAGATTCACACAATTCTACAGTAAGCCTGCATCTAATAATTTTTTAATTTTTTTATCGTTTTAAATCCTTATTGACTGGACCAGGTTCGGATCTGGGATCACTCAATTAATCCAATTGAAAAGCAGGCGCGATTGCCTACTGATTAAACCTAATAGTCAGTCATACATTTTTGTGGGATTACATAAAGAGTTACTAAGATCAAAATTTATTGTTTAAATCTGGGAAAAATTCATCCTAAGTCTGGTTTTATTTGAACAATTTTGATCAGTATCGTGAAAAAAAAAAATTTATGTCCAAAACATCCCTATTGCGGCTGGTTTAATTTTTTGAAGAAAGTTTGGGTTTGAATTGATTACTTGCTGATTGATATTGGAGAGCCTCAATGCACGAAAGAACACAGCAATTTAACATCTATCGTGCTAGGTTGAGGATAATTTTGCAGATAGATCTTTGATACAGGGATCAGCGAAAATGATGGTGAGTGATTTTTTCTGACATCTTTAACAATTGTATTTCAACGTCATTGTTCAACAAATTAACATAAAAATATTAAACGATATGTATAGACCTTCCTCATTCTATCTTTTGATGAAAACCGCATTCAAATCCATTGTGTACTTTAAAAGGTTTAGGCATACAGAGGGACAGATATCAGGAAGCTGTCAGTTTTTTTTTTCAATAATTTGGGAAAAAAAAATATACAATTTTTCCAAACGACCCATCTCAAAAATATGAAAAGGTATGGCCTACTTGATTGTCTTCGAGAAATTATGCTTTATCGCCTATAAGGAAAAAAATAATCAAAAAACTTTGTACCAACAAAATTTATTATCTAATAAAAAAGACTAAATAGACGAATGTAAGTATGCTATTAAATTTTTAGAGACCTCCCATTTTTCTTCACTATTTGAGTCATTAATTCTGTTTCTAAGGCCCTACATTTTGAAAACAATGATTAACAGCAAGCTAGTATCTATTGAGTAATCTTTAAAAATAGATTGTGCGAAATGAAAAATCAAAATTCATTCCATGGTTTGCTAAACGAGTCAAGAGATCTAGCAGAATAGTTTGTGTGAAAATATTTTCAAAAATAAAAGAACGAAGATAACGAATTTTGATGACGGATTTTCAGACCCGTAAACATACTTCCGGAGAAACTCATCATTTTCAAACGAAATAATAACAAAGAAAGCCGAAAAACTGATTCCAAAATACAGTGAAAGCACATTATTTGAAGTGGGAATTCTCCAAAAAGTGTTTTTGAATTTTCCAAACTAAAATAAGTATCATTTGTCGATCTTTTATTAATCGATCTTGATTCACGAGGTATTTTTGGTGCAGTTAAAATCACAGTACTTTGGGTGGCAACTCCCTTAATGTCTTTCGAAATTTTCATCATCATGAAAAAAAATCATATGTAAAAACTAATATAATCATTATATATTATATCAGACAGGTAGAAGGGCCCCAAACTAATTTTGATATAGGACCTTGGGCAAGCTACGCCACTGCTCGGGAGATTCGCTTTCAAATTCAATTATTGCGTTTGAACCTCGGCTTGTGGTTGCATGAAACAAGTAAAAAAGTGTTTTTGTGCAATTGATAATGCCTTGATAAATAATGTTGTCTGCCTTGTGCTAAATAATTTTTTATCTATTTAACTATTTTAGCCAACTGCTGGAAAGTAGTAGAAAGTACTTCAGATCTTTCCAAATAAAACAAAACCAAACGATTTACTTATAATAAATGATCTCAAAGTGACATCGAGGAATGTATTCAAACAGTCTTAAAATACTTGCATTCTTTTGACCTAAAGCATTTTGTTTGGCTGAAATGATTGTTAATTCAATAACTTTGAACAAATGGTGAATGCATTAATAAAGTTGAATTAATTTCACGAAGTCGTTGAACTGCAATATAAGATGTTTACTTGAGCATAACCCGTTTGACTTTCAAAGGAGTCCTGTGCATTTTTTTTTTGCTGATGTTTCATTGGATATGATATTTCATATCAGTTTAATCGCGGTGTGTATGGTTCCTCAATCCTCTTAGTCAAGGTTTTATTGATAAATTTTTTAAATATTTTGCTTATTTTGGGAAGTAGCATCATCGATAGGAGATTATTACTTTACTTTACTTGCTTCCACGACCTTCTGATGGATTCTGATTGGTAGGTTGTTAATCGCCCCATCTATGCCAACAAAAGCTGTCCAATTTCCCTCACTATGCATTGAGAATGCTTCTTATATTCTTTACCATCATTTCTAACATGTTTCCTTGACTTCTCAGCCTTCTGAAAAAACACTTCTTTCACCGCAGGCATCTTGCTAAAATAATACGAACCAGTTGGTTGCTTTTGGTATCTTAAATTTAGAACAGAACATTTAATAAAGCTATACTTTTTGCCAAGACATAAGGAAATAAAATCTCAGGATATTCGAGCATATTACTCCTTCTTTCATACGATGACTAAAACTTTATTTTATTTGTTGTTCCATAAAAAATCTATCAATCAATTGTCCACAAAAATAATCCATGAAAATTTGCTAAACACGGTTTCCATGTTAAAAAGTAAACAAATATGGTCGCTATAGTATCGCTGCATAGTATTTAGCAAATAAACAAGAAAGGATATTACATTTTATTTTTTAAGAAATCGTAAAGTAGTATTGCAACCTCA
This sequence comes from Orthonevra nobilis, assembly GCA_963555765.1. Taxonomy (NCBI): domain Eukaryota; kingdom Metazoa; phylum Arthropoda; class Insecta; order Diptera; family Syrphidae; genus Orthonevra; species Orthonevra nobilis. The sequence continues at coordinate 120,379,873 of OY743225.1, read as the reverse complement.
TCAGAAATAAATAGTTTACTTTCGAGATGGATCCTTCAAAGGCAATTGGAAAAATGTGAGTGTTTTTTGAATGATTAAAATAATAAATAAATAATTTTGCAAAGTGCAATTAAAAAATTTAAAAGCTTGCATTGGAAAAAAATTGTATAAAATCTGGGTGTTGTAAGAAAAATTGACTCAATATTAAAAATCAACGAAAAACGATAATGTTAATCAGTCTTTTGAAAGCCAATATTTTACCATTTGATTGAGTGTTTGACTCAAGTTGTTTCCGTAAATAATTTTTGAGAAATTACATTTCAAATTTGAAATTAAACTAAACAGAATATTTAAAATCTTGCAGTCTTAAGGGCAACCTTTTTCTCAAGAATTAATGCTCTTATTTATTTTAAGTCATTACCCAAAAACCCGGTGCCAAAAAGTGTTTTCTTTTTGAGAAATTAAAAACAATTTTTTTTTAACAAAACAACACTTTTTTGGTTTTTTTTCTAAGTTTGGACTTTTGGATCAATTACTCAATGAGTGAATCATCCCGTTTTTATATTTTTCCTTGAAAACCATCAGTTTTATTAACAGTTGGGGCTAGCTAAATTTTCACTCTTTACATGTTGAATTTAGTAAAATTTAAAAAAATAAAAGTGAAACCTGTTCCTGACTGTTCCATTCAGGCAGGGGTTAGCGATTTGTTGATTTTCCGAGTCCCGAAAAGGTTAACTTTGTTAAGTACGTCGCCGTTGGAATAAAAAGATGATTTTTGAAATAAAATTGCCGTCAAGTTCGAGCTGTTTCTCCGTCCAAAAACAGAGAAGCAATAACGAACCGGGTGACAAAATTATTCTCAGATTATTGCGACTGATATTGAGCTCCTCGCTCACTTACATTAATACAGTATGAGAATATGTCCAGTCATCAATTAAAAACCAGTCTAACGAATTTTATTTTTTTTCATATTAAGCTCGGAATTGCCCCCGCCTGAACGAGCGCAGATGGACCACCTCTAATAAGATTTTTTTTTGTCATCGCCAATTCTACTCGCTTTAGTCTTTTGTCGCATATTATGCAAATCGCAATGTGCTTTTGCTAGAGCTATTTATAGAATTCATCCATTAATCCTCAGTTTGATACAAAAAAAAAACACTCCTTGCGTAAATTGGCCAATATATATTTGTTTTCGTCACGGCTGTCAGTAACTTGTGAGAAAACCTGTAACTAGTCGAATCTGTCTTCTTTTGAAAGCGTTTTTTCGTTCCTTTTTGGAAACTTGTCAATTTGATTTTTATTCACTTTTTAAGATTACCTTTAATATATTTAATAACACTTATGGGTATGTCGCAATATGGATTTAGCATTATGATGCTAATCCCTAAGTTGGCAAAACTGAGCAGTTCCTTCTTCAGAAATGTACCTTTTTTCTTTTTAGATCTTACTGGTTGCAGAGAATTTAGCTTTGCCTTGAATTTCAGTACTTACGCGGGCAGCATATAATCCAGAACCAACTCCGACTACTTCGTTTGTTATGATGTTTTTTTTTGATGATTACTTGTGAAGTGGTGGGATGCTAGGGATTGATTTTTATTCTTTAGTTAGAAGAAAATCTTCAAAGCCACTCTGAGGGCCAGCGATTCTTACTTACTCGAACTATAAAGTTTCCTCATCAAGCAGTTTATTTCTCAAAACTATTTGGCATTTAGCAGGAAGCCTTCCAGTAAAAACTCCTCTATTGCTCTTTTATATTTGCGCATAAATCTTTTCGTGGTAAAAATATGGAGAGGAGAATTGTTGCTTGATTGGTTGGTAGGTGTACTCCAATGACTCAGTCCATAAGGCTACTGCCGAAAATACTCTTTCTTCTTGCGGCTAAAGCAGAACATTTTCCTAGCAGATGACGGACGAACCCTTTTTAATCATTACCCCTGCATCTTCCGCAAAACGCTCTGTAGGGTATATCAAGTCACTACTTATGTTATAAATGAGGCGGATAACCTCAAGACTTAGATTAATCAGGATCATTTGATCTTTTTCCCTCGGTAGTTGGCCATCGAACTCTGACTGAGTCTAGTCGACCAATTCATCTTTTAGCAGTACCTACTCATGACCTTTCTAACGAAATATAGATTGGCATCTTATGAACGGAAGGGTTGTCATATTAGCATTTACCACTCCCTGATTTGCTAATTTCTTATTTTCTAATTTAAGGATGAATTCCTCAATTCATGGTCCAAAATGAGGTCCTGGTGTTTGTTATTTTTGTGTCATGCAAATGTTCAAGGAGTTCTGCACAAGAAGAAGAAAGAGGTACCGATGCACATTGGTTTTGAACTGTTACTAAGTGCAGTGAAAGGTAAAAATGGAGCCGGGCAACAGGTTGTCTTTTTTGAAAGAATCTATGTACTTTAATGTCCGACCAGTCTTTGCAAGAAATAAAACAGTTAATGAAGAGTACACCGACGTGAAAAATGACCTCAAGCACAAATCTCATAAGCAAGTTCGAAAGATGTTGGCGTGTGAGTTTCGAACGATCTTTTCGAGAATTGTTTAAAAAGTTATTGCACAATATTGCATCGCTTTTTTTACCGCCTAAGGTGACAAAGTTCACGACCTTAATGGATCAGTAAGCATTCTCCAATCATCATCATCCTGTATAGTTGCAGACTTTGCAGATTGTGGATCCGGTCTAAAATCGTACTGATATGGAGCCATTAAATTATTGACCTGGTATTTAACCTTCTGCTCCTTCTGCGAGGGTGATGTTCATTCTGCTTCCTTGCTTCTAAAGCTCACGATCCCTCATATTTAGCTGCATTCTTCGTATAATTTTGTTGGGTTAACGTCAGGTAACACAGCACATTTGAGGCGTCATTATTGATTGCTCTCTCAAGGCTTGTGATCTTCCGCGGTTGGTGCTTGCAGCATACGATTGGGATACGCGAATGGCAAAGGTTTCGTACGATTTTCCGCGACTTTTGCGTCAATCACAGACTGATCAATTTGGTTGACAAGAACTTTTCTCGTAGCCAAATCTTTCAACCATAATCCATTGTCGGAGGTGTCATTATTCATACTTCTTCGACGTTAAAAAAAATGAGTCCATTGCCGATCTCTCCGCAAAAATCACCGAACATGACTTCAACATCGGCACGTAGAATTCACCTTAATAAATTTAAAACTTTTAAATCGTTTTAAGGGTTCCGTACCTAATGTGTGCCAACGAGCACATATGTAAATATTACTAAGCCCCCGTTCTCCGTCCGTTTATCCATCTGGTAGAAGGATTTAGTTTAAATGCAACTAGTTACAGAGAGCGTATATCTGATGGAGGGACTTATTGGTCCCATTTCAGGTCCACACTTGGGTGTCGCAGTACACATGATCTCTTCCTTATTTTTGAGTCGTTAAAATGTCCAACTCCCAATTCATCAACAAATGTGCTGAAATAAAAGATAAAAAAAAAGTTCCACATACGCCATGTAGCACAGGCGACCATTTACCAATTTATACAACACATCCTCTTTCTAGCCACTCAATCTCGAGTCCTTGTATTTGTTCAATGAATAAATCTTCACGCACACGTAAGCAAGGCAACCGCTTATAAATATCCTAAACACCAACAGTGGCAGTCAGTTTAATTTGGATTAGCGGAGTTGAGTTAGGGGCACTGCCTATCCTTGTCCTTGGTTGGTAGATCTCGTGCTCCTCACTTCATTGGGTGAGCTGTAATCCTTTTAAGTTTTCAAACATAATTTCTATAGATTCCGTTTTAAGGATTCTTCCATTGCAAAGAAAATCAGTTTCTTTGTTTACTTTAATCATTTCAGAAAGGAACAAGTTGATTTGGAGAACATCTCCCGACGTCGTTATCCCGACAAATGGGGAAAACTCACCGACAAAGATGTTAACCGTTTTTACAATCAAAATGAAGTCAACAAGGAGCTACAAATAAGCGTCAGCAAAAGTACTTGTCCAGGTAAGAGCAACACGAGTAGCTTTATGTATTCACCTTCTGTCTAATTCGTTTCACATATTGTTGCAGAAATGTGGCCATACAGCTACACAGGACACGGTGATTCGTACTTTATTTCAAAGGACATGTTTCAATCGCTTGTAGCCAAATGTCGCTGTGGTCGGAAACTCACCGCGGGTCATACAATTAAATGTCTGCAAAGAGTGCAAAGTAAATATTTAAACGACAGCGTCGGCGGCAACGAAGACAGCGACAGAGAAACGCCAGGACCTTTAGGTTACAGTGCTCCTCCTCACAAAGGGATTCTTTCAAAAACCAACCACGATGGTGGCAATGATGGCACAAATATTTCAGATCAGAGTTTCGAATCAGCTAACCAAGACAACGGAGCTCGGATTCGTATCCCTGCCACCTCGAATGGTAATTAATCTCACGACCTTTATCCTTTTTTTTTGGTGTGGATATCTTGACTCTGGCCTTGAATGGAATTTAATCTGAGAAGATGTTAAATGTCAGAGAGGAGTACATTTTCTTTTGCTTTTTATCTCATTTAAAGGTATGATTGGATGGCCAAGGAGTCGCTTTAGTAAATGGGAACACTCGACAAGGTATGTCTCACCGACAGCAACAATGCCAGGCTATAAAGTCACTCAACGTCCTTACAGTGTTATTTTTATTGGTTAAATAGTAAACAGATGGAACTTGGTGTTGGTAATAAAATATTGATTAAGAGCCTTTTTGTATTTTTTAATTATTTTAAGTTGATTTAAATGGAAAGAAAAGGTAATGGACTTGATGAGAATATCAATGAGATATCCTTAAAAGTATGTTGCCTCGTTTGGAAATTGAGAGTGCGATCGATGGAAAAATGTCCTTTTTGATGTAGAGGGTGCATTCGAAAGACATGCCTTCGATGGAGTATGGATCTTATCTAGATTAAATGAGGGTTGTTTCAACATGTATAAATATAGGCTTCCCTTAAGGTAGTTTGCTGCACTAGACAACAAATAAAAGGTTCGACATTATATGCTTCTGCACACCGGAGATGGACTGATATAAGCCAGAACCCGCTACAAATTTGAATAGCACAAAGTCACACTGCTGTTTATGTGTGCCACCAGAAATTAGTGGTCTGAGTGTAAAAAACGATAGACGAGTTCCATAAGAAATTTCTGCAGTCTTCAGCAGCTGCTCAACGTTACTGATAATACGCAACTCGATGCGACGAAGTAGTTTTCTCACGAAGTGTAGATAACGTTAGTGGAAAAAGCTTTAGAACAGCAAAACTGAGGGTTCAGAATGTTTACAAGCTGATCTCTAAAAAAATGGTGGAGATGTTCTTGCAGGGATCGTGCACCAAGTCATCTGTCAAGTTTGGGTCGACGAAAGCATGCTAGATGACGGGGACATTGGCTCTCTACATCTAAGCTACAAAAAGGCTGCAAGCTTATCGCTGCTAACAGTGTATTATGCAAACGTCAAGGCATTTTTCCAATAGTTGCCATTTGCCAATACTAGTTGTGCTTCTGGCCCGGCAAATGAAAAATAGACCAGGATTTCATATTGTACCAAATCCTAGAAAAGGACCAAAGAATTTAAAGCCGCTGCTCATCAACTTTTCATCTACTCAGCCTCTTTTGACAGATCTACTTTATTGCACAGCGATGGCCAAACTCGGATCGCGGAAAAACTGATCCGGTTTTGTCACACAACGCTTTCAAAAGCAGCATTGCTCTCATGTGATTTCTTCAACCATCAACAGATATTATTTGATATTCAAATCAATGCTGGAAGCAAGAAATCGATACGTTATGTGGTTATGAAGCATGTCATAGTTTTGCTTCAATATCTGAGTCAATCAACTTACAACCATTATAGGGTGTCAAAATAACATTTTTGGTTGTTCAATATGTTCTAATATCGCATTTCGTTATATCGCATTCTTCCAACGTTCTGGAAGGGTCATTATTAATTTTTTGTAAAAAAAAAATCAGTAGACTTTTGCTCAAAAAAGTTTTCCAGATCTGTTTCTTATGTCCTCATCGGACATAAAATTGCCTTACAACCAAATCGTTTTTAAGAGAGCGGAATAGGTGGTAGTAGATGGTGCAAGGTCTGGAGAGTATGGTGGGAGTTTCTTTACCTCCCAGCCAAAGGAGTTCTGTTTTTCTTAAATCACAAAAGCTGTTTGTGTTTTTTTAAATTTGGCCGTTTGTCTTCCACAGTCCGCTTCAAATTGTCGAGCTGAGAACAATATTTAATGTAATTTATTATCTCATTGCGTGAGAGTCAATCGCCAATCTTACCAAATGCTCAACATGACCTTTTTGAGATTCAAACTTTCTTACCGACCATGTCCCCTTACACCGAATATTGTTACAAAACACCCATTTCTCGGCTCCCGTAACCACTCTTTTCAAAAAAGTCTCAAGCCAGTTCCGCCTCAACAAAGACTCACAAATCAGGATGCGATCCATAATGTTTCTTTTACTGAGTTCATGAGGAATCTTAAACAGCCACTTAATTCTTTTTATGTTTATTTTCTTAAGCCACAAACAAGTCACCCTGTTAAGAAAAACGCACAACAAAACCAAACACAATAAAAAATGCATTGCATACTCGCAGGCAGTAAAAGTAAGTCGTTTCCCATTTCATCTAGCCCGGGACAAGTTGTCCCGCCGCGTCGAAAGAACTAAAAACACAAAGAAACAGCACCCTGAACAAAAATCTTAAATCAGCAATAAACGCTTTCACGTTTTTCTATCATTAATGCTCTCAAAACTGACCTAGTTCTGGCTTCAATTGAATGTCTCTCAACCGTGCAACTACTTAAGTGCTCCTGAGACATCCTCCCCATCAAGGCAAACCCATAAGCCTCTGCATATTTGCACTCACATTTCCACAATGACTGCTTACAAAAGGTAAATCCTTTTGTAATGACGCGACGACGTTGAGAAAATTGCTGTCGTCTAGTCGTCTGAGTGGAGTACTCATTCTCATCGTTCCCCCATCTGTTTCGTTGTTAATACCACAATCAGGACTATTATCAAAAATTGCGTGATAATTACGCAATTACACCGATTAACGTGGCTTACGAGGACGACGTCTATATTCATTCACTGTATAACAATAGTGTATTTGTGTTATTTGTTGTGAACAGGGTAGGTACTATAATCTCCTTTGTGAATGACACAGTTGTCAGTAATTGATTAATGACCAAGCCTTCATTCGTCCAGCCAGACTAAGAATATCCTCAGTCTGAGGATAAGGGAAGAGTGTAAACAGCACGGAGACTTGAAAATTAAAAAGCGTCTTACAATAAGTGCTAAAAATTTATCATTTGATTGACATGACTGATGGCTTTATAAACTTTCTCTTAGATACTTGCTGAAGGGTGCGTTTCTCATCAGCTCAAACAGTCATCAATTCTAGCAAAAAAATTGTTAATTAATTTATCCTTTTTCATTCCAGTAAGGAAAGAGAGTGATACCCAATGAACTCGTGTAGAAGGCCCTTCTTTTAATTTAGAGGGAGCGTAAAAAGGCGCAGAAAAGCCAGAGTTAAGATATTTGCCAAACGTGCAACTGATAATCCTTGAACAGGAGCATTATCGTCCAATTAAGCTGAGCCATTGAGGTCGAGCGATTTATGCCTTCTCGGCATCTTTGAGCAGTTCGAAGAGTTGGCTGTTGTATCTTCTCCTTTATTCGACCTCCTTGCAGACATGGCAGTATAACTGAAGGATAATATTCGCTGGATATTTCACTTGGCATTGTTCAGAGCCATGAAGACTGTCATATGCGGTTTTTAAGTCGATGAGTACGTGGTGAGTACTGATTTGAAATTCTTTGGTCATTTTTAAGATTTGGTGCAATGTGTAAATTTTTTGTCTTATGTCGATTGGCCGACTGGGAAGCCACACTGGTATTGGCAGATTTGTGTGTTGCAAAGAGGCGTCAGAATTTCACACAAAAGATTGTCTAGAACCTTATAAGTGACGATTACCAGCGATATGTCCTGATAGACGATGGGCTGACAGAGCTGATATTCCAGTCATTGGGCATCCTTTTCCCTACCATAACCTCTCAGTCATATTTAAAAAAATCATCATTTATAAACTTTTCTATGGCCACACAAACTTCTTCTGTTGCGGGTGATTGCGTACGGATTTTTTGAATATTTTCGTGCAGCATATACTGGACATGCTGCTTGAACACATCACGTCTCTCTGACAAGTTTAACTTCAAGTTAAAGACAGACTGAGCAGCTTTTTGGTTTTGCCTTTTTGTGTCTTGTATTTCTGTTCCTAGAGTCTTCGATATCCTCGAGCGAGGAGACTGGTTAGCAGAGTTGAAAAACAATGTATTCTATTAGGAATACTGGAACGGTCACGGAATTTGAATCAAAGAATTAAAAATTTTTGTTTAGATTACATTAGATGAGGTTTATTTAGCTCTACTTTCCTTTTTTTTTATAAATTTCATACATTCAGCTTTTAGTAAGATATAGCTTACCTCTCTTTTAAAGATTTTAATATTAGTTTTACATTTCATGTTGTTTGGGAGTTCATTAAAAATTTGTATGCCTTTATTAAGTAACATATTTTGCGATTTTGAGTTTCTAAATAATTGCACACTTAAGTTATTATTATTTTTTTAATTATAAAGTTGTTAACTGCTTCTAGTTGTCAGTTTTCTACTCAGATAATAGGGTAACATGCTGTTTTAAATTTAAAAAATCAAAATCAAATCATAATCATTCTTTGTTTTATGTTTAACCATTTTCGCATTTCCAACATTCTTCGAACAGATGTATGTCTGCTACATTTTAAAATTGAACGTATTCTTTTGAGCATACTTGAAGATCCCAACAATAGTTTGGTTTGACAATAATCAAAGTGGGGTCTGACTATTGTTTTATTGTTATCTGAATTGTAATTGAAATGCAGAGTTTTTTTCTTACAATATGAAAGAAACTGATTTTCTTACTTTTTACGTTTACAGTCTGATTATACTCACAAGTATTTTATTTCACATACACATTCAAATCGTTGTATTTGGTTTATTGTAATTTTGTATTATTAATTATTTGTACTAAATTTGTAGCGTTTGTTTTGCACAACAATGTGTCTTGGTCCATTAAATACAAGTTATCATCAGTCCACTCAAAAATGATTGCGTTACATTACTTCCCCCACTGTTCAATAGAATTCAAATTGTTTCTGTTGAATTCACTGATTTCAAATGATTTCAAAGAAATGGTGAATTTGTATTTTTTTTAAATCATAGACTTTTCAGACTTCAAAACATTCAGCATTTTATTTCTTTCAAAACTCTGCTGCCGCTCAAAATTTCCTTTACAGTGTATTCATATGAGCCGCATCTAAAGCGTAAGGTGGTTTGGTTTTTTTCTGAATTGAAGCCCAGCATTGTATTGGCGTTGACTCATTTAAGGGTATTTCGTTAAGATGATCTCTGTATGCTCTGGATATTCAGATGTGCACAGGATTCCAATGTTAAGTCTCGTTATTGTTGTCCGGTGCAGCTTTTTTTACAAAGTGGCCACAATCCTCTGAGCGTTCTCACAATCAGAATGTTTGACGAGTGCCTTGCGTTGATCGGGGTGTTTGATTCGTACAGATTGTTCGACCATCTGGGGGTTGACTATGCTAGGGCGTTTTTCTGACCGCTCTACAAATTTGCTCTTTTATCAATTTTAGCATAAAGTAGCGTCCAAGAGTTCATAAAATCCCACGCGAAATTCAATTCAATCTTTATTTACAAATAAAAAATTATATTTACATAACATTTAATCCCGCGAAGCCCTTGGGCTTGTCTGCAGGAAAAGTTTAAATCAACTTTGATTTTTACATTTTTGTTTGCCTGAGTAATTTTTTCGTTCGTGTTTCGTTCTTATGTAATTTTTTTCGTTATTAAAAATAATTAATTAACAACATTTATTCAGTCTGTTTTCCCGAATTACCACGGACGAACAAAGCGTTCAACAACAAGTGCAAATAAAAAATTGTTTTATCAAAATATGTGTTCTGTTCGGGCAACGTTATGCGCGCTTCTCCCATTTTACAGTCGCCACAATCGTCCTTCCAAGAGGACTATTCGCAGTGTGATGTATAATTTTTAGTCCACTGGTTTACCATGGCACGTACGTCAACGAAATTCACGATTTGTTGAAAACATCGCCTCAGATCATCTTAAGCGATGAGGCCCATTTCTGGATGAATGTATACGTCAACTAATGAAATTGTAGAATTTAGAACGATACCAATCCACATGAGATCCAAGTTTGGTGTGGATTTTGAGCAACGTTGTCCAGGCCATAACCGTCAAAGGCGAGCGCTATGGGTTCACTAAATTCTTTTGACCTGAATTGGATCATATGGACACCAACGAAATTTGATTTCAATAGGATGGCGCTACGTATCACACAGCTCACGTCATATTGGAAATTCTGCACGAGCGGTTCGAGTTCATAGTCATCTCACGTGGAAGTGATTTGAACTGGCCACCGAGATCATGCTATTTGACCATGTTAGACTATTTCTTGTGGGGTTTTCAGAAGTCGTAGGTCTATGAAAATAAGATACAAACCAGAGCGGCCCTCAAAGCCAACATTACCCATGCTATCGATCAAATTCAGCCTGATTTATCTTTATGTTTATCTTTATCTTTATTTATTTTCGATTAATAAGTACAGTAAGACGTAGTCTTTTTACGTATTTATTTAAGAGGTAATTATTGCATAAGTATATAATAAAAAACAACCAAGAACAAAAACTTAAATATGAAAATCTAACAAATAATATAATATAATTTAATTTAATTTTATATCAAAATATGTATGTTATGGTTAAGGAGAAATAGATAGATAGAGGAAAAATAGGCGGAGTGAGAAAAAGTTAAAGAAGAGAAAAAGATAAAAGTGCTGTGTTATTCTTATTGAGTTGAGTAGAAATTTAATATTGCAGACTTGAAACAAGGAAGATTGGGCGCACTCCTGATGCGAATAGGCAAATCATTCCATATCCTTACAGCATGGATAAAAAAGAGACGAGAAGAGTTAAGATAGCGGTATGGTTGACTTATGAGATGACGTGTTCTGTTTGAACGAGCGAATTGCAGTGTCTTATACAAATACTCTGGCGTTGTAGAGAAAAATGCAACATCTAATGTTGTAGAAATTCTGAACGGAGCAACCGAGGACAATTTTAGAGTATTGCGAAACATGATCATATCGAGATAACTGATAGATATATCTGACAGCGTCATTAAATGCTACCTGAATCTTATGTAGAGATTCGGACTCAGGTTTACAAATACCTCAAAATTGGGACTATCATTGTCTTTACTAATTTCAACCTGGTCTCTACTGGAGTAAAGTATGCTGAAATCCATAATTTACGGAGAGATCCGTAGATTCGCCCAACTATTGATTTAGCATGATGGTGACAGGTGAAATTTGAGTTAATTGAAAAGCCTAATATCGTTACGTGTTCATCAAGTTTCAGTCTAGTATTAAACAATTTAATTTCGGGTATACTACTGTGTCCAAAAAATAAGATGACATATGAATTTAAACTGCGCGCGTCGCCAACCAACCTTTCTTTTTAGGTTGGTAGTACTGTCAGTGACATCTATGTGAAATTTCATGTCAAAATATATTCATAGTGTTTGAGATACGCGTCGTTTTGTGAGCTGCTAAAAGTGAGTTTTTCGTTTTTTGCGATGTCGAAATTTATTGAGCAAAGAATTTTGTTTGCGGAATCAATTTTCTGCTGCGGATACGTTGAGGATGGTGCAGAAAGCCTTTTATGATGAGGCTATGTCTAAAAAAAATGTTTACAAGTGGTATAGTGATTTCCAAGCCGGCCGTGAACGTGTCGAAGACGAAGAGCGTTCTGGGCGACCATCAACCTCAACCGATGAAGCTCACGTCCAACAAATAAAAGATTAGGTGTTGAAAAACCATCGATTAATGATTATAGACCTTGCTGATGAAGTTGGCTTATCGAAAGGCTCAGTCAATACCATTTTGAAGGATGCTTTGGGCCTCAAGCGCGTCAAATCTCGACTGGTACCGAAAACATTGAATTTTTTTGGAAAAAAGGCGTCGCGTTGAAGTGTGTGAAACAATGCTTTCCGACTACCAGGATGTCATGAAACGCATAATAACTGGCGATGAGACTTGGATCTTTGCTTACGACCCCGAAACAACCGATCAATCGAGCGAATATCTTGCCAAAGGAGAGCCGAGACCAAAAAAACCGCGTCAAAGTCGCTCAAAAATCAAGGTCATGTTGACTGTTTTCTTCAATTATCGTGATGTTGTGCTTTATGAATTCCTTCCAACCGGCCAAACAGTCAACAAGGAGTATTATTTGAACGTTATGCGCCTAAAAAGGCCGGAATTGTGGAAAGACAATTCTTGGTTTTTACACCACGATAATGCACCATCCCATACCGCACTCGTAATTCGTGATCATTCCGCCAAAAGCTCAACCCATATCGTTCCGCAACCACCGTATTCACCTGATCTGGCGCCGTGCGACTTCTGGCTGTTCAACAAGCTCAAAAGACCGCTCCGGGGACACCGTTTTTGATACGATAGAGGAGATTCAAGCCGCAGCGAAGACGGAACTGAAGGCCATCCCGGAAAGTGACTACAACCAGTGTTTCAAAGATTGGAAAATCCGTTGGCATAAGTGCATTGCATCGGGAGGGGATTACTTTGAAGGGGATGAAATTGATTTGGAAGAATAAATAAAGAATTTTCAAAATAAATACAATGCGACCTTATTTTTCGGACACAGTAGTATGATCGTGGTTTACTGATTGGCGAGATATAGGCAAGACTTTAGATTTGTCGGGGTTAAAAAGCAGCCCATTGGCAACCGACCAGTTATAAACAGCCATCAAATCACAGTTTAAAAGCGCGGTAAGTTCTTCCATCTCAAATCTTGGACGGGATATGTAATGTAAAGTTGAACATCGTCAGCATACATATGAATCGAGACATTTCTACATAGTAGAAGGAAGATCATTAATAAATATACCGAAAAGTATCGGGCCAAGTATAGAGCCTTGAGGAACACCCATGCTTACCAACTTGAATGCAGACATTTTCTCGCCGACCAGAACTCTTTGGAACCTGTCAGACAGATAACTTCTAACAAGTTTTACTGCAGTTTTTGAAAAAAAGAAAAGATTTTTTAGTTTCCAGTAGAGCAATGCATGATTTACCCTGTCGACCGAGGAGAGTAATGAATCCTTTATCATAATCTCGTCTTATATCTTCCATAATATTGACCATAGCTGTTGAACAACTATGCCCTGCTCTGAAGCCAGACTGATGTGGATAAAGCAATGAATTTGATATTAAGAAACTTTGAATCTGTTTAGCCAGAATTTTCTCAAATACTTTCGATAAGCTTGGAAGAATACTGATTGGCCTATAGTCGCTTGCGTTCGTCGTGTTTGAAGTTTTAGCAACAGGAATGACCTTTGCTAGTTTCGCCAGGGGTATGGAAAATTGGACATTTCTGTTACGCGCAACGCAGAGAAGCCGCAGGGGACTTTTGAACGATGTTGTGTTCCATACATTATGGCATCGATAGGCCTTTCAAAGGAATAAAAAATGTTGATGATATCTCCCACACACTTTGTTTTATTTATGTATAAAGAAAGGAAGCGTTAAAGACCCTTTAGTTGTCCTTGTGCGCGCTGTGTAGTCCTCAATTTAAGTTTCCGTTCGTAAAGTAACTAAAGATGTTTTCCGTGGTTTAAGTGATAACCCAACCATATGGTTAGTCCGCTGCACATGTAAGTTCAACATTCAATAATTGCTTAGATTGTTAACCAAGTCCGCCAAGTGTAGGTTGCATGTCAACTTAAACTGTACAGTGAAATGGAACTCATCAGGTTTCCACCTAGATTCAGTACTTTACCCTGTTTGAACTTTTCCAAGCCATTGTAAAAATTGAATTGTCAAACCCACTCGAGTCCATGTACGAAGATGCGAACTAAAACAATCCAATTATTTCTGCCACCTGCGAAAAATCCCCGAAGCTAACAATTTCATTTACTTGGTAGACTTTTTTCTGAAGAATTTCTCAACCAAACTACAGCACTCCATTTTTATAATAAAAAGGATAACATATGCAAATACTTGTTTTACATGTAAATCACGCAATATCCGTCGCGCACTCATTCAAAATATGAGCGGAATGTGTCACTTCATCGTCCTTGTAACTCGTTCTTATGTCTCGTCCCGTTCCGTCATGCAATTCGAAGCCAATCTACCCACAGGATCATAATATGTTTTTTTTTCTTTCTTATTTTGACCCAGACTTTTACTCGTAATCTGCCTTGTGAAGGAATTTTTCAACGAAATATTATACCACGTGCAGGATTAAATTATTCAAATAGAATTTTCGTCGTATCCTTGAGACAGTTGGTGAATAAAAATGTAAAAGGTTAGAAAGACATTAGGTTTTTCTTTTGCTTTTCTTTTTAACAATCCTTGAATGAATTTAAGGAAAGGAACACAATAACGTAAAGGAGTGTGTATCCTTTGGCTATTGAGGGCAGTCTACAACAAACAAAAAAAAAACGTTAGTAACAAAAAGCCAACGTTTATAATCAGTCTTTGCTTTCAATCCACCCCAAAAGATGGATGAAGAAACGCATTTTCCTTACTCGTCCTTATTTTGTCCTTCTTGTTTCACTTTCATGTTCTTGTTTTCGTATCGCATCTAAAACACTTCCACCATCCACCATTGTCTGCCGAGTGCCAGCAAGTGAGGAGTGGCGCGTGTCTCAAGGTCACCCTGCCTTCACAAAAAATATATTTTACCATTGCGTACGTTTGCGTCGTCGTCGCTTCCAACGCAGATTCTTTACGAGTATAAAATGACTGACCCAAGGTTACATAAGTTTGCAGCCTTTCTCCGACTCGCCCCTTTCGGGACACGGGACCAGAGTACAATATTCATTTCGCAACTGACTGCGTGCGTGGGCAAAGTTGCGAAAATTCATAAGGATATTTTTTTATGTATGCAGAAAAGTTAACAGAAGGGCAAAGTTAAGCGTGTACTTGTACGAGTGTTTCGCAGAACACAGCACGAGAGAGAACACAGGCTTCCTGGTGGGATGGGTGTTAAACGGCGAGGCGCACTTAAATGTAGGCGAACAGGAGCACTCGTTACATTCTGGTATTTGTGAGAAAAATGTTCGCCAATTAAATTAAAAGCGATAAAGTTGGTAATTTCGCCGCGGGATATGACAGTACGCGACCATTCAACGACTCTAGTGGGGTCGGTTGGTCAAGAGGAAATTTAATTTCATGATGCACCCGGGAGTGGGAAGGCTTTCACGAATCAATCGTTTCTGATCCAGAATTGGATGTTTATTTGTTTCGAATTTAATTGATGGTCGGAGGTGTTTGTTCAAAAGAAAACTGAAATTTAATTAAACTGTTGATAACATCCGAGTGTCCTTGAAACTTATATGCATTGTGAAAGCATTGAAATTCATTGCATATAAATAAATTTCCGAAAAAATCTGGAAAAAAGCTTGACGAACGTCCAATAAAAGTCTTGCTTTACATTTGAACAATGAATGTCGCTCGTTTTTGTTTCCAATTAACTGGACATCCTGTAAGGTTCAGCGCTTTGAGAATAGAGGAAGTAGTCCAAGGACACGCTCTATTACGACTGGTAACAGTTTTTACTGGAATCATATGATACAAACGTGCGAGAAGTACTGCACATTTTCATTCGGATCAGCCTTTAGTGTATACTTATTCCAAGGGATTAAAAATGATGCGCTATGAAGGGAGTCTAATTCGATGGAATTAAAATGACATTGGAGAAGGATTGTGTACGTAGGTTAGATTGTAAGCGCAAAAAAGGCAATTAATGTTTGGAGATACCTTCAAGAGAAAGTTGATCATTAAGGATTGCCGATGAAGGGTCAGAAACAAGGATCAGATAAAGAAGACTAGGTGACTAGTAATTGGACAAAATCAGGTTGGACTTGCATCATTGAATATAGTGGTTCCAACAATTGAAGTGTACGAGAGTCATTTTTAATTAGTTGGCATTGAAATCTTCCATCAACAAATAGCTGAAACTTCAGGAAATGAGTTAGGAAGCTGAATTTCATGCACTGTGTCTTTGGTGGACCAAGCTTAAGCCAACAAGTCTCTTTATACATCTCGATCTTTCGTGTAGTTTTAGTTTATTCATCTGTGTGACAAAAGTGGATGTTTAGTGTTTATAAACAGTGCTGAGTTAATAATTTTGTATTTTGTAAATTTTTTGAGTGTTTTATGAGTGCGTCTTCCGGCGTGTCACACGACTCGTGGTGCAAGTAAAACTCATGAGGTGCCAGCTGAGCAGCCGGTGGGCACAGTTATGTTCCTATTTATTTTCTCTCTTATCCGTTTTTTGACAAAATTTTCGTTCACAGGTATTATAAGATGTGTGTCTGAAATTTGAATATGGAAAATTTTACAATCAATCCTATGATGTTTTGCCGGAATCGAGATGATGCTTTGGACCTTTCGTTTCCAATACAGAAGAGTACGTACAGTATTTAGTCGAAAATTGGAGTTTTTTAAGGAAGAAACTGAGCTCCCCGAATCCATTCTGACACTTTGAACTTCAAACGATTGGAGCATGGTTACTGGACAAGCCTTAGAAACATTTGCAATTGAGCAGAATGTGTGTAGATATTCAACCTCAAACAACAGCAACTTGCCTATTGATGTGTTTGGCCTTTGGCACAATGTAAAGGAAATGAAACAATTTCTCGGAATTGTGACCCACCTGGGAATTGTCAAATACCTTTCGATTTCACACTATTGAAGCACCGACTTATTTTTCGTAAACTCATTCGCGCCGCAAGTGATGTCTCGGAATAGATTCCAGTAGATCCTGAAATTCATTAACTTTGCAGATAACTCGTCTATAAGTGGTAAGGGGCTAGGAAAGTAAGTCGATTAGTAGAAACCCAAGAAAACAGCTTCGTCGACGTCAGAATTAAGTGGTTGATGAATCAATAATTCCATGACACGGTAGGCAGCATTTCCTCCAATACAACCCAGGCAAGACACATAAAAATGGAGTAAAACTCTACAAGCTCTATGATCCATCCGAAAACACTTATTCGAGCACTTTATATGCTGGCAAAGCGGATTGTAGTATTCAAAAAAGAAGGTACACCCAAACGACTTCACACTCAAGCCAAATTATGCTGGCCTTAGCCAAAAATTATCTATTATAGATAGAGAACGAAACACTGCGCATATAATTTCTACATATCAGTATCCTTAGTCAAAAAACTTTTAATTCGTCAGACACACCACTGATGTCCACATCATCCTGGTGTACTTTTATTGTACGTTCGATGCCATTGATAATGTCCAATCACTCTGCATGCCCTCAATAATCTCTTAAAACGCGAGATCACGCAGCGTATTTGTTTATCCTTGATTAGGTCCAAACTTCTGTACCATTTTCCAATATGGGATCTGTAAGGGTCTTGAAAAAGGTCGTCTTTCATCATCAAATAAAAGGCTGAAAGCTAAAGTTGATCCTCGCCTAATCGGAAGTTAAATCTGTTTAATGTGACCTTCTTTTTCATACGTCGATTCCGTCGGAAACGTCGCCTTGTCTTAAGACCTTTTTAGTCATTAAATATTGTTAAAAATGTATACCATATACGAGGTGTGGTCCTAAAGTAATGATGATGAGCTATTTTTGGTGGTTATGGAATCCATCAATTTGACTGTTCGTTTTCAAATGAATGTAGCTAGGAATGATGTCTTCGTATGAGTTTTTTTATCCGTTTAACAAGCAAACTATTAAAATATTTAAAAGACTATAGGGCAACTGGAAATGTTTGATTATCATTGGATAGTAATTAAAGAAGTTAAATAGGCCAGGAGAAACTCATGGTATAACCTCTGTAGTTCGATAAAATCTGAAAACAGAATGTTTCGTTTAATGAATGACATAAGAGGCATGGAGTGTATTCCACGAGGATACCACTTGCCAGGACTTGCGACTTCGTCCGCGTATTTTTCTGTCTGTAGAAAAGTTGTATGATAGAACCGTCTGCTGTCACAAAATCGTTCTTTTATCCAAATAATGTTTTGTAAAAGGCAAAACATTTCCTCGACAAAAAGCTTAATTAATTTGAGATGAGTTTACCATTTTGCACTCAAATAAAATTAAATATATTTTTGTTTCATAGATTTACAGTTTATGTATTAACTTTAGGAAAGCAATGAAATATGTAGAAAAAGAAATGATCACTAGATGTACTATTTTTATCATCTTCGTTTACAACTAGGCGGACGTTAAGGTTCTGTGGTTTATTTGGGTAAAGTATGACTTAAAAATGTTTCCGGAAATGAGAAAGCTTACGGACCGATTTGATTACCCTGGCATGGGCGGAAAAACTCTGAAAACTCAACAATGACTTTTGAGCTAGAGTCCGCCACTTTTCTACTATGCGAATGTCCTGGATCACGCGAAAGAAGTATGAGTACTCTAAGCAATAACTTCTTCAAGGGTCTTGATGATCTCTACAATACTAGCCGTAGGAAAATTTTAAGAACCCCCTTCATTTTTAACTTTATATCATAGCCATAGTAGTACAGATTCTATACAAATGTCTTCCTATTATGATTGAGAAGATACAGCCCTGTTACAGACAGAAAGACGGACAGCGGAGGTTTAATAATCGGGTTCCGTTGGCATCTTTTGGGTACGGAACCCTAAAAAGTAATCGTTTTTCCTACGAATTTTACGGCTTTGAAAATCACTTATTGAACGCAATAGGCTGAACAATAAATGCAGCCATTGAATTTCTTTCAACGCAATCAATCAATCGATATGTTTTCTGTACGGATTAAATAACATACCCTTCTCGCTCTTTTGCTGAGTCAGGAAGACGAAAAACGTTACCTTTACGTAACAAGTTCTACTTCAAAGCTTCGTGACAGACAGGCAAAGGCACAAAATAAAAGAAGAAGGAGAAAATTTTCACTAAAATCAGTCAAACGTGAAATATTTTCCTATCGGAAGACTCCTCGTTGCCAATCCGAAGCGGAGACCAATGCAAGGCATCTTCTATGTCTAACGCTGAAACCATAGCAGCAAGCACCACAGGGAAAATGCTCATACATTTGCGACGGGGATAGTCTATCGTTTCAAAGTCACATTCCGGGGGTGGTAAAGCAGTGCCAAGTGGTTTTGTAAAGCCCACAACAAAACATAAAACCAAAGACCAAAGCGAGTACGTTACAAATGCATCGCTAGTTAAGGTCGCCTTAACCCCCGCCTCGAAATCATCATCATCTTTTTTGTCGCTGCTGTGCTGTGCCGTCTAGCCGTCTGCAATCGATCCGAGACAAAATGAGTTGAGCTGAGTATGGGGTGGCATGGAGGCATTTGAAAGTTCCTTCCAACCTGCCTCTTAGCCGTATCGTAAGTCCCGCCGCTTTGTCTCCATAGTCTCGTTGTAAGGATGTAAATGTATGCATTGTCTCTGCCGTATGCTAATAGCATTTACAAAAAGGCCATGTGGTGTGGAAAAACAAGGACGATTAAGAAATAGAGAAAAACAAGGGAGGATAACAGTGAATACACTATGAAGGACATACCAAGATGACTTAATAGTTGCAATGCAACCGAACCACCTATAGAAAGTTAAATAAGGACGGTTGGCAATTGGAAGAGACGATTTTTCGGAGGTTTGGCAAAAGATCGCACTAAGCCCATTATGAAATAATTTTTGCTCTTTAAGTGGCGGCCACTAGGGAGACATTTGAAAAAGGACGACCCAAGTGCTGACAGAGGGCATTTGGCGAATAATCGCTTAGGAAGCAGGAGATTTGAATGTCTGGCACTACGTAATGCACAGCTCAAGTAGCATTGATGATGGCACAAGGGTGTCTTTTTTTCTTGACTTGAGAGACATTTTAATCACACTTCGGCAGGAATAGGCGACTGGGGTAAGTTTTTTTTTCTAAGAGGTATTGAGTTTCTGTTAAGTAGGTTATTAGTTGGCTTTAGTCAATGGAGGATGAAGTAGTGCAAGAAGCGTCTTCTGGTTTATTTTCGGGGAGATTTTTAATTTAAAATTTTGATTTTATTTGGCACATGAGGCTTTGGTGTTGAATTGGCGAAAAAGGTGGCACAAATCTGAATTATGTGAATACCACTTTTAGCATCATCGCATGATGTTTATTTACATTTTGCACCACAACACATAAATATGAGGGAATTGTTCAAGTGTTCAAAAATTTTACGTCTCAATGTCTATGTTAGTTAGAAAAACTAGAACACTTAACATGAATGAGTTAACATGCAAAAATCACATGACTCATTCGTGACTGAGGATTAACATCAACCATCACTCATTCAATTCAATTCAATTTCAAAAAAGTTGATTTTGAAAAAATAAATTATTGTTTATCTTTATTTAATTTTCCAAATGTTCTTATTTGTACTGATATCAAATCTAACGTCTTAAAATTCTACGACGTTTTGTTTGACTGTTTTTAGAATTCATTTTGATTTCTTCAAAAAAATGTTCAAAACTTTACCCAGCTTGGTACGATGGTGAGATAAAAAGTCTGAAAAATCGTAGAAACTGTGAAACCGATCACTTAAACTATTTAAATGCAAGAAATATTTTCATGAAGGCATTGAGCTTAAGATACTTAACATTCAGGGGGTACAAAGTGCAGTCACTTTATCCATGAATGAATCCACTGAATCCAAAAAAAATGTTAAATTGTACAATTTAAATGTTTGTTATTCGAGCTTTTTCACTATTTATCCGGAGATACCACAAGGTAGCCACTTGGGTTCTTTATTGTTCATTTTACTTTGCCGTTCAAGTTGCGATATTAAAGCGTGGTTGGGATGCTTGTTACTTTTCCTGCGCTTCTGGGCGCCTGGTGATCTGGCCGGCTTTTATGCAATATCGGCTCGTTTTTGTTTACTTTGCCGTTCAAGTTTTGAACCAGATTTCTGCCTGGGGTGCGATATTAAAGCGTGGTTGGGATGCTTGTTACTTTTCCTGCGTTTCTGGGCGCCTGGTGATCTGGCCGGATTTTATCCAATATCGGCAAGATATTTGCAGTTCTGGTTTCGTTTTTGTTTACCGTGCGGTTCAACTTTTGAACAGGATTTCTGCCTCGCGTACGATATTAAAGCGTCATTGGGATGCTTGTTACTTTTCTTGCATTTCTGGGCGCCTGGTGATCTGGCCGGCTTTTATGCAATATCGGCTCGTTTTTGTTTGCTTTGCCGTTCAAGTTTTGAACCAGATTTCTGCCTGCGGTGCCATATTAAAGCGTGGTTGGGATGCTTTTTATTTTCCTGCGGTTCTGCGCGCCTGGTTATCTGGCCGAATTCTATGCAATATCGGCAAGATATTTGCAGTTCTGGTTTCGTTTTTGTTTACTTTGCGGTTCAAGTTTTGAACAGGATTTCTGCCTCGCGTGCGATATTAAAGCGTCGTTGGGATGCTTGTTACTTTTCCTGCGCTTCTGGACGCCTGGTGATCTGGCCGGTTTTTATGCAATATCGGCTCGTTTTTGTTTACTTTGCCGTTCAAGTTTTGAACCAGATTTCTGCCTGGGGTGCGATATTAAAGCGTGGTTGGGATGCTTGTTACTTTTCCTGCGTTTCTGGGCGCCTGGTGATCTGGCCGGATTTTATCCAATATCGGCAAGATATTTGCAGTTCTGGTTTCGTTTTTGTTTACCTTGCGGTTCAAGTTTTTAACAGGATTTCTGCCTCGCGTGCGATATTAAAGCGTCATTGGGATGCTTGTTACTTTTCCTGCATTTCTGGGCGCCTGGTGATCTGGCCGGCTTTTATGCAATATCGGCTCGTTTTTGTTTGCTTTGCCGTTCAAGTTTTGAATCAGATTTCTGCCTGGGGTGCTATATTAAAGCGTGGTTGGGATGCTTTTTACATTTCCTGCATTTCTGGGCCCCTGGTTATCTGGCCGAATTCTATGCAATATCGGCAAGATATTTGCAGTTCTGGTTTCGTTTTTGTTTACCTTGCGGTTCAAGTTTTTAACAGGATTTCTGCCTCGCGTGCGATATTAAAGCGTCATTGGGATGCTTGTTACTTTTCCTGCATTTCTGGGCGCCTGGTGATCTGGCCGGCTTTTATGCAATATCGGCTCGTTTTTGTTTGCTTTGCCGTTCAAGTTTTGAATCAGATTTCTGCCTGGGGTGCTATATTAAAGCGTGGTTGGGATGCTTTTTACATTTCCTGCATTTCTGGGCCCCTGGTTATCTGGCCGAATTCTATGCAATATCGGCAAGATATTTGCAGTTCTGGTTTCGTTTTTGTTTACTTTGCGGTTCAAGTTTTGAACAGGATTTCTGCCTGACGTGCGATATTAAAGCGTCGTTGGGATGCTTGTTATTTTTCCTGCGCTTCTGGGCACCTGGTGATCTGGCCGAATTCTATGCAATATCGGCAAGATATTTGCAGTTCTGGTTTCGATTTTGTTTACTTTGCGGTTCAAGTTTTGAACAGGATTTCTGCCTGGCGTGCGATATTAAAGCGTCGTTGGGATGCTTGTTATTTTTCCTGCGCTTCTGGGCGCCTGGTTATCTGGTCGGATTTTATGAAATATCGGCTCATCTTTGTTTAGTTTGTCGTGCAAGTTTTGAACAGGATTTCTGCCTAGCGTGCGATATTAAAGCGTGGTTGGGATGCTTGTTACTTTTCCTGCGCTTCTGGACGGCTGGTGATCTGGCCGAATTCTATGCAATATCGGCAAGATATTTGCAGTTCTGGTTTCGTTTTTGTTTACTTTGCGGTTCAAGTTTTGAACAGGATTTCTGCCTGGCGTGCGATATTAAAGCGTCGTTGGGATGCTTGTTAATTTTCCTGCGCTTCTGGGCACCTGGTGATCTGGCCGAATTCTATGCAATATCGGCAAGATATTTGCAGTTCTGGTTTCGTTTTTGTTTACTTTGCGGTTCAAGTTTTGAACAGGATTTCTGCCTGGCGTGCGATATTAAAGCGTCGTTGGGATGCTTGTTATTTTTCCTGCGCTTCTGGGCGCCTGGTTATCTGGTCGGATTTTTTGAAATATCGGCTCATTTTTGTTTAGTTTGTCGTTCAAGTTTTGAACAGGATTTCTGCCTAGCGTGCGATATTAAAGCGTGGTTGGGATGCTTGTTACTTTTCCTGCGCTTCTGGACGGCTGGTGATCTGGCCGGCTTTTATGCAATATCGGCTCGTTTTTATTTGCTTTGCCGTTCAAGTTTTGAACCAGATTTCTGCCTGCGGTGCCATATTAAAGCGTGGTTGGGATGCTTTTTATTTTCCTGCGGTTCTGCGCGCCTGGTTATCTGGCCGAATTCTATGCAATATCGGCAAGATATTTGCAGTTCTGGTTTCGTTTTTGTTTACTTTGCGGTTCAAGTTTTGAACAGGATTTCTGCCTAGCGTGCGATATTAAAGCGTCGTTGGGATGCTTGTTATTTTTCCTGCGCTTCTGGACGCCTGGTGATCTGGCCGGCTTTTATGCAATATCGGCTCGTTTTTGTTTACTTTGCCGTCCAAGTTTTGAACCAGATTTCTGCCTGGGGTACGATATTAAAGCGTGGTTGGGATGCTTGTTACTCTTCCTGTGTTTCTGGGCGCCTGGTAATCTGGCCGGCTTTTATGCAATATCGGCTCGTTTTTGTTTACTTTGCCGTTCAAGTTTTGAATCAGATTTCTGCCTGGGGTGCGATATTAAAGCGTGGTTGGGATGCTTGTTACTTTTCCTGCGTTTCTGGGCGCCTGGTGATCTGGCCGGATTTTATCCAATATCGGCAAGATATTTGCAGTTCTGGTTTCGTTTTTGTTTACTTTAACGTTCAAGTTTTGAACCAGATTTCTGCCTGGGGTGCCATAATAAAGCGTGGTTGGGATGCTTTTTACATTTCCTGCATTTCTGGGCCCCTGGTTATCTGGCCGAATTCTATGCAATATCGGCAAGATATTTGCAGTTCTGGTTTCGTTTTTGTTTACCTTGCGGTTCAAGTTTTGAACAGGATTTCTGCCTGGCGTGCGATATTAAAGCGTCATTGGGATGCTTGTTACTTTTCTTGCATTTCTGGGCGCCTGGTGATCTGGCCGGCTTTTATGCAATATCGGCTCGTTTTTGTTTGCTTTGCCGTTCAAGTTTTGAACCAGCTTTCTGCCTGCGGTGCCATATTTAAGCGTGGTTGGGATGCTTTTTATTTTCCTGCGCTTCTGGGCGCCTGGTGATCTGGCCAAATTCTATGCAATATCGGCAAGATATTTGCAGTTCTGGTTTCATTTTTGTTTACTTTGCGGTTCAAGTTTTGAACAGGATTTCTGCCTGGCGTGCGATATTAAAGCGTGGTTGGGATGCTTTTTATTTTCCTGTGGTTCTTCGCGCCTGGTGATCTGGCCGAATTCTATGCAATATCGGCTCGTTTTAGTTTACTTTGCCGTTCAAGTTTTGAACCAGATTTCTGCCTGGGGTAAGATATTAAAGCGTGGTTGGGATGCTTGTTACTCTTCCTGCGTTTCTGGGCGCCTGGTGATCTGGCCGGCTTTTATGCAATATCGGCTCGTTTTTGTTTGCTTTGCCGTTCAAGTTTTGAACCAGATTTCTGCCTCGGGTGCCATATTATGCAATATCGGCAAGATATTTGCAGTTCTGGTTTCGTTTTTGTTAACTTTAACGTTCAAGTTTTGAACAGGATTTCTGCCTGGCGTGCGATATTAAAGCGTCGTTGGGATGCTTGTTACTTTTCCTGCGCTTCTGGGCGCCTGGTTATCTGGCCGAATTCTATGCAATTCGGCAAGATATATGCAGTTCTGGTTTCATTTTTGTTTACTTTAACGTTCAAGTTTTGAACAGGATTTCTGCCTGACGTGCGATATTAAAGCGTCGTTGGGATGCTTGTTACTTTTCCTGGGCTTCTGGGCGCCTGGTGATCTGGCCGAATTCTATGCAATATCGGCAAGCTATTTGCAGTTCTGGTTTCGTTTTTGTTTACTTTGCGGTTCAAGTTTTGAACAGGATTTCTGCCTGGCGTGCGATATTAAAGCGTCGTTGGGATGCTTGTTATTTTTCCTGCGCTTCTGGGCGCCTGGTTATCTGGTCGGATTTTATGAAATATCGGCTCATTTTTGTTTAGTTTGTCGTTCAAGTTTTGAACAGGATTTCTGCCTAGCGTGCGATATTAAAGCGTGGTTGGGATGCTTGTTACTTTTCCTGCGCTTCTGGGCGCCTGGTGATCTGGCCGGCTTTTATGCAATATCGGCTCGTTTTTGTTTCCTTTGACGTTCAAGTTTTGAACCAGATTTCTGCCTGGGGTACGATATTAAAGCGTTGTTGGGATGCTTTTTATTTTCCTGCGGTTCTTCGCGCCTGGTGATCTGGCCGAATTCTATGCAATATCGGCTCGTTTTAGTTTACTTTGCCGTTCAAGTTTTGAACCAGATTTCTGCCTGGGGTAAGATATAAAAGCGTGGTTGGGATGCTTGTTACTCTTCCTGCGTTTCTGGGCGCCTGGTGATCTGGCCGGCTTTTATGCAATATCGGCTCGTTTTTGTTTGCTTTGCCGTTCAAGTTTTGAACCAGATTTCTGCCTCGGGTGCCATATTATGCAATATCGGCAAGATATTTGCAGTTCTGGTTTCGTTTTTGTTAACTTTAACGTTCAAGTTTTGAACAGGATTTCTGCCTGGCGTGCGATATTAAAGCGTCGTTGGGATGCTTGTTACTTTTCCTGCGCTTCTGGGCGCCTGGTGATCTGGCCGGCTTTTATGCAATATCGGCTCGTTTTTGTTTGCTTTGCCGTTCAAGTTTTGAACCAGATTTCTGCCTGGCGTGCGATATTAAAGCGTCGTTGGGATGCTTATTACTTTTCCTGCGCTTCTAGGCGCCTAGTTATCTGGCCGAATTCTATGCAATATCGGCAAGATATATGCAGTTCTGGTTTCATTTTTGTTTACTTTAACGTTCAAGTTTTGAACAGGATTTCTGCCTGACGTGCAATATTAAAGCGTCGTTGGGATGCTTGTTACTTTTCCTGCGCTTCTGGGCGCCTGGTGATCTGGCCAAATTCTATGCAATATCGGCAAGATACTTGCAGTTCTGGTTTCGTTTTTGTTTACGTTGCGGTTCAAGTTTTGAACAGGATTTCTGCCTGGCGTGCGATATTAAAGCGTGGTTGGGATGCTTTTTATTTTCCTGTGGTTCTTCGCGCCTGGTGATCTGGCCGAATTCTATGCAATATCGGCTCGTTTTAGTTTACTTTGCCGTTCAAGTTTTGAACCAGATTTCTGCCTGGGGTACGATATTAAAGCGTGGTTGGGATGCTTGTTACTCTTCCTGCGTTTCTGGGCGCCTGGTGATCTGGCCGGCTTTTATGCAATATCGGCTCGTTTTTGTTTGCTTTGCCGTTCAAGTTTTGAACCAGATTTCTGCCTCGGGTGCCATATTATGCAATATCGGCAAGATATTTGCAGTTCTGGTTTCGTTTTTGTTAACTTTAACGTTCAAGTTTTAAACAGGATTTCTGCCTGGCGTGCGATATTAAAGCGTGGTTGGGATGCTTGTTACTTTTCCTGCGCTTCTGGGCGCCTGGTGATCTGGCCGGCTTTTATGCAATATCGGCTCGTTTTTGTTTCCTTTGACGTTCAAGTTTTGAACCAGATTTCTGCCTGGGGTACGATATTAAAGCGTTGTTGGGATGCTTTTTATTTTCCTGCGGTTCTTCGCGCCTGGTGATCTGGCCGAATTCTATGCAATATCGGCAAGATACTTGCAGTTCTGGTTTCGTTTTTGTTTACGTTGCGGTTCAAGTTTTGAACAGGATTTCTGCCTGGCGTGCGATATTAAAGCGTCGTTGGGATGCTTGTTATTTTTCCTGCGCTTCTGGGCGCCTGGTTATCTGGTCGGATTTTATGAAATATCGGCTCATTTTTGTTTAGTTTGTCGTTCAAGTTTTGAACAGGATTTCTGCCTAGCGTGCGATATTAAAGCGTGGTTGGGATGCTTGTTACTTTTCCTGCGCTTCTGGGCGCCTGGTGATCTGGCCGGCTTTTATGCAATATCGGCTCGTTTTTGTTTCCTTTGACGTTCAAGTTTTGAACCAGATTTCTGCCTGGGGTACGATATTAAAGCGTTGTTGGGATGCTTTTTATTTTCCTGCGGTTCTTCGCGCCTGGTGATCTGGCCGAATTCTATGCAATATCGGCAAGATATTTGCAGTTCTGGTTTCGTTTTTGTTTACTTTGCGGTTCAAGTTTTGAACAGGATTTCTGCCTGGCGTGCGATATTAAAGCGTCGTTGGGATGCTTGTTATTTTTCCTGCGCTTCTGGGCGCCTGGTGATCTGGCCGAATTCTATGCAATATCGGCAAGATATTTGCAGTTCTGGTTTCGTTTTTGTTTACTTTGCGGTTCAAGTTTTGAACAGGATTTCTGCCTGGCGTGCGATATTAAAGCGTCGTTGGGATGCTTGTTATTTTTCCTGCGCTTCTGGGCGCCTGGTTATCTGGTCGGATTTTATGAAATATCGGCTCATTTTTGTTTAGTTTGTCGTTCAAGTTTTGAACAGGATTTCTGCCTGGCGTGCGATATTAAAGCGTCGTTGGGATGCTTGTTATTTTTCCTGCGCTTCTGGGCGCCTGGTGATCTGGCCGAATTCTATGCAATATCGGCAAGATATTTGCAGTTCTGCTTTCGTTTTTGTTTACTTTGCGGTTCAAGTTTTGAACAGGATTTCTGCCTGGCGTGCGATATTAAAGCGTCGTTGGGATGCTTGTTATTTTTCCTGCGCTTCTGGGCGCCTGGTTATCTGGTCGGATTTTATGAAATATCGGCTCATTTTTGTTTAGTTTGTCGTTCAAGTTTTGAAGAGGATTTCTGCCTAGCGTGCGATATTAAAGCGTGGTTGGGATGCTTGTTACTTTTCCTGCGCTTCTGGGCGCCTGGTGATCTGGCCGGCTTTTATGCAATATCGGCTCGTTTTTGTTTCCTTTGCCGTTCAAGTTTTGAACCAGATTTCTGCCTGTGGTGCGATATTAAAGCGTGGTTGGGATGCTTGTTACTCTTCCTGCGTTTCTGGGTGCCTGGTTATCTGGTCGGATTTTATGCAATATCGGCTCGTTTTTGTTTGCTTTGCCATTCGAGTTCTAAGCCAGATTTTTGCCTGGCGTGCGATATTAAAGCGTCGTTGGGATGCTTGTTATTTTTCCTGCGCTTCTGGGCGCCTGGTTATCTGGTCGGATTTTATGAAATATCGGCTCATTTTTGTTTAGTTTGTCGTTCAAGTTTTGAAGAGGATTTCTGCCTAGCGTGCGATATTAAAGCGTGGTTGGGATGCTTGTTACTTTTCCTGCGCTTCTGGGCGCCTGGTGATCTGGCCGGCTTTTATGCAATATCGGCTCGTTTTTGTTTACTTTGCCGTTCAAGTTTTGAACCAGATTTCTACCTGTAGTGCGATATTTAAGCGTCGTTGGGATGCTTGTTACTTTTCCTGCGTTTCTGGGCGCCTGGTGATCTGGCCGGCTTTTATGCAATATCGGCTCGTTTTTGTTTACTTTGCCGTTCAAGTTTTGAACCAGATTTCTGCCTGGGGTGCGATATTAAAGCGTGGTTGGGATGCTTGTTACTCTTCCTGCGTTTCTGGGTGCCTGGTTATCTGGTCGGATTTTATGCAATATCGGCTCGTTTTTGTTTGCTTTGCCATTCGAGTTCTAAGCCAGATTTCTGCCTGGGGTGCGATATTAAAGCGTGGTTGGGATGCTTGTTACTCTTCCTGCGTTTCTGGGAGCCTGGTTAACTGGCCGAATTTTATGCAATACCAGCTCGTTTTTGTTTACTTTGCCGTTCAAGTTTTGAGCCAGATTTCTGCCTGGGGTGCGATATTAAACCGTCGTTGGGATGCTTGTTACTCTTCCTGCGTTTCTGGGCGCCTGGTTATCTGGTCGGATTTTATGCAATATCGGCTCGTTTGTGTTTGTTTTGCCATTCGAGTTCTTAGCCAGATTTCTGCCTGGGGTGCCATATTAAATTGTGGTTTGGATGCTTTTTACTTTTCCTGCGTTTCTGGGCGCCTGGTTAACTGGTCGAATTTTATGCAATACCAGCTCGTTTTTGTTTACTTTGCCGTTCAAGTTTTGAACCAGATTTCTGCCTGGGGTGCGATATTAAAGCGTCGTTGGGATGCTTGTTACTCTTCCTGCGTTTATGGGCGCCTGGTTATCTGGTCGGATTTTATGCAATACCAGCTCGTTTTTGTTTACTTTGACGTTCAAGTTTTGAACCAGATTTCTGCCTGTAGTGCGATATTAAAGCGTCGTTGGGATGCTTGTTACTTTTCCTGCGCTTCTGGGCGCCTGGTGGTCTGGCCGGCTTTTATGCAATATCGGCTCGTTTTTGTTTACTTTGCCGTTCAAGTTTTGAACCAGATTTCTGCCTGGGCTGCGATATTAAAACGTGGTAGGGATGCTTGTTACTTTTCCTGCGTTTCTGGGCGCCTGGTGATCTGGCCAGCTTTTATGCAATATCGGCTAGTTTTTGTTTACTTTGCCGTTCAAGTTTTGAACCAGATTTCTGCCTGGGGTGCCACATTAAAGCGTGGTTTGGATGCTTTTTACTTTTCCTGCCTTTCTGGATGCCTGGTTATCTGGCCGGAGTTTTGAACCAGATTTCTGCCTGGGGTGCGACATTAAAGTGTGGTTGGGATGCTTGTTACTTTTCCTGCGTTTCTGGGCGCATGGTGATCTGGCCGGCTTTTATGCAATATCGGCTCGTTTTTGTTTACTTTGCCGTTCAACTTTGGAACCAGATTTCTGCCTGGGGTGCGACATTAAAGTGTGGTTGGGATGCTTGTTACTTTTCCCCGTTTCTGGGCGCCTGGTGATCTGGCCGGCTTTTATGCAATATCGGCTCGTTTTTATTTAGATTGCCGTTCAAGTTTTGAACCAGATTTCTGCCTGGGGTACGATATTAAAGCGTGGTTGGGATGCTTTTTATTTTCCTGCGGTTCTGCGCGCCTGGTTATCTGGCCGAATTCTATGCAATATCGGTTCAAGTTTTGAACAGGATTTCTGCCTGGCGTGCGATATTAAAGTGTCGTTGGGATTCTTGTTACTTTTCCTGCGCTTGTGGACGCCTGGTGATCTGACCGGCTTTTATGCAATATCGGCTCGTTTTTGTTTACTTTGCCGTTCAAGTTTTGAACCATATTTCTGCCTGGGGTGCCACATTAAAGCGTGGTTTGGATGCTTTTTACTTTTCCTGCATTTCTGGATGCCTGGAGATCTGGCCGGCTTTTATGCAATATCGGCTCGTTTTTGTTTACTTTGCCGTTCAAGTTTTGAACCAGATTTCTGCCTGGGGTGCGATATTAAAGCGTGGTTGGGATGCTTGTTACTCTTCCTGCGTTTCTGGGCGCCTGGTTATCTGGTCGGATTTTATGCAATATCGGCTCGTTTTTGTTTGCTTTGCCATTCGAGTTCTAAGCCAGATTTCTGCCTGGGGTGCCATATTAAAGCGTGGTTGGGATGCTTTTTACTTTTCCTGCGTTTCTGGGCGCCTGGTTAACTGGTCGAATTTTATGCAATACCAGCTCGTTTTTGTTTACTTTGACGTTCAAGTTTTGAACCAGATTTCTGCCTGTAGTGCGATATTAAAGCGTCGTTGGGATGCTTGTTACTCTTCCTGCGTTTCTGGGCGCCTGGTTATCTGGTCGGATTTTATGCAATATCGACTCGTTTTTGTTTGCTTTGCCATTCGAGTTCTAAGCCAGATTTCTGCCTGGGGTGCCATATTAAAGCGTAGTTTGGATGCTTTTTACTTTTCCTGCCTTTCTGGGCGCCTGGTTATCTGGCCGGAGTTTTGAACCAGATTTCTGCCTGGGGTGCGATATTAAAGCGTCTTTGGGATGCTTGTTACTTTTCCTGCGTTTCTGGGCGTCTGGTGATCTGGCCGGCTTTTATGCAATATCGGCTCGTTTTTGTTTACTTTGCCGTTCAAGTTTTGAACCAGATTTCTGCCTGGGGTGCGATATTAAGACGTGGTTGGGATGCTTGTTACTCTTCCTGCGTTTCTGGGCGCCTGGTGTTCTGGCCGACTTTTATGCAATATCGGCTCGTTTTTGTTTAGATTGCCGTTCAAGTTTTGAACCAGATTTCTGCCTGGGGTACGATATTAAAGCGTGGTTGGGATGCTTTTTATTTTCCTACGGTTCTGCGCGCCTGGTTACCTGGCCGAATTCTATGCAATATCGGTTCAAGTTTTGAACAGGATTTCTGCCTGGCGTGCGATATTAAAGTGTCGTTGGGATGCTTGTTACTTTTCCTGCATTTCTGGATGCCTGGAGATCTGGCCGGCTTTTATGCAATATCGGCTCGTTTTTGTTTACTTTGCCGTTCAAGTTTTGAACCAGATTTCTGCCTGGCGTGCGATATTAAAGTGTCGTTGGGATGCTTGTTACTTTTCCTGCGCTTCTGGGCGCCTGGTGATCTGGCCGGCTTTTATGCAATATCGGCTCGTTTTTGTTTACTTTGCCGTTCAAGTTTTGAACCAGATTTCTGCCTGGGGTGCGATATTAAAGCGTGGTTGGGATGCTTGTTACTCTTCCTGCGTTTCTGGGCGCCTGGTTATCTGGTCGGATTTTATGCAATATCGGCTCGTTTTTGTTTGCTTTGCCATTCGAGTTCTAAGCCAGATTTCTGCCTGGGGTGCCATATTAAAGCGTGGTTGGGATGCTTTTTACTTTTCCTGCGTTTCTGGGCGCCTGGTTAACTGGTCGAATTTTATGCAATACCAGCTCGTTTTTGTTTACTTTGACGTTCAAGTTTTGAACCAGATTTCTGCCTGCGGTGCGATATTAAAGCGTGGTTGGGATGCTTGTTACTTTTCCTGCGCTTCTGGGCGCCTGGTGATTTTGCCGGCTTTTATGCAATATCGGCTCGTTTTTGTTTACTTTGCCGTTCAAGTTTTGAACCAGATTTCTGCCTGGGGTGCGATATTAAAGCATGGTTGGGATGCTTGTTACTCTTCCTGCGTTTCTGGGCGTCTGGTGATCTGGCCGGCT
This sequence comes from Orthonevra nobilis, assembly GCA_963555765.1. NCBI lineage: Eukaryota > Metazoa > Arthropoda > Insecta > Diptera > Syrphidae > Orthonevra > Orthonevra nobilis. The sequence continues at coordinate 120,347,770 of OY743225.1, read as the reverse complement.
TTTATGCAATATCGGCTCGTTTTTGTTTACTTTGCCGTTCAAGTTTTGAACCAGATTTCTGCCTGGGGTGCGATATTAAAGCGTGGTTGGGATGCTTGTTACTTTTCCTGCGCTTCTGGGCGCCTGGTGATTTTGCCGGCTTTTATGCAATATCGGCTCGTTTTTGTTTACTTTGCCGTTCAAGTTTTGAACCAGATTTCTGCCTGGGGTGCGATATTAAAGCGTGGTTGGGATGCTTGTTACTCTTCCTGCGTTTCTGGCCGCCTGGTGATCTGGCCGGCTTTTATACAATATCGGCTCTTTTTTGTTTGCTTTGCCGTTCAAGTTTTGAGCCAGATTTCTGCCTGGGGTGCGATATTAAAGCGTCGTTGGGATGCTTTTTACTTTTCCTGCATTTCTGGGCGCCTGGTGATCTGGCCGGCTTTTATACAATATCGGCTCGTTTTTGTTTGCTTTGCCGTTCAAATTTTGAACCAGATTTCTGCCTGGGGTGCGATATTAAAGCGTCGTTGGGATGCTTGTTACTTTTCCTGCATTTCTGGGCGCCTGGTGATCTGGCCGGCTGTTATACAATATCGGCTCGTTTTTGTTTGCTTTGCCGTTCAAGTTTTGAACCAGATTTCTGCCTGGGGAGCGATATTAAAGCGTCATTGGGATGCTTGTTACTTTTCCTGCACTTCTGGGCGCCTGGTGATCTGGCCGGCTTTTATGCAATATCGGATCGTTTTTGTTTACTTTGCCGTTCAAGTTTTGAACAGGATTTCTGCCTGGCGTGCGATATTAAAGCGTGGTTAGGTTGCTTGTTACCTTTCCTGCCCTTCTGGGTGCCTGGTTATCTGGTCGGATTTTATGAAATATCGGCTCGTTTTTGTTTACTTTGCCGTTCAAGTTTTGAACCAGATTTATGCCTGGAGTGCGATATTAAAGCGTCGTTGGGATGCTTGTCACTTTTCCTGCGCTTCTGGGCGCCTGGTGATCTGGCCGGAGTTCTGAACCAGATTTCTGCCTGGGGTGCCATATTAAAGCGTGGTTTGGATGCTTTTTACTTTTCCTGCCTTTCTGGGCGCCTGGTTATCTGGCCGGAGTTTTGAACCAGATTTCTGCCTGGGGTGCGATATTAAAGCGTGGTTCGGATGCTTATTACTTTTCCTGCGTTTCTGGGCGCCTGGTGATCTGGCTGGCTATTTTGCAAGATTTTTGTGGACTTTGGATTTCAAAATTCATTTTTTTGATGAATCTTCCAGAATCATACGGAAACCCCCTCATCATAAATGAATGCATATTCACAAAATTAAATCAGAAGTTCTGAAAAAATTATTGAAAAAAAAGTTTATTCAAAAATCGAGCTCCTTTTTCCCAAATTTAAATTTAACGTCAGTTGAGCCACTGGTGTTCAAGAATACCGAAAGCTGACCACATATTCGCAGTCCAAGCTAATTTTGTTTTTTTTTTCGAGGGAAATACAGAATTTCGAAAAATTCGCTATCAATTGATGGTCTCAATGCACAACTCGAAGTTTCCACCTATAATTGAATAAGGACCCTATGTCCTTGTCGGTGTTCTATCCAAACCTCTTGTCTATTTTTCCTAACGAAAGTGTTTGATGATCAGAGGATTAGATCTGAGATTTCGTTTAAGAATTAAGTGAAATAAAGACTCGCCTATTTCAAAAGTATCAGCGCTTATTTAAATAGTTGGTTAGGAACCTCACAACATCTTCACACTTTATGCTTTCACATCTAGTAGAGCTGGGTCTTATAAAGGGTCCGCCATCTAACGTTTTTTTTCAACTAGTGCTTATTTCGTGAATAGTAACACTTAGCTCATGTCTGATTTGACAGATAATTAGTTTTATCCTTCCGCTGAACGAATATGGTTGTGTATACGCTTGAACAACGCTGGGAAATATTGCGACATTACTTTGAAAATCATGGTAATGTTGCAGAATGTGTGCGAAAATTGCGTACGGATTTTGGAAGAGGAGCATCGTCAGCTCCGTTCGTTATCTTGTGAAAAAAGTGAAAGAAACTGGCATCCTCATCGATAAACCAAAGCGTGAAAAGCCAAAAACAGTGCGTTTACCCGAGAATATTGCTGCTGTGGCAGAAAGTGTGCGTGAAGCGCCATCAACATCAATTCACCGTCGTTCTCAACAATTGAACATTTCGGAGACATTATTGAGACGAATTTTGTATTAAGACCTTGGTATGGCGCCATGTAAAGTCCAATTAGTTCAGGAGTTGAAACCAATTGACCATCCCATGCGTTTTCGCTTCGCTAACTGGGCGTGCGATCGACTTACAGAAGATGCCGATTTTGCCAAAAAAAAAATCATCTTTTCAGATGAAGCTCATTTTGATCTTGGCGGGTATGTAAACAAGCAAAATTGTCGCATTTGGGAAACAGAAAACCCGCACGCATACATTGAAAAGCCAATGCACCCAAAACGAATCACTGTTTGGTGCGGATTTTGGTCCAGAGGCATAATTGGGCCATTTTTCTTCGAAAATGAGCAAGGAGTGGCCGTTACAGTCAATGGCGATCGTTATCGGGCCATGTTGAACGAATTTTTGTTCACCAAAATTGAAGAAGAGGATATTGGCAACATTTGGTTTCAACAGGATGGCGCTACGTACCACACAGCCGAAGCTAGACTCGCTGTTTTGCGCTCTGTTTTTGAAGATCGCATTATCAGCCGCAGAACTGATGTCGTTTGGCCACCTCGGAGCTGCGATTTGACAGCGGTGGACTATTATTTGTGGGGTGCCCTCAAAGATAAGTGTTATGCCGACAAGCCAGAGACAATTGACGCTTTAAAGGGCAATATCCGTGAAGCCATTGGTGAAATACAGCTGCACACAATCGATAATGTGCTTAAAAATTGGACCGATCATGTAGGCTACAGCATGACCAGCCGAGTCAGCCATTTGAATGAAACTATTTTCCATTACTAACCGGAAGGATTGTACTTTCAAATAAAAAAAGAAATTTGAGAAAATATTCAGCAGTTTTTTTTTATAGCATTTTCAAAAAGTTTTTTCGCAAACCCGTTATTTATTTCCCTAAAAAACTCGTCCCATTTATTTGGCGGTGCTGTAAAGTTCAGAAGGCGAATAAAAGTCTTTGCTTAAATATTCATTTAATGATTTTCATTTTATTTATTTTGTGAGTCTTTTTTTGTGATTTAATTTTTAGATTTTTTTTTTGTTTGCTTTTGCATATTTTTTAATAGATTTGCTTTGTTTGTTTAAATTTTTATTACAACAACAATATTTTGGTTTAAAAAATTTCACTAATTTGTTTTTACATCAATAATTAATTTGCATTTGCTTAACTTTAGTTGGTAATAATAATAATAATAATATATATATATATATAAATTTATAAGATTTATTTATATTTGTTTTACATACTGTAGTCCCCCATTAATTTATTTTGTTTACAAATAAATATTATTTTTTTTTAATGTTAAAAGAAAATTAAAGTAAATTTAATTTAATAATTGTTTATTTATATTTAAGTTTTTTTTTTGTTTTGTTTTTCTGTTCTTCGCGTTTTAAGAATAATTAACTTGAATAGTAATGTACAATGTAATTTAGTTTTGAACTAATTAAAAATATAACTAAATATTTTATGTGTATATATAGATCTTTATTAACTTAAATAATTTATGCACAACTATTCTTATATGATAATACTTTTCACATAGCATTTTTTCTGTCGTTTTGTTTTTTCTATTTATTTATACAAATATATAATATACACAGATAATAAATGAATGTATGGATATATTTATTTATAAATTAATTTTTACAAAATTTGAATGGGCTGTTGTTGGTTGGGAATTTTGATAAATATTATTTTATATTTGTCTTTGTTGATTCATTTTTATTCAGTTCCTATTCTTTGTCTTGCTAACGCGTTTTTTTTCGGAATTATAAACATTTCATAAAAAAATATCAGTCGACGGCTTAAATTTTCATATTTTTTTTTTGTTCTCTATACAATTTGTTTTTTTAATTAAAAATGAAATAGAAGAAAAAAATGCCTACAATAGAGTAATAATCTTGGTTTATTTTATTTTTGTTACAAGAAAAAAAAAGTAAAAAGATTTGTGTGTAAAAAAAGATGTATGAAAATAAAGTTGTTTTGCTATTTAAATATTTTTTTTTTTTATATAGATATTTCAGGAGGTAGTTCGGCTAATTTTCTGATGTGAATTGAAATGAACAAACATGAGCGTTTTAATAAATGACAGAAAAATATGTTTTAGTATCTGATGCACCTCCGTTTTAGTATGTTAATTATTTCCGTTCAAATGACTGGTACTGTGTTTAAATGATTTAAAAAATGGTTGTATATGAAAAGGTTTGATAGAAAAACAAACAATACAACTCCAACAGCGTCGCGTCGTTGAAAGGAAAAACAAAAGACAATAGTCGGGATGATGTTGAATTAAGATAATGCCAATTATCGATTGAAAAAATAGTAAAAATTTGAAAAAATTGCTTTTAACAAAAGCTCGGCGAGGTTATGATTCGTGTAAAGATTATATTGGCCAAAATCAATTCTGCGTTTATTGTCTAAATTTATTTGAAAGAAGAGAATTTTATGAACAGTTTTATAAAGTAAAAACCAAATTACAAACTCTTTTGAAAGGGAAAGAATGTTCCGTGTATGAAGGACAAATACCGTATAAAAAAGAACCGGTCATCAATTGCAAAAATGATGCTCGAGAAGTTGGAGTAATAAATATTAAAGTTGGCATACCATAAGGCGGTGTGCCTTGCCCTGTATTGCTTCTTTAAGGGAAGTTACTGTTGAAGAAGCAACAGGATACTGCGAATGCAACAATTGACAGAAAATTGGCAAATAAAAATTTTAAGTCGGTCGGAAATCAACGCATCCACAAACAATAATTAAGTAAATTAAAGATCCCATAACAATTACTTGGGTGCAGAGTCACTCGTATGTCGAATGCAATCATTATCTTACAAGAACTGGGGTTGCTTTGCCAAGTTCCGAGATACTTGAGGCGATAAATCATAGAAGTCTTCGAGAAATTATGGTTTTGTGCATGGCACGATGTAGAAATAGTGTCGGAATCCGATCCGATTACTGCCTTTGACCAAGCATGGTCTGGTAAGAAGTTTACGTTGATTGTCTGTCTGTCTTATGAGTCGATAAACAATGAAATATTGACAACCTGTGTCTGTGCAGAGTTGGAGCCTTTTTGCGATTCCAAAAATGAGTTCCCCTTATGTTAACTTGAACGCCTTTGTGGAAAAAAAGCGATATTGTATTGTAGTGACCAAAAGAAAGGTATTGGATCATGAAAAAGAGAGTTAAGATGCACTAATAAAGGTGTTTTAATTCTAGTAAAACATCAGATTTCGTGTTTATTTTTCGATGGCGCTCCTCCCTTATTTAGATTGGCTTGTGGTCATCCAGAGGCGAATGTAGCTGCAGACCGTGTGCAGCTACATTACTTTACGATTTTTAAAAGAGGGTCCTGGCCCAGAGGCTTACGGAATCAAGAATTCAAGATTTGAAATCGCCAAACTTGAATCAAATCAAATGAATATCCGTTGTTTTCCTGGCTCACCGAGCATACTTAAGAGTTTGTCGAACGACTGCTACATCCAAAGAAATGCACTGTTTGATGTGGTTTTTGGTCGGTTTTTCTTTATAAATGAGGCCGTTTAAAAACAACAGTCAAAGGCGAGCGCTACCGCACTATGATTAAAAGTTTTTTGGCGACCGAAATTGAAGCCCGTGATGTAGACAACAGTTGGTTCCAGCAAGACGGGAATACGGCACATACAGCGCGCAACAATGGCTATATTGAGACACAACCGTGGTGGGAAACGTATTTCGAGTTTCGAAAGTATGTGATTTCACACCTGAACACTTTTTTCTTTGGGTTTAAGTGAAGTCAAAAGTTTTCGCCGATTAGCTTGTTTAGTGATCCAAAATCGTACCTGCAGAATGGAATGGATACGAAATAATTTATTTTAAAAGTAAATTTCAGACTCTTTCCTTTCGGGCCCTAACAAAGTCTCTTCGTAATTTTAAATACCATGTTTAAATTTAAAATTAAAAAATATATAATTCTTAATGAGTCCCCCTTTTCAAGGTAAACGAATTGGAAATATATTTTTTTACTATTTTGATTTTTCAACGAGCGGCGCTGTTTAATCTTGGAGTTGCCACGATATATTGGAGTGTATAAAAGAATATGTATGAAGTCCTTAATCTGCATTTAAGTTAATCTAATTTTTTTTTACTATGTAGCTGCTTGAGGATTATTATTATTTATAGGGATTTAGTGTTTAGTGAATGTTTATGGATTTTCGTATGCTTTAATATTTATTTACATGTACAAACTGAAGAAAATAATATCATTCCACTTAAATTTTATTCATTAGTGTTTTTTGTTTTTTTGCTGATAAATTTTTACCACTTTTATTTTGTTTATGTGAATATTGCATAATGACATCGAGGATTATTATATTTTGAGTGTAACTTTTCATTTGAAGGATATAAGAGGAAATTCATTGAATATTATTTTCATTTTGAAATGTAGAATTTGCAAATTGTGGTTATGAGGAAAATTCGTTTTTGGTTTTTATTAAATATTCAAAGTTCATTCACGGCGGCGTTTTTCTAAAATACAAGTACAAGGGTTATGCTTTTTTTATTTTGATTATATTTTATGTCTTAATGCACGTGTTTACTTTTATTTAGACATTAGCAACAAAGTCAGAAACAAAAAAAAAAGCAATATTAATAATTAGAATATGGATGAAACCTTTAAGGACTTTTGTTTAGTTATTTGGTAAATGTTTTTTTTTTTTTATCTATTAAATGCTCTAGTATACACATACGATTTGTTTTTTTTAGGGGAATTTGTTACTAATACACTTTTTTGTTGGTTAGAATGAGGAAAAAAGGATCATATTTGGATACATCTTAGCTGAATTTGGTGTTTATCTGTTTAATGTGGGATGTTATGATAAAATTGCACTTGAAAATGTTACGATGGAAATAAAAAATGTTCAGCGAATTTATTTTGAATAGAAAAATCAGATCAATGGGGTTTTCATAACTTAAGATGTTGTCGACAGCTCACAAAAAAAAAAAAAAAACAAGAACATGAAATCTGCCTCTTTTTCGGGATATTTCGCATAGCATAACACAAAAAGTCAACATCTTTCTTAAATAAGATAGGAAAAGAAACTTAACAAGTGGGTTCCCCATGAACTGAAGCTCAGGGCAATAAAGAGATCCATTATTGCAATTTTTTTGGCAACCTCAAAAGACGTGGGCAGATGTTGGATGCAGACGACTTTAAACCACCAATACATCCCGAAACTTGGTTATGATGATAATTGAATATCGAAAACACTTACACAACAGAACCCAGAGTAGAGATTTGAAAGCCATTCCCACTCAGCATACTCCTGATGCTTTTTAAACGCACTACCACCATCGTCTGAAGTCGTTTTGTTGACACAAGGCATTCCGAAATCGAACAAAAGGAAATAAAACTCAAGGAATAATGAAGCTTTTTTGGAATTGCTAGAAAGTTGAACGATTCACATTTTCGTTAAATACTAGTTTATTAAAAAAAATACTTCAAGAGAGTATTATTCAATGGCTTCAAAAGACTTCAAGGAATTCAAACAGTCTAACAATATTGCATTCTATTCTTTTGACTTGAAGCCCTTTTAGTACTTCAATAATTCGTGGTAAAGGGTGGGCCAAAAGTGTCTTTCCGATACAAAAAATTTATTAACTTATGCAAACATAAGACTTGGGAGATTTGACATGAAGCACTACACGATCGCTCAGCGAACACAAATAGTCGCATTGTTTTTGGAAAACAGTCGGTCAATTATTTAAAATCAATGTCCCTACTGGCAATCTTATGGAGTTCGAAATGCTCCAACAGCTCCCACTTTTTGTGGAATAATGGCGAAATTCGAGCAATATGGGAACGTAGGCGATGTGAGGTGAACCGGTAGACCTCGTTATGGACGATCGACCGAAAACATTCAGGTCATCAGTAAAAGTATTGCAGCCGATACTGAAACATCGACACGATGTGAACGTCGAATTTTTGGAGTACTGCAGCTCCTTAAAATCTCCGAAAATAACGATTGTTTTTTGTAATATGATTGTTTTTAAACACCAAATTAACTGATTGAGTTGTGTGGAATCATGGAATGGAGCAACCTCGAAAATACTGCAGTCGTTACAAAAAAGGTCAAATCTTTCGGTTGTTTCGACCGTTGAAAACTACCCCAAGCTTTGTGTATCCGACATGCACGCACTGAACGAACAGCAAAAACCTTCAAAGCTGTCGAGAGTCAAGTTCGCCGAAATCCGATGCGAAAAAAAAATCGTGCTTCTATTCATGCATCATAAAACGTGACTCACAAGAGAAAAAGTGCCACTTGCTTATAGAAGAATTAAAGCCAAAACGCAACTCTAAGTGAGAAGCCTTACTTCGCTAGTACCCGAAAATATTCGCCCTTGCAGAGTCGTTCAACAAATAGCATCTGAATGTGGACACAACCAAACCTCTGGTATGGTTTGATGGGGAGTCGCCTAGCGAATGTTTCAAAGAACATTATAAACCCTCTCAAAACAACACTATTCGAAGAAAATCGTGGACCTTCCAACAAGACTCCCAAATGTTATTAATCAAATATGTCTTAACGTGTCTTATGCGCCACCCTGAGCATTATTTTAAGTGCAGCGTTTAAATGTTCTAATTAAATAAATAATAATACACTCATATGTGTAATAATGTTTTGTCTTCAAACAACAATTTTTTCAAAGGCAACCCACTGTAAAAATGATTGATACGATCACCGCGAAAATTCAAAAGGACTTCATCGTCAACATTATTCAAATATTGCACCGCAAGGTTACGAATTCACTGATGCAGCCAGGTAAATGGTATAAGCAATAACTTTTTCAGCTACAAGCATGACCGAATTCCACAGACAAAGGTTCGCGATCACAGAGAACGAGGGCGTAAGCAGTAGACTTGTTAACGATGCAAATCGATGGGAATGGAACAACTAAATTGAATGGAAACAATGGATGGCTTGCTCAGGCTCGACCGGTTGAATAAACTTAACCCACGTGTATCGTCTCTTCATTTCAATATGTTATTTGGAAAACCTTTTCAACCCCCGCTAATGAAAAAAAACTGATAGCATTTTAAAAATTGTCTTGTGCGTGCCCAATTCTGTGCATGACTATGTTAAAAGTTATCTTTTATGCGCTATACACTAACGTGGTTAATTATTATTTATACCAGCTGGAAACACATTTAAGGGATGATAGGAAAAGGTATAGAGACATTGAGAAAGATTACATTTTGTTTTTTTTTTTTCCTTACATTAGATAGAAAAGTTCATTTGCTGAATAAACATTTAAGCTAAATGAACGACCAACAGAACAGCCAGACAACACTGGTGCAGCTAACAGCTGGGCACGACAGTTAAAGTAATGTGACCATGGGAGGACACATCCCATTGGGCTGATGGTTCATCTGAATGAGACTACAATTACTAGGTTCAGTATTTCAGCTAATTATCACGACGACATCGTTATGTTGTCAAATATGATGTTGGTAGTTGCGAGAACTGGACATACTACTGATGCTATTAATGCTGCTGTTGCTGCTGCTATTACTATTACCACAGTTATTATCGATTGATTGTTGTTGCTGCTGCTGCTGCTGCTGCTGCTGGGATGTTGATGTTGGCGAAGTTGCTGAAGAAGAGCGCGATCGCTGAATGCTGGTTGCTTGGGCATAACAACAATCTATCGACGTTGATGGGATGTCCAAGGTTGCTGCAGCGACATTTGTAAACGATGGTGAGGAGCATGGAGATGTGTTGTTGTAAATTGAAGATAAATTACAACTACTGCTCTTTAATAAGTGCAGAGAAGTCGATGATAAGTTACTGGAATTTGTACTATTGGCAAGTAGCAATTTTTGCTGCTGTTGCCTTTGTTGCGAATGGAATTGTTGCTGTTGCGGTAACATGGTTGCCGCGACGGGAACTGTAACCGCCAGTGGTGGAGAGGGCGAACCTCTGGTCGCACCGATTGTAGGCAGAAATGTAGAATTAGAGGTAATATTGCTACTGTTATTGGTGGGCGTTTGATTATTTTGAAGAATGGGCGCAGCTGCGCCCAAAGTGCATGTTGTTGCTGTTAGTGTGGCAGCTGTGGATATTGGAAGTATTTGTGCCGAGCAAAGTGATGATGATGACGACGATGTGGACACAGATGACGACGAAGGCGATGGCGATGAGAGCGACGATGATGAAGACGACGAGCCACTCGATGAGAGTGAGGAATTCGACGACATCGATGATGAGGGACAGAGAGCAGTCGGCGATTTGGGACTGCTCTTGCGCGAGAAGAGCTTTGTTATTACATTAGGTTTTGATTTATGCTGTTGTTGCGATAATATTGCTGTTTGTTGATGATGCTGCGACTGCTGCTGCAACTGTTGGAGACCACTGAAACTTGGCTGCTGCTGTTGATAATTGTGGTGGTGGTTATTTGAAGATGAATGTTGGTTTGCCAGATTGGCTCGCAAATTGCACGAAATACCCGAAGTGCCCACAGCCGATGGCGACGACAGCATTGTGGTTGAGTAGAAATTGTAGGATTGCTCTGGAACGTCTAAGACTGTTTTATTTGGCGGTGGCTTGATATACGAACGAGTTATCTCCGATTGCTAAAATTAAAGAGGAAAAACAATGATTTCAAATTGAATTGAATGAGATTTAAAACTGTTACCTGATATCGCGTACGTATCTGCAAGTCACGATCTTGACCCCATTCGCTATCTGGTAATGGAACATGATGAGGACAACGAATATTCTGCTGGTGCTGCATTAGTTGCTGTTGTTGCTGCTGATTATCATTGTTAATTGGTTTCAATTTTGTTGCGACTGATTGCTGCTGCTGGGCTGTCCTTATTGCCGCAGATTCAATTCCAACACGAATATTGCTGCTGTTACTTAGACTATAGCTACTACCGTTGACACCGCATCCCACCCGATGGTAATGATTATTGTTTCTTATCTGTCTATCACTCAATAGTCCTGCATCCCTTACTAATAGATCACAAGTATCCATTCGTATTCGCCGGCTTATGTGGCCTCTGTGGGCAGAAAAAAAAGTCAAACTTAAAACGGCCTTAAAATGAGTAAGACTTTTTTTTACCTGTCATCTGGCGGAGCATTTAATGTTGTGCGGGTCGGAACGCCGAGCCGCTCCATTCCCGCGCAGCCGGCAGACTGTACCGATAGCATCTGAAAAGATAGAAAAAAAAACAATATTTATAGTTATTAAGACAAAACATCAATTCAGCAGAGGGCTTATTCTCAAATATTTGTCAGCAATATGTACAAAGTGTTGATTGAGTCTCAAGTTTACGAATAGAGACAGTGCTTTCAATTTTTCTTTGTGTTTTTAAACCTGGCTTATTTCAAACAACTGGTGATATAGATACCCCCATTGAATTTGATATGGTTGAAAGTAGGAATCCAATAAACGAATCATAATCATCAACGTGCTGACAATTTTTTCTTCTCGAATGTTTGTTATCAAAGTAAACAATACGCCGATGCTGTCTTTTTTTTGCGTATAAATCTTCTGCTTACAAATTTCTTATTTGCAAAAAGCAGGTTTATTTTTATATATATTCATGTCACGAGAATACCGTGGAATTAGATCCCATTCAATTTGTATGAAGTATATGTAAACATATGGTGAATCCAAGACCATCATAAATTCAGCAAGTTTGAAAGTGAGTACACCTGCACTTTCTAAGTCATATCGATAACAAGCAAGCATTGGATAGCTAAACAAAAAAACAATGCATACAGGTGGCTCATGAAATTTCGTTGCTAAATTCCAACAATTCAACACAACTGCGGTGGTTGTGGTTAGCTGAATTGACTAAATTCTCATAGTTCAACACAGCTACGATGCTTGTGGTTAGCTGAATTGTGAAAAAGACTAACAATGCGACCCGGGAACAAAAATAGCACTCATCGTATGCATTTGCGAACCAATTGCTGTTCTTTTACAGCATTCGTGCGATTGCATTGAAGTTTACAGGTGTTTGAAAAATAAATTATTTATTCAGCAAGTTATTTTTATACTTGTTCGAATAAATAATAGATTGCTCGATGTAATGGAAGAATAAACAAGAGGAAATGGAGTCCCGAAATTTAGCTCCGAGGGAAGCACGTGCCGGCACGAGTAAGATTACATTGAAAAGGTAATGTTTTTTTTTTTCTGTGCATGAATAAATGATGAGAAAGGGATAAAAGGGACACACGAGCTACAACGGGGAAATTTTCTAAAGGAAAGTGTTGAATATCAGATTGAATGGGATAAAAGTTAAAGAAAATTCAATTCAGCTGAATGTTGGAGCTATTCAGCGCGTGGAATGTATGTGCTTACATGCGTACCAAATGATGAATAATATATTTGAATTGTTTGCCCGAAAGGCGAAGACGCACAAGACAAATAATAAGAATGGATTTGAAGTGGATTCTGTCTTTCGCCGTGATGAGACATACTGGAGTGAAGGGGTTATTCTTTTGCGTCGTAAAATTTTTGTGCAATCAAGCATTCCAAATTGAACATATGATTTAGTTTTAGATAAACGGTGCTGAACAGAGAACAAAACTTGAAGGAAAGCAAAAGAGAGAAAGCGATAGACATAAACAATGCTCAGTCGGAATGAAACACTTGTGATTTTACTTTTTTTTCCAAAAGGAGTCTCTCTTCCCCGGGGATACAGGCAGACTTTTGGGCAAATGGTTCTAACAACGACGACGACTGTTGGCCATCTGGTTTTTTACGCTGTACAAATGCCTGCTGCCGCAAGTAAAGTAAAATCAGCGGAGAAGAAATCCCCATAACTATGAAGTTTTGAATAATCAAACTGAATAAACCAAAAACGAAACATTAACTATTAAATTTTTTGCTTGTTTTGCAGTCTTGTTTTTCAGCACTTCATTTCAAATCACAAGTAACATGCTTGCTTTTTTATGCAGTCCCTGTTGATATTCGTGGTCATCCAATGTCATTGTTCGGCAATTTTTCAATTAATTCCCCCACTGGCTTATAAATTTCGAGTTCAACGTTAAGTAAATTGACAAAAAATGAAAAATAAAATAATTTTTACAGAAAAACAGAATAATGACAACATAAGGCGTCAATATCTGTTTCCTTATTTATTATTGTTCTTTCAATCTGAAGCATTTGTGTTGTGTATCGTGCTTCGCTTTCGGTTCCTTTTTCATATTCATGTCACTTTGCCTGTCTGGAGTGCAACAGACTGTACATGCCAGCGGACGTTATCCCTTAACTTTTCTGTATTCCAGAAAAAATCAACGTAAATTACAGAGTTTGCGAATTTTTCATGGCTTGTTGTTATCATGCGGTATCCCTCAACGAAAGAGGATTATTGCCTTCCTTGTGTCGTGTTTTTTTTTTATTAAATTTTATTGCGTAGAATTTTATTTTTATTTATTTATTCCACTTGTTATTCATCGCAGTCGCGTACGACCTAAATTAAAATGTCCCGCGCTTGCATTTTATGCAGCAAAAAAAAAAAAACACAGAGCAAAAGTAGCTCCACATTGACTGCGGACTGGCATCTTTAAATAAATTTCTTCATCATTTGAACTTGAAATTGAATTTTATATTCGTCATGAGTACGATTGTATTGGTGATGGCGCGTTTATAGTTTGTCAGCCATTTGGACGGAAGGAAAGTAATGCAAGATCTTTTTATTTTCAAATATGAAAGTGCTTTTCGGTTTCTTTTTAATGTGTCGTGGTCACATTAAGTAAGTTGACGCTTACAAAATGTTAATTGCTGGAATGAATCCAAATCTTTTACAAAAGATATTTATCTCATCAGAAATATTGTAATCAACATGCTTACAAATGCTTTATTAGTAAGAACAGATCAATGCATCTTCATCATTGAAGAATATTCGCGGCACATCATATAAACATAGCGAGACCACTTCAATCGTTTGAATGTGCCGTGAAGTTATTTTGAAAGCATTTCGAATTCAAACAAAAGTCTGTAAGGTTTTATACAAAACGCACTTCAATTCATCGACATACGAAACATAATATTAATTCTCAAGCCTATATACGGAAAAAGTCTGGATGTAATGACGTTGAAACTCATGCTACATAGTAAAACAAAATTTCCATACTAACTTTACTTTTCTCCAAACTTTTTCGACACACAAAAACATTTATACGGCAATTCCAAAATGCTTGAAAAGGCTGGGTTGCCTCAGGGATCTACGCTCTGACCATTACTACTTTACAAGTGTATAATTCAAGACTCCCATTCTCTAGCTCTTCGCAACCCTACTTTAAAGTTTTTTTTTTATAAGACTTTACTGAAATCTTGGGCACCTGCAATCAGTCTTTATTATTCAGCAATTAATTGGTGCAAAGCAGTGACAGCAGAAATTATGCTCACTCCAAGCAACCACGACTTTCGACCCCGTAATTTGTCATGATCAAGCTATTTTAAACGCTTGCAATCCTTATTCTTCAGATAAGCATGCGTGTTAACATTAGTCGAATAAGTTCCATAAATCATTCTTCCGCTGAATGAAGTACGTTTGCCATCCTTGGCATCCCTTTAATGTTGAATGGTCATCCCTTAACAAAAGTCATTTGAAGGTTATGCGTACAGTATGCAAGTTTCTCCTCATCACTCACCCGGGGGACATGTGTTCCATGTGACTGATGATATCGGCTGATGTGCGGTCATAAAATTGATTGTACACATTTTTGAAATTCAACTTTTCATCCCTCCTGGTTTTGTTCACATTTTCATAAAGGCTAAGGGATGAAATAACAAATGAGTATTTAATCCATCCATATTTTATGACTGAGTAAATCACAGGCAATGTGCAAAGGGGAAGCAAATTGCACTGCTGCATTTTTATGCGTCAGGAAAGGGGTTGTCATGCAGTTTGAAACCGAAGAGGAAAGAAGTCCTTGAAGTCTTTTCAATAATTTTTCGCAGCAATAGAGGGGGAAGTTCATAAAATTCAACACGACAATAAACTGCCATAGGGTAAATAAAAAAAAAATTGCGTCTTGTCGGAGAACTAGCGTTCAGTATTATTTCGGTTTCTACTAGCGGTCCTTAAATATTTTATAAAATTGTAATACCTTACTTATAACTCCACTTATCACGTTACCTTTTACAAGAAATCATATTCGATCCTGAAACACGAAACCATGAAATTGGGGAAGAACGCAAACAGAGTCGTGAGCATGCACTTGTCGAAAACAATCTCATTTTTATGCCATATGACTCCAGACAGACCAGCATCATAGGCCCCAAGGTATTCAGCAAATTACTAAGCAGGATTGTATAAACAAAACTAGCTGAATACAATTCTGTATTTTCAAAACATTTGGTTAACTTTTTGTGTGAGAGTAAAAATGATTCTGAAACTTGTAAGCAGTTGTTTTTTAGGAGCTGAATAAGCAAAACCAACATGAAAACGCAATCGCTAGTGTCAATTTGATCACTATATGCAAAATCGACAAGGCATTCATACAAGGGATGAAGCAGAGATGATGAAATCCTTAAATAGACCAACCACAAAACATATAAGGTAACTTGACCTGAGCAAGGCCGAAATTAAAATTTTTTCTAAACCATTACCATGCAAAAACATTCCACCATTTAGCCAGATCTAAGGCCAATGTCAACAAAAACAAAAATTTGTATAAAAAAAACCCGCTTTAATTTGAAATGTTATTTTGCATGCACATCCTCCTACGGCCGCATATCAGCTAAAGTGGCAAACATATTACACAGTGTGGAGTAATACATAAAAAAAGAGATCAAATCAACAATGAATTGAAAATGTAAAGAAAAGAAACATAAATAAATAAATAAATAATACAATAAAAAAAAGCATACCAGCAGATTTCATTCAAAATCACCAGACACATACAAAACGACAACAAGGCATCAACAGCATCATGCAGTCTAGTCATTTTGTTGCTCCGAATTCAAAATTGGCACCGACCCAAGTGAGGCAACTGCTGTTGTAGCCACCGCTTCTGCTGGTCCGAAGCATAGGAATACCGATACGATATCTATGTCGGTGGCCCCCCAAACCAGATACATAGATACACGACGACGAGAAAACGGCGACAGTCAGCCTCCTAAGGCGACATAAAGATTTTCGAATACAATTCGCGCGACA
Organism: Orthonevra nobilis; assembly: GCA_963555765.1. Lineage (NCBI taxonomy): Eukaryota > Metazoa > Arthropoda > Insecta > Diptera > Syrphidae > Orthonevra > Orthonevra nobilis. The sequence continues at coordinate 120,331,452 of OY743225.1, read as the reverse complement.
ATGCAACAACGAGACATTCAAAAAAGAAAATGACAACGATGGCGAGGCTATTGGTGCGGATGACGTGAATGACTGAATTCGAATCTCAAATATGCACTCAATGTAAAAAGGGGGAGAACAAAATGTGGTAGGACCGACGACAACGTAACAAACTTCCCCTTTTTTTGCCAACTTCAAAAGTTATCTGATGCCAATTTTTGTCAGACAGTGTGGCATTTTCTCTTTGAATTCACACAAACTTTCAGAAAAAAGGAAGATATGTTTCTTAAAAATAAATTCTTGTAAGCACGTATCGTCACCATATTCAGCACAATTGTTCACAATCGGGAACACATTTTAAGTAACGTGTAGCAGAAAAATGTTGTAAGCAACTAGCTTATGGTCGCTGAATATGAAATTAAGCAGTGTAGATAATTGTTTGGGTGCAGAAAAGGCTTGCTTTACAAATTCAGGCGTGTATATAGAGGAATAGAGCCTCCAGACTAAAATCTTAATTCGATCTCTATCCAAGCAGCTAGTTATGGATTTAGTTTCTGCAGCCAGACAACCGACGACATTTGTGACAATATAAAATGGTTTCCGGTTGTAGTATCTTTTTTTTTTTGGAAATTCGATCCGACCCTTGTCTACGGCAGTCTATGCGATAGTACGCTCTGATGGATTTCAATATATGTACTATAATGCAGATAAGAAATTCCCCGGAGGCATTCCTCCATTTGTAAGTCATTGCGTCTTAATCAAGTCATATATGAGTAGTGAAATTCGATGTCAGAAATGTACGAATAAAAAAAAGATCGACAATCCGTCTCTTTGTAGGGAGCTAGCCAGCTAATGAATCACAAAAGATCACTGCTGTCATTTATGTGAACAATAACAGGATGTATGGATCGTGTTTCCCAGATGGCTGGTGCGAACCTCGTTTGTTTATTACCCTGTTTTTTTTTTAGTGTGCATCAAGTGGAATGAGAGAAAAAGAAAAAATAATGAAAGTAGGTTAAAATCACAGGACCTTGATGTATCTTATTGTTGCCTACTCAAATGGAACTAAAGTGAGATTAACCTCGTTTCCAAGATTGTTATTTAGGAAAGGCAATGAGGTTTTTTTCTTGTTCTTTTTGAATAAGCACGTAAAAAAAAGAGTCAATGACAAAATGTGGGATATAGATATCGGTGGTGGGGTCTACAATGTTGGTAGTTAAAAAATGAACAGCTGCCGATGTACACAAAACGAAGATTCCAGATGGATGCCATTTATTATCGTATAAAGATCGTGTTTTGCACTTCAAGAGGTTTTATTATTTAGAAATATTGTAAGCACTAATTTTTTTCAATTAAAGAGGTTACATTTGGTAAGATGACGACATAATTTTTTTCAGAATCATCAAAACCCATTGTAAGCGTATGGTTTTTAAGCGCTGAATTGGAATTTTTATCAACTGAAGATGATTTAGGATAGTTTTGGAGCTCCAATTAACAATCAACCGTATGGGCCTAGTCGAAGCGGTTGATTAAACGAGTTTACATCGAAACAATTTTTCATGATCAAAGATAAGACACTTCTGCTGAGCAAACAATTTCGCTGTATCTGGTCCTTGAGATATCTGTCAAATATTGTCTCTCAATTTCATTGGTAAACATTGGACTAAATATTTACACATTTTTGAATCCTTGATTTGTCGACTTTTGTTTGAAGAGAAAGAAAACCTTTTCTGAAATGGAAATAAATTGAAGAAGTTTCATTTCCATCCCCTCTTCCAATCACTGCAGTAGAGTACTTCACTAATACAATGAGAATTGTTGCTTCACGGAAGGAGAATGCCAGGGAATAAGAAGAAATAAATGCCTTTTTTTTTTCTTGCACAAGGGAAGCAATTTTCCTGGCGAAAATCGATTTTCTCTGCTGCTGATGTATTTGGGTATGACTAAGTGTTAGGTACTTGAGCACACAATTCAGTCTGAGTGTATGTCACTGTATTTCTTTGCTATTTATATTTGCAAAGTCCTTTTTGGGGATGTGTGTGTGTGATGTTCGGTTTTACGCAACCGAGCACCGTACCGGCTATAGTATAAACTTTAGGGGATACATTTTATACGATCCTTACGTTGTCGAGTTTTTTTTTTTTTTTTTTGTGCCATCCCCTATTGCTATGTAATATAACGACGTCAATCCAATGACTTTGGTAAGATGTGGAAATGTTCGCTCCCCGATGACGCATGTTTGACCTAGTCTGACATGTAGAGGTTCTTTCATAATATTCCTAATAATGATGCCTGTGCTCGTATACAAATAGCATTAGCACCCCCACTGACAATACACATTTATATACGTGACAAGCATCGCTCGTTCTTTAGCTCCTGCTTTCTTCCTTTTTCTTACTCGAAAGGGCGCTTTGTTTCGGCTTTGCCTCTTGTCGTTCTTCAACTGACTGCTTCCTTCTGGGTTAACGTGAAATTTATTGTGATGAGGTGAGGAATGCTCTTTAGAAAGCTGCCAACTAAAACCCCCAATCCAATCTTGGGGGTGTTACGGCCCATTATTTACAAGACGTTTTTTTTATTTTTTTGGTAGGCGCACCCAACACGTGCTGAATTTTGTTTTATTCCACAGCAGACTATGAGGCATTTTCTTTGCCTTCTTTGTGGGACTATATGGTGTGATGTAATGGGCTTTCCTACACTCCACAAAATTTCTTGTCTGTGGAAATGTGTACACATCATCATATACAGACGCCATATAGCTTTCGGTCTGGTGGTGCTGAAAACTTGGAACTAATGTTTTTATTTCACGTAGACATGGGTTTATCGTTTCTATTTAAGTTTGTGTAATCCTTGCTAGAAAGACAGAGGATTTTTAAATGTCTTCTGGAAATGACGCAAGTTTATTCTGATGTTGATTTTGAATTTCAAATTGAAGAGATTAAGCGACAAGAGTCTTGATATTTTCATTCAATCGAATCGAAAAACAATTTCTGTTCATCCGTTTTTTTCATGTCAGTCCAATGAGATGTAACGAAAAATTGAACTAAAAAAGCTATTTCCTATGATAGAAAAATAAATGTCAGCGGTAGTTTACAGTTTCCTAGGTTTCCTTTTTTTCTGATTTTGAATTCCACTTATCTGACTTAACGATTTCATTAGAATGGTATGATCCGAATTAGAATTTCGCTTTGAAGGTCTAAAAATGGCGCTGACAGATTGCTGACAAATGTAAATCGTAGAATAAGGGAAGGCTTACAATCAGACAAAACGTTGAGGGGAATTCAGTCGGCTTATAATACTCAAGTCGCTCAATCTGTTTGACACAAAAATTGTATTTGTTGAATGAGGCTTTTAAATATGATACATAAGTGCTGATTACACGATAAGATTTAAGGTTCGTAAAGAATATTCAGGTGAACAGGAAATTGAATTTAAAGTTGAACGACGTTGCTTACGACTTGCTTACAAGTTTGAATTGCGAAGAAAGTATTCAAAAATAATGGGGTAATTCAGCACCGTCTTCAAGCCATTCTACGACGGTAGAATTTTACAATTTGCTGAAATATGGTAAATGGTCATCTCATAAAACGGACAATAAATTATTAATGGATTTAATTTAATTAATGATCTACGGGAAAAATACTTCTCCAACAGCATTAAATAATCCGAACGCTTCCTACACCCTAACAGGGTCTTAAATATGACTGTTCGGTTTATTGAGGTCCTTCTGTAAGTACGAACGTCTTTCAAAACATTGTGACCAAAATTTAATTCAGTACGAAAACAAAAATAAAATACGAAATCAGACGAAAGTAGCGACCCTCTGCTGTTGTAGGTTTGAACACTCCGACACGCTCATTTCTTTTTCGCAAGGAATTCAGCGCACATGTAGACCGAAAAAAAAGAACTCTCATGGCAAACAAAAGCACACACTTAAACTTAAAGACAAAAAAAAAGTAGAAAACATATTTTCGAGAGCACTTATTTCAAGTGCAACCATTCTTTGCTTAATCCGCTTGCGCGTTTTATTTTTGTTGTTTAGTTACCTCAAGATAATTTGTCAAAATAAGCGTGTGGCTGTAAGCTGGGCATTCAAATGGCTTTGTTAGAGGAATAAGACCGATTCGATCCTTCATTTAAGCTTAGATGGATATAGTTGTTTTTTCATATCATCACAAATCAAATGCTGAATTTGAATGAGTTTGTCACAGAAAAAGAAATCACACACTTTAAATTGTATCCTTTTAGAACCAAGAAGACGTTATATAACCCCTAAAGCCAGCGAACTCGTTCATTCTTACCAGTGTTGTTAGAAAGCGCGCAAGAAGGCTCTTAAGAATTTCTGTTGAAACCATAGTTGTGGCAAGAGGGACTAGGTGGACAAACCTTTCAGTATCGCAGATGACACCAAGTCTTTCTTAGGGTAAAGACCGAGGAAACGGTTTTGTTGCCTGGTTACCTGGCCAGATTATCGTGTACAAGACCTTTAACGACTCCTGACGGGGCTTAATATGGATGCGGAATATCTGAAGCCAACTTCTTATTACCCGATTACTAAACTAGGTGTGCCATTAATTGATTGTTGGATGGCTTGTGTGGGGCATAGTTCCATCTTAATGAAAGCATGTAACGCATGTTTTTTCATTGTCTTGGAAGAGAAATGTGGAATTAATGTCGCCCAAACAATGCAACAATGAATTAGCTTCTCTTTGACTACGTGTGGATTTTCCGAGCCCAAAGTACAAACATTTTTCTGTGAAAAGATGATTTTTTGAGGTCGTCTTTTTCAAGCTTCTGTAGAGTACAGACGAAAAATTGCAAAAACGTAGCGCGTGGACATTTTGATTCAATTACTAAATCAGTTGGACCTGGTAAGTGAATAATCCGAAACAGGCGAACACTGTCAGCTGCAGATGCAATATTCTTGAAACCAACCGACCGAAACTTCTCTTCAAAATTCGCACTATTTTTGCAACTTAGCGGCATTTCCGACACTTCCCAACATTGTTTAAGTTCTTTCGGCCCACAAAAATATAATCCTGCCTTTTTGCACGAATACGAGGATCGGACCAACAGTTTATTGTTAAATCGAGCGGCCCCACGCGCTTTTTCACGACATTTTTACTCTCACAGCAAGACCTAGGACATTTAAAAAACCTTATGTATTTGAATTTTTGCGCCCACCGCTAGATAAGCCGATGTTCTGAAAATTGTATTTTTTAAAATACAAAAAGTCGATTAGAAGTCCATTTAGATTTAGATTAGATTAGAAGTTTCCGACCTTTTGTACGGGAGAAGTGCCCAATTTTTAAGCCGCTTTCATCGCAAAGATGCAAAGTATTTTATAAGCTTGGCAGAAAGTCTTTATTTTTAAATCTTTAACGTCACATTTCTACTTTGACAAATCTCTTATTCGCCAGCGAAATGAGAAAAAAAAAGTTAACCTCAACCGCCTTCAAATACTCGTATTATCCTTTTCAAAGGTAAACTTCTTTCGACTTCACATCGTCCTTTTATCCAGTTTTTTGGATTATAACATTCGACATACAAAAAAATAAGGAGACAATTCGGAAACGTTCATTCTTACGTGCGTGTCCACCGCCTTCGTCTTTTTTGTACGTCATTTAATTTTGAGGACTTCCATTTCCAATTCCAAACGTCTTATGTAATAGCAATTTAGAAACATGCACAACATTCCAAGGACATTCTATGCCGACGTTACGTCCACAGACATAACCACACACAACAATAAAAGTGTAAAACAAGAACTTTTCGTTTGTTCTTGGAGAGATTTCGGTTTTGAAATGGGATGTTCAACGTCCTCTATGTACGAGTACCGACATCTGTATAACTATCATACTTCGAATATAGGACAAATCGAAATCAAAACTTCACTTATTTATGGAAATGCTCAAAATCTCATGAACACAATGTTTACATTATTTTGAGTGAACTTCCAGCCGGAGAATAAGGACGAGACACAAGGAGTCTTCGTAATCGTATTCTTATTCATTTGTCGGTTCCTGCCGGCGACCGATAAAATTTACATTTTAATTAAAAGTACCAAATTTCATGAATTCCAAATGAGAAGGGTTTTGTTGGGCCGCGCAGATTTACCCCCGCAGGGAAATGCGAGACTGTTAGAAATGAAAATTAAAAAAAAAAAAAAAAATCAAGAAGGCAGCCAATCACGATGTTGTCTTTGGCATTCTGTTTGCCCACAGAATAGCACCACAGAGAGATGTTAAAAATGCGGGCCGAAAGGAGCGAGCGAGTGAACCGAACATTGCGAGATCATTCTGACAAAATTGAGGGATGGTTACGTTAATGTGTATGTTCTTTGTGGAAGGCAGACAAAGTTTCCAGTCCTTTGCTGGTGAAACACAAAATGCGTTGAGCTACGGCACGTGTACACAATTAACTACCACTATGCCGTGCTTTGTGCCAGAAACGATGATTGTGTTTATAATGGCCTTCAATCTTTGTTTTTTTTTTCGTGTTCTTGTTGTCTTGTTTTTCGTCCTTTGTTCTTGAAAAGGTAAACTTTGAGTAAATGCCATTCCGGCTGTTGTTCCATAAAGAGGATTAGGCCCGATGGCGTGTCCTTCATGGTGAACAGAACAAAGTAACTAATCCGAGGATATTCATAACAAAAACAACAACAAATATACGAACTGACCTAGAGCGGAGGAGCAGGATTGTGTAATCGGAAATTGCGCATTAAATTTGCTGATACGAAAAAGAGCTTATTGACATGAGAAGTGTGGTGAATTAGACGGATCTTCAATTCATGATGACAAATTTATCAGATTTAATAAGGTTTAAAAAAATTTGTAAGCACACATGTAGTTCGGTCCGGACTATTGTCCCGATAGCGTTAACGAGTTTCTGGGTTGGTAGGAGACCAACGAAAGACATTCAGCGACCTTTTCTTATGTACACGCGCTTTTAAGGGGCTATGGGTACCCTCATAAAGGGTTTTTCAATAAGAGCGCTACAAAAGTTTTTTTTTAAGTAAAACAAAAACGGTTTTGGATATCAATGAAATTCTCTATTCCTGTACGTTCGATGCCATAATGTATGGAACTCGATTTCTTTTGCATGGCCACCACAGGCACGCTTGCAGAAGTCCAGACGCTGAACCCAATTTTCGACGGTTTTCAAGCATAAATCGGCCGATACTGCTGCAATTTCACGTTCGATATTCGTACGAAGTTCATCAATCGTCGCTGGCTTGTTGTCATAGACAATTGATTTGACGTAGCCTCACAGGAAAAAGTCTAACGGCCTCAAATCACACGACCGAGGCGGCCAAGCGACTGGACCATTTCGTGAGATAACACGTTCTCCAAACTTGGTTTCCAATTAATTGATTGTGACATTCGCTGTGTGGCTTATGGCGCTGTCGTGTTTGAACCACGTGTCCTCCAAGTCCATGTCATCCAATTGGGGCCAAAAATATTCGGTTATCATTGAACGGTAGCGATCCCCATTCGCAGTAACGTGCTGGTCTTGATCATCACGGAAGAAGTACGGCCCAATGACGCCGCCGGCCCATAAACCACACCAAACCGTAATTTTTTCGGAATGCAATGATGACTCATGGAGTACGTGTGGATTGCTGCCTGACCAATACTGCATATTTTGTTTATTGACGGAGCCATTCAGCCAGAAATGAGCCTCATCGCTGAAGATGATTTTTCGATGAAAATCCAAATCATTTTCAAGTTGTTGCTCAGCCCAATTCACGAACATGCGACGCTTTTGGTGGTCAAGCGGCTTCAGTTCTTGCGTCAATTTAATCTTGTAAGGATGTAGGCCAAGATCTTTTCGCAAAATTCGCCACGACGACGTCACAGAGATGCCCAATGCTTGAGGACGAAGTGTGAGAGACACATTTGGGCTTTCTGCAACTGAGGCCACAGCGCTAGCAATATTCTCGACACTACGGGCACTTCTTTGTCTCACTGGCGCGGGAAAATTTTGTACTGGGCCTGTGGATTCAAATTTTTCCACAAGACGCTCAATTGTTGATCTGCTAGGACGATTATGACGACCACAAATTGGACGTAGCGCTCTTAACGTTGAGGCCACTGACTCCGAATTTCGGTAGTAAATTTTAGTAATTTCGACTCGTTGTTGGCTCGTATATCTTTCTATCATGAAATGGCAAACCTTACTGAAGAAAAATGTCAAAAGAGCGGCAAGAAATATGGCGTCGTTTGCTGTCCCTGTCGCTCTACTTTTGTAGCGTCTCTGTTGAAAAACCCTTTAGTGTTAACACGAGGCGGATGGAAAGGATAAGTGGGGAAATAGAGACAAGTATATTGGTGCATGTTGCTTTTGAAAATTTTTAAGTTTTAAATAGTTAATTTATTTAATTGTGAGCCCGCAAATGGGCTGAAGGGTAAACTAATGAAGGAAGGTGCAGATTGAAATTCGATTTTCAATGAATGAAGAGTTACAGAAAATCGATTTCGAACTCTATTCAACAGCCAGAGGATACGAAAAAGAGCCTTTTGACATGAGAAGTGTGGTGAATTAGACAAGAGAAAAAAAACCTTCATTTTATTGGATCTTCAATTCATGATGTTAAATTTATCAGATTTAATAAGGTTTGAAAAATTTTGTAAGCACACATGTAGTTCGGTCCGGACTATTGTCCGGATAGCGTTAACGAGTTTTTGGATTGTTAGGAGACCATTGAGAGACATTCAGCGACCTTATCTTGTGTACACACGCTTTGAAGGGGCTATGGGTACCCTTATAGTGTGAACACGAGGCGAATGGAAAGGAAAAGTGGGTAGTTTTAAATAGGTTCATTTATTCAATTGTGAGCCCGCAAATGGGCTGGAGGGTAAACTAATGAAGGAAGGTGCAGATTGAAATTCGATTTTCAATGAATGAAGAGTTACAGAAAATCGATTTCGAACTCTATTCAACAGCCAGAGGATACGAAAAAGAGCCTTTTGACATGAGAAGTGTGGTTAATTAGACAAGAGAAAAAAAAACCTTCATTTTATTGGATCTTCAATTCATGATGATAAATTTATCAGATTTAATAAGGTTTGAAAAATTTTGTAAGCACACATGTAGTTCGGTCCGGACTATTGTCCGGATAGCGTTAACGAGTTTTTGGATTGTTTGGAGACCAATGAGAGACATTCAGCGACCTTATCTTGTGTACGCACGCTTTTAAGGGGCTATGGGTACCCTTATATTGTGAACAGGAGGCGGATGGAAAGGATGAGTGGGGAAATAGAGACAAGTGTGGTGGTGCATGTTGTTTTTGAACATTTTTAAGTTTTAAATAGTTCATTTATATGATTGTGAGCCCGCAAATGGGCTGAAGGGTAAAAACTAATGAAGGAATGTGCAGATAGCAATTCGATTTTTAATGAGTGAAGAGTTTCCAAGGGAGAGACAGAAAATCGATTTCGAACTCTATTCAGGATTGTCTTGAATATATAAATATAAATATATATATAAAAGAAATTTACGTAAAACAACATCGACCGATAAAGCGCTCATTCCGAGGATGGCAATCCTTCGACTTCAGCGATCCAAATACCTGTTGTCCCATGGCAAGAAATACCATAAATATTTCTGCACAGTTTCAAAGTTAAATAGCATGCTGTAAAAATCGAACATCCTGTATTTCCAAAGTCTTTAAAGTCTTAATCATACTATACACTCAGCGTTGCTCAAAAACAAAGGCCATTGTAATACCGTTCCATTTCAATTAGAAATTCGAGTTGAAAGCAAATCTACTTCCCCACAAGAAAAAAAAATTGTATGCAAAAATGTGAAAAAAAAGGAAACCGAAACTACTCGTTACACATTGTCCCAAATTGAGAAAAAAAAGCGAAAGAAAATGAAAATGTCGGTAGAAAGCAACACTTCCTCTTTCCATCAAAAGCAGAGTATCCAGCACACAGAAACAAACAAAAATGCAAGCGACTAACAGAGCAGTAATGAGGACATTTTTTTTTAATTCATTGTTTCCAAGAATTGCATAATAAGAAAGCACAAAAAAAAGGAAGTGAGTGCAATTACCTCGCCAAAAATAAGAAGAATTTTATTCTAGTCTTATTTTTTCACTCAAGTAAGAAAAAAAAGGACTCCCTGGAAGAAATTTCATCTTTTATTAACTAAAGTTTTTTTTTTCCACTCTGACAAGCCCGGAAAGATTTTAATTACTATAGAATCGAGGCACAGAAGAGAACAAACATATCGAGGATGCGAAATATTTTCACCATTACTATTGTCCTGATTTGCATTGGGAACAGCAATTGTTATACTCACAGGAAAAACGAATCGATTTTCTTATATGACGGCATTCAAAATTATTGCGAGTTGAAGTGTAAAGGAGGCAAACCGCATACACTTTGCCAGGACCCGGTTTGTATATATGTGCTTTTTGGAGGAAATTCCTTCATGAAATATGCGTTTACTTTTAGAGCATTGTTGGACGACGTATTCCACCATGCTCGGATGATTTTGAAAAATTCGACATCACTATTTGGAAGTCCGATATTCTTATGGGTATCAACGGCCTTCGTCACCGCATAGCTGACAAAATGCAAGTATCCAATATGAAAAAAATGGTAAATATTATTGTTTTCGTCCTTATTTGAAAAATCAAAATAAATTGGTACACGCCCAACCCTGATAGATTTGGGATAAGGAACTTAGTTGGATGGCAGATATTTTCCTTCGGCATTGTGATGCTTTCAAGGAAAACCCGTGTACGAATATGGGAAGCAATGTTACGGGTGTAGCCCAAACAGAGCCACATTATTATCATGTTTCCGCAAACGCAGCTTATATCAAGAGCCTGTTCTTTCCATATAATTTTATAACATCGGTCTTTAGGGACTGGTATTTTGGAAAGAATTTCATGCAACCACCGAAAATAAACAAAACGGATTTCGATGAATTGTATGGAGTTTTGTTGGGTCATAACAATTTTACACGTCTCTCGAATCCCGGTGTCTCCAGAGTTGGATGCGGTGTTGCCAGGTCAGCTTTTACATAGTATTATGAAAATTCCTAAATTGATTGGTTTTTTTTCTTTCGCTAAGGTTTAACAATGGATTCGCAATGCTTTGTCATTTCTTTCCATATTTTCAAAGTGACGTGAGGTTTAACCGTGGTCCACCGGCAACAACTTGCCCTGATATGCTCCCTTTGAGAGGGGTTACATTTCCTAACCTCTGCACAAATCGTAGTGCAAATTTGGTGATTTTTCCTAACAGCGGTTTGTTAAGCTGTTTGGTTTTGAATATACTATGGAGATACTTACTGGTACAGGGTGTTCCGGCTCCGCGTGCAAGGGGATTTGGTCTTCTGGCAAAAGTGGAATTGGTAATGCCAGAGCCCCAGTGGTGGCTCGTCGTGCTGCACGGTAGTAATAAAGGACCGCAATTAGAATGCTTATGTAGTTGTTGCACTGATTGTTATTCCTGCAGATACTGACAAATTGTATCCTGTAAAGAGTAAAGCGAGATTTTTCATTAAATACAAGCAAACAAAAAAACAAAAAAAAAATGCTCTGAGAGACAAATGACTAAGGAGTGTGTTGTTTTTGTAAACGGATGCATTTTGTTTTTTTCTTGAAATCAATAGCTTTCCAAAAATAAATTCAATGGTTTTGGAAATGTTTCATCGAAATCGATTGAGTCATCCTCGAGATTAGCCCGGTCAAACAGACGCAGACAGGCAGATGAACATTTTGAACATGGTTGGTAGTATTGATATTTACTGTTTCTTTTCCTGGCTCACAGATAATTTCAACTTGGATAACTGAATTCAGCTTCGTCCTGTGATTAACTCGTGGTACGACAATGAATGTAATCGTATCTAAAAAAAAGGTACAGGTTGGTTTCAGAATTCGAGCGAATTCAAATCGATACAGAATTGTTATTTCTAGTGAAATCGATTTTCGTGTTCAAAAATTGTGTCGATATGATGAATTCGACTGAATTCTCAATCGTTTTCGAATCGATTTCAAAACAGCTGATTTCTGTTCATTTCTGTCAGTAAGTGAAATCGTGCATTACGATCTGTGAAAATGAATATAATTATTTCAGCGATTATATTGTGGAGTGAAATGGAGCAGAATGTTAAAGATAAAGTAAGGAAGCGAGCGCTAAGGGATCTTTCCAACCCATTGGAACGAACGTAGAAAGCGTAAGTGTACATAATTGAAAAATTCAGACTTTTTTCAGATTTAAATCGCATTATCGGGTGAATAAATTTATTTTCAAAATGCTGTTGGAATTTAAAGCACCGCATCGGCAAATTTTCATCAATTCCTTCCCATATTTGGCCGAAGGTGGTTTCCAAAAATCAATTGACAAACACCGAAAGTGTTGGAAGCAAAACTTTGTCGGCATTGGATAAGACTAAATATGACGGAAGATGATGGATCGAGCCATGATGTCCTCCTCTAGAGCATAAGCAGAGAAAAACTTGTGAAAGAACGAAGAGAGAGAGGTCAATGGCTATGTTATTCTACTGTTAGGTCATTCTCCAGTGCACCTGAAGAAACTCGATCCCCTTAAATGAACCACCTAGCAAAATATGCATACGTAGGCTGCAAGATATATTTCTGGCCTAAGCAAGACTAAGTGTTGTCAGGTGCAATCTGAAATTTCCATTAGAAAGTTTGACATTTTTTAGCATAGCATCACTCAGAACGTGTTGTCATTTAATCGTAAATTGTTTTATTTGCAGAGACTTGAAAAATTCATCTCGGCCAAAAAAAGGAATTAACTCGTGAACACTTTCGTGTGATCATTTTTCACAACTTTCGTCGTGGATTATCACGTCAAGAGTGCATTGATAAAGTTAAAACTTTGTATGGTTATGAAGCACCATCCTATAGCACTGTAAAAAAGTGGTTCAATGAATTCAGTCATGACCGACGCTCGCTCAAAGACGAATTTCGTGAAGGTCTTCCAAAAATGGCCGTTGTGCCAGAGAATATTGATGCCGTGCGTGAACTGATAATGCAAGATCGTCATGTGATATACCGGGAGATAGAGGCATCCCTGGGAATTTCTCCCACCAGCATACGTTCGATATTGCATAAACACCTGGCCGTTAAAAAAGGTTTGTTCTCGTTGGATCCCTCACAATTTGAGAATCGCTCAAAAAAGGCTCGTGTCGATTGGTGCAAAGAAATGTTAAAAAAAAATACGATCGCGGTGCTTCATAAGACGTTTATAAGATTGTCACGGCTGACGAATCATGGATCTATGCGAATGAGTCCGAAAAAAAAAAAACAACAATCGACCGTGTGGGTCTTTGAGAACGAGCCAAATCCAACAAAAGTTGTTCGCGGAAGAAGCACTTTGAAGCAAATGGTCGCCTGTTTCTTCGGCAAAACTGGTCTGCTTGCGACTATTCCGCTGGAGCAACGTAGGATGGTCAATTCTCAGTGGTACACTATAATTTGTTTGCCTGAAGTCTTCGGAGAAATTCGAAAAACGAACAAGAGAAGACGAATCATTGTTCACCATGACAATGTGAGCTCTCACACATCGGCTCAAACCAGCGCCTTTTTGACCGGCCAAAACGTCGAATTGATGAGTCATCCGCCGGACAGCCCTGACTTGGCACCCAATGACTTCATTTTATTCCCGCAAATCAAGAAAAAAATGCGTGGTCCACGATTTTCGTCGCCAAAAAATGCTGTTGAAGCGTTCAAAAACCATGTTTTGGAGGTGTCTCAATCGGAGTGGAAAAAGTGTTTCGACAATTGGTTTGAGCGCATGCAAAATGTATAAATCATGCTGGAGAAAACTTTGAAAAACAATAAAACCACTTTTGATGATAAATATTCGTATTTTCATTATTGGGCCAGAAATATATCTAGCAGCCTACGTACTCTTCCATGATGAAGGTATTTTCCTGCTCCAAATTTCTGCTTCCAAAGTTAAACACCAAAACAATCAATTCGAAGTCTGAACACTTCGAATTTGAATTCACTTTGAAAGAAGTGATTTTGAAATCGATGGCAGTGAACACCAAAAATTGATTTTAGTCGATTTCAATTTCGATATCGAGTGAAAGTGAATTTCAGAGCCTGCCTGAATAACAAAATTGAATTCATTGAATGCTTTTTTGCGAAGAATGTATTCTCTTACAACCGTGGATACATAGATTAAGTGAACATCATTGTCAATCTGGTTGGAAATAAACTATATGTCTATGGACACATCTCGTAAAATGTTTTGCTTTGTTTGTCAGTCAGCCCCTCAAGGGTTGAACGATCATCATCGTCAATGCTAACAGTTTAATTTGACATTCAACATTGAACTTTAGGTGGTTTTCTTGTCAAAAGTTCAAGTGCCTATATGACATGTGAAAACAATTTAAATTGATTCTTAGAACGTATCCAAAAAATTTAAATATAAAATAGTCCACTGACCCTGACATCATTATCCTTCCGTTTAGCCTCTAATCTAACCACTTTCGAGTGGAATAAAGCCAAAATTTTATTAGAAAATTGCAGTAATCCCTGGAGATGCCTGAGAGGTCACCTCACACCGACCGACACCAATGCGGTCAAGTTCAATGGCATTTCTATTGTTTATCAAGGCGACAATACTCAAAAATACGAGCGATATTTCTACTCGTTTGAATCATTCTCGTGAGCGGTCTTATCAGCATTCGTTGTTAGAAAATTATCTCGAATTAGCGCAAGGGTAAATGACGTGAGTATTAAAAGCTTTAGCTTATGCGTGTGGGTTGTTTTTTTTTTTTCTTTCGTTTTTGTGATCGTTGAGTGAGTTCAAAAGTTCAGATTGATTATTGGCGAGTTGGTGTCATGCCATTATTGGGGGTAGATGAAATTGTACTGAGGCCGCAGGTCGAAAACAATTGGATTTCAGAATTGAAATTCGATGAAAAACACTTTTTCGACATCGGAATAGACTTGGAGATTTGATTTCAAGTCTAGTGCCATCCAGGTCTTAACAAACACCTGCGTCCTGTAGGAGCTTCGCTTGCTCGTCGGTGTGGTTGTTTTGGGTGTTGCTGCATATTGGCACCGGCACTGGAGGAGAAGTTTCTCACGTCCCAATTATTGATTTTCCATGCACACAACGAACATCAGCGTTGGCTTGCATTGTTACTTGCATTTTTTTTTTTTAATTTTAATGCAGTCATTGCATGTGTGGATGAGAGAACACTTCCCGGTGGTATACTTAGAGCAGCTTTTACATTTCACTGACCTCGGAGGAGAATGTTGGTACGTACGTACGTACGTACGATGTATGACACACCGTTATTGTTGTTGTTTGTCATGAAAATGAGAATACAAGGTGGGCTTAAGGCGGCCGACAGGCGGGCAATTTGCCAACAAATAAACACTCATACGAGTTTCTCATTCTTTACGTGTTTTTTTTTTTTTTTTGTTCTTTTGTTTAGTGGACTTTTTTGTGTTTTGCCAAGTTATGAGGCCATATTCAGCACGTGAGGGGTTGTTTCTGTTCTGCTGAATTTATTGTTTGAAATGAAAGATGGTGAATCTGTACTCAACCGGAAAGAGAGAGAGAGAGAGAGCGAGTGCCTTCGCGGAAGACATGAACAACATAGCCAGGTTGTCACCGGAAAAGAACATTCAGGGAAACGCGGATCGTTTGCTTAGTTGTAAGATTAATACTGTTTTCCATTGCTTCTTTTACCAATCATAATTTTACCCATAGAAGAAGAAATGTTGTTGTAAGAAATAAGAATCAATGATTTGGCTGGTGAAAAAGGTATGCTTACAAGACTTCTTATGCATTGAGAGAATAAAAAAGTTCAGAAACATACAAATTTAAGCAGCGCAATTATTGAAAATTTAAGAAATTTTTAACCACAGAAGAAGAAATGTTCTTGTAAAAATGAGAATCAATTATTTGGCTGCTTAAATAGGGATGCTTACAAGACTTCTTATGCATCAAGAGAATAAAAAAGTTCAAAAACGTACTAATTTAAGCAGCGGAATTATTGAAAATTTAAGGCTTACAACTTTTTCTTCGAAAGTCTCAACTAATATGCATTATAACGTTGCAAGGTATGCGAAAAGATTTCGATATTGATTCTTATTTTTACAAATTCAAAGGTGCATGTAAATTGTGCACATTTATTTATTTATTTCCTTGCATAAAAAAATTAACAAATTTCCAAAGAAATATGAACTGCATGATTGCTTGTACAGGGTGGCGTTGAGATTAAATTATTGGATACGTTTTGTTTACGTATTTATTTTTTTCTAGAATTAACTTTAAAAAACTTGGGAAATGGATGATGCATAGATTCAGTACAGAACAAAGAACCAAAGTGGTTTAATTTTATTTTGAAAGTCGATATTCAATTGTTCAGATGCAAAGATTGTATTGAAATTTCTTCGATATGATCTTTTCGAAATGCGCCCAGTGATCCAACAATTTATCAGGATTGGTCCAGCGTTTTCAGCAACAATGGGCCGTCTGTGATCTTCCGTGTGATTGAAGACCTCCTACAGTACTCGCGGATTTCAAGACATGTTCCCAGAGATCAACTAGTTTATTCTGAAACTCCGAATGAGCGATGAGCCTCATTCTCACCTCAACTGGTTATGTGAATATACAAAATTGCAGAATGTGGGGTATCGAAAATCCACAATAAATTATTGAACGTCAAATGCAGTTACATGGACGTACAGTATGGTGTAGAATAACCTCAGAAAGATTCATTGGACCATATTTTTTCGAAAACGACAAACAAGTTGGAATGATTCAACACATTTTAAGACCAGAAGTAGAGAACAATTCAGAATTGTAGTTTCAAGAAAATGAAGCCACAGCTCACACAGCTTCTCCAATTATGGCCCTCCTAAGGCAAATTTTTAGTGATCGGATAATATCGCGTTTTTCTGTTATTAACTAGCCACCGCGTTCGCCCGATTCAACGGCTTCAGATTTTTTTTCTTCGAGGCTACCAATAAGCAAAGAACCAAAGAAAAGCTTAACGCCAATTTCGGAGAAGAAGTGAGGACGTTCAAACTTGAAATTCTTAGAAAACTAATGGAAAATGCTTCAAAAAGAGCACGTCAGGTAAAGGAAACAATGACCATCTTATGAGATATGAACATATTTTCAAACCATAATTTAAATTTTATCAAATGCTAAGGTTAAAATATAATCAGAAAGAAAACTGTAATGCAAATAAATTTTATGCACCACCCTGTAACTCCAAAGGCAGTCGTAAGATCTAAACCAATCTAAACAGAGCAATAAACATTCTCCATCGTAATCCTTCGAGTCGGAGGATCTTTGCATATCACTCCACACATCTTTGGAACTTGTGTAGTGCATGCAGAATGCAGAAGTTTAATGATCAACTAGGGCCCCATTTTTAAGGACCTCTTGTTATAGTATCACAGAATGAATTTACAAATCGATCGTGGGATATTAAAGCGACGTCAGATACCTACAGATCTTTCGCTTGAGCTAAAGCCAAGCCTGCTCTTGATACGACAAAGAGACTGTTTTATGTTAGTTCGACACTATGATAAAAGATATTTGCTAAGGCTTGGAATTACCTTAGGTCGGTGTGAAGTGAAAGCGAATTGGATGAAAGACTAGGGTTTAGAAAGAATGTTTCTCAAGGCTTGTTTTTGCTTATATTGAACTTCAGAGCCCCAATATTTCTATCGCAGTGAAACCCTTAACCATAAAGCCAACCTGATCAGAGTTGAATATTTCCTCATCCGAATTACCTGTACATGGACAATGACGTCGATTCGATCTCACTATGTTTTTTCCCATAAAGAGCTGCATCTGAAAGTGTGCGGTTTTGCGGCTATCTACAGAGGCGTCTCCCAGTGTCATCGGCAATTAAATCACATATAATGAGGGCATCGAAAGTAATTCCAAAGTTCCTTCGAAATGAAGGCATTTATAGCGGAGCCCATCTCATCTTTCGACTCGACTTTTCATGGTCTTTTCTTTCTTCTGAGCATGTTCGCCCGGTCATCGATGTCTAAAAAACAATGCAAGTTCAAGCTCTGTTGATCTCGAATGAGTAACGCGACATCTTTAGCTCCGTCCCCTTCCTCACACTCAATTCTGAATCATGAAAGGTTTTATACCTGCCATCTCAACTTACTTGCGTCCACTTGCAATCGGTGGCGCATGGATTTGGCTGACATTTTTACAGCAGACGTCTGAAAAATAAGTGAGGTTAAGTGCATCTCATTTCACTCTCGAGCACTTGCTGAGGTTTAGCTTACAGCGCCCGAATAGAAGCAAGGTTGTCTTGCAAATTTATTGGAACTGAAACTGAATTGGGATGATATTAAATACTGTTGCTGTTTCCGTACACGTGCCCAAAGAACTCCATTCTCTGTCTATTGAAAATAAAACAATAACACCAAGGAAATAAAATTTAATTATACTTAATGCAATACACGCTGAATGTCGTCTGTAGGACAGGGTTTTGTTGTTGTTCTTTTTTTTTTGTTTATACTCTGCCCCCATTCCTCTTTATTGCAATGCCACTCAAAAAGTATCTTTGCACAGCCAGTGACGCACCCTTAAATTTACGACTAGAATATTATGAGGCCATAAATCCCAGGTCTTTTGTTGACATGTTCAATGTGCTTTTTTTTTCAACCAGAAAAGCTTCCCCAAAACTCACAAACAAAAACAAAAATAAAAAAAAAAGAATAGGAAATTAACGTACGACGAGTACCACAATTATTACGTAGCCGTCTAGACGACGGCATTTGTTTACGATAACAAATAACCTTCGCCGAATCACAATTGCATAATACACGAGTATGATGAGTGAGCAAGAAATATATATAAAAAAAAAAAAGCTTTACAACAATTAAACTTTAGCAGACAAACCGGAAGCCGGCCGGTGTGTCATCAAACCAAATTTAAGTTGGATATAAAAATAGAGAGCACACCATTCTAATACTTTCTAATTCGCACACACCTCCCGCACTTCAAAGAAAATCACAACCGCGTCTTGGCTTAATTAGATGGTCACTTCTCCATCTTAAGAAGGCTCAAACCATATTTATTTCACTAAATATTCAATTTATTGTGTAGTTTTTTTTTTATGTAAATATTATTTCAGAACTAATTTAGATGTTGTCTGTGATATTAGACGCACACCGAATGACGCAATAGATACTTTTTTTTCTTTTCTTAAAACAAAATCCATAGTATCTGTGTTTTGTTGAAATACGTAGCTGAGAGTCAAATAGACAACAGCCAAATGGTTTTGTAACACCTAGACTCGTCTAATGTGTCTGCTGGTGTGCCCTCCGCCCGTGAATTAGTGTATTTATGGGCGTTTATTTTGGGAAAAAAAGATATCTAAAGAAACACTTGTTTGAAAATTGAAAATGTAAATAGCTCCGTCTTGGTATAAATTTAAACTTAAAGCCAAAGTGTATCTTTTTGGCTGGGTAACTAAAATGTACGAGTATATGTCTATCGATCGTTCAAGGTGAATTCGAAAATTCGGTTTAATTACTTTCCACGCGGATTTGCGTTTGATTTTCAGTTCGATGATTTATTTGTCTAGTCATGCAGGTATGCATCTTGATGGGTTCTTAATTTAGACATGGTCTGTTTTACCGCCAACGCCCTTGCCTCTCGCCGAGAGACTTATTAGCTCATGCAAATAATGTCGACTAGAGCTTATGCATTTCGACGTTTGTTGACTTTTTTAAGTCCGCACTACACTTAAGTTGATTTAATAGTCAGTCATAGACAGAATAGCAAGTGAGAGATTTTTTTTTTTTTTTTGTGTCTCGGAATGTGTGATCTACAGCACTGGGTGCCACTCGTGTCCATGGTACTCATTAAGTAGTCAATGTGATAAATAAATGACTCTGATTAGTGGCATGGGGTTAGAGGACGGAGCACTGAAGTGTATTGAGCATTTGTGTTTGAAATGTGACTGTAAGAAAATCCCCAAAACTGATAACGAAAAAAACTTGGGCAAGTCCCAATATGACCCGTTTATCAGCAAACAATTCAATTTTTTCAAGAATATGACAGTTTTAAAGAAATTTCGTAATCTTTTTTTTTTGTTTGAAAAGTCTTAAATGGGTCACAGGTCATAGATCTGTATTTTGGCACGCGAGCTGCTCTTGGGCTAAAAAGTTCATCAGTTCAAGATTATGCTATGACTTTGCGGATTCATGAAATTTTTTTAAGCGTTCAAAAACAATTAACCTTTTTCAATGTGAACTTCAGACGAAGATAAGAAGAATAAAAAGTTAATAAAATAGACAAATTAAATAATGCATTTTCAAATTCGAATAAGGCAGGTCATCTTTATTACATGAAACAAGTTGCTTACAACAAATATATCAACAAAAACTGTTCATGTAAACAAAATTGATACAATTTTTTCCATTCAGCTACTTTAAAAGCGGTGCTTACATCAACGGAATAAAGCAAATCATAAATAACTATTGATTTTGGTTTAAAAATAATATATTTATCCACAGTTCGACAATTCAGCTTCTTATAATAGAGAGTATGCAAGAACAAGGTGTTTCAAACTTTTCACAATTCAGCTTAAAACTTGCCACACTTGAAGGATCTGATGCAGCAGTCGTAAATAAGTTGCTTACAATGCAGTCATTCTGTTCAAAAATAAAAGTTAAAACCTGGCTGGTCTTTGTCGGGAGATAAATGCTCAGATGAAGAAATGAATGAGTCAACACATTGGCGATTCAGCTACCTTAGTACAGTTAAATCAACAAAAAAATTATATTCAAACAGGTGGAAATGGTGCTTACAACAAAAAAGGGACCAAACTCTGAGCAATCGCAACATTGATAAAGAATGAAAATGCAATTTAAGCCACTTTCAGCAATTCAGCTAAGCAAAAGCGTAAACGTTACGAAACTAAGCAAGAAAATAAGATGGAAACAGAAAAGTTGTATGCATATAAAAATTGATTCAGCTTATCAGTTGCTAAACGACAAAGACATGCATCGTAACTCATCTTTTTATTAGCTCAGGTTAGCTAAAATGGTCTGCTTACAAAAAAAAAGTTCAAAAGCTGAACTTAAAAAAGTACCGGAAACGCAATTCAAACATCGATAGTTTTACGAAAGATGCTTACAACTCTATCAGCCATGTTTTAAATTTTTATGTTTGAATAGTAAATTGTCTTCAGGAGTACCTTATTTTAAGTTGAGGGACACACTTTTTAGTGAAACTTCTTGTGAAAGGTTTTTATTTTCTTACTACTTCGCTTTGATTATGAAGTAACAAAAGTTGCGAATTTCTATTTAATATTAATGAAAATGCGCGCGGAGTCGGATGAATCAACATTTAAAGAAATAGCTTCGGTAAAGCTTCTTTAAAAGAGAGATAATTAAAATGAGCTCGAACATCAAATATGGATCTTTTTTTCAAATAATCTATTTTTTTAAACGTCTTTAAATAAAGAAATTTAAATATAGAGGCTCAAATTGATATTTAAGTGGACACACCTTTTGTTTAAATAAACTTTTCCTGCCAATTTGTGTCAGTTTTATTATCCATTATCTTTCAAATCAACAGAATTCAATCATTTCGATCAAAAGACAATTATCATCCGCATCTACCGGTTCGAAGATCCCTATAGTTATCCACGCTCTGTGTAAACTTTGATTTCCAAAGTCACGCGCCGACAGTATTTAAATTAAATTAGAAGCAGACTTTCATAAGTTTGTCTCTAGATTACACCTAAGCGTGCTGACTTTAATTATTTCCAAAAATATTTGTTTGTTAGCATAACTTAAAAACAGCGTCCTGCATGTGTTAATAAGTAAATAAACTGATTTTTTGTTTTGCCGAAAATGATACACGATTCGTAGGTTCAAAACAAATTAATTAGTCGGCTAGGCATTCAGACGCTTCAAACACAACCAAATCTCATTCATGGATAGAAGTTAAAGCAGAGTAGTAAGATTCACCGGTTTGTGAAAACCAAATCAAATGAATGCAAAAAGAATGCAAAGAATTCAAAAGAATACAGTGAATGACAATGAATGCCGAAGAATATACGAATCTTAATTTCTATTTTCTGTTTAAAATTACATAATTCTTAAATTGGTATTCAAATGACCCCAACATCCTCCACAGGACTCACGTTTATCAATCCTTCGCATTCATTCCGAATTTCATTGCAGACAAGTGGGTTTGAACTTCCAATTCTACAAAGCGTCTGTGTACCTACATACAGTTTAATTCAGTTGATTACCAATCAAGTAAACACAAACAACATTAATCGACAGAATGTCTCGCCTTTCAGTCTCTCTAGAAATGACCTTCAGCATTGTTATACTTGAGATTGTATTTTTATACTTGTTTTTGCCAAAAATTCCTCTGACATATCTACCAGCCTCGTCTTGTTCCTCTCACCTTCACTCAATCGGCTGTGCATCGTCTTCGCAATTCCCATTCCCATTCCGAGTCCCCTAGCCACCTTTAAGCCATCAATCTAATTCGGTTTGCATTTTTCATTGCGATAGCATTCAGCATTCTTTACTGTCTAATTTAGACGTTCACCGGCCAGACAATCAGACAATTGGATCGAAATAAAAACGGAAAAATAAATGAATTCCGAATCGGCTTGACACCGATGCGTGGGCAGATGTTTGGCTTTTTTTAATTTTGAAAACCAAAAAAAAAAAACTGAAAGAACACGCCCACCAGAAGTCTGTTTTGTTGCAACTTTGTTGCCAGCATGGGGCAAATTTAGGTGTTTTTGTATCTACTTGCGGATTTTGGCGAATATCTCAAGGCGGATGCGCTAGTGTGGCGGACGAAGATAAATTTAAAACGAGTGCCATCACCTGTGATTTATCGTTTCACTTTTAACGGGTGCGCCGTCAGACTTTGGATGGTGATGTTGCACAACAATGTTGCAGGATATTAGATTTTTGTTGTGTTTCACTTTTGGTCAGAAAACTATCAATCATTTCTTTACCTTTGACAAGGTAATTATTAAAGGTCTGGTTCTGTAAGCCAAAAAATGAGAATCTATGCATCTAGATGGCAAAGGGAGTGCCTGATTTATGGCTGTTGGGGAAATTCGAAGAATCAAAAGTTAAACTGACAGAATGACCAGCAAGAGCAAAGTTTATGAAAATTGAATACAATTACGGGCGATTTATGCGCAGTCTAATTTCAAACCGCTTCGTTTTCTGTGATCCATTCAACATTAAGTAAGTCAATGGTTCCATGAGCAGAGTCATCTAGCTCGCCTCACGAATCAATATCATCGTTTTATTTCGAAGAAAAACTGTTTATTTTCTATTGACGGTAATGCGAGCTCCGGCCTCATTTTTCTCAGAAGAAAAAATCAAGTTTGAAAAGTATATCAAACAGTAAATCTTTGTAAATGTATTGAGTCGCATGAGTCATTTCTTGGTTTCCCTGTTCTAGATATCGTAATTTTGCATTTCTAACCCAATAAACTAAAATGAGGCACGAGTGGAGATAGATTGGATACCATTTTTTAGATAAAATAAAAGGCAAAGGTGCCAAATTACTACCCTGTGGGACGTCACATATTTAATGAATAAGCATTGATTAAATATTAACCATTTCCGATTTAGATCCGACGCGTAAGGAATGATTTTATTCAATTTAATAATTTCGAATGATAATTTGTGAAGCAAAACTTTGTGTCACTCTTTTAAACGCCTTTACATAATAATTATAAGTTTAACATCTCAAAGCGAATTTAGAAAGTGCAAAATAACGTAGGTAAGATTATTGGCTGTAGATCAATCTGGAAAAAATACATTCTTTAACGAAGAAGTAAACAGGGAATCAAAAACTGGAGTAAAAAAGGATAGAACCCAGTTTTCCAAAATGTTTTCAAGGCTCAGCAATTTCGAAAACGGCGATAAGAATAGAATTGACCCCGGCGACACCAAGATTTCACCGAAGAAGATTGGAACAAAAGTGGTTGGTCAGATGAACTAAGCCTCGAATTTAGTTCCATAATGCATTCATCTGCCCAAATAAGAATCTAACAAAATTGAAAATGGCTTCCTTTCTACGTTATTTAACTTTATCCTAATTTTTGTAAGAACATTTCGAAATTTCGGATCTGCTAGGACGATTTTCTTGAGGCAGAGGACTGGTGAAGCTTATCACATCGTTTGCGTAGTACTAAATGTCGACTCGAACAGATAGTGTCTCAGCTCAGTCTCCAGATCACAAACAATCCGCAGAAGGTTTGAAGACAACATGGAGAAAGAAACATTGATTTTAAGACTTAGATTGCTTAACGTTAAAAGTACTAGGAAAATGTATGAATTCCACCTCAATAAATAGATGCTTTTGACTTTCTGTTCGTACTGGAAGGCACTCCCACTGTACCGGCTTAACAAAAACATTCCCGCCCACATAACACTTTCAGTATATCATTTATTTTGCAAACGAAGCTTACTTTTATTTTCTCTCCATCTAGATTGTATATTGCGATTCCACTACCCACACGCCCTACAATAAATCATCCCATTCGGGAAATTCTGGGTTCTATGCTGGTTTTTATTTGTGCGCTCCTAATGCGATGATGGATAGCCGCACGTTGCGTTCCTACCACACCAGTAGACCACCACACCACATGCCAATCCTTTTGTGTATAGAAGTCGATGGAGAGAATTGAATTTAGGTCAATTCTGGAAGCCTGCAAATGGGTAGATAAAATATGGCTGGTCATAAGCCCAACCATGTGCTCTTCTTGTCCCTCCGCAACGTGCCTTTTATTCTACTCTTTTACATTCAGCTCTTGGCTCTTTTTCCCTATTGACTGCGTGCTGGTGTCCTGGGATATTGATTATGTTTTGGTCGGTTACATGTGTTTGAGATTATGGAGGTTTCCGACATGGCATCCAAGAAATGCCAAATTAAGGAAAGAGAACACGACAGAGTGCTTTTCGTAATTCAGCAAAAAAAAAAAAATGTTTAAGCCTTATCTTAAAATCAAATTAAGGCTGCATACCTTTGTTATCGACAATGTTTCCGCCCTCAAATCATGAGCGTGGTTTGGCCCCTTTTTTTTGTTTATTTATTTTTAAATATTCAGAGACACAAAGTATGACAGCGATGACAGATGAATGGTGGCAGTAATTTTTATTTTTTGCACGCGCAATAAGCCTGTGCAGGCGGATTTAAAGGCATGCAGACACTAGGATGAATATACTTAGGCATTATAACAAAGGTGTTGTGTCATATGATTCATGGTGACAATTGTCTAGTTGTCAGCAAGAGCGGCATGCATAAGTCTTTTGTCAGCGTGGCGCGTTTTGCGACGCGTCGGCTTATAATGACAAAGTATAAAGTATTAAGGAAAATTTTATATGTAAGAATATGTACAGTGGCGAACAAAAGTCGATACATAATCTCCGATTTTGAGGTTTACAATAAAAAAATGTCCTTAAAAATATTTATAGACTTATTCACCCATTTCTTTGTTAAAATAATTGAACATTAAATAAACCAAATTATTGAAAAAAAAATTACAATAGCCCTAAATGTGAAAACCTGAATTTTTAAAGGCAGTGAGATAATCTCAGCTATGCTATATTGTATTTTTATTATTCAGTTTTTTGTTCAAAATACATTTAAATAATTAATTAAGTGAATAAATGTGAAAATTTCATTTAAACCTGCCTTAAGAAAATTATTTAATTGATGAAAAACTATAAAATCGTAAATTATGCAATTAATTTTGCTCGCCATTGTAAATTTATAAGAAAAAGTAGCCTATTTTAAGGTTAAAAACGAGTACAGTAGTGAAGATCCGTCGAGTTTAAAGATTTTTATTTGAAACCAAAATGATCAAAATTTTTCAACTGTCAACTCAAAGAGGTTTTCAGTTTCGAAGATATTGAAATCAATATTACACAGAAACTTGTACTTTGGAATCCAATCTTAAGGCTCCATTTGTGTCTTAATGTATTCAAGATCGATTTAAAAATTCGCGATCTTAGAATGCAACAACGTGTCATCTTCTCGTAAGTTACATGACTTACTGAAGCACACTCGTGGGATGGTAAATGGAACATTTTCCAAGGAAACTTATATTATCGTCTAACGAATCATAGTGAGCGGAAATACTAGTGTACGATAGTCTTTGCAATACTGGCGGGTATCAAAATCATTTTGGTGAACGACTTCACTGAGATGTTACCAATATTTAAATGTCTTAGTCCGGGTACCGGTGGAATAGTAAAAGGCAGAAGAGCTAGCCTGGAGTTGGGACTTATTATATCGTTTCCAAATGTAAAAAAGCTATAGATTTTTTTGCTCGTAATGGATATTCAAAGTGAACCATACGAAAGGGGAAGCCGTGCTGTTCAGCCCCCCAGTATGACGCGTTTACTCTTATCAAAGACGGAATTGAGGATAACTTAAAATCATGAGTTCTACCGGTCTTCGCATAGAATCAAGAACTGTTGTTATATTGTGACAAATTTGGCGATTTTATTTGGCGAAGAATATATCTTCGAGCCTGAACAGAATTCCCAACTCAGATTTTTGTCATTTTGCTGCCAACACTGGAGAATGCTCCCGCCCGTCAGTAATTGACAATGTCTGTAGGCGTTGTCAACAAAACTTTTATACAATGTGGATATTCCCCTGGACCCGGAAGCATCCGTTAGGTCTTAATTTGGTACCTAAAATAATCTTCAAAGGCACGATATAAGATTTCTATCCTCTATTTTTCAATAAACGACTAATAGTGTGAAGAAAATACAGCGAATTTTGTGAATGCAAATTAGTCAACATTGGATAATTACCTTTTTGCTTGTTAAATATAAGGGAAGTCATAATCTCATAAGAGCGGGCAAATTGTAAAGGTGCATGGTATTCATAAGAAGGCTATTTATGAATGGCAGGACTCTGTCCCTCAACCTCCTTTTTCTTTATAACCAAAAAATTTTTATGTGTATGAGATTATCTTCCAAACTACTCTTCTGTTTTCAAAAACATTTTTACCAATATTTTGAACGGACTTTCAGAATGAACGAAGGCTTTATATTATGCCGTTAAAGTTTAAGGGCCTTTCGTGGCGGCCGATTTTTGCTAAAAACGGTCGGGCGAATATGGTTTCTGTCTAAATGCTGTCTTAACGGTTAGGGACATAGAATTTTTTTCAATAAAAAAGTTGTAGAACTCAAATTCGTCTACCAAAAAGTTCTTGATGACATATCTCTTTATGTAAAGGCTGATACAGAAATCGTTGAAATATGAATAAATAATACAATTAAAATTGCTTTGAATCCATCAGGGTTTTTTGATTATCGCCGGGGAAATTTTGGGGGTAAAAATACCCTTTTATACAGCATTGCTTGGACAGTAATTCCGTTTTGGTGTCAATGGGCGGCGAGAAAAATAATTTTTGAGTTCTTTAACTTTTCTACGTACACGACAAACTCGCAGGTGACTGCTATTAACCAATATTTTGGCTGCATTAGCTCCCAAATGTTATGCCATTTTGTGTTCGAAAACTGTTTCGGGCAAATGGCTACTGCGGCTTCGCCTTATTGAGGCCATTCTGTTGGTTCAAGAGGACCTTATTTCTTCAAAAATGCACCCAAATTTGTCTTCTGAGGTGACACCTCTAGCTAATTTATCACTTTACACGAGGGAATCGTCATAAGCCCACAAAAATTAATGCAAAGAAGGCTCAAATGACATAATCTGCGCGACCAATTGGAAGGTCCTTTCCCTGCTGAAAACCTGTCTCTTAGACAATTGCTATTTACACAGGGAATCAAAAAATCGCGAATCAGTCTGTAAGCTCACCATCGGCGGTTATGTTGGTTTCTAAACGTTGATCGGGCGTGAATCATTGCATGGTAATGTGTACCGCAAATAAATGTTAAAGAAATCGGAGACTATCGAAGGTTCTTTATCTCTTCAAAAACACTTCTTGTTACAAAGTGCTGCACAGAGTCATTAAGCACCCGCCCGTCCAATTGAGCCAACCAGTTCTATGATGAAAAATTTCAAGCTTCAATTGAAGATGACTTTTTAATTGCAGTCAGTTCCAGAGACATGGAAAAACAATTAATTACATCAATCGGCTTAATGCCGAGATGTTCGAGTACAGTGGTCTGATTTGCGATGCCGACGACTTCACTCAGGCGTCACTTGGACGAAGTTCGATAATATAAATGGGCGAGATTCTGAGATTGTAGATCCGTTTCGATTGCCAACTTGGAGAAAAACTCAAAAGTCATCAGACTGTATGGTGTCACTCGAGAGTGCCTGCTTCCAGTGGGTTGATGTCATTCAAGGTTCTGTCGGGTTATTAATTCTTCGAAAGTCGGCGCGGCGGCAACATAAAAGCCTCAAATTGTTTTGGATTTTTTTTTCTCTTTTTTTTTGTAGCTTTTCTTCGATTGCAGTTTTCGCGTTGGCAATCGTTTTTCCTTTGAGCCAAGCCGCACATTGAAACTTAAAACGAACGACAAAGGACAAAGGAATGACGGGTAAGAAGGCAAATATAAAGAAACATGTACACACTTATTTTTTGCACTCTTCCAGTTGAGAGAAAATCGCTTGACAGTGCGGCTTTCCAAAGTAAAGCATCGTATCCGTCACAGGTAACACTGTCACAGTCATAGTCATGCTCGTCGTAGCCAGTACTTGGGTTGCCAACTACAAATGTCAACCGCGCACCTATAGTACGGAGACTGACTACATTTGGGGGTTGCAATTTGATAGCACTGGAGGAGGAGACCTAGAAGGTCTCTTTGTAATGATATTAAGTTGTGTCTAGAGGAGTCTTGAAATTGTCTGTCGTTTGGCGTTTTGATTTCATGCGGCGATACCATTACCGAGGGCACAAAACTGTGACAAACAAAAGCGATTGCAGCGTGGAAAGACGACGACGACGACGACGATGATGAGTGACTAAATGATGGGTGATATTATGTAATTTCGTCGTATGCATGTGGATCGTAGAGCAGGAGGTCTTCAACCTGGACACAAGCTATGCCCTAGTTGCATGAATGGTGTCTAGTCTAGTCTTGGAACACGACGAAATGTATTTTAGTTGCACTTAGACACTTTTAAGCGCGTAAGCTTGTTGTTCAGAGATGTAATTGGAGTTGTTTTTAATTAAAGGTTCAGTTTTTTTTTTTGTTTTTGTTTCTGTGACGATTCGAGCGCCAAATTCTTTGACACTGTTTTTGAGTTTCAAAGTGAAAGAAATAAATTTTAAAAAAGGTTTCATTTGTAAACTTTGAAGTCACTGAGAGCAGCAAAATGATTCACAAACGGCCTTTGAAGTCTTTGTAAACAAAATGAATACATCGAAAGTATAGCTACTAGTAGTCTAACTCAGAAGCCTTTGATGTCCTTTTAAGAACCTTTTTAAAAGATGTTTATAATTTAAGGTAATTACTTATCATAAGAATGGCTAAAAGGATGAGAAACTTGTCATGACTTCAGCTAAAGACTATGACTTCCTGAAGCTTTTAAAAGTAGATGTTTCATTTTTAATATTTTTAACATGAGTGTACTCATACAATGAATAAAAGATAACCTCTTAGAACAGAGGTAAACTGTTCAAATGCCTCAGTTCCCAGACACAATTGGATTAAATCCTCTAAAAATATTATTACAACTCCAGCTTTCTGGTTATAAAAACGAACGACATGACCGTAATTCAAAATCGGCCAGTTTCAAGGCAGGCCTACCTATGTAATTACAGCTAAAGACACTTTCAGAGTTTTCTTAGAAAAGAGGGGAACCAAGGCGTAAAACAACTAACTGAGCTCAGACCAAACTCCAAAAAGGAAAACAATAAAATAAGCTGTCCAAAATTGTTTGAAAAACTGAAATTAAGGTGCTTCTTATGAAAACCAAGACTACTTTTGCCGCCGGATAGGACTAAAAATTCAAGTTTAAAAGCGAAAAAAGACCTCAAGTAGAAGGGAACAATGAAGAAAATGGAGCCTTGTGCTTGGTTACCTGGCATGAAGAATAGGCGGCATTCGAAAAGTAACTATGAATTGGATATCGACTAATTTGCATTCGCTCAATTCGCAGTATTTTATTTTCCATTACTTGATATGCTAGCAAGGCAGTTTTTTGTGTTTTTAGCGAATTCGTCATCATTCATTCAGCTGATGGTGTTATGCTTTTACAGCACAGCCAATTACATCATCTTCGCAAACAAGATTAAAGTTCAAGACTTACTTAAGACTTATTCAATTTAAATGCAGACGCTTTACCAATCGCTCCACCCCGATCAAGTGAGTGAGCTCTAGGAGGCTGGGATCTATCAAAACACACTTCGGATGATGGGAAGTAGGAAAACATTCAGGAGTCGATAAAAGAACGGAAATGTATGTTTTTGGATTCAGTTTGCAGGCATGGTGGATCATCGTTAGAGGGTCAGGTCAAATTTTACCGAAAAATGGTATGGCCATCCATTAATTAGTGAATAATTGAATCCGTATTTTTTTCGAAATGCATTTCATATTTTAGGGACTCCTTGGACAATTTTCGTTATAATGAGAATTGGTGAAGCTTATCCTCCAAAATGTATCGTGTCCACAATGAAGCACGTAGGTGAAATTAAGCCCGTGACATATATACTATACTTCGGTTTTTCAACTGATCATATTAAAAAATATTTGAAGGAATGGGAGAACCTGGTTCCTTGTGTAAGCAGAAAACTTGTACAAAGCATGCCCTAGTGCCAAATTGAAAGTGATAGTGATAGTCTGGCAAGGCGGTATACTCTACTCTAAAGATGATCTTCTAATGACCGTCAGTCGACCTGTGCTTGCATATGAATGACCCGTGATTGTCCACGTGGAAGCAAGCTTAATAGGAAAGATGATGTTTAGCTTCATTTAAACAGAATCTCTTAACAAAAATTGCATTCGAATGAGCTCCTTAACAACGGGGCGTAATATCAGAGTGGATGATTTTTTTCAAAAAGTCTTATCCGAAGACAAATGGCAAAAGCACGAGACCATATGCCGATAGGTTTTTTCCACCAAAGACTTTGCTCTTCCGCCTCTGCCGATATGGAAGATCTGATTAGGCGCCAACATAAGTTTTGGTGGTCAAAAGAAGGAGAGTAGACTTCGTCCTTCACATGAAAAGATGCAATCGATTGTTAATCGCCGCACAAAAGAAAGTAATTTAAATTTTGTCTCTTATTCAAGAATCGCCATTTAATGTGGAGGCAACTTTTACGCAAACTTTTTCCAGTTTCAAGTCATCTAGACTTTGTTTGTTTGTGCTTATAAATAATTCCATTCAAGTAGTTAGACATTCTTTTCAAATTTGTTTTCGTAGCTTATTTTAGAACATTTTGACGTTGTCGAATAAACAAGAAAGAGAATCTCAGGAATGTGATTTCATAATACTTGTTTGTGTGGGTCTGCCAAAATTGTTCTTTTCTTTTCGTCATAACTCAAAAACCGACAAAAAAAATGTATTTCTTATGAGCTTCCATACGGCCTAGACATTTTTTGTTATATTATTTATATAATAGTTTCATAAAAGAGCAATTTTCATATTCTACATTAGCAACATGTTGCGCAACATATAGTTGTATATTAACAGCATCTTCTTCGCCAAATTTTACGGAAGACTTTTTTCAATAATATTTATCTTTCAACCTTAAGAGCAGGTATTTTGTGAAAGTTCTGAAGGAAATTGCCAACATTTTGTATTTATTTATTTGCACATTTTATGGCATGAGTTTCTGCGGCTGTTATTTTTTTATCAAGGCCACTCTTATCAGCATTAACGTAACAAATTTTGCCTTATAAAACGACAAGTGTTGCTGGTTCAGCACAGATATGAGTCCAAAGAAGCCAATGCACAGAAACTATATGGCCAATGGCAGGTCCATGCAGTGTCGGTTCCATTTTCCTTGCCTCCTTTATGGAAACCGAACAGAAACTTTTTCGGGATGTAATGGATTTCGAAAGTCTCGCGGGGAATGTGCTTATCCCGAAATGGTTATTCCACTTGTTAACATAACCATTAAACCGGAAATAAGCCTTAAATCTGGAAATGAAGTGACGAGCAAAATTTCGGTACAACTTTCACTCGATTTTGGAACGCATTTACAGAAGGTAGGATACAAACGATTGTAGCTTCAATTGCTGCACAAGTTGAGTCTTAAGCGGGTGTCGACCAAAATCTTCCACGGGATGAACGGGCAGATGCCGAGTTTCTTACTCTTAAGGTATTGGATTCTTCGGTACATTGTCATGGGTAGATAATTTTGAGCATACAAATGGTAAAAGTGATCTACAGAGTGGGCCATTTCCTGGTATCGTCTCTTCAATATACTTCAACGATTGTAACTTTATTAAAAAAAAGTAAGCTTTCCGTTTTGTTGGAAATGATTTTTTGTTTATTCAAATGATTGTTTTGGCTTGGTTGACAGTAGACCACCTTTTCAACCCAAATATTCATTTTTTCGGTCCCTATTTCATGTATAGTATAGCTTGATAATTGATCTCTTGAGTGTCTAAATCGTCCCGTGATCTGGATCCATATTCCGAAAACCAATCCAAAAATTTACACGTTCAATATGCATTGATATTTCTATTACAACGTTTGAAGCCCCAAAAAGGATCAATTTATTTCTTTAAATTTAAATAGCGTTTCTTTTTGTCGTGAAGATTTTAAGCCCAAACAGGGAAGCCATAATAAAGTTCGAGGTTATTTCGCTTCTTAGTAAGTTAGACCTCTATAAGTAAATAAACCGCCAAACCAATTCTTGCGACTGATTTTCAGTTACTGAGATCTTTAAGTCGCACACTTTCGGCAACAGCTTCAACATCTTCGTTGAACAATAATACTGTCAATTTTTTTTCAGGACATCCGAGCTGTCAGTGTCAAAATGATCAATGTAAGACTTAAAACGAAGCCAACAGATGGCCCACCCTGTATAACTTTTGCGTACAGATTGGAACGAAAATCGGTGATTTTTTCAAAGTTACTCAGGAACACTTGCCCATTTTCTGAAAACTGACAGTTGGTTTGACAGATATAACCCTATCAGAAAAAAAACACCCTTTACTCGTACTTTCTCCCTAAATATGTAAGTACTTTTTTATGTACTTTTTTTTGTAGAGAATTTTATCGTTGGTGTGGTGTGACAACTGACATTTCGGTTGGCATTGGCACACCTTCCAGTGCCACTGCTCCGATTCCCAAAGCCAATTCATAAATGTTCGCATGGAGCGTGAATAGTGTAAAATTTTGCAGTGCAAATCCCAGACAGGCAGAGCGTAAAATTCGCTTCTATTCGAATGTATCTGTGCCAAAATAAATGTATCTTTCCTAGGTCATGGCACAGATTTTGTTTTTTTTTTTATTTTATTATCTCCATTTCTAAATTTAGATGCAGAGATACACGTACACGAAACACTCAATCATCAATTTCACGAGTCAGCCTCTCGCGGTGTTTTTTTTTTCTTTTTTTATTTTGTCAGTTTGTATGCCTTGATCTGGCGCGCAGGAAATGCATGCATACGAACATCCATGCATTTATACATTTTCAGTTTTATAGATATTTTATCTTTTTTTTTTTGTTTTTTGACAAAAAAAGAGTCGGGCAGTGGCTGCAGGCAAGCAGCCAATGAACCAGTCTACAGCAAGCCACCGACGAAAGTCTGTCGGATGGATGTCGAGACTTTGGCGAGTCATACACGATTTCGTTGCGTCTTGTGTCCCTTTCGAGATGGAGAAACTTTGGCTGCCTTGAGTCTCTGGAATTCCAAGAAATTTGTGGCCGTCGCCGTTACCGTCTCCTTAGCTGTTTTCCTTTCCATTATCATCCTTGTTGTTATGCTCGAAATGTGTCTTAAAAGCGTAGTGTTTTTTTTTTTTTTGTGTTTCTGTTTCCTTTGAAACCCCGTTTTCTGAAGGACTATCTAAAATAATGTATTTTCTATATCGGTATGTAGACATACATATTTTTGTGTATGCCTTTGCTTTGTTCCTTTTGAATTGTTCCTCACTCGACGTTGC
Source organism: Orthonevra nobilis (assembly GCA_963555765.1). Taxonomy (NCBI): domain Eukaryota; kingdom Metazoa; phylum Arthropoda; class Insecta; order Diptera; family Syrphidae; genus Orthonevra; species Orthonevra nobilis. Next base: position 120,297,436 of record OY743225.1, on the reverse strand, counting down.
CCAAAAATGTAGGTCACGTTGGCGATGTTTTGTTTTTTTTTATTTTTTTTTTCGTGTGTGAGTCTCATATTTTTTTTGTGCTGTGCTTTGTCCTTATTGGCGTCTTTTCGTGCCTAGCCATTTACACATGTGAATGTAAAATTGATTGGACAGAGTCCACATCAACCGAGGAATCGTTTCTTTTTAGGATTTGATGATGATGCACTTCGGGTTGTATTACATTCTCTTTTCTGGTTTCCTGTTAGTATTGTGTCCTTTTTATATATTAAAGGTACCTATGAATATTTGGGCTCCTGAAATACATTTAAAACATTTAAATGTACATTTAATTTAGTCAAAAGGGAGGCTTTTTTGGGCGGAAAAATACTCGTACCATTGATTTGTGCTATTATTTCAACACAATCCTTCTCATAGCAAGAGACACGAATTCCTTCTTTTATCTCTCTCTTTAAAAGAGTGGTGCGAGACGGACATGAGCACGAAGGGTTCTGCACCACGATGAAAATTTGTTATTGTAAACTTCTCAGAGCATTCCTCTTGGCGTAAAATTGAGTTGCGATTAAAAAACAAAAAAAAAACACGTTTTTGGGAATGGGACCCCCCCCCCCCTTTAGTTTTTTCTTTGAATTATGTTTACTTTAGCGCCATTGTAATACATATTCTGCAAGTGTGAGTACCTATTACAGTGCGGAAGATACATCCAAGTGACCGACGGACGAACGGACAGTCTTAGTAATAGGGTTACGCTGGCACACTTTGGGCACTGAACCCTAAAACTGACCAGACCACTAGAAATATTATAACAGGGTGTCAGTATTGAGAAAAAAAGACTCAAAATTCAGTGATTTCTATTTAGTCTTAAAAAATTAACAAGGATACGGCGTAGAAGATGCTTACACTGCTAGCTATAATTTTTAAGCATTGTAGCACACTTGGCTCCAGCTTGGTGAACAGTTAAGGCGCATATACATTTTAAGGACGTACTGAATAGACGGGAGAAGTATTTGTAAATGATCTCCCGAAATACAGTGATGAAGCACGTGAGACACTCTCGGATGGTGCCCATATGAACTCCAGTTCTGTGTACACTTTCTTTTTCCGGCAGATATATTTGCGATCGTGGGTCCATATGTACAAGGTAGCCCAAAATGTATCACCCCACCAGAAGTTGATATAGATTTGATTTGATATAACTGAAGCAAACTCATGGAGAACATAGGAACGTCGACAGGTCATAGAACGTTATAATCCTCAATATTGGGGACTCGTGCCAAAACGTGAAGTCAAGCCGCTCGCATTGAAAAGACTGGCTTAAGAAGTGCCACGCAGTTGGCCATTACATGATTTTTTCTGCAGCGCACTTCAGTGAAAGAGTTGAAGATGACCGTTTTGCTACCTCAGTGGACGGTTTGCAGTCGAAGTCCATCATGAAATTTATCTTGTTTTTACGAGTTGCAATGACGGAAAAGATCACCCGATTCGGCCACTACAGATGACTCCCTTTCGTGCTTTTTGAAGCCACGAGTCTATGACAATAATCCACCGACTCTGGAAGATCTCAAAGAGAATATCTAAAATGGTCATTAACACTACCGTGTGGACAAAAAACCTAAAGGCCCTTAAATACACATACTATATTTAAAAAATATACGAGACATCGGCCGAAAGTTTTTCGGCCACCCAGTACCTGCTGTGACTGATCAGATACTTTTGAAAAATCGTCGTTGATCTTGTAGCTGACTTTGGTTAAAGGCTGTAAAGTTTATGTCGACAAAACTCCTCTTCAACACACTTTACCGGAATTTATCTTTTACACTCTTTGCCCTCTTCACAAATCAAACCACGTCTGTTTCAGCATTTCTTTTGCGTATGACAGCGTTTGATGATATTGTATCCTTTCACTAGCTTAAGCTTCTTTATGGAAAATTTCTGTTCTATAAGACGATGTAATGCCCTAAAAAAAGTGCCGCTCAAAAGACTCCGATTTGAGAACATCGACAGCATTCTAACTTTTAGGACGTGGGCGCAAAAGGTCATTGCGAAATCTGAGTTCCAGGACTACTTGCGGATGAAGAAATACCGATGGAAGCGCGTTATTCAATGGGGATTAACGATGCGACGAGCCGGGTGATGACAAATAACACCACTGTGAAGATATCAAGACAGGTTGGATTCTTTTCGGACAGACCTTCAAACTTGGGCATAATGCTCTTATTTTTCAACGAGCGTACCTTATTTTTCTCTTGAAATTGCCTTCCTTCGTAATGGAGAATAAGGAGAATATGGACATACATTTTCGAGCCAAACAATGAATTTACTACATGAAAAGTGTCTTGCTTCCTCTTCTTCCCTAAATTCACCCTTATAGTGTTTGTTTTGCACCAACGCCGTTGCATCCTTACAATCACAAATTTAAAATTGTTTAGTCTTCCAACAAGTAAGACGACATTAACATCTGCTTCCAATGATCAAAACACCTTGGTTGTGGTTGACAAATCGAGAACAAATAAGCACAATAAAAATCGACGTTATTATTTCAAACGCTATCCTTGCCCTTGTATAAATACGTATGCATGTATGTGACTCAGCAGAGATGCTTGTCTGCCTGTAAGTCTGCAAACGCACTTTCTGCATAGCCAACAGACGGAATGTAAGCAAATTCTCTCTTTTTTATTCTAAAATGACAACAAAGTTTCTTTCGTATGCGGCAGCTAAAAATACTTCCCTCCACAAGGAATGTTGTGACGTTTTGCATCTACAAATAGAAAACCTATTTTTAACAACTCGAGAAATTTGTAGTTTTTGTTTTTTTCTTTCTTTTTTTTTTCATATCTCCAGAATGCGCGAGGAAAGAATAATTCGCATATGCTAACAGAAAACACAAAAAGAAAGTAACTTAAAAATATGTAACTTTTTTTTTGTCAGGATCCACATTTCGGCAATGAATGAAGAAGTAAGGTATGCATTCGCGTATGCCATTCAAACACATTTTATTTTCATCAAATGGCCCTAAGAAACAACCAACCTTAAGTATCGTGATGCAAAAGCTTGCAGGGCTTTTTTTTTACCAGACTTTGGTTGAATTCTATTCATGAATTCCATACATAAATTATAAACACATTCATCGGGGATTGCTGACGAAACCTTTTGTTTTATTCAGTTTTTTCCAGGAGCTTTGTTAATTTCATTATTTTTTTTTGTTGTTCGACGAAAGCGAAGGAGGAGAAAGTCATCAAAGCAGACATTTAGCAATAAATAAAATTTATCAGCGGGGAGCTTTTAAAAAATGTGAACATATGAATAAATATAAAACGTCAAAGATCATTAATTTAAGATAAGATAAAGTTTATAAATTTTTACTTCAAAATCAATTCAAAAACTGATTTGTTTAATTTGAAGCCGATTTTTTTCCAAACTTTTGTTTTCAGCCACTTAGGAATTGTTAATTCCGTAAGAGAAAAGTGTCTCTTAAGAGGCTCTGGTAACGCTTAAAAGGTTTGGGCTAAAAAGTGCAAATGAAGAACCACTGGGCGTATACGTAATTTTTTATTTTTTTTAACGTTTTTCTTACTCGTGAGAGTTTTTAAAGTGGTTAAATGGAACAGTGCCGAAAACAATACATATCTTTTGAGCCGCTCACCAGTTCCGAGGACGATTAATAGTCACGGACTCGATTTGGACGGAGAAAAAAATTGAAGAAGTTTGAAAAAAAAATAATGGCGACCATATTTTAAGAGGAGATTACTTGGAGGAGAAAACCGATTTTCAAGGCTCTTACTTCTCAGACTTAATACAAAGCTTTTGCGAAGCTTTCAAAGAATAGAGGTGGAGCAGACTTCGAGATGAAGTGCTGCTTAACAAAGTCAACGCACAAAGCCGATGTTGTGATGGCTGTCATTCGAGAATACCCACCCCTATTCTCTAGGACTGGGGCCCAGAGACTTCTTTTAGTTTAACTGGTTTGTAATGATTACCTTTGTATTACACCTGCACTGCGTTAAACAGTCAATATCTCCGGAAATGTGGAAGTTTGTTCTTGTAAGTGCTAACAGTGTTTATAGAAAGGTTTGAATGAGATCGAAGAGGCGAAATTTTGATTTTTTTAAGTGTTTGCTGAAGGAATGTCCCCCAGGGCTATAAGCTTCGAACTTACCACCATTCAAATTTAACGTTTTTCGCAAGTGACATATCAAATTTGTAAACTATCTACGATGATCTGGTCCTTGAAAGTGAAAAAAAAAAACAACGACACGGCTAATTCAATAGAAACCTCAGTCTTTCCGGGTACGATGAATCAAATCAAGACATCAAACCTCACAACGTGTTTATTGAAGCTGTAAGCAAGACGGACCAAAAGCTCATGATCTGTCTTAATTCGTTCATATAAAAACCAATACACTTGTCTTATTCGTAATTTTTGAATCAATGAACTGCAAAAACCTGAATTCACCATGAGCCAATGTTTTGTGCAACGTAAGGGTGAGTGAGGACTTTACTGAATCTTTTGCATATTCGAACATAACTTGTTTATGAAACATGTCACAAGAAAATTTGTTATTTAAATATTCAATTACGAGTGCACTTTTGTTGCTGTCGTCTTGATATTCACTTCTAAAGTGCAGCTGAATTTTTCAATAAGGCGTTAAATTAGGATATTGAAGTTTGAAACTGAACCACAATTTCGGCAATAAGTTTTGAGTTGACAAAAAAAATCACATAGACCCTTATTTCAGATGAAAGCTCATTTTTTAGTCGTCTTCATCGGAAATCTGGCGGTTATGCATAAGCTGAAAATTCAACTATGACCCTTATGCTTAAATTAAGGAGGAAAAAGCTAGACAACCAACTGGCGATAAATACATCTTCCCCCATAAAATTCTTACAATCCAAATGGCCCACATTCAGCGTAGTAAACGACGAGAAAATTTCATTCAGCTTTCCAAGTCGTGACAGTGAAACATTTCGCTTGCAATCTACAAATAGATTTCATGTCGCCCATGACTAATGTTTTCGACGTAATTTCACTTTTTCTTGATCCAATCCACTCTGCATACCACACACAACGAACTAATTTATCGCACAACATCGACCACAAAATATACAAAATCACCATAAATCATTAAAATTTACAACGACACCAGTACAGATACATTTGCCCAAACCATGAAGCACATCATTCTCGGTCATAGACGATTTAACAGTGTATTGTCAATGAGATTTTCGAATTGTCAGATTCAGCCAGCGACTCCCAAGACATAAGAGCATGTACAACAAAAAAAAAGAAAGAAAAACATGCGGGATTTCTGTGACGACGCGACAACGATAAACAACATCCTCCGCAAATAGTCCAGTTTTTATCCCACTTATTTTCTGCTTGGCCAATAAACATAATCTGCTGCCATCTGATCGCATCTTTGGAATGTCTTCTTAATGCTCATGCGATGGTGTCTGTCTGTTTTTCAATGTGGGCCTCCACCACAATTACATTTCAAATATTACGCAACATCACCTCCTACTCTTGTGCCACTGAGTGCCACCGGCAAACAATAACAATAATTCTAAGACAACTGACATTTATCTAGTGTTTGCCGACTAGATACAGATACATTGTGTAATCTCAAGATACACGCCACATTTTTCAGTGAATTTAAATAATTTGACAGTTAAAATTTCTATTTTGAAAATTGTCACTTTGACATATAAGTGAACGTTGCACTATCTTGACATATTTATTGGTTTTCGAGTGACGTTTTGCTGTCAGTCAAACGTAGCCGAGATTTTCGTTCTCGATTTGATGAAATTCCGAGCAATTAGCACAAACATACTATTAATGACGTTCATTAAAATTGTCTTCGGCAATGTCATCGCCGCCGCCATAGACTATTCACACTTTGCTCATTCATCTGACATGTGGCCTCAAAGTGACTGTAGTGTGCTTATCTCATAAACTACTACGAATCGTAACAAATGTCAAGGATTTGACAGAAGTTTATGATTTAGTACGAACACTAATCTAGGACGGAATGGGCGAAGAGCCTTGCGTGCAAACGACAAAACTATTAAGTGCTGCTGTTGGAATTAATTCTCGTCTTTTTATGTTTTTTTAAGGACTCACAAGTTTAAGTGAAATAAGATTGGTGCTATGAAAAAAATTGTTGCATCTTCAGACATTGTAATAGATTTTTTGTTAAACAAGATTCTGAAGTGTTGCCTTAAATAATGACAGAAGTTATTAATTAATTCGAACACTACTCGAATGACTACTGTCACAAGGATAAGCAAACTATGATTGATTCCTTAACTAGGCTTAATCCTAAAAAGACCTGAAAATGACTCATGTATGAGTAAACGAAAAGCTTCAGCTTTGAGCGTTGGAAGGGTTTTTTTCGAACAAATATCACAGGGTTTTCAATTTCTTGTCAGATCTGTGGAAGGTCAAATCTTTTATGCATGCTTCTGTCCTTTCCCAATGGAATGCCTCAAGATGGAGGTTGAATAAAGATCCGATGCAGGTTTCCGGAAAGGGATTTTACATCCATTCTGATCCAATGCATAGTTAGGATTGTACACTGAAGGCTGCAACTTTTGCAAGAGCTAGGGAATTCCGCGAGGGATAGGATTTCAACAGATCCTTCAAGGAAATGATAAAGGCTACTGAACAGATTTCTTGAGATTTTATAGTTGGGAACAGGAGACCATACTTGATCTGGAATCAATATTAATAAAAAATGAGCTTGAATAGATGTGAGAGGGCAACCGAAAGACCATCTGTTTTGTGTAAGGACATCGAGATTTATTCAGAAATGAGCAAAATCAGGAACTCTCAAAGCAGAGAGTTAAAGTATCAACCGAAAGAAGTGAGAGCTGATTGGGACTGATTGGAACCCATGCTGTTGTGACGATTCACGTGAAACGAGAGGCCAAAGAGAAATTATGAATTCCACACAATGAAGTGACACTCTAGGTAGTTCTTTTTTCCAGGTTCTTCACCAGTATTATTCTCTAAGCAAAAAAAAAAAAACCGCCTGAAGCAAGGTTCTGTTTCAAAATCAAGGTAATGCACATAAAAGTTATATTTGTGTCTTCGAATAACCTATTCAACAACGTCGATTTCGTACACCACTTGAGCCATAAGCTGAACAATCTGCCTTGAGGTTCTTACAATAGATTAAACCTTGATTCAACTTCAAAGACTCAATCAAATGTACCCAATTTGCAAGTACAACGTGAAAAAAAAACAATCCAATCGGTTCAAGACTTCGGTGGATCTTAAAAACGATCTGTGTCGATCTGCAGAAAAAATAATTTCGTCAGTGAGGAATAGGCTCGTGAAAGCTGAACAAAGAGCACTCAAGCCAGTACTGAAGCCAGATTTTCCAATAAGAGTCTGAGAGAAACTATTGCTCTGAGCTCAGGAACATATTAATTGTACTCAAGACAATTGGGACAATGTAATCTTTTCCGATGACTCAACATTTAAACTCCATGTAGGAGCTCTGAATGCATCTTGATGTAGCCCACCAGAACTGAAGGTGTGTGATTGTCTGGGGAGGCTTCTCTGGAAATGAAAAATGTAGAATGGGCCTCCTAGAACCGAAAGTCACTGCTGAAGTTTATTCATGAGTTCTGGAAAATGAAGTTCAGCCCTCTACGGTGGAGCTTTTTGGTGACACTTGCAGATTTATTTTTCGACAGGACAATGCTCCAGCCCAAATTTTAAGCATGAACATGACTCAAAATAATATTTACAATTTTTTTTTTGTTTTTTTTTTTTCTTAAGTTAAAAAGTTCTTCGACGAAAATAAAGTTGATTTAATAAGTTGGCAACCGTGCAGTCCGGTTCTCAATCCAATTGACTATATCCGGTCAATATTGAAACACATTTTTCGTTGTAACAACTTTTTGCTCTTGTGACTGGGTGTGAAAAATGTTAACACTCTAAATGTATCATGAAAAGATTGAAACCTCGTTGAAAAATAAAAAAATATATCAGAAAATTGGACAAAATAGAAAAAAAATTTGACCAAGATTTTTTGAACGGCACTGTATTAGGAAGTGAAATTCGAACAAATTGTAGTTCCATATCCTTAAATGAATCTTTAAATTTCGAATTTGGTGCAGCTTAGAGTTGCCGTTGGGATTAAATCGAAGCTAGAGAGGTCGACCGGCTGTGAATGTGGATCTTCTGTTTCGAAAACTTTTTCGAAAACACACCATCCACTTCGAATGTAACTTGGCAATATTTCCCACCGATATTCAAGCGAAAATAATGAGTTTTTGTCAATTTCTTTACCGCTTAGGACTTGTCAATGGGAGAAAAACATCAATCAAAATGAAACCAACAGATGACCCACCCTATAAACGAAAGAATAACCTTCTTAATAAAGACGGTATTCTCTTCCTTAGGCCTCAATTTAATTAAAAACAATAATCCTCAGGACTCAGAAGGACAAGCATACTCCCACAGTTAAGACAGGTACAAAACAAAAGATCCTGTTTTGCTCAAAACCGAAAACCTAAATTTGTGTCAGCACAACCATTGTTGCAAAAGAAATAAAAACTCCTTCCAACCAAAACACTCGTTTTGTCAAGCATACAAAATCTTTTTGTCTCGTCCTTTTTTCTGTTTTTGATTCATTTTCTAGCGCCATTGTTTGTGTGTTTTGGGATTACTGCTGCAGTAAGGACCTATCCAACAAACTCAAAACCGGTACAATGAATGTTTCTAAGGACTCGTATTTTACAATTAAAAAAAAAGTAACGTGACAAAATTTCAAATAAGAGAAGGAGCTGGAAAAAACAGGACACCGGAATAAAAGTCAAGGATTAGCATTAACAGTTCATTCCAGAAAAACAGGACTCTCCTTGCGTTCATTTTAATTTATTACTATCGCCATGTTTTTTTTTTCTTTCGCTCGTCCCTTCACAACAATGTACAGTTAGTTGTTCTCCATAAACGAAAGGAACTCCTAATTAGAATTTGCATCGAATCCTTGAGATTTTATAAACGGAACTGGTATCGGTGTAAACGCGGGGAAATGATGAAAAACAAAATTAAGCGGGTCAATGAGTCAGTGACCGGCAGAAAGGTGGCGCTGCCTGTGGTATTGGTAAATCGAAGAATCCCTACAACGGCAGCGGCCCGATTATTCTTTGTCGTTTTCCTGCAACAACTAATACTGTGACAATAGTTTTTGCATAACCACTCACGTGTACGGTGGAAGTAAGAGGGGAAAACTCTGTGAAAACCATTAACTGAGAATTGTTTAGTTTTTTTTTTATTTCGCTCCCTTTTTCGTCCTGTTTGTCCTGCGCGTTGCATCATAACACCAACACACAATTCGTGACGATGATGATGATGGAATATGAATGTTTCCAGGGACGCTGTTATTTTTGTTTGTTTTTTTTTTCCTCTCTCTTTCCATTTTACACTGTTTCAAGCTTTAGGAATGGCGGCAGCCTCCTTTTTCTGTTTCCCTATCACCACCATCACTAAGGCTCACTCAATCGGAGCTATAAAAAGAAAAAGGCTAAAAGCAAAAAACGCTTCCTCCATTTTGTGTGAGTAGTGAGCGTTTGGTCTAGTTGATGTACGTGAGTTTATTTATCTGCGAGTGTGTTCGTAAATTGTTGCTAAAGTTTTTAAGTGGATGTGAAATGAACTACGATGGAAGAACAAAGAGCTTGCTGCGGGAGAAGAAGTGTACCGCTGCTGCCGCGCCTATGCCTAACTCTGTGTAATTACCGCACATTCCGGTGCTTTAAGCGGCGTTTATGCTGGAGTTCCTTTGAAGAATGAGAATAGGCCAAAAAGAAAGAAAGAAAAAAGGAAACACCAAACCATTACGGGGTCAATGGCTTTGTGGCTCTGAGCTACGAGTTCTGAGGGTTGGTCGATAATAATTCTACTCGTATCTGTCAAGCTTATTTTTTCTATTTGTTGTTGTTGTTTTTTTTTTGTTCTGTTCTAGCTGTGTGCTTGTGGTGGTTGGTTTTGCCTGAGCGGAAAAGATTGATTTTTCAATGCTAGCTACAGTTGGGTGGCGCTGTCATGGTGAGAGATGAGATACGTTTTGATTACAACGAGTAATATGGCAACCAAGCGGAACTGACATGTGCTGGGAATTAGAAAACGTACATAATAGGTACATATACATTTTGACCTCGAGAGTGGCGTCATCAGTAGAACGCGTGTGAGACTAATTTGACATTTAATTAAAATGTAACAGATCTTTTAGGGTCTGTCCCTATCTAGACACCGAGATGAACACAGAGCTGTAGATTAGGAACTACAAATGCGAATTCTTGGTGCGACAGCTCTTTAAGGAGCTTTGAGATGGACCCTTCTTCAGAAAGTGATGACTAAAGCTCGCAGATAGACGCAAAAGTAACGATCAGTATGCGAATTTGGTTTCAAGTTGATGTTCCTTCTAATGACTCCGAACCACGCTGTTCAACAAGCTCATCAACGCGCCTCCTTGAAGTTTTATCTGTAAGCAAACTGTCCTCTGGCAGAAGTTTGCAAAAGTTTTTTAAACCTCGATCTTGGAAGATCCCCCACGGTTACTTTTGAGACTGAAAATGAGAAAGCCTTCAATTCATCTAAAATCATATCTGAATCGGCAGCACTAGTAAGGAAGATAAATAAATACTCTGGACAAAAATGTGTTTAAGAACTTCGGAACTAGCTGGCGACCGATGTTTCTCCGAAAACCCTAAGACTAATGTTGTGAAAAGACAGATCCTTGGCAAAGTTTTGGATGGAAGCCTGCTCTATTGATGTTGATGATGCATTGAATTGTAGCGTAATTGCCAATATTACTTTTTCTCCAGCTATCTACAATCTTCAATTGTCTTGGAGAACAGAGATTAAAAGATCGGAATCTCCATGGCTGACTGATGAAGTCACACCAATAATTTAGCGTCGGCTTTGAAAGAGGTTTGTCTATATGAAAGGACGCCAAGTGAAATAACTGGTGAACTTGGACCAATTTTATCAACTAGAGACGAAGGGTCCTCGCAACTGTAAGTCATATGAGATCTATCACGAGTTTGAATATGGTTCAAATGGTTTTAAGGTGAAGAGGAACTTTGATTGGCCCAAGCGTTTCTTTCAACAGACTTGACTGATCAAGGTAAAGTGTGGCAGGGGCATCTGATATGGTCTCGAATAGCTAAGTCTTCCGAGAAGTGTTTCCGAAGCTAGAAAGACATCTGTCAAATTCTGCTGCTTGGATGGGTTTTCAAGATCGGAGAAGTACAAAAGTGGATCAGCTACTTCGTCCTGTTAGCTCGAGAAATTCAAGACCACTGAAAATTTAAGTGCCTCTCATATTCTACTTTCTATAGTAAAGATTCCTATGCCATAGTCACTGAAGCGCATCATATCGACTTAAAAAGGGGAATCCAGGAAAGCCTTTGTATACCCCTGATGATCACCACTTCAAGTTCAATCAGCGAACGAACAGCCAATGTAGACTGCTGCCAAATTCTTCGAACGTTTAGAGCGAACCAAAGCGCGGCAGATTTAAGTGAAGATACGGCTTTGCATTTTATTTAGGAATGTCCTTATCTTACCCTTCATCAAGCGTACTTCCGTGTTAGATGTAGGTGGAGTCTTTTGCTCTTTGCGTGGGCTGTTATCAAGTCTACAAATCTTGGTCCTAGCTTTTTCATACATATATAATTAAGTGAGACACAATTTTTCAGCAGAAATAACACTGCATGTATAATGAATAATATTTAAAAGGCATTTACAAGTTACGAGTGCGCCACAAACAGATTCTTCCAGTTAGCTCATACCTTTTGGGCAGATAAATTTTGGGAGCCGGTCGTCGTTTTAAACAATATGACCTACTAAAAGCCAACGAAGCCACAAAGGCAAGGTATCCATATCTGATAGAGCTTCATTTTCTAAGACCAAAGAAAGCAACACTCGTTAAACTTACCGATAAGAATCGTTCAAGGTATTTACCTTTTGTGTTTACTATGCAGCTTAGGAATATCCTCAGTTCGGAGTCTTTTTGCTGCACTCTCACGTTAAAGTCATCAGCGTCCATAAAGGCTAGATATACGTATTTCTTTACATCCAAACTGTCAGTAAGCACATTTAACAATAAGCTCTTTGATCTAAGCTTAAGATTTGGTTAACGCTAGAATGTTGGTATGGCTGCAAGCCTTTGATATTTTAATATAAAAAAAACAAGAGCCAAATTCAAAATTTCGAAGCTTTCATTACATTAAATTTTTAATTTAAATCGTCAGAATATAATTTTGAATGATTCAGCTAAAGCCTGGAATACGTGATTTTTATAAAAGTTGGTTGGTTTTTTTCAACACCAACAGTGAAAATACATTGATGAGTTTGAGAACCACTCAAATCGCCTTTTTCTTGGGAGCGGCTTCATCTAACGCTGAAGAGCATTTAAGCACATACGTCTTCTGAGAAACAATGATGCTGGCGAGCTAATATCACAGCAAAAGTGGAGCTAGATGAAAAGTAGGTCTGTACTTGACGAGCGAAATCAGTTAACCAGAAAGTAGTCCTAGCACACAGAAAAGACAGGTCGATATCGATCAAACCTACATAGTTCGGGTGAACAAAGGACATTCACGAAGTTAATTTACCGCAGTTTCATCCTCCAGAAGGCAGCCGATGGTTATTGGATGCCCTTAATGAGACCCCTTAAGGCTTCAAGTCGAACTTAAATTTGGTCCATTAAAAAGCCTCTCTAAACGTTGACGCCTCGGAAGTCATAAACAGTCATTATTCGCGACTTTGCTATTTTAGGCAAAAAATCACAGAGTGGGCATCGAAAACCCCCAATTGATACACTAATGATCACTGCAGCCTCGGAGAATAACTCCATGGTGCGCCATCTGGGCTATCGTCGGCGATATCATTGCTCCATATTTCCATATTTCTTTAAGGATGCAAAAGGCATTTTTCGTTTTAAATCACTCGCTTTCAAGGGGTCTTGGAGACCCTTATAGTGTAAACACAACGCGGGTGGATAGGAGCAAGGCAAATATTGTGGCACGTTGATTTTGAGCTTCTTAAATACGAGCTAGAAAGAGTTTCTAAGCTTGACCAATTTCGACTTTAGGGTAAATAGATAATCATTCTTGGAGTGTAAAATATAATAGGGAAACTGTCGTAAGGGAGGAATACGACTGGCTTAATCTCAAAAAAAAAACGAGAACAAATACCAGAGAAGAAGTTGATTGAATTCGCATTGATTTTGCCTTCTATGAGTTTCAAGTCACCCGATTTCAAACTCTGTTGAGCAGGCACATTTTGTCACATTGCTGTCATTTTAACTAAGGAAGTATAACTAACCCACGTTTTATTCAGCAACAGTTACTTGGATGTTTTTGGAAAATTTCTTATGCCTGAATTTGATCAGTAAGAGATGCAAAATTGTGGTTCCCACATGATGCCGTCAGATTACACACAGTACGATGAACTTTCGATTTCTTTGTATGGGGATAGTTAAAGAAAAAGCTGTTCAGAAAAAACCAATAAAAAGGTTGCGAAATTCTTACAAAAATTCTTCTTGACGCCGCCGCAAAAGACAAACAATAAAACACAGAAGTGTATTTAATTTAAAAAAAAAAAACAAAATTATTTAAAATAAACAACTATCGCCGTGGAGCTGGAAACGCCCTTTTGTCGTGTTGTTGCTCTAGTACCGACACATTAACATATTTCAAGATCCCTCAATGAACGAGTCTCACTTGTTTGTGGCCACTTTTTTGTTTGTTTGTTTGACCACGGTTTTTGTTAAATTTTAAGACGCATTTCAATCTTTGCTAAATCAACATTTGTTTCAATGGTCGCACCATTCTGTCTGCCACGATCAAAACAAAAACTAACAATTTACATTCAAATCAAAGCAGAAAACCAAAAACAAGTTAGCTACATATTGTCCACTAGTTTGCATGAAACGAGCAAAAGTTCGCCCATACGAGACCAAATGTCGGCACACAAAAATAACAAAAAAACAAATAAATTCAGCACACGATGGCATATCAGGGCACGCATACAACATGACCAGTCTTAACGTCTTCGCAATAGTGTTTTCCATCCACGCATTACCCATACAGATGATGTGTTGTTACTTATGTTACATATGGAACCACACGTCCAAGTGACGTTCTAACACACCATCATTTGCGTCCGCTTCATTTAGCTTCGCCTACCACCATCAACTCTAACATTAACGGCTAAAATGTATGCAAAAGCCGCTGTCAGTACGCCAGCAGAGGGTCTTAAAATGCGGGCCGGGTCAGGCCAGGCATGCTTCTTAGGATGTTGTAGGTTATGTCTCTAGCACCATAGCACCGTAGCTATGGTAGTGAACTTTTTTGTGGCTTCCATAATTATTATGTTGCTCGTTTCGTGCTGGCCATACAAAGTGGTTGCGCATTTCTTTAGCCATTTGGCATTTCTATGACTGGCTTCCTCCGTGCCTCCCTTTCGTAAGCTGGTTCCTTTGTTTACCCCACATTCTTACGTGTGTACGCGTGTCATGTAAATGTACACTTCTATCGATAGCTCTATAGAGGCGAACTATTCTCCTCGGATTCGCATATTTTTTTTATGTACCCTACGCTATGCCATCGCCATTGTGTGTAAAAGAAATAAAATACACATACGAGTACACTGCTGTTCATAAGTTTCCGGACAGTTTATTCTACCAAAGAAAAAGTTTGTTTCTTTCATTTTTGCAATTAAAATTTAACTGAAGTGAAACTTATAAATTTGAAATCAAGTTAGACTTCTGCTTCGTATAAAAAATGCAACTAGGCCTTCTTTCGATCAACTAATTGATCTCCAGGCTTCTTGAAAGCTCTCCCAAAGTTTTTCGAACAATACTGTGAAATTCAGCCCGATACAGATCGAATCTGGTCAAGCTGCCATTTGTTGTTGGGATCAAATTCATGTAGATCGACTTTCCATACTAGCATAAGACGCTCGTGTCATCAATATAGTATTACACTAGCAGCTGAGTGATGTCGCAATCTTCCAGCGCACAAAATTTGCAAATAAAATATTAAAAAAAAAATTAGAAAATACTGCGAATTGTGTGAATGCAAATAATTGATATAGAGTTCTTCTGCGTCGATATTGGGATACTAAAAGACATCTGAGCTTCAATTCACCGTACAGTCTTATAATTCTTCGCCTTATTGTCATGCTCACCCTGTGCAAACTTAAGGGCATTCGTCATCCCGTTGGGAAAGGACGGATTATAAAAAAAGTACTACACACAATAAACCCTCCCCCGTTCAAGGCAACTTCAAATCTAATTTCCGTATTAAGAGTGAGATTTATGTTCCGTTCACTATGCCCATTTGTCGGGGAACTTTTTGGTGGCGCTGTAGAATATAGGAAGACGAATAAGCAAAAGCATAGAATAGAAAAGAAGAGAAAACCTTCAACGCTTACGCATGGGTTCATTGAACGGAAGTGATGATTTTGTGTGTGCGAGTTTGTAAATTTTTTTTTGGACAGAATCGGGAAGCAACGCTAGCAACATCAAGTTTCGATAGAGACGGGCAGCAATAGGCCTTAAAAGGTGATAGCTTTAATTTACCCGAGCTCTTGCATTCCTCGTTGCCGCAACCCTTCAAGCGCAGCAGCTTTCATATTTTATGCTGTGCCTGCGTTTTTCCGTGCTGTGCTTGCTGTCTTCGTGGTAATGACTGCGATGACGTAGTCCAATTACATTAAAAAAATATGTTATTCTATCGCGTGAAGAAAACTGGGTCGTTCAAAAGAACACACACACACCTACTATGTATGTACCTACCAAGGAATGAGCTAGTTGGAGGTGGAGTACAAAGAACCGAGAACCGAGTACGGGTAAGAAAAAGAACACAGAAATGAAACAAGTAATGCGGAAAATGGCAAACGAACAGCAAGGTGAATGGTTTTGGTTAATGGCTGCGCGGTCTGCCGATTTGAATCTTATCTGGCGGTTATATCGCAATCAGGCAATTTCGCATGGCTACAGTTTTTTTTTTTGTTGTTTTGGTATCTAGCTTCTAGGCAGGCATTAGCATTTCCGCATTTTGTGAACGCACTCAACTCAATCCACTTTTATGAGAATGTATGGTGGTAATAAAATATTCAGACACTGAAACTTTGACCCGAAAAAATAAAAGTTATCAGCGGAAATGAGTCACCTAAGTTTGCTTTTGATATATAAGAAAATCATAAGCTAAAATAAAAATAGAAAGACAACAATTTGATGGTTCTTCCATGAGAACACCTTGCACTTCTTTAAAGCTTTTGATAGCTCTAACAACATTTTCGACGTTCCCTCTTTCGAACTGTACGGACCGGAACTAAAAACAATAACTTTCCTTAGAAGACGTTAGATCCTTGGCATTCGATTCTTCTTCAATTTGTCTTAAAAGCTAGGATCAAAAATCGGAACCCGACGGGCAAAAATCATGCTCTGCAGAACACTAGACAAGTTCGAGGGAAAACGCCTCCGTGGAATATTTCGTAAAAGGACGGCTGAGGGCACGGAAAAAAACTGCCGACTACAGTGAACAATAACGCTCCAACTGAAACTGTCTTCGAATTCCAGCCTCCGGTTTAAAAATATAATTTAAAACTTTAAGCCTCGTACCCTAGAATATTGAGAATGGAAAGCAGTGTGAGCCTTTTCGCATTGATTACTTTTTGTCACAATTTCATTAATAATTGCGAATAAAATACTGCGAATTGAACGAATGAAAATAAGTTCGGACTCCAACTATAAAAACAATTGAAATTAAAATGCATCTGAGTTTCAAACCACTACACAATCCTCAAATGCTTCACTTAATCCATCCCAAATACTCAACACACGTTGTTTGAACGCAACGCATTTGGGCAATAAGTTCTCACACGTATTGGATATTCTCTTCAAGGTTTGATAGAGTTCTTGGAAGAACTATGTAGTGATTTATATTGTGTTGGACACGGCTTGTTTGGAAAAAAATGGCCAAGTCCGTGTCAGAACGAAAGAGGCTCGTACACACTGGAGGCATGTAAATTGTTCGTACATCACGGAAATCGAATCTTTTTGATTCGTTGGTATTTGGTATTCATTTTTAACTTAATACCTCCTCGCGTTCTTGAGAAAAAGGGTGGTGATAGACAAACGGACATCGAAGTGATCCGATAATGGTTCCGTTTTTCCTTTTGAGGAACAGAACTTTAAAAAGACTAAAGACTAAAGAACCACATCTTCAAGCTATGAATTTTTTCGCCATCAATTTGAATGGTTACATGAGAAAGCATAATTCTGATTAAGTATTGCAGCCATTCGTAATTTTGTTGACAAATGATCAGCCTTGCCAAACCAGAATTGCTCGTTCAAAAGTCATTGATGACCAAGAACCTAACTTGCCTTGAGGCTCCCATCAATTAGCTGATAAAAAGCCCTGCAATCCGTTTGTTATAATCTGCTGGTTTTCCATATTCCCAGACGGCATATTTGTGTTACATTTTTTTCCTGATAAGGGGCATGTGACAAGACTGCAGACTATGCGTATGTACCTCTAGCCAGCAGCTATAGGCCCTACTAACAAAGAAGTCATAAACAAAAAACACAATGAATAAAAAAAAAACTATGTGTGTTTGTGTGTGCACATGTTATCAGTAAATCAAAGCGTTTTCATTCTCGAAAAGTTCCAAGTCCAATCTGATTAGTACCTCCGGCCATAAGTCGTCTCTATACGGTCCTCCCATGCCCGTCTGTTGTGTCAACCCGGTATTCCCGCAGCACGCGTTATCAACGCCCGACTGCTTTTCGCTGGTTGTTGTATATTTACCAAGCTCTTATCCTCAAGCCCGTCAAAAAAGACAAAAAAAAAAAAAAGACAAGAGTAGATACGACTTCTGGTGACTGTGTTTTGTCGGTATCAATTTCAGTGCCACTGAATTCAATTTTTAT
Source organism: Orthonevra nobilis (assembly GCA_963555765.1). Taxonomy (NCBI): domain Eukaryota; kingdom Metazoa; phylum Arthropoda; class Insecta; order Diptera; family Syrphidae; genus Orthonevra; species Orthonevra nobilis. The sequence continues at coordinate 120,279,482 of OY743225.1, read as the reverse complement.
TTCATTGTCGACCATTTTGTTTGGGTGTTATGTCTAGCCTATGGCTTCAATGCAATTTGTCATCATCTAGACATCTAGAATACACAGACGCTTGCAGAGAGTCTTGAGCTTTTTTTATCGCTTAAAAAAAATTATACTGTGGCGTTATCGCGTTAAGTTAATTAAAATATGAATCGAAAAGACCGTCCTCTGGCCTGAATGCATATAATTTTATGTTTCATTTTGTGTTTAATCTGTTAATAGATTGAGATACATTTGTATCTTGAAGTGATGGCATGTTATTTGTTGTTATTGAGGAGACAAATTGTTGGCCATGTGCTTAAGTGGATTGGTTTGTTGTGTAATTACCATCTTTCGTGTGAACTACAGGAGTTATTAGCATTAACGATGTTATCATTAGAGCCAGCTTGTTGTTGGTAGTTAAGCAGTTGCAAGCAGCTTTGTAGTTTTTTTTTTTGAAGTATACGATGCAATTCATTCGAAAATCTGTGTACACAAAGCAATTCCAACTGAATTTATAATCGATGAAGGAATTCTTTGAGCAAAAATAAAATGATGGATGTCATACCCTATGTATAGTGACAGACGTCACGTACTCGAAGTGTGATCGATGTAATATGATAGCCTCTATCTTTCGCCTAAGCGTCTATGTCATACAAGACGCAGTTAAATGAGGTAGATTACTGATGATGATCCTCTAGACCATTCCTTAAGTCTTGTGCTGAGACCATTCTTTTTTTGCGTTGCTACAATATGGATGCCCTTGATAGTTAAGATGAAGGTGATAAGCGATCGTTATGGCTGCATTAAGAAATATATACTTTGAAAGTGGAGGACTAGTTAGCAATCGAATTTTCGACGTTTTGGGTGTGCATCATCAAGAGCCTTTGCTTAAAGTATGACAAAAGGCTTTTTTGGAACTGCTTTGCCGATAAGTGAGTATTATATAACACGATCTGTTGAAGTTGAGGTGAAGAGTCGACGACGTTCTGACATATGTTCAAAAAAAAAAAAAAAAACTGGAGTCCCGCAGGGTTCCATACTGTCAACAAAGCTTTTCTTTGATTTTCTTCTTTACAGAACTATCAGATTATTTTACAAGCAACCATATGTACTGATTTTATCATTGTAATTTACTGACTCTAAAGGTATGCGAGCACGAAATAAGCAAAGGGACAGAAGAAGAATGGAAAGTTTTTGAAGAGGTTTGCAACTCAGATGTGTATCAGTACGAATTGCTGCAATTTTTTAAGGACAATAACGTCGATATGAATATCCAATGCAAAGAAGGACACATTAATTCAATTGAACAATGAAATCATAAGGTCAAGTGAAAATCTGTAAAAATAAAGAGACGTTAAGAGCCTCTTACTTAAGGAAGCACCCATCGAATGGCGAGAATATAGATGACCAACCAACACATGTCACCGGGGCATCAATTTATGTCTCATGCTGCAATCTCATATCAGCTCAAAGCAGCTCGAAGGCAGTCGGTTTTCACTTTCAAGGGACATATTTTCAGTCACTTAAACATGCACAACTATTCAAGACACTTTAGAAATTGAACAGACTTTTGCTATCCAAATATATTTGTCCTAAACTCTATTGAGAACGTCCCAAGGAACTTAATTGAAGTTCTCTTGTCGAACGAAGAAGCAGCACGTTGGAAGGGGAGCTCTATTCTTCACTGGATTTTGGCACCTATAGTAGATGTCTTATATGGTCTTACCTTATGAAGTAAAATCTCCAATATGTTCAAAGTAGTCAATTGCTTTTCTGGTTTTTGATATTAGTTTGTGTACTGCCTCAAGGATCCATTTAAGGGCCTTTGTTAGTTTTTGAATTTGTTGCAGAATATGCTGTTGTAAGGCTTATTTCTTGACAACTAAACAAACGTTTTGGTTTCATTTAATCGATATCGTACAAAGAAAAAATCATTTTTTGTGATGCTATTTAGCGGAATGAAGATGAAATTCGAAGCGAAAATTTTAATGTCTTATTCTAATAACTTAAAAGAAGAGTAATTTTTAACAACTTTTCTTCGTAAGCAAGACTATTCAAGCGACTAGTTCGTAATGCTTGCAACGTTGACACTCAGACAACTCATACTGCAACCTCATTTTCATGCAAACAATATCAAATTGAGGCTTTCAGTTCTGCGGTTTCATTTAGCTTCATAAATGTTTGTCTACATCGGTCTAATTTTTATTCCTATCACTCACTAATAAATCATTATAGATACAGTTTATTTTTTTTCATACTTATAGATTGCCGCAAGGCGAAAAATCTGTTCAGTAGCGAGGAGGAGCGTAAACGAAATGAAATGAAAATTTATTGGCACTTTATATGTCATACGAATCAGCGACAGCGATTACGAAATTCGCATTCACACTATTTGGCAATGGATCGGGGTACTTTTGGGTGTCTGGACGTGCTTGATCGGTGCTAACATGATTTTTAATTTATTTCGTATTTGTTAAATTAGTCTCGATGAGAATTTTATATAATAAAATGCCTGACACAGTCTGCCGGCGATTTTCTTAAATATGCCATGCGTCATGTGTGTTATGACATCCATCAATGCGGGACTGAGTTTTTTTGAAATTTTTATTTGGTTTTTGGACAGAAGAATGAAAAAGACCTTGTTTTATGTCCTTCTAGGTCGTAAACGCATTTTTGAGCTTTTTCATCGTTTATCGTGAGGGTAGTCATTGAGTATGACAATATTACACCCTGATCAGGCTGGACCTGATTTTGTATTAGGTCAGGAGATCTATAGTTCTTTATAAAGGAGGCCAAACAATAAAGCTTTGTTCTCCTTCAAATAGAATATTTTCCATAGAATTTGTTGTCTTCTTGAATCACATGTGGCACCCATAAGTTATTACAGACCTTTAAAGTGACAAGAAGTATCTACACTCTGGAATCATGTTGGCTCCTCTGTTTCCACAGTCTTTAAGATTCTTACCAGAAATGAGGCATTCATTGACGAATTGGGGACATTTGACTAACTTTGGCATGAAATTTTCAGTCAGAGCCAATTTCGACCAGTTTTTCCGGTTTATTTTTTTCAGGAATTTGGTCCGATATCAAGAAGCAAGCAAAATAAAATGCTAACATCTCTTCAAAAAATATGCGTTTAGCTCTAAAAAATTTTCAATGGGACATTTCCTCATACAACTGAGTAGTTCTCTTTTTGCTTTGCAGGGTTCTGTACCCAAAGGTTGCCAGCCTCCGCTGTGCGTCCGTCAGTCTGTCACAAGACTGTATCTTCTAAACCATAACATGCAATTTTCACCGATTGTGTACTACTATGACCGCATTGATCCGGTTTCATGGAGCAGTTGAAGCTTGGTAGTGATTTTTTGAAACCTATCCGACACAAAGTAAGAGCCCGAAATCCGTCTACATTTAATTCCAATAAGAGATATGAAAAAAGTCACTTTTCAAAGAAGCATTAAAGAATTGAAAGCTTTTTTGTTGCAGGCCCATTGTACAAATGTGTGAATCTGTGACTCCAATTTTTTTTTGGCAATTTCATAAATGTCAAGGCGACTATATGACAACATAACCATTCGTCAGTTCTTTTACTTGTACAATTGTGCGATGCTATTGGAAAATTAAAATTAAAGAAATATTAAGTGATGCATACTGAACGGTGGCGCGGAACCCTTCGAGTCATTATATTTTTCTTTTGATTCGCCGAAATGACTTAAGACTTAAGTACTCTTCAATTTCTTTTTTCTACTTAAAAAAGCTCATGATATTTCAATCAAGTAATACACTGAAAGTAATTAACGCTTTGAAGTTTCAAAGTACAAATAGCCTGTCTAGAATGCATTTCGGGACGTAAAAGACGTTGATTTGTGCTGCTCCGTAAATAATGTTGTGAGGATAACGAATTGCGATTCAGTTCTGTTTGGTTTTACAATAAAGGTGTGGGAATAAGAAACTATTACAACTGATCTGATGTTTTTTGCATTCGTTACAATTCGCAGTATTTTTTTTCGATAGAAGCAGTTCAAGTAAAACTTTCTAAACAAACGAACCAGCTTACCGATCTTAAGAAAAATAGAATTGAGCTTGAGTTTGAAGACGAAAAAGATTTATGATGTATAAGCCTTAGGGTGCTTCCCAAACATCATTTATAATCTGAAGACGAAGACGAAGCCTCAAAGGCATGAAAAAAGATTTAGGAATCGACACTGGCTTTGAAAGATAAGGTGGGTTGATAGAAGGTGAAAACTTTCATGATTACATCCTAAAATTTAGGTCTTCCACAATTCGAGAGAACTAAAGACTTTACTATAGCCCCATCAAGGAGTTAAATCAAACCAAAGAGTTCGTTTTGAGTTATGCCAAGCGAGCATTACATTAAAGAAAAGCTGCAGTTCTTGAAGTATTCCAAATAGGGCCGAGATCGGTATTGATCATTAATATTCACAAAGTATCGAAGAGAAGAAGTGGAAGTCTCCTTTGACTGGCGAAGATGATAGAACTGAATATAAGGACCTTGAAAAAGATTCTGAATCGAAAGCAGATCACCAATGTTTTCTCCTGTAACAAGAGTGCTTCCATTCAAAAGGCATGTTTGCATGAAATTTACAATATACCTCGGCGTCTTGTTTTCATCCATCCAAGCATATTTAAGGCAAGTTCCTACGCAAACTAACATGGCTCTTGGGTGCACTCTTTTATCAGGACTGATTTGTCTCTTCAGACATGATTTAGAAGACATTCTTTCAATTAAAAGAAAAAAGAACATGATCCTAAATTAGCATCTCACATCGTTCGTAATTAAAAAAATTCATCTCTCGTGATCACAACGATCAAATGATCATCCAACAAGAATTGATCCTAATACCATAGTGGCCCCTCAGCAAGTGGAATTTTTTTTTTTTATTTACATTTAATAGTTTCAGGTGTTAATTTCTCCTCAGACCTTGTGACTAATTTAAACGTTTTCTTTTTCTTAATTAAACAAATTTGCTGCACTAAAAACGACAGACATTTTATTGCCGGCCTCAAAACCCAACTATTTGGCGTGCTTCCTTCGGTCGAATTGATTGAATGCCACAAAAACAAAAACCAAAAAAAAAGGTGTTAACTCAATCAAGGCTAATTTGGTGACTTTTTTTTTTAAATAAATTGCGAGTCTCTAAATAAACATAAAAAAAAAATAGAAACAAATTTAAAATCAATATTATTCGTCTTCTATCTTGCAACATTGTTGCATAAACATTTATAAAAAAAACATGGGAAAAATAAAATTTAACTAAAATATAAATTTAATTGAAATAATCACTTACAGGGTGTTTGTTGTGATGCTGTGAATTTAATTAAGCTACTCCTTTTCTTCTTTTTTTTTAAATTAATTTTTATACAATTTTATAGATATTTGTTGCACTTGGAAATTGAATAAAATAAAAAAAAAGATTTAGAATACGCTAGATTTTAGGATTGACTAAGTATTAACTGAATTATTAATTATCTAATTGGCTGTTTCATTATACGAAAAACCACATTTTTACGATTCATTTATTTATTTATTTTTTCTCTATTATTTCTCTGGCGTGTGAACGGACCTTAAGAGAACACTATTTTTTTTTTTTTCTTAGATTCAAACACACTTAATCCTTTACAGATTTTTTTCTTTCTTTTTCACTTTTTCTCATACACGCACATTCACTTTTTTTTTCTTGATTTAGCTAATTAATGCGATCTTTGGTTTTATTTTAAATAAAAATGTCATCTTTTTTTGACAGATGGATGCACTTTTGACAGGACATTTTTAATTTTTATTTGAACTTTTCCTGTCAGAGATGACTTGTTAGGGGTTTCCTGTTTATAATTTAATTGTGATTGACAGTTCAAGTGACACAACAGGGTGTTTTGTGACACGCTTTTATTTTTTTTTATTAGGAATGATTTAAGTTTGCTTTGTTATTTCAAAGGAACGTAAGATAAATAAAAACTCGTCGTTATCCTGGCTTTTAGTACACACAAATTCACTTGACTATGGCAGACGCTTGAAATGTAAACAAAATTGTAAGTGACGCCGACGACTGGGACATCCGAGAAGATACAAAACACAAATGAACCAAGGCGATGAAAAAAAAACCGTGTCAAAAAAATAACAGTAAATAAATAAATATACGTTTACTTATTTCTCGAGTTCTATTTTCGATTACTGAATGATATTTTGAGTTGTTTTTTTTTTTATATTGTATATTTCTTAGTTTTTTATTTTTTTTTTATTTGACTTTTCCTTTACACTTTGACAATTGAGATTTGATTTGCGGCGGTGCTTGTGCACTTGATTACGTTCGAATGCGGTTCATATTACTCGGTATCAGAAAGCTAACGCGATTTTAGCTTGGAAATGAAAAACAAAAACGCTTCCTCTGGTGGAAAATCAAATTAAAACAAATGTGGAAAAAAAACAAACGGAAAATGAATCCATTCCGTTCGAATGAAAAAATTGTGCTCCGCTGAATGTCTGGCGAGCGACTGAATCGCAACGGACAGACGGGCAGAGAGCTGCTTGGATTTTGTGGACTTTTGTCGAAAAGCGCGCCGCTGTACTCTGTCTCTGTATGGCAACAATAAATACAAAAACAAATAAAAATAAAAAAACAAGAACAAAAGCGTTGATGGTGTGTTTTTTTTCTGTGTTGTTTTTTTGTTGGACAGGCAGAGGCAGACACGGCGATAAAATAGTGGCGGCTGATAGCGTCGTCGCACAGTGGCTGCGCTGTCGCTGGGGTGAATGGCGAAATCAAAGCTTTCCATTGATTGTGATGTCTCACTTACTCGCATTACTCTGATGTCGATGGAAGTGGTTCAAAATGGAAGAGGGTTAAGGCTTGTTGAGGCGGCGAGTCATTTTTATTGTGCGGAGGGGGGGAGAGACAGCTGAAAAGCATACAACCACATGTTAACTGGGGAAGGAGTTGCCTATATAGTTGGCTCTGTTGCGCAACAGTGTTTTGATGCGGGGAGAGTATACGCCGGCCGGATGAAAAGAGAGGCCCGATTCGGTGAGTAAAAGAAAGCTCTTTTCTGAGTATCAAAGGAAGGGGAATGTTTTGATTATTGACTCCTCTCCGCGCGGGTGTCAAAAGAAGATTGATGCAGCAGAATGCGTTCTCTGCCTTGCAGTTGCAAGCGCTGTTGCCAGTTTTTTTTTCTACATTTTTTTTTAAATTTATGTTTTACAAGCTATTTGATGAGTGCCGCCGAATGTGTACGCCTTAACCCGAGGACATAAGGACGCTGAAGATTTTAGAGAAGCTACCACTCGCATAAAAAGTAAATATTTTCAAATGAGGTGCATTTCCATTACGGCAGCTACGTAAACAAGCAAAATTTTCATTTTTGTGTCTCTGAGCATTCACATGCTCACACATGCCTCCTGTTTAGCTTTTGAAGCTGCGACTTTATTGGACTAGTTTTATTCCCAAACGAGGGCGAAACTGTCAAAGAAGACCACTTCTAAGGCATGACAGCAGACCTTTTGTATCCAAAAATTGAGGGTTTAGACTTGGGCGAGCTATAAGACCATAGCCATGCCACTTGCTACCCAAGCCGACTTGACAAGTCGATAAGGTTTTTGATCGAATGAAGTAATCCGCCTGCTCAAAAAGTTTTCTTTATCCTTTTTATAAGAAAGCCAACGCGATTTTTATGGAGGCAAAGATATTGCCTTTATATCGGTAGGAATTTTGAAGCCAATTCCTAGGCCAACTTTGAACAAGATCTCCTCTTGGATGTTGCTTTAAGGCAGATGAAGACTGAGAAATCCTTTAGACTATTTATCGGCATTTCTTCGTTGTTTAAGAAAAGGGTTAAATGCCATTAGATCTACTTTAAAGCTTATTAAAATGTCAATCAATAAATCGAGATTTAACAGCACTTCGCCATCATTGATTCATAGCCCTAATACAGAAGAGCGATTGCGCCAGTCAGGACACCTAATGAATTGAAAAAAAATGAGAGAGGCAAACAGCAGCAGTTTAAAGAGAAGTATCGTTTTTCCGAAAAGGATTAAAGTACATAAAATGTTGATGTACCATGTTTCTTTAAAACAAAAAACGTTATAAAGCCAGGCAACAGATCCTATATGAAGGATAGGATGAAGGAGCAAAGACGAAAGAGTTCCCACCTTGATTATCTTTTTGAAGGAAAAAAACGCTCTGCAAAAGTCATCAGTAACGAAAGAGTCACCATAACTCCATAACAATGAGTTTTTCATTTAAACATAGATTTCGAGGAGAATGGATATCCTGCTCGTTTTCTGAGCTTTAAAGCTTAATCGGATAAGAGGCTTCGAGATTTGAGAACGCCTGGATCTAAGAAATGTAGCAGAACCGGAATCGGAATGCTAGTCGAAATTGTCTTTAGGCTAATAATTACAAGTGGATCGATAGGGGTGCAGCAGGAGGATGGACGAGGAGGTGGGAGGATTATTATGACCTAAGTTTTCTTACCTAAAAGAGTGAAGAATAACCTAAATTTCTGTCTTCAAATCGCCGCTGAAAAGTCTGCGGATTTTTTTATTATTATTGAAGTTTTCCTGTTTTTACAATATTAATTCGCAGCTGTGGCAACAGCGCTTCAAGACCACTTGTGAACTTCACGGAATTGCATGGCTTCCAGAAAATCCACCACAAAAGATGAGGAAGAGTTTCATACACCGCACATAAAAATAGGATAAGAATAAAACACTTGTTTCTCCGAAAATGAGAAGCTTTTCGCCGCGAAAACAACGCTCAAGTGTGTTTCCCCTTCCTCTGCAGTGCACTCCATTATGCCAATTCCCTTTTCATCTCATTCTGCCACCTAACCGAACAGTGTCTGCCATGCGCGTCTAATAAGATGAAAAATCCCAAGCATTCATTGCTCCCTTCCTATTTTGTCTGTACCTCGTACTCGTACACTGCACACACACTCATTATCACATTCATTTAGTGTTCATCCGATAAGGGTAATTCATTTATCGCTGTCTGGGTGTGGGTGATTTCCTCCTGTTTATCAATAAAATTCAACGCATGGAATGAGTGCGACCGACGGCGTGACGGTTGCGTCACGTGCTGCCGGTATTTTCCATGGAATGAGGGTTAAAACCCAAAACGGAAAACGATCCGTTCATTACCTGAGGAGGCATCGATAAGAGGTTCCAATGGAGAATTAAAATCCCAACTCGAATGGCCCTGGCACTCAATATTCTTCCATCACTTCCCGAATGTGGCAAACATCAATAAATCGGAGATGTGTGAACCATCGCAGCGTCAGCGCCTCCCTATTGTTGTTTTGCCTTTCGTTGGCTTTTATCCTCCTTTGCCAGCCATTTTCACTTCATCTTCGTCATCAAGGAGGTAGCTTGAGGAGCTACCCTATTTTTGCCTTTCCAAAAGCAATCGCAAACAGAGAGATGATGACGAAGACAAGGACGACCGACGATGCTGACGTTCATCATGAGGATGTAACGACAATGGTGAGGAACCTCTGCCCCAACTAATTATATAATAATAAGATGCAGGGGCGTTTGTATCTATGAAATGATTTTCATGTCCTCCTCAGCTCTGTGTCTTCCAGATACACATACTCTCCATACTCAGTCTCTATATAGATGCTTGTGTTTTTATGCAGGCGACTTTTGGGGTCAGGGATGATTATGCAGGGAATCCTAGAGGCTTCTTTTTTGCACTGTAATAGATCAGGGAGTCCCACGTCCATGGAGGAAGTAAGGCAAGAACAACAAACGCATTCTGCCATGGAAATGACGAGTATTAATGATTTTGTGATGACGAATGCAAGTTGAAATGTCCTCGAGTTGATTTGAGGACAGAATTAACGATGCCGGAAACGAAAGTTACAAAGGTTGGCTTCGTAGGCAACACACTTTTGGCCTGATTTGGTAGAATGTTGAAATTTCATAAATCACACAAGATGTAAGTCTGATCTCAAGCCTGAGTTTAAGCTGTTTTCGTTCCTTCACGGTCCCGAGCGCGCTGATAACTGTCTTCCGCGATCAAGCACGAGAGTTGGAAGGCACTTTTAGCTGGATTTTTGCCTGTTGGACTAGGGCCTCATATACTCACTCTTATGACCCTTTCGACATTCGGTTTGATTTAGAAGATCCGGCAAGATGAGTTTTTTGTCGAGCATGGTCCTTCGAGCTAAGAGTTTTGATCCGAGTTGCTTAGACATGAAAAACATATTGCCTGCCATGTTGGCAGTTGCTCGTTGCAATATTTGTTCAAAAACTAGGTTGAAGAAATTATATGACAGCGCACCTCCTCGCCGTAATCCGATGCAAATCTTGACCAATTAGGGCATTCTAGGTTCAACCTTTGCAGTTTAACGCGTGTTTTCGAGCGTTGCTTGACAAAGTTGACGGATCAGTTTTCCCACGATCGCGAATTCAGCCATCGCTGTCAAGGTAAGAATGTTATCAAATGCAGCTTTGAATAGGCGGTGAAATTTCGACTTGAAATTTTCTGGTACTCTCCAGGAAAAGCCATAGTGTCAAAATTTGGTCTGTTGACGATTGTATTGGTCAATTTGGGCCTTGAAAATCTTGAAAGTGATGTTAAGCAGAAATAGGTATACTTCTTTGGCATACATATACTTCTCTGGCATCTTTTCACGGCTCCACCTCTCACGAGTGACTTACAATCAATACAACAAGTACAAACTGTCAAGAAAAGCTTCTGGGACAGTTCAGTTTCAGTTGTCCGCCATGATTCTGTCCAAACTGAGAGATGATCTGGTGCATTGCTCAGTAAGTGTACAAGCGGAGCGGAGAGCAAAACCACGATATTTCTCTGAGCAATGAAAAAAGACCACGAGAGGAGAGCAAAGCCGCGATTTTTCTCAGAGCAATGAGTAAAGAACACGAGAGGAGAGCTTAACGCTAGTCAGACTGTGCAGCAAAGAGCAACGAGCATAGTGAAAAAAAAAAAACAGAAAATGTACATTATTTTTTTACATGCGAGAATTTTTCTTATGTGAAAAAGAATGGATTCTTATATTTGTTTTGTTTTCTTAGCTGAAAATACCAGGAAATATCAGGGTTTCCTGACACGCCGAAACAAAAGTGAAGGAATTTATGTATGATAATTAACCCATCGTGCGGTCTCCACGGTGAACACCATAATTTATTTTGAGAAATACATCGGAGAAGTCCGCTCGAAACTCCAAAAATACTTTCAATCGACATTGGAAATTGAACACTATTTGACGGAGAAGTGGACAAATTTTATCTCCACCCAATCGTACCTGATGAAAGTCCGATGAACAGCCTCATCATCATCAACTATTGTTGGGGGTCGTGAAGTCAAGTCAAAAATTTCCCAATTTCATCAGAGGGTAGTAAATGCTTTTAGGTAGCTAGCTGATGTTCTTGGAATTGCCATGAATGGAAAAGCAGAATCATCCAATAAATTGGTAACTGGAGCACCTATAATTAATGATCATCTCACTATCAACTGAATTGGTAGTTTCCTCAGGCAAACTTCCCTCAAAACAAAGGGGCGTTAAAGGATCTTTCAGGGATATAAGGCTATTTAATATTGCCAACGAGATTTGCAAGACGCTGCTTTGCTCCCTGGTTGACAATCTGCTCGATCATCGAGCGAAGTTGCACTCTACTACTACACATGTTTGATTTCACCGCTTTGCTCTTTTCTCTTTGCTCTTTTCTTCTGTTGCTCTCTTTAAGTACACTTATCTAACCTAAGTTCTTTTTATATTTCTGGTGGCAGTGTGGCCCAAAATAAATCACCCGATGTTGTGTTGCTGCATCTTTAAAATAAAACGACACAATTTCGTATATGGTTTTTTAATTACTTGTTTGGAATCTTGTTTTTTTTTAAATTGTCTTATGGAAATTATACAGGTTAACTCGGCGCTGTCATTGTCAATGACAATTAGTTTGGAGTCTTTTCATCGTTTATAATTGGTCAGTTATTCTCTCTAAGAGCTTCCAGATACTGTGTCTTTCTCATACAACCGCGACTTTGAAAAATCTAAAGAATTTGTAAGCTTCTCCGACATAAGGCGACCCTGAAACGCATCCTGAAAATGTCCATTATTTCGCAGCAGTAAAAATCTGATCGACCATGGTTCTGTAACCTTCACCAATCACAATAACCGTGTTACTCACGGCTTCTCAAAATTATTGGGGGCCCGATGACAGCTCCGGAATAAATGGCGCTCCATGAATTGATTTTGAGAGCCTCACTGCCGTTCAGATGGGCATAGGCCTCGTCGCTTATGATGAGATTCCACCGAAATTCATCCACTGCAACATTGATGTTCAGGGATCCGAAAGGCGCTCTGTAGGCGATAACTGAAGGACTGTCTGCACTTCGTCAGGAAACGTCTTCAACTTCCTTACTAAAATCCGATGCACAGATGAAGTTGTAATGGCCAATGGAGTGCCACGTCGTCTGGTCGACTTTTACGGCTCATCTGCATAACCTTTGACACATTTCGCGAGCACTATGTCACATTTTGGCGCCGGTTTTATTATTTGTTTTCCAGTCTCCTTGAAGCGAATGACTTACCTCCTTTTACTTTACCAATTGTCGTCAGCCGGTCGATAAATCTGCAAAAGTTTTAGCACCGTCCGACTGTGTGAAATATTTTGGGCCACCTTAAAGTAATTTAAAACATAGATTTCCATCTGATGAGAATGAGAACGACTTTTTGGAAGTACTGGAATATCATTCATCAAGACCTGAAGCCTTGTTTCATATTTATACTCAGAAAAGCCAGTAAGCATTTTACTGGCATCAGGATAACAAGCAAATGATTACACGTCCTTATATCGTCGCCTACATAAAGACTCAACACCAGCAGTTACAAGGAACCTCAATCCGGCTAGACGCATTAAGTCGAAGGAGCAACGAAAAATAAAAATAAATAAAACCCAAGAAAATCTTAAGAAAGAATCCTCAAGGACAACATAATTGATGTGCCTACAAATAAAATGGATAATATCAATTTAATTAGGTGGTCCCATCGAATGCCGTTGGCTATCGTCCGTCGTTATTGACGACTGCGACTCTTCAGCCAAAGACAATTGAGTGAGCTCTGGACAAAATCTCGTTTCCCACTGTTGCTGTGGTGTGCTATTAAAAACTCGTTAAACAAATAAAAGCTCATGCACAGGGATACATCTTGTGTATTTTTTTTTCTGCGCGTATCTGAGAGTTCTTCCTGTTTCTGCATATGTCAATAGATTGGCCAAGGAAATTGCAATACAAATATGCGAAGGTACAACTGAAGCTGCAGCTGTTACCTATTTTGTCGATGATGATTATGATGATGATGATTACTCCTACGGACACAAACCAACTCTTGTTCCTGTTCCAATGAGAGTGTGTATCTGTGTCCTTGGAGGGATTTTTTTTACTCAACGATTCAAGGAAATTTTGAATATGTACCCATAACAATCTTTAGCCTTCATTACGACTAAGGCACGTAAGCCGCCTTGCCACAGCAGGCCTAGACAATGTGTCACAATGTCAGACGATACGAACTCGGGTGTGTTTGTCATTGTCATATAAAGAAATTGTTTAATGAAAGTCTACCGAAATTGTTTACTTGCCGATTACGATAACAAGTGACACAATTTCTAAGGCAGACTACACACATGCTTGGAAGCCTTCCGATTTAAAACAGTGACGGGCGTTGTTACCCAAGAATATTGATACAATCCGTGCGCTTTAATGTGTGCTATTTCTATGTTGTTTTTTTTTTTTGGAATTGTTAATTGGTAAGGAAAACATGAGCTGTCCCAGACGTGCAAATGAAATTCCAATGAATTCAGGCCAGACAGTAGGTTACCAGACAGGAATCAAGCGACTTCCATAGAAGTCTGCTTAAATGTGTTCAGTTAAAGTGTAAACAAAAATTTAATAAGCCATTCTTGGTAATACGAGTATACCGAGGAAAATAGACGTATTTTTTGTTCAGCTTTAATGGTGTTCAGGGTTTAAAGGGAACCAAACGCCGCAAGCTTTCTGTTTTTATAACATTTTTTTTGTTTATTTTTTTTTTTAAATAAACCTTTTAAGGGGATGTAACAACCCTCATGCTGTTGATTCTTACCGTGGCTGTTGTTGTAATCCTTATTTGTGTGTCGTAAATTGATGAGCATTCCCAGCGCTGATTATTTCACTGGAGCACCTTTTGTAGAAATTCAACTTGATTTTTCGAAAGTGCAGAAAGCTGCGAAGAAATTTTGGATTTTATCCTTACAGAGTGATAAACTTACCCCACTCAATGTGACTTTCTGAACCAGTTATGTTATAACATTGTTGACATTTGTTGCGTTCGTCTTCTCATCTTTTTCCACGCTATCCAGCACATTAATCTGCAACGGTCTATTTTTCCTCATTGCTCTATTTTACCTTTGCACTGCAACCTACAACAATTCAAAAACAATGTGCTCTGATGCCTCCTTTCTCTCCCTTCCACTTCTGCTCGTGCTGTATGAAAAAACACTTTAAGGGTACTTACAATCCCTTGAGCACTATTTAAAAAAAAACACAGAGTTATAAAATTTTGAATTACGCTTTGTTTAAAAAATTGCAATCTGGATGTCGTTTACTTTTTAGATGTGATGGCGTATCGATTTTTGAAATTATGTATATAGCTGCAAATGCTAAAATCCCGTGATACTGCGAGTAGGCTTGACCTTTTCCTTCAACATGAAACCAGACAAAATCCTTCTAAGTCAACCTGATGTGACTTTTTTCTAGACGCACTTAAGGCCCTTCAGGAGACGCGATCTCTGTTCTTCAAAATCATCAAAAATAAGTTGAATCGCGCACTTTTTGACAGTTGTTCTTTCCTGAACTCAATTTGTCACCTGAAACGCTTTTGTTTCAAGATTGCCAACTCACTTATTACAATACAGTGACCTACATGCAGCTTGCCTTCATCATTTTGATGATCGAAGCTTGGGTGAACACTGCTTTTCATCCTTCACTTCTCCGGAAGGTGTTTCAAGTTGGTTGGACTAAGCTACGAAAACTTCCGCGATAGCCCGATCTCTGAACCGGACGTTCGGTCTTCCGAAGGTTGCGCAGACACTCTTAGCTGGACATTCTTATCCAATCGCTCTTTGTGGCCGGATTTATACCTTCTGGACTTGAAACACATCATTGTACATCTAACTTCCATTCGACCTCCTCACAGGACATATCCGTGGAGAATTTCTATCCGAAGGGCCTTTAATTCTTCCTTGCGAAATCTTGGTATTAGCCGACGTGAAAGTAGAGTTCCGATTGCTTAATGCTTACCTGCTACTGTCAAATCTTTCTGGTTGATGACATTTGAAGCATCGTTAGCGAACGGAAACCTAGCGCTATTATGCAAAACTGCCAAGGTGCCATTCACGTTTAATATGAATAATAGCAGCTCTAAACTAGATCCCTGAGGAACTACATATTTTACTTCTTCTCGTTGACTGAAGCTATTCAAAATTTTTACTTTTATCGCCTGTTTTTTAAGGTAGCTTTTGAACCATGCAAAAATTGTTGCCTTTAATGATATTTCAAATCAAAGAGAAACAAAGATACAACAGTCTGTTCTGAAGGTTAGGCAAATCTTTAAGATTTAGTCTGCTTGGATAAGTCCTCTCAGTCCTCTCAGGGCAAATCTAAAAAATCTTTTTTGAACTCTTTCAATCCTGGCAATATGATAATTGTATTTGTATCTTTGACTTGACAAGCATATTCGGTACTCGTATGGACAAAAGTTATGAACAATTGCTTAACAACATAAGTGTCATTAAACTGTCAAGACTCTCTAATAATCCAACCACGCATTGAGTTCGTTTTATTGGAAATAATGTTGTTTAAACTCAAGTCTCTGATCCAACACAACCCCTTAAACAGAGATATTATCAACACTACACCTTATCGAACAATACTAGAGAGGTTTTTCATAAAAATTTAATGGCATAAGGTTTGTTGACATTAAAGAACAAAAAATTATTGGTAAACGCATCAAGAATCTTCAGTGTTATGTTTCTTCTTAAGGAAAATAATATTATCAGCATGAATAAAAGATTGTGAGCTTCTGTGAAGCGCAGGAAAAGTAACAAGCAACCTAACCACGCTTTAATATCGCACCCCAGGCAGAAATCTGGTTCAAAACTTGAACGGCAAAGCAAACAAAAAGGAGGCTATATTGCATAAAAGCCGGCCAGATCACCAGGCGCCCAGAAGGGCAGGAAAGGTAACAAGCATCACAACCACACTTTAATATCGCAAGCCGGGCAGAAATCCTGTTCAAAATTTTAACGGCAAAGTAAACAAAAACGAAACCAGAACTGCAAATATCTTGCCGATATGGCATATAATCCGGCCAGATCACCAGGCGCCCAGAAACGCAGGAAAAGTAAAAAGCATGGCAACCACGCTTTAATATCGCATCCCAGGCAGAAATCTGGTGCAAAACTTGAACGGCAAAGTAAACAAAAACGAGCCGATATTGCATAAAAGCCGGCCAGATCACCAGGCGCCCAGAAATGCAGGAAAAGTAACAAGCATCCCAACCATGCTTTAGTATGGCACCTCAGGCAGAAATCTGGTTCAAAACTTGAACGGCAAAGCAAACAAAAACGAGTCGATATTGCATAAAAGCCGGCCAGATCACCAGGCGCCCAGAAATGCAGGAAAAGTAACAAGCATCCCCACCACGCTTTAATATCGCACCACAGGCAGAAATCTGGTTCAAAACTTGAACGTCAAAGTAAACAAAAACGAGCCGGTATTGCATAAAATTCGATCAGTTAACCAGGCGCCCAGAAACGCAGGAAAAGTAAAAAGCATCGCAACCACGCTTTAATACCGCACGCCAGGCAGAAATCCTGTTCAAAACTTGAACGTTAAAGTAAACAAAAACGAGCCGATATTGCATAAAAGCCGGCCAGATCACCAGGCGCCCAGAAGCGCAGGAAAATTAACAAGCAACCCAACCACGCTTTAATATGCCACGCCAGGCAGAAATCCTGTTCAAAACTTGAACGGCAAACTAAACAAAAACGAGCCGATATTTCATAAAATCCGACCAGGTAACCAGGCGCCCAGAAGGGCAGGAAAGGTAACAAGCAACCTAACCACGCTTTAATATCGCACGCCAGGCAGAAATCTGGGTCCAAACTTGAACGGCAAAGTAAACAAAAACGAGCCGATATTGCATAAAAGCCGGCCAGATCACCAGGCGCCCAGAAGCGCAGGAAAAGTAACAAGCATCCCAACCACGCTTTAATATCGCACCCCATGCAGAAATCTGGGTCCAAACTTGAACTGCAAAGCATGCAAAAACGAGCCGATATTGCTTAAAAGCCGGCCAGATCACCAGGTGCCCAGAAACGCAGGAAAAGTAACAAGCATCCCAACCACGATTTAATGTCGCACCCCAGGTAGAAATCTGGTTCAAAACTTGAACGGCAAAGTAAACAAAAATGAGCCGATATTGCATAAAAGCCGGCCAGATCACCAGGCGCCCAGAAGCGCAGGAAAAGTAACAAGCATCCCAACCACGCTTTAATATCGCACGCCAGGCAGAAATCTGGTTCAAAACTCCGGCTAGATAACCAGGCCGATATTGCATTAAAGCCGGCCAGATTACCAGGCGCCCAGAAACGCAGGAAAAGTAACAAGCATCCCAACCACGCTTTAATATCGCCCCCCAGGAAGAAATCTGGTTCAAAACTTGAACGGCAAAGTAAACAAAAACGAGCCGATATTGCATAAAAGCCAGCCAGATCACCAGGCGCCCAGAAACGCAGGAAAAGTAACAAGCATCTCAACCACGCTTTAATATCGCACCCCAAGCAGAAATCTGGTTCAAAACTTGAACGGCAAAGTAAACAAAAACGAGCCGATATTGCATAAAAGCCAGCCAGATCACCAGGCGCCGAGAAGCGCAGGAAAAGTAACAAGCATCCCAACCACGCTTTAATATGGCACCCCAGGCAGAAATCTGGTTCAAAACTCCGGCTAGATAACCAGGCGCCCAGAAAGGCAGGAAAAGAAAAAAGCATCCCAACTACGCTTTAATATCGCACCCCAGGCAGAAATCTGGTTCAAAACTTGAACGGAAAAGTAAACAAAAACGAGCCGATTTTGCATAAAATCCGACCAGATAACCAGGCGCCTAGAAACGCAGGAAAAGTAACCAGCATCCCAACCATGCTTTAATATCGCACCCCAGGCAGAAATCTGGTTCAAAACTCCTTCTAGATAACCAGGCGCCCAGAAAGGCAGGAAAAGAAAAAAGCATCCCAACTACGCTTTAATATCGAACCCCAGGAAGAAATATGGTTCAAAACTTGAACGGCAAAGCAAACAAAAACGAGCCGATATTGCATAAAAGCCGGCCAGATCACCAGGCGCCCAGAAATGCAGGAAAAGTTAAAAGCATCCCTACCACGCTTTAATATGGCACCCCAGGCAGAAATCTGGTTCAAAGCTTGAACGGCAAAGCAAACAAAAACGAGCCGATATTGCATAAAATCCGACCAGATAACCAGGCACCCAGAAACGCAGGAAGAGTAACAAGCATCCCAACCACGCTTAAATATCGCACCCAGGCAGAAATCTGGTTCAAAACTTGAACGGCAAAGTAAACAAAAACGAGCCGATATTGCATAAAAGCCGGCCAGATCACCAGGCGCCCAGAAATGCAGGAAAAGTAAAAAGCATCCCTACCACGCTTTAATATGGCACCCCAGGCAGAAATCTGGTTCAAAGCTTGAACGGCAAAGCAAACAAAAACGAGCCGATATTACATAAAATCCGACCAGATAACCAGGCACCCAGAAACGCAGGAAGAGTAACAAGCTTCCCAACCACGCTTAAATATCGCACCCCAGGCAGAAATCTGGTTCAAAACTTGAACGGCAAAGTAAACAAAAACGAGCCGATATTGCATAAAAGCCGGCCAGATCACCAGGCGCCCAGAAATGCAGGAAAAGAAAAAAGCATCCCTACCACGCTTTAATATGGCACCCCAGGCAGAAATCTGGTTCAAAGCTTGAACGGAAAAGTAAACAAAAACGAGCCGATTTTGCATAAAATCCGACCAGATAACCAGGCGCCCAGAAACGCAGGAAAAATAACAAGCATCCCAACCACGCTTTAATATCGCACCCCAGGAAGAAATATGGTTCAAAACTTGAACGGCAAAGCAAACAAAAACGAGCCGATATTGCATAAAATCCGACCAGATAACCAGGCGCCCAGAAATGCAGGAAAAGTAACAAGCATCCCAACGACGCTCTAGTATCGCACGTTAGGCAGAAATACTGTTCAAATCTTGAACCGCAAAGTAAACAAAAACGAAACCAGAACTGCAAATATCTTGCCGATATTGCATAAAAGCCGGCCAGATCACCAGACGCCCAGAAATGCAGGAAAAGTAACAAGCATCCCAACCACGCTTTAATATGGCAACCCAGGCAGAAATCTGGTTCAAAACTTGAACGGCAAAGCATGCAAAAACGAGCCGATATTGCATAAAAGCCGGCCAGATCACCAGGCGCCCAGGAAGGCAGGAAAAGAAAAAAGCATCCCAACCACGCTTTAATATCGCACCCCATGCAGAAATCTGGTTCAAAGCTTGAACGGAAAAGTAAACAAAAACGAGCCGATTTTGCATAAAATCCGACCAGATAACCAGGCGCCCAGAAATGCAGGAAAAGTAACAAGCATCCCAACGACGCTCTAGTATCGCACGTTAGGCAGAAATACTGTTCAAATCTTGAACCGCAAAGTAAACAAAAACGAAACCAGAACTGCAAATATCTTGCCGATATTGCATAAAAGCCGGCCAGATCACCAGACGCCCAGAAATGCAGGAAAAGTAACAAGCATCCCAACCACGCTTTAATATGGCAACCCAGGCAGAAATCTGGTTCAAAACTTGAACGGCGAAGCATGCAAAAACGAGCCGATATTGCATAAAAGCCGGCCAGATCACCAGGCGCCCAGAAATGCAGGAAAAGTAACAAGCATCCCAACCACGCTTAAATATCGCACCACAGGCAAAAATCTGGTTCAAAACTTGAACGGCAAAGAAAACAAAAACGAGCCGATATTGCATAAAAGCCGGCCAGATCACCAGGCGCCCAGAAACGCAGGAAAAGTAACAAGCATACCAACTATGCTTTAATATCGCACCCCAGGCAGAAATCTGGTTCAAAACTTGAACGGCAAAGTAAACAAAAACGAGCCGATATTGCATAAAAGCCGGCCAGATCACCAGGCGCCCAGAAATGCAGGAAAAGCAACAAGCATCCCAACCACGCTTTAATACCGCACGCCAGGCAGAAATCCTGTTCAAAACTTGAACGTTAAAGTAAACAATAACGAAACCAGAACTGCAAATATCTTGCCGATATTGGATAAAATCCGGCCAGATCACCAGGAGCCAAGAAACGCAGGAAAAGTAACAAGTATCCCAACCACGCTTTAATATCGCAAGCCAGGCAGAAATCTGGTTCAAAACTTGAACGGCAAAGCAAACAAAAACGAGTCGATATTGCATAAAAGCCGGCCAGATCACCAGGCGCCCAGAAACGCAGGAAAAGTAACAAGTATCCCAACCACGCTTTAATATCGCACGCCAGGCAGAAATCTGGTTCAAAACTTGAACGGCAAAGCAAACAAAAACGAGTCGATATTGCATAAAAGCCGGCCAGATCACCAGGCGCCCAGAAACGCAGGAAAAGTAACAAGTATCCCAACCACGCTTTAATATCGCACGCCAGGCAGAAATCTGGTTCAAAACTTGAACGGCAAAGTAAACAAAAACGAGCCGATATTGCATTAAAGCCGGCCAGATCACCATGCGCCCAGAAATGCAGGAAAAGTAACAAGCATCCCAACCACGCTTTAATATGGCAACCCAGGCAGAAATCTGGTTCAAAACTTGAACGGCAAAGCAAACAAAAACGAGTCGATATTGCATAAAAGCCGGCCAGATCACCAGGCGCCCAGAAATGCAGGAAAAGCAACAAGCATCCCAACCACGCTTTAATACCGCACGCCAGGCAGAAATCCTGTTCAAAACTTGAACGTTAAAGTAAACAATAACGAAACCAGAACTGCAAATATCTTGCCGATATTGGATAAAATCCGGCCAGATCACCAGGAGCCAAGAAACGCAGGAAAAGTAACAAGTATCCCAACCACGCTTTAATATCGCACGCCAGGCAGAAATCTGGTTCAAAACTTGAACGGCAAAGCAAACAAAAACGAGTCGATATTGCATAAAAGCCGGCCAGATCACCAGGCGCCCAGAAACGCAGGAAAAGTAACAAGTATCCCAACCACGCTTTAATATCGCACGCCAGGCAGAAATCTGGTTCAAAACTTGAACGGCAAAGCAAACAAAAACTAGTCGATATTGCATAAAAGCCGGCCAGATCACCAGGCGCCCAGAAACGCAGGAAAAGTAACAAGTATCCCAACCACGCTTTAATATCGCACGCCAGGCAGAAATCTGGTTCAAAACTTGAACGGCAAAGTAAACAAAAACGAGCCGATATTGCATTAAAGCCGGCCAGATCACCATGCGCCCAGAAATGCAGGAAAAGTAACAAGCATCCCAACCACGCTTTAATATGGCAACCCAGGCAGAAATCTGGTTCAAAACTTGAACGGCAAAGCAAACAAAAACGAGCCGATATTGCATAAAATCCGGCCAGATCACCAGGCGCCCAGAAACGCAGGAAAAGTAACAAGTATCCCAACCACGCTTTAATATCGCACGCCAGGCAGAAATCTGGTTCAAAACTTGAACGGCAAAGCAAACAAAAACGAGTCGATATTGCATAAAAGCCGGCCAGATCACCAGGCGCCCAGAAACGCAGGAAAAGTAACAAGGATCCCAACCACGCTTTAATATGGCAACCCAGGCAGAAATCTGGTTCAAAACTTGAACGGCAAAGCAAACAAAAACGAGCCGATATTGCATAAAATCCGGCCCGATCACCAGGCGCCCAGAAACGCAGGAAAAGTAACAAGTATCCCAACCACGCTTTAATATCGCACGCCAGGCAGAAATCTGGTTCAAAACTTGAACGGCAAAGCAAACAAAAACGAGTCGATATTGCATAAAAGCCGGCCAGATCACCAGGCGCCCAGAAACGCAGGAAAAGTAACAAGCATCCCAACCACGCTTTAATATGGCAACCCAGGCGGAAATCTGGTTCAAAACTTGAACGGCAAAGCAAACAAAAACGAGCCGATATTGCATAAAATCCGGCCAGATCACCAGGCGCCCAGAAACGCAGGAAAAGTAACAAGTATCCCAACCACGCTTTAATATCGCACGCCAGGCAGAAATCTGGTTCAAAACTTGAACGGCAAAGCAAACAAAAACGAGTCGATATTGCATAAAAGCCGGCCAGATCACCAGGCGCCCAGAAATGCAGGAAAAGTAACAAGCATCCCAACAACGCTTTAATATGGCAACCCAGGCAGAAATCTGGTTCAAAACTTGAACGGCAAAGCAAACAAAAACGAGCCGATATTGGATAAAATCCGGCCAGATCACCAGGCGCCCAGAAACGCAGGAAAAATAACAAGCATCCCAACCAAGCTTTAATATCGCACCCCAGGCAGAAATCTGGTACAAAACTTGAACGGCAAAGCAAACAAAAACGAGCCGATATTGCATAAAATCCGGCCAGATCACCAGGCGCCCAGAAACGCAGGAAAAGTAACAAGCATCCCAACCACGCTTTAATATGGCAACCCAGGCAGAAATCTGGTTCAAAATTTGAACGGCAAAGCAAACAAAAACGAGCCGATATTGCATAAAAGCCGGCCAGATAACCAGGCGCCCAGAAATGCAGGAAAAGTAACAAGCATCCCAACCACTCTTTAATACCGCACGCCAGGCAGAAATCTGGTTCAAAACTTGAACGTCAAAGTAAATAAAAACGAGCCGGTATTGCATAGAATTCGACCAGTTTAACAGGCGCCCAGAAACGCAGGAAAAGTAAAAAGCATCCCAACCACGCTTTATTATGGCAACCCAGGCAGAAATCTGGTTCAAAACTTGAACGGCAAAGCAGACAAAAACGAGCCGATATTGGATAAAAGCCGGCCAGATCGCCAGGCGCCCAGAAATGCAGGAAAAGTAACAAGCATCCCAACCACGCTTTAATACCGCACGCCAGGCAGAAATCCTGTTCAAAACTTGAACGTTAAAGTAAACAAAAACGAGCCGGTATTGCATAAAATTCGACCAGTTAACCAGGCGCCCAGAAACGCAGGAAAAGTAAAAAGCATCCCAACCACGCTTTAATATGGCACCCCAGGGAGAAATCTGGTTCAAAACTTGAACGGCAAAGCAAACAAAAACGAGCCGATATTGCATAAAATCCGACCAGATAACCAGGCACCCAGAAACGCAGGAAGAGTAACAAGCATCCCAACCACGCTTTAATATCGCACCCCAGGCAGAAATCTGGTTCTAAACTTGAACGGCAAAGCAAACAAAAACGATATTGAATAAAAGCCGGCCAGATCACCAGGCGCCCAGAAATGCAGGAAAAGTAACAAGCATCCCAACCACGCTTTAATATCGCACCACAGGCAGAAATCTGGTTCAAAACTTGAACGGCAAAGTAAACAAAAACGAGCCGATATTGCATAAAAGCCGGCCAGATCACCAGGCGCCCAGAAACGCAGGAAAAGTAACAAGCATCCCAACCACGCTTTAATATCGCACCCCAGGCAGAAATCTGGTTCAAAACTTGAACGGCAAAGTTAACAAAAACGAGCCGATATTTCATAAAATCCGACCAGATCACCAAGCGCCCAGAAGGGCAGGAAAGGTAACAAGCAACCTAACTACGCTTTAATATCGCACGCCAGGCAGAAATCCTGTTCAAAACTTGAACCGCAAAGTAAACAAAAACAAAATCAGAACTGCAAATATCTTGCCGATATTGCATAAAATCCGGCCTGATCACCAGGCGCCTAGAAACGCAGGAAAAATAACAAGCATCCCAACCAAGCTTTAATATCGCACCCCAGGCATAAATCTGGTTCAAAACTTGAACGGCAAAGCAAACAAAAACGAGCCGATATTGCATAAAAGCCGGCCAGATAACCAGGCGCCCAGAAATGCAATAAACGTAACAGGCATCCCAACCACGCTTTAGTACCGCACGCCAGGCAGAAATCATGTTCAAAACTTGAACGTTAAAGTAAACAAAAACGAAACCAGAACTGCAAATATCTTGCCGATATTGCATAAAATCCGGCCAGATCACCAGGCGCCCAGATATGCAGGAAAAGTAACAAGCATCCCAACCACGCTTTAATATGGCACCCCAGGCAGAAATCTGGTTCAAAACTTGAACGGCAAAGCAAACAAAAACGAGCCGATATTGCATAAAATCCGGCCAGATCACCAGGCGCTCAGAAACGCAGGAAAAGTAACAAGCATCCCACCCACGCTTTAATATCGCTTCCCAGGCAGAAATCTGGTTCAAAACTTGAACGGCAAAGTAAACAAAAACGAGCCGATATTGCATAATAGCCGGCCAGATCACCAGGCGCCCAGAAATGCAGGAAAAGTAACAAGCATCCCAACCACGCTTTAATACCGCACGCCAGGCAGAAAACCTGTTCAAAACTTGAACGTTAAAGTAAACAAAAACGAAACCAGAACTGCAAATATCTTGCCGATATTGGATAAGATCCGGCCAGATCACAGGCGCCCAGAAACGCAGGAAAAGTTACAAGCATCCCAACCACGCTTTAATATGGCACCCCAGGCAGAAATCTGGTTCAAAACTTGAACGGCAAAGCAAACAAAAACGAGCCGATATTGCATAAAATCCGGCCAGATCACCAGGCGCCCAGAAACGCAGGAAAAGTAACAAGCATCCTAACCACGCTTTAATATGGCAACCCAGGCAGAAATCTGGTTCAAAACTTGAACGGCAAAGCAAACAAAAACGAGCCGATATTGCATAAAATCCGGCCAGATCACCAGGCGCGCAGAAACGCAGGAAAAAAAACAAGCATCCCAACCACGGTTTAATATCGCACCCCAGGCAGAAATCTAGTTCAAAACTTGAACGGCAAAGCAAGCAAAAACGAGCCGATATTGCATAAAAGCCGGCCAGATCACCAGGCGCCCAGAAATGCAGGAAAAGTAAAAAGCATCCCAACCACGCTTTAATATGGCACCCCAGGCAGAAATCTGGTTCAAAACTTGAACGGCAAAGCAAACAAAAACGAGCCAATTTTGAATAAAAGCCGGCCAGATCACCAGGCGCAAGCATCCCAACAAGCATTCCAACCATGCTTTAATATCGCACCACAGGCAGAAATCTGGTTCAAAACTTGAACGGCAATGTAAACAAAAACGAGCCGATATTGCATAAAAGCCGGCCAGATCACCAGGCGCCCAGAAACGCAGGAAAAGTAACAAGCATCCCAACCACGCTTTAATATCGCACCCCAGGCAGAAATCTGGTTCAAAACTTGAACGGCAAAGTAAACAAAAACGAGCCGATATTTCATAACCAGGCGCCCAGAAACGCAGGAAAAGTAACAAGCATTCCAACCACGCTTTAATATCGCACGCCAGGCAGAAATCTGGTTCAAAACTTGAACGGCGAAGTAAACAAAAACGAGCCGATATTGCATAAAAGCCGGCCAGATAACCAGGCGCCCAGAAGCGCAGGAAAAGTAACAAGCATCCCAACGACGCTTTAATATCGCACGCCAAAAAAAACGTTCAAAACTTGAACGTTAAAGTAAACAAAAACGAAACCAGAACTGCAAATATCTACCATCTACCACGCTTTAATATGGCACCCCAGGCAGAAATCTGGTTCAAAACTCGAACGGCAAAGCAAACAAAAACGAGCCAATATTGAATAAAAGCCGGCCAGATCACCAGGCGCCCAGAAATGCAGGAAAAGTAACAAGTATCCCAACCACGCTTTAATATCGCACCACAGGCAGAAATCTGGTTCAAAACTTGAACGGCAAAGTAAACAAAAACGAGCCGATATTGCATAAAAGCCGGCCAGATCACCAGGCGCCCAGAAACGCAGGAAAAGTAACAAGCATCCCAACCATGCTTTAATATCGCACCCCAGGCAGAAATCTGGTTCAAAACTTGAACGGCAAAGTTAACAAAAACGAGCCGATATTTCATAAAATCCGACCAGATCACCAGGCGCCCAGAAATGCAGGAAAAGTAAAAAGCATCCCAACCACGCTTTAATATGGCAGCCCAGGCAGAAATCTGGTTCAAAACATGAACGGCAAAGCAAACAAAAACGAGCCTATATTGCATAAAAGCCGGCCAGATAACCAGGCGCCCAGAAATGCAAGAAACGTAACAGGCATCCCAACCACGCTTTAGTACCGCACGCCAGGCAGAAATCCTGCCAATATTTCATAAAATCCGACCAGATAACCAGGCGCCCAGAAGGGCAGGAAAGGTAACAAGCAACCTAACCATGCTTTAATATCGCACGCCAGGCAGAAATCCTGTTCAAAACTTGAACCGCAAAGTAAACAAAAACAAAACCAGAACTGCAAATATCTTGCCGATATTGCATAAAATCCGGCCAGATCACCAGGCGCCCAGAAACGCAGGAAAAATAACAAGCATCCCAACCAAGCTTTAATATCGCACCCCAGGCATAAATCTGGTTCAAAACTTGAACGGCAAAGCAAACAAAAACGAGCCGATATTGCATAAAAGCCGGCCAGATCACCAGGCGCCCAGAAATGCAGGAAAAGTAAAAAGCATCCCAACCACGCTTTAATATGGCAGCTCAGGCAGAAATTTGGTTCAAAACATGAACGGCAAAGCAAACAAAAACGAGCCTATATTGCATAAAAGCCGGCCAGATAACCAGGCGCCCAGAAATGCAAGAAACGTAACATGCATCCCAACCACGCTTTAGTACCGCACGCCAGGCAGAAATCGTGTTCAAAACTTGAACGTTAAAGTAAACAAAAACGAAACCAGAACTGCAAATATCTTGCCGATATTGCATAAAATCCGGCCAGATCACCAGGCGCCCAGAAACGCAGGAAAAGTAACAAGCATCCCAACCACGCTTTAATACCGCACGCCAGGCAGAGATCCTGTTCAAAACTTGAACGTTAAAGTAAACAAAAACGAAACCAGAACTGCAAATATCTTGCCGATATTGGATAAAATCCGGCCAGATCACCAGGCGCCCAGAAACGCAGGAAAAATAACAAGCATCCCAACCACGCTTTAATATCGCACCACAGGCAGAAATCTGGTTCAAAACTTGAACGGCAATGTAAACAAAAACGAGCCGATATTGCATAAAAGCCGGCCAGATCACCAGGCGCCCAGAAACGCAGGAAAAGTAACAAGCATCCCAACCACGCTTTAATATCGCACCCCAGGCAGAAATCTGGTTCAAAACTTGAACGGCAAAGTAAACAAAAACGAGCCGATATTTCATAACCAGGCGCCCAGAAACGCAGGAAAAGTAACAAGCATTCCAACCACGCTTTAATATCGCACGCCAGGCAGAAATCTGGTTCAAAACTTGAACGGCGAAGTAAACAAAAACGAGCCGATATTGCATAAAAGCCGGCCAGATAACCAGGCGCCCAGAAGCGCAGGAAAAGTAACAAGCATCCCAACGACGCTTTAATATCGCACGCCAAAAAAAACGTTCAAAACTTGAACGTTAAAGTAAACAAAAACGAAACCAGAACTGCAAATATCTACCATCTACCACGCTTTAATATGGCACCCCAGGCAGAAATCTGGTTCAAAACTCGAACGGCAAAGCAAACAAAAACGAGCCAATATTGAATAAAAGCCGGCCAGATCACCAGGCGCCCAGAAATGCAGGAAAAGTAACAAGTATCCCAACCACGCTTTAATATCGCACCACAGGCAGAAATCTGGTTCAAAACTTGAACGGCAAAGTAAACAAAAACGAGCCGATATTGCATAAAAGCCGGCCAGATCACCAGGCGCCCAGAAACGCAGGAAAAGTAACAAGCATCCCAACCATGCTTTAATATCGCACCCCAGGCAGAAATCTGGTTCAAAACTTGAACGGCAAAGTTAACAAAAACGAGCCGATATTTCATAAAATCCGACCAGATCACCAGGCGCCCAGAAATGCAGGAAAAGTAAAAAGCATCCCAACCACGCTTTAATATGGCAGCCCAGGCAGAAATCTGGTTCAAAACATGAACGGCAAAGCAAACAAAAACGAGCCTATATTGCATAAAAGCCGGCCAGATAACCAGGCGCCCAGAAATGCAAGAAACGTAACAGGCATCCCAACCACGCTTTAGTACCGCACGCCAGGCAGAAATCCTGCCAATATTTCATAAAATCCGACCAGATAACCAGGCGCCCAGAAGGGCAGGAAAGGTAACAAGCAACCTAACCATGCTTTAATATCGCACGCCAGGCAGAAATCCTGTTCAAAACTTGAACCGCAAAGTAAACAAAAACAAAACCAGAACTGCAAATATCTTGCCGATATTGGATAAAATCCGGCCAGATCACCAGGCGCCCAGAAACGCAGGAAAAATAACAAGCATCCCAACCACGCTTTAATACCGCACGCCAGGCAGAGATCCTGTTCAAAACTTGAACGTTAAAGTAAACAAAAACGAAACCAGAACTGCAAATATCTTGCCGATATTGGATAAAATCCGGCCAGATCACCAGGCGCCCAGAAACGCAGGAAAAATAACAAGCATCCCAACCACGCTTTAATATCGCACCACAGGCAGAAATCTGGTTCAAAACTTGAACGGCAAAGTAAACAAAAACGAGCCGATATTTCATAACCAGGCGCCCAGAAACGCAGGAAAAGTAACAAGCATTCCAACCACGCTTTAATATCGCACGCCAGGCAGAAATCTGGTTCAAAACTTGAACGGCGAAGTAAACAAAAACGAGCCGATATTGCATAAAAGCCGGCCAGATAACCAGGCGCCCAGAAGCGCAGGAAAAGTAACAAGCATCCCAACGACGCTTTAATATCGCACGCCAAAAAAAACGTTCAAAACTTGAACGTTAAAGTAAACAAAAACGAAACCAGAACTGCAAATATCTACCATCTACCACGCTTTAATATGGCACCCCAGGCAGAAATCTGGTTCAAAACTCGAACGGCAAAGCAAACAAAAACGAGCCAATATTGAATAAAAGCCGGCCAGATCACCAGGCGCCCAGAAATGCAGGAAAAGTAACAAGTATCCCAACCACGCTTTAATATCGCACCACAGGCAGAAATCTGGTTCAAAACTTGAACGGCAAAGTAAACAAAAACGAGCCGATATTGCATAAAAGCCGGCCAGATCACCAGGCGCCCAGAAACGCAGGAAAAGTAACAAGCATCCCAACCATGCTTTAATATCGCACCCCAGGCAGAAATCTGGTTCAAAACTTGAACGGCAAAGTTAACAAAAACGAGCCGATATTTCATAAAATCCGACCAGATCACCAGGCGCCCAGAAATGCAGGAAAAGTAAAAAGCATCCCAACCACGCTTTAATATGGCAGCCCAGGCAGAAATCTGGTTCAAAACATGAACGGCAAAGCAAACAAAAACGAGCCTATATTGCATAAAAGCCGGCCAGATAACCAGGCGCCCAGAAATGCAAGAAACGTAACAGGCATCCCAACCACGCTTTAGTACCGCACGCCAGGCAGAAATCCTGCCAATATTTCATAAAATCCGACCAGATAACCAGGCGCCCAGAAGGGCAGGAAAGGTAACAAGCAACCTAACCATGCTTTAATATCGCACGCCAGGCAGAAATCCTGTTCAAAACTTGAACCGCAAAGTAAACAAAAACAAAACCAGAACTGCAAATATCTTGCCGATATTGCATAAAATCCGGCCAGATCACCAGGCGCCCAGAAACGCAGGAAAAATAACAAGCATCCCAACCAAGCTTTAATATCGCACCCCAGGCATAAATCTGGTTCAAAACTTGAACGGCAAAGCAAACAAAAACGAGCCGATATTGCATAAAAGCCGGCCAGATCACCAGGCGCCCAGAAATGCAGGAAAAGTAAAAAGCATCCCAACCACGCTTTAATATGGCAGCTCAGGCAGAAATCTGGTTCAAAACATGAACGGCAAAGCAAACAAAAACGAGCCTATATTGCATAAAAGCCGGCCAGATAACCAGGCGCCCAGAAATGCAAGAAACGTAACATGCATCCCAACCACGCTTTAGTACCGCACGCCAGGCAGAAATCGTGTTCAAAACTTGAACGTTAAAGTAAACAAAAACGAAACCAGAACTGCAAATATCTTGCCGATATTGCATAAAATCCGGCCAGATCACCAGGCGCCCAGAAACGCAGGAAAAGTAACAAGCATCCCAACCACGCTTTAATACCGCACGCCAGGCAGAGATCCTGTTCAAAACTTGAACGTTAAAGTAAACAAAAACGAAACCAGAACTGCAAATATCTTGCCGATATTGGATAAAATCCGGCCAGATCACCAGGCGCCAGAAACGCAGGAAAAATAACAAGCATCCCAACCAAGCTTTAATATCGCACCCCAGGCAGAAATCTGGTTCAAAACTTGAACGGCAAAGCAAACAAAAACGAGCCGATATTGCATACAATCCGGCCAGATCTCCAGGCGCTCAGAAACGCGGGAAAAGTAACAAGCATCCCAACCACGCTTTAATATCGCACCCCAGGCAGAAATCTGGTTCAAAACTTGAACGGCAAAGTAAACAAAAACGAGCCGATATTGCATAATAGCCGGCCAGATCACCAGGCGCCCAGAAATGCAGGAAAAGTAACAAGCATCCCAACCACGCTTTAATACCGCACGCCAGGCAGAAATCCTGTTCAAAACTTGAACGTTAAAGTAAACAAAAACGAAACCAGAACTGCAAATATCTTGCCGATATTGGATAAAATCCGGCCAGATCACCAAGCGCCCAGAAACGCAGGAAAAGTTACAAGCGTCCCAACCACGCTTTAATATGGCACCCCAGGCAGAAATCTGGTTCAAAACTTGAACGGCAAAGCAAACAAAAACGAGCCGATATTGCATAAAATCCGGCCAGATCACCAGGCGCCCAGAAACGCAGGAAAAGGTACAAGCATCCCAACCACGCTTTAATATGGCACCCCAGGCAGAAATCTGGTTCAAAACTTGAACGGCAAAGTAAACAAAAACGAGCCGATGTTGCATAAAAGCCGGCCAGATCACCATGCGCCCAGAAGCGCAGGAAAAGTAACAAGCATCCTAATGACGCTTTAATATCGCACGCCAGGCAGAAATCCTGTTCAAAACTTGAACGGCAAAGTAAACAAAAACGAGCCGATATTTTATAAAATCCGACCAGATGACCAGGCGCCCAGAAGGGCAGGAAAGGTAACAAGCAACCTAACCACGCTTTAATATCGCACGCCAGGCAGAAATCTGGTTCAAAACTTGAACGGAAAAGTAAACAAAAACGAGCCGATTCTGCATAAAATCCGACCAGATCACCAGGCGCCCAGAAACGCAGGAAAAGTAACAAGCAACCCAACTATGCTTTAATATCGCACACCAGGCAGAAATCTGGTTCAAAACTTGAACGGCAAAGTAAACAAAAACGAGCCGATATTGCATAAAAGCCGGCCAGATCACCAGGCGCCCAGAAGCGCAGGAAAAGTAACAAGCATCCCAATGACGCTTTAATATCGCACGCCAGGCAGAAATCCTTTTCAAAACTTGAACCGCAAAGTAAACAAAAACGAAACCAGAACTGCAAATATCTTGCGAATATTGCATAAAATCCGGCCAGATCACCAGGCGCCCAGAAACGCAGGAAAAATAACAAGCATCCCAACCACGCTTAATATCGCACCCCAGGCAGAAATCTGGTACAAAACTTGAACGGCAAAGCAAACAAAAACGAGCCGATATTGCATAAAAGCCGGCCAGATAACCAAGCGCTCAGAAATGCAGGAAAAGTAACAAGCATCCCAACCACGCTTTAATACCGCACGCCAGGCAGAAATCTGGTTCAAAGCTTGAACGTCAAAGTAAACAAAAACGAGCCGGTATTGCATAAAATTCGACCAGTTAACCAGGCGCCCAGAAACGCAGGAAAAGTAAAAAGCATCCCAACCACGCTTTAATATGGCACCACAGGGAGAAATCTGGTTCAAAACTTGAACGGCAAAGCAAACAAAAACGAGCCGATATTGCGTAAAATCCGACCAGATAACCAGGCACCCAGAAACGCAGGAAGAGTAACAAGCATCCCAACCACGCTTAAATATCGCACCCCAGGCAGAAATCTGGTTCAAAACTTGAACGGCAAAGTAAACAAAAACGAGCCGATATTGCATAAAAGCCGGCCAGATCACCAGGCGCCCAGAAATGCAGGAAAAGCAACAAGCATCCCAACCACGCTTTAATATCGCACGCCAGGCAGAAATCTGGTTCAAAACTTGAACGGCAAAGCAAAGAAAACCGAGTCGATATTGCATAAAAGCCGGCCAGATCACCAGGCGTCCAGAAACGCAGAAAAAGTAACAAGCATCCCAACCACGCTTTAATATGGCAACCCAGGCAGAAATCTGGTTCAAAACTTGAACGGCAAAGTAAACAAAAACGAGCCGATATTGCATTAAAGCCGGCCAGATCACCAGGCGCCCAGAAATGCAGGAAAAGTAACAAGCATCCCAACCACGCTTTAATATGGCAACCCAGGCAGAAATCTGGTTCAAAACTTGAACGGCAAAGCAAACAAAAACGAGCCGATATTGCATAAAATCCGGCCAGATCACCAGGCGCCCAGAAACGCTGGAAAAGTAACAAGTATCCCAACCACGCTTTAATATCGCACGCCAGGCAGAAATCTGGTTCAAAACTTGAACGGCAAAGCAAACAAAAACGAGTCGATATTGCATAAAAGCCGGCCAGATCACCAGGCGCCCAGAAACGCAGGAAAAGTAACAAGGATCCCAACCACGCTTTAATATGGCAACCCAGGCAGAAATCTGGTTCAAAACTTGAACGGCAAAGCAAACAAGAACGAGCCGATATTGCATAAAATCCGGCCAGATCACCAGGCGCCCAGAAACGCAGGAAAAGTAACAAGTATCCCAACCACGCTTTAATATCGCACGCCAGGCAGAAATCTGGTTCAAAACTTGAACGGCAAAGCAAACAAAAACGAGTCGATATTGCATAAAAGCCGGCCAGATCACCAGGCGCCCAGAAACGCAGGAAAAGTAACAAGCATCCCAACCACGCTTTAATATGGCAACCCAGGCGGAAATCTGGTTCAAAACTTGAACGGCAAAGCAAACAAAAACGAGCCGATATTGCATAAAATCCGGCCAGATCACCAGGCGCCCAGAAACGCAGGAAAAATAACAAGCATCCCAACCAAGCTTTAATATCGCACCCCAGGCAGAAATCTGGTACAAAACTTGAACGGCAAAGCAAACAAAAACGAGCCGATATTGCATAAAAGCCGGCCAGCTAACCAGGCGCCCAGAAATGCAGGAAAAGTAACAAGCATCCCAACCACGCTTTAATATCGCACGCCAGGCAGAAATCTGGTTCAAAACTTGAACGGCAAAGCAAACAAAAACGAGTCGATATTGGATAAAATCCGGCCAGATCACCAGGCGCCCAGAAACGCAGGAAAAGTAACAAGCATCCCAACCACGCTTTAATATGGCAACCCAGGCAGAAATCTGGTTCAAAATTTGAACGGCAAAGCAAACAAAAACGAGCCGATATTGCATAAAAGCCGGCCAGATAACCAGGCGCACAGAAATGCAGGAAAAGTAACAAGCATCCCAACCACTCTTTAATACCGCACGCCAGGCAGAAATCTGGTTCAAAACTTGAACGTCAAAGTAAATAAAAACGAGCCGGTATTGCATAGAATTCGACCAGTTGAACAGGCGCCCAGAAACGCAGGAAAAGTAAAAAGCATCCCAACCACGCTTTAATATGGCAACCCAGGCAGAAATCTGGTTCAAAACTTGAACGGCAAAGCAAACAAAAACGAGCCGATATTGGATAAAAGCCGGCCAGATCGCCAGGCGCCCAGAAATGCAGGAAAAGTAACAAGCATCCCAACCACGCTTTAATAAAGCACGCCAGGCAGAAATCCTGTTCAAAACTTGAACGTTAAAGTAAACAAAAACGAGCCGGTATTGCATAAAATTCGACCAGTTAACCAGGCGCCCAGAAACGCAGGAAAAGTAAAAAGCATCCCAACCACGCTTTAATATGGCACCCCAGGGAGAAATCTGGTTCAAAACTTGAACGGCAAAGCAAACAAAAACGAGCCGATATTGCATAAAATCCGACCAGATAACCAGGCACCCAGAAACGCAGGAAGAGTAATAAGCATCCCAACCACGCTTTAATATCGCACCCCAGGCAGAAATCTGGTTCTAAACTTGAACGGCAAAGCAAACAAAAACGATATTGAATAAAAGCCGGCCAGATCACCAGGCGCCCAGAAATGCAGGAAAAGTAACAAGCATCCCAACCACGCTTTAATATCGCACCACAGGCAGAAATCTGGTTCAAAACTTGAACGGCAAAGTAAACAAAAACGAGCCGATATTGCATAAAAGCCGGCCAGATCACCAGGCGCCCAGAAACGCAGGAAAAGTAACAAGCATCCCAACCACGCTTTAATATCGCACCCCAGGCAGAAATCTGGTTCAAAACTTGAACGGCAAAGTTAACAAAAACGAGCCGATATTTCATAAAATCCGACCAGATCACCAGGCGCCCAGAAGGGCAGGAAAGGTAACAAGCAACCTAACTACGCTTTAATATCGCACGCCAGGCAGAAATCCTGTTCAAAACTTGAACCGCAAAGTAAACAAAAACAAAATCAGAACTGCAAATATCTTGCCGATATTGCATAAAATCCGGCCAGATCACCAGGCGCCCAGAAACGCAGGAAAAATAACAAGCATCCCAACCAAGCTTTAATATCGCACCCCAGGCATAAATCTGGTTCAAAACTTGAACGGCAAAGCAAACAAAAACGAGCCGATATTGCATAAAAGCCGGCCAGATAACCAGGCGCCCAGAAATGCAAGAAACGTAACAGGCATCCCAACCACGCTTTAGTACCGCACGCCAGACAGAAATCATGTTCAAAACTTGAACGTTAAAGTAAACAAAAACGAAACCAGAACTGCAAATATCTTGCCGATATTGCATAAAATCCGGCCAGATCACCAGGCGCCCAGATATGCAGGAAAAGTAACAAGCATCCCAACCACGCTTTAATATGGCACCCCAGGCAGAAATCTGGTTCAAAACTTGAACGGCAAAGCAAACAAAAACGAACCGATATTGCATAAAATCCGGCCAGATCACCAGGCGCTCAGAAACGCAGGAAAAGTAACAAGCATCCCACCCACGCTTTAATATCGCTTCCCAGGCAGAAATCTGGTTCAAAACTTGAACGGCAAAGTAAACAAAAACGAGCCGATATTGCATAATAGCCGGCCAGATCACCAGGCGCCCAGAAATGCAGGAAAAGTAACAAGCATCCCAACCACGCTTTAATACCGCACGAAAGGCAGAAAACCTGTTCAAAACTTGAACGTTAAAGTAAACAAAAACGAAACCAGAACTGCAAATATCTTGCCGATATTGGATAAGATCCGGCCAGATCACAGGCGCCCAGAAACGCAGGAAAAGTTACAAGCATCCCAACCACGCTTTAATATGGCACCCCAGGCAGAAATCTGGTTCAAAACTTGAACGGCAAAGCAAACAAAAACGAGCCGATATTGCATAAAATCCGGCCAGATCACCAGGCGCCCAGAAACGCAGGAAAAGTAACAAGTATCCCAACCACGCGTTAGTATCGCACGCCAGGCAGAAATCTGGTTCAAAACTTGAATGGCAAAGCAAACAAAAACGAGTCGATATTGCATAAAAGCCGGCCAGATCACCAGGCGCCCAGAAACGCAGGAAAAGTAACAAGCATCCTAACCACGCTTTAATATGGCAACCCAGGCAGAAATCTGGTTCAAAACTTGAACGGCAAAGCAAACAAAAACGAGCCGATATTGCATAAAATCCGGCCAGATCACCAGGCGCGCAGAAACGCAGGAAAAAAAACAAGCATCCCAACCACGGTTTAATATCGCACCACAGGCAGAAATCTAGTTCAAAACTTGAACGGCAAAGCAAGCAAAAACGAGCCGATATTGCATAAAAGCCGGCCAGATCACCAGGCGCCCAGAAATGCAGGAAAAGTAAAAAGCATCCCAACCACGCTTTAATATGGCACCCCATGCAGAAATCTGGTTCAAAACTTGAACAGCAAAGCAAACAAAAACGAGCCAATTTTGAATAAAAGCCGGCCAGATCACCAGGCGCAAGCATCCCAACAAGCATTCCAACCACGCTTTAATATCGCACCACAGGCGGAAATCTGGTTCAAAACTTGAACGGCAATGTAAACAAAAACGAGCCGATATTGCATAAAAGCCGGCCAGATCACCAGGCGCCCAGAAACGCAGGAAAAGTAACAAGCATCCCAACCACGCTTTAATATCGCACCCCAGGCAGAAATCTGGTTCAAAACTTGAACGGCAATGTAAACAAAAACGAGCCGATATTGCATAAAAGCCGGCCAGATCACCAGGCGCCCAGAAACGCAGGAAAAGTAACAAGCATCCCAACCACGCTTTAATATCGCACCCCAGGCAGAAATCTGGTTCAAAACTTGAACGGCAAAGTAAACAAAAACGAGCCGATATTTCATAAAATCCGACCAGATAACCAGGCGCCCAGAAGGGCAGGAAAAGTAACAAGCATCACAACCAAGCTTTAATATCGCTCCCCAGGCAGAAATCTGGTTCAAAACTTGAACGGCAAAGCAAACAAAAACGAGCCGATATTGCATAAAAGTCGGCCAGATCACCAGGCGCCCAGAAATGCAGGAAAAGTAAAAAGCATCCCAACCACGCTTTAATATGGCACCCCAGGCAGAAATCTGGTTCAAAACATGAACGGCAAAGCAAACAAAAACGAGCCGATATTGCATAAAAGCCGGCCAGATAACCAGGCGCCCAGAAATGCAGGAAAAGTAACAAGCATCCCAACCACGCTTGAATACCGCACGCCAGGCAGAAATCCTGTTCAAAACTTGAACGTTAAAGTAAACAAAAACGAGCCGATTTTGCATAAAATCCGGCCAGTTCACCAGGCGCCCAGAAGCGCAGGAAAAGTAACAAGCATCCCAACCAAGCTTTAAAATGGCACCCCAGGCAGAAATCTGGTTCAAAACTTGAATGGCAAAGCAAACAAAAACGAGTCGATATTGCATAAAAGCCGGCCAGATCACCAGGCGCCCAGAAACGCAGAAAAAGTAACAAGCATTCCAACCACGCTTTAATATCCCACCCCAGGCAGAAATCTTTTTCAAAACTTGAACGGCAAAGTAAAATGAACAATAAAGAACCCAAGTGGCTACCTTGTGGTATCTCCGGATAAATAGTGAAAAAGCTCGAGTAACAAACATTTAAATTGTATAATTTAACATTTTTTTTGGATTCATTATTCAGTCACTTTGTACCCCCTGAATGTAAAGTATCTTAAGCTCAATGCCTTCATGAAAATATTTCTTGCATTGAAATAGTTTCAGAGATCGGTTTCAGGGTTTCTACGATTCCTCAGATTTTTTATCTCACCATCGTACCAAGCTTGGCAAAGTTTTGAACATTTTTTTGAAGAAATCAAAATGAATTCTAAAAAACAGTGAAACAAAACGTCATAGAATTTTAAGACGTTAGATTTGATATCAGTACAAATAAGAACATTTGGAAAATTAAATAAAGATAAACAATAATTTATTTTTTCAAAATCAACTTTACTGAACTTGAATTCAAAATCTTTAGAGTCAAATACAATGAGTGATGGTTGATGTAGATCCTCAGTCACGAATGAGTCATGTGATCTTTGCACTGATATGTCTGTGTAAATGGTAGTGTATTTGGTGGGACCAGTTCGGTGTCATTTCTTATGAACGGTTGAAAACCAACGAAACCATCACTGGACAATGGTATCGATTTCAACTCATGCGATTGAACTGAGCACTACGCGAAAAACGACCATGCGAGCAGAAGCACGAAAAACGGATTCTACAGCATGACAACGCTCGGACTCATGTTGCCAAATCCGTTCAAACCTACCTTGAGACGCTCAACTACGAAGTCATACCTCACCCGATTATTACTGGATTCATTCGATGGTCTAGCTGATCGGTAGTTCCGCTCAAATGAGGAAATCGAAAATTGGCTTGATTCGTGGACAGCCTCAAAAGAGGATCACTTTTACCGTACCGGTATTCGAGCTCTACTGAGATGATGGGCAAAACTTTGAATGATTGGCGCTGCTGTGAAATTACAACAAAATTTTGTCAACATCAGTACGTCAGTATGTCAGCTTGTAGCGAATGAAAAACTGCGAATTTTAAGTGAATGCAAACAAATCGATTAAGACTCCACCTTTTTGAGAATCAAAAGCAAAAAAGTTTGAGTTGCAAAAAAACTTCAATAGTACAATGGTAGTCAAAATCCCTTTGTAACGAAAAAATTATAAAAAAAGGGATGCGCTTTTTTTACAACACCAACAAACTTCAATAGGAAGCGCATCCGGGTTCTTTATGGACCATTCGTATCCTGCCTGAATTTCCTGTACACTTCATTGCACCAGCAGACTCTGGAAGGACAATAGTTTCACTAGTTTCCTGGTTTCCAATTGCATTAACTTACACTCCGTTGCGCATGTTGCATTTTTCCATCCAAATGATCAAGGACATTTCGCCTTTTTACGTAGGCTTCAAAGAGATTTCAAGATGCAAAAATATCGCATGGCTGATCAGTAATCTCCTCGAGAAATCGATGCGCTGTTACCAACCAATTTCTGCATGCGTAAGCAATTCAAATCCAGAGAGCTGTCGTTCCTTCGGAGTATTACATTTTTTTCCCTCCAAGGACTCGATGCGTCTGTGTGTGTGGGACATTCCTATATCCATGTCACGTGGTTCTTTTTAAGCGTTAGTGCTTTTTCACTACTTCAGAGGTGTAAAGAAGTGCATCAGTTGAACAAGTTGCTAATGACGATGACTATCCGTGTACAGTATGCATGGAATGAGGTTAAAAGTGCATATCCCTGGAAGCACTCTTCTCTCTCGCATATCCTTCAATGCAAGTGCGTGCAATCTCCTTGGACGCATTCCATTCATTCCAAACAACATCTTGAGAACTCAATTTTTTATCCCATGCCCTGGCAACGAATCGAAAACCAGTCAGAGAGTTGCCCTTCCACGAAGTTAAGAGTTAAGAACACAACAAAAAGCCAACATCTGGAAAAAGGATCTGACGGTGATTGCTGTCTATGCCGTAACAATGCAAAGGGGAAAAAAGAGAAGAAGATATTTGTAGCTTTTATTTTTTTTCTGAAGTAGAAAAGTCTCCATCCAGTCGGCCTTGATAATTGAAAAGAGTACCTTGGAGTGCTGGTGAAACTCATCAAGAAACTCATTAGAAGTTGAAGAGTGGAAAATTGAAAGGACGACTCGCTGAGGGACTGAACTAATATACCGAAAGCGACGGCCATTGGATGGTGGGCAGAGTATTGCAAATTAGAATATTAATTTCTTGACTTGGAATGCGCATGGAGTAACCTTGAATCGGATAATTAGTACTCGCTGTCTGAAAGGTAATACATATTCGAATGGTAGGGCCAAGTAATTAAAAGGATGGAATCAGGTTAACGAGGTGAAGTTGTTGAACAACTGACTGGGGACTGATTTCTTGTGCCAAGACAGTGGGCAAATGGCAGACTGTTAGTTTTACTTTTCGTTGTAATTCCAATTAGTAGCTTTCAGGTTACACGAGTGTAGATAAACCAAATATGGCTAATCATGTTGCCTTGATCTTTGGTTAAGGTGATTGGAAATCTACGCACTTGTGTCTGCCTTTTTAAGTGAGCCAATTAATCAGTCTGCTGAAATGGATATAACATTATGAATAAGAGCATTTGCTAATTGAGATCTAGACTATTGGTTATAGGATGAAAGCTTGCCGAAAATACATAAAAAACCGATTCACAAACATTTGTAGAAAAAAAAGTGTGCGAGATGAAGCCTGAAGGGAGGATATAACGCAAGCTTTGGAAACAGTTGGTCAAAAAGAGGCACCAAAGAGAAGGTGCTGAAAAGAATAAAGTAAACTTTTTAGAGCAACTGTTTTAGAACAAGGGAACTGAAGTTTATATTCATCCTTCATCTTCTCTTACATGCCAATTCCGAGTGGGCAGAACAAGCTTCTTCGTATCACCCTTTTGTTTTGTTGCTTCAGAGAACGACTAGTTCATTATTTGTCATAATTTTGAAGATTGTGTCACCACTCTGTTGCCAGTGTTTCTCACAGCAGAACCAATAACAACATCTTCAGAGCAGCATATTTTGAACCGCAGCAACACAAGCCGATTGAGTAATCACTACAACACGACAACTTCGTGAGACTATTGTCGTTCGCCAGTGATAGTTCTGTTGATTTGTTTCCAGCGACAAATGGTGACTAGATCAGCTTCAATCAAAAACAAGATCCAA
Source organism: Orthonevra nobilis (assembly GCA_963555765.1). Taxonomy (NCBI): domain Eukaryota; kingdom Metazoa; phylum Arthropoda; class Insecta; order Diptera; family Syrphidae; genus Orthonevra; species Orthonevra nobilis. Next base: position 120,238,806 of record OY743225.1, on the reverse strand, counting down.
TGCTTTCTCTAGTATTCGACCCTGAGACCAATCAATTGATAAAATTGAAAGGAAAACAAACAAGCAAATGTGACACCCAGCCGTTCCTTGCTTGATACTTAAGGTTCAGTCTTTAATTTTTTGTGAGCTTTATGGCTGGAATTCGAAGACACTCTTAGCGGATATTAGTATTAAAAAACTAGTCCCTTACATCTCTCTAATCCTTGCTTGTCGGAAATATTACGACGGAAGAAGCCCGCCAGATTTTGGTCAAAATGAAAACCAACAAATTACAAGGAGTATAATTCATCTGCGCAAGAGATTTATCCCACTTTTTGAGCAAACATGCTTACAGGAAATGTTAAAAGTAACAACTGTAAGGTGGGATTAAAGACAAATGCTCTCAATTGTCCAGCCCCCATGATTTTCTTTTCTTTGGGTTGCTGTAATGCATCCAATCCAACGATGCGATGAAGTTGACCCTTTTTTGCCGCACGAGCAGTTGTTCACAAGCGAAAAAACGACTTTCGACGTCCCTTGGATTCAAATCATAAGGAACCCAAGTTCCTTGTGGCTTGGCGGATAACTCCTAATGATGTTCTTTTGTTTGGCACGGATCCTCATTGAGCAATGACTCCAATATAACGACTTCGAAGGATTGTGGCCTGCCTTCACGCGGACGTTCGTCAGCAACAAAATCTTCATCGGCACCACGATGTTTCACTTAGAGCAGCCTCTCTATAAACATTTTGGAGCTCTCAATGGCCTTTGAAAAATCCAGAAGGCAAAGCGAGGTAGCGCATCCCCTATTAAAGTCCTTCCGAACATCATCCAAGATATAAATCACTGCGGGAAAACAACTATGACCTTTCCTTAAACCGGATCGAAACGGGCTTAATAAAGAATTGATAGTGAGATGGTTTTGAATCTGGCTCGCCAGCACTCTTTCAAAGATCTTCGCCGGCAGAATGTCTTGGAATACTCAGCTAAATATCTAGGCATTAGTCTAGACGTTGAGCATGCGATATAGTAAAATATATTGGCTTATTGGAAGGTACTCATCACTGTCCAACTACAATAAATTATTGCTATCGAAGAAAATTTTGAAACCAGTATGGACAGATGTCAAATAAATTTATAAAAAAATCACATAATCATATATCACATATCATATGCAACGTCGATCTGCATAAAGATCTAAGTATTGAAACTTTTGATGTTGGTGGCACAACAGCTCCTTTGAGATCCATCGCGTGGCGGGGGTTGGACCTACAATTAATTGCCGACTCCGAGCGGCCCTAGAATCTTTTCTAGACAGTTTGTACTCATCGGTATGATTGTCAGTCACTTGCGAGAGGTTTGGCCGTAAAAAAATATCAGCTGTTCTTATCGCTCAGGAGCAGACGCAGTTATCACAGTGCCACGTCACCTACAAATGGTTGAATATGAAACTAAAAAAGTTGCTCAAAGGCAAAGAAGTAGGTTTCTTAGCCGCGTTTTCTGTCAAATGAATTAACTTTTAAATATCGACAATGTAACTAGGACATCAAGGCGTTACCCGCCTAACGATCTACAAGAGTTTACTCTAACGAAGAAATAAGCGATCCTATCTTGTATGCCACAAAGCGTACTCTGCAGCTTGAGTTATAGAAAGAAGATCTAACCAAAGGCCTGATTCATGGCCTGATATGTTGATAAGTAACACGCTCCTCTAGTAGTAATACTTCCCTCTATATTTATACAATTCCTGCGAGTTCCTTTAAAATAAGTACAACCAGCTTCACATTAATTTTGTGACTTTTCTATAAATTACCTTAAACCGAGACCCTGCAAGCAAGCAACGTGCTTTGAATATGGTCACGGCTTTTTAAAAGAAAACAAAAATCCAGTAGCAACCTTCAAATTGACTTTGTGATCCATTCTGCCATTAGCTGTCAACGCGATGAGAATATATGGCCAGCCGTTAAGGCTGTCATCCATTATCCAAACTCGCAGCCTCTTCACGTGACCGATGGATGCACAACTTCTGGCCAGGCTGCTGTTATTATTGTTTCGACGAAGACGCCGACGATGATAAGTTTTGCGTGGAAGCCGCCTCATGGAACCATGACATGCATCCGTCCCGACGATTTGTGGTCCGGCATAAATTATGCTACTGTGCAGCTCCAATTTGCAAGGAACCCAGCCACCGTTACAAACAATGCCAGGGACGCATAAAGAAGAGCAAGAACATTTTTTAAGTGTCAGTCAGTCCGACACACTGCATAATCATTAGCAGCAGCAAAGTCTGCGTTGCTTTGCGGGTTGCACATGCGTGCTATGACAATCGCATATGCCACGAATGGCTACTGATGTTGAGAGAAATCGCCTTTTTACTGCCTCTAGGTGTCAGTTGAGGGTTTCTGCTGAATTATGAAAGCAGAACGGCTGATGAGCGTGAGATATGCACACTTACAGTCGTTGCAACATTGTTGCAAATGATAGGCTTCGTATGCCAACTTACAAGTGCTCATTTGGAACTCGAATTTGAGAATTGAAATCTGATGCATCGATGGCCAGGAGAGCCACCACAAAGTGGCAATCAAAATTTAAGTCACGAATGAAACGCATTTCTTCACCTTTCGAGATTCGAGTGCTGGTTAAGAGCACAGACGTTCCTTATTGTCGTGGCATCGTTTCAGTTTTATGGTTCCAAACTTGAAAGTCACGCTGCAAGCCGTTTGTTTGTTTGTCTGGCTCGTTGTTTCTGGTCGCCTTTTTTTTCTGATGCTGTCTGGCTGTCTGCGCATATAATTATGATAAGCCGTCTGACCCGCATGTCATTGTCGAATTCATTCATTTTCATTGTGGTCCCTAAGCATGATGGAGGGTGAAGGTGCATACAAATCGTTGCAACGACTGCGAACTGCAGAAAGACAGGGTATTTAATGACTTGGCAATTATGTGCATGCACATTTGCTGGCATACGGGCTTGGGTTAAATGATGATGTGCACTTAAATGGAAGAGACGCATTTCAAAAGAGGTTTGCAGATGCGACGAGCACATTTTGCACAAGAAACTAATTTCAAATTGCAATAAGGATGGTAATCGAAGATACGAGCAGTTTTTTTGAAGCTTAAAAATATCAAACTTAACTCGTCGAAGAGCCTCCAAACGGCGGGAAGTCTTTGCAGCATTTCTTCCTTATTGATCTCGAAAATCATCATTTGTGTAGAATCTGGAGCCGCGGTGCTAAATTTTTCCAAGCCGGAGACTTTTTTTCATTTTGTTTTGGACCTGTTTAACATTTTTTGATTATGTCCACGTCGTAACAAAAAAACAGCTCACTTCTTACTTTCGGCGCAGAAAACCATCGAGATAAAATACCTTTTTTTCAGAGGATTCCAGTGTTTCCTCCGCTTTCCTGCTTTTTTTCCAGCACTCGGTTCCACGAATCAGTACTGGCAGGAACATTATTTTGAAGAGGGAGCATTTTGCTATCCGAGTTCATTGTTTTGAACCCATTTTTTCGTCAATTCGGCACCAAGAAGTAGCGGGTTCCTGCAGTAAGTCTCTGCCGAATCTTCACCAAATTTTTATTCTGGGAGTTGATATTTACTCCAAGGTTAGTTCTTTAATCATTTCAACTACTTTTGCAAACAGTGATGTTTTGTCTTACATCGTAGGCAGTATTTTTTGCCAATATGCACTAAACTGCGTCTTCGTTTACAGAGCTGATCCTCAATTGGCGGGAAAAAAGACACTCAAGATGGCGCGCTGGGAGTGGCGAATGATTTCAATGTCATCTGCATATCCCAGCAGCTGGACTGATGTGTTGAATGCAGTGCTTTTTGTGTTGATACTTTGTTCCAGCTAGACCGAGATCCCAATTTCGGCCATCGCCTTGAAGAAGTCAAGAGGAAGGAAGATATCACATGCCATATATGAAAACGATAAAGAAGTTGAAAATACATTTTGTCGATCTGGCGACTGGAAGTCACGCTGTATCATGCCGATTATTCTGTTGCAAACACTCTTCAGACTTTAGACAAGATTTTATATGCAACATGAAGCAGCATCCCTGTATGGACATAGAGAGCTAATAGTGTAGTAATCGGGCATCATGACCACATCCTCCCACACTTGATTGATGTCATCTGCTTTAGCTTTTTGATAGCTGAGCCAACCATTTCAAAAGGGATCTATCTTCTTTTTTGACTGGGTTCCCTTCATCCCCTTTCATTTTCTCCATCAGCTACTTGAATCGGCTTGAAATTCTGTTAAAATTTCCAGCGTTTCGGTGACTATACTTTTTTAAAGGGCCTGCATTCCATGCCTTAATATTTTTGCCAACTGCTTGCTTTTCCCAAAAAGTATTAGAGTGTTCTTAGATCTCACTTGGGATATATTGCTGAGGATCTATAGTTACTCAAGAGTCCGTTGCATTTGATTAAAGTCTAAATGATCATATGGCAACAATGAAATTGAAATTGTTTCTTTATTCTTTAACTGACATTCATCCGGTATTTACGAAAAGTTTTTAGTGCATTTAATTCAAAAAGACAAATAAGCCATAGGACACACTGTACCTCGTTTTTGAAACATTTGCTGCATGTACTTTATGCATGTATTTTAGGCAAATTCGGCAAGCTTGAAGGTTTAAAGTCATGAAAGAGTTCGAAAAGCATAAATTGCCGAGTGCTTTCAACCAGATGGAAGACGGTGACAGTTCCTGTCATTAGGCATATTATCAACCGCTCAATGGTGAACTTATGTATCTAGGGAACTGACATCACCCAACGGCTGGTTCCTGTCAGTCAGTTAACTACTTTGGAAACACTCAAAATTTGATGACCAATCTTTATGTCATTCAAACCTTGGAATCACTAGACAGAGGTTCATGCAATTAACCAAACTGGGAAAGAACGGGCGACTGGACAAATCAGAGCAGCGCTTTGAATTTTATGACGGCCAATTTGAAACCTTTTTTTTTTTAAGTTTGATGATCTTGCCAACGAGTAAACGCTAGAATGCGAGTTGCTTCCTGAGTACTGAGTAATTAAATAAAAATAACTCATCTTCGCTTTCAGGGAAAAAAACCTCATATATTGACACCTGCTTATAAAAGGTCCCGAACTATGTGGGTCTTCTAGAGCACTTTTCAGACGTACAAATATGTATCCACCGTGCCGGTTTACCAACGTCGCAACTCTATCAATTCATACATGAAGTGTCGCAGCAACCATGCGAATAATGAAAGATTAACAAGGATTTTTTTAATTTGCTGGGGTCTTATAGACCTCAAGTGGTGCACGGAGGGTTTAAATAGGAAACCATGACTGTTTCAAATATTCGTCCTGTTTTGTGATCTCTTAAGAAAATTTTAAGGTTCCAGCTTACTTTTTCAATTTGGTAACTCTTGGCATAGAGCAGAAGGACAAGGAGAAAAAAATAAAGACTTTTGTAGTACCTTGAAGTTCAGACGCATTTTGGTTTCGATTGCTGCATGAGAGGAATCCGAATGTGCACGGATAATTCGATATGGACTTATTTGCATTCTTATAATTCGTTGAATTGTTTTTGTGTGTTGGAAGATTTTTTCATCAGTCTGTTTAATCATCTTCATAATCTACACTGGATTCCACCACGACGACGGTGAGCGTGTCCTTCTTTGAACTTTGAATTCTTTGAAAAACTCGAACTCATGTGGAATAAATGGAGTGTGATCAATTTCAAAAAACTTTGTATGGTCAGCTATTGATGTTTTGACTTTTATTTTCAACAAAATTTTTTACAGGAAATTTTCCTGCTGGTGTTAAGTGAGTAGTTCCACTTTTTAAACATGAGTTCGAAATTACAGACCTACGTCGCTTCTTCCATCGATTGGAAAAATATTCGAAAAAGTAGTAAAAAATAGGGTGGTGAAGTTTTTGAATAAATACATTTCTTTTAGATCTGTTTAAATCTACTGAAGATGAGCTTTTCCCAAATATTCTCTTATCTGGACATTAAAAGAAAACAGTAGCCTTCACCCAAGCTTTTGATATGGTAAACCATAACATTTTTCTAAGAAAACTTAAAAAAATCTGGTTATCGGGGCTTTATTGGTTCAAATTCTACTTGGTGAAAAGATTACAACGGGTGAAAATAGAAGGGAAAAGGAGTGGTATCAAATATATCAATATTGGTGTACCACAGGGCCCTGTTCACGCACCCATACTGTTCTTAATATTTGTAAATTCTCTGTTTGGACTCAATTTTAAGGGAACCTTAAAGGAATTCGCTTATGACATAGGATGCGTTTATAGTGCAGATAGTGTTTTCGATTTTACAGGCTATATTAACTTGGATTTAAACATGTTAAGAGCATGGTTTGCTGAACACAAATTAGTAATGGGTTCAAAAATTAAAGTTCACTACTCCAGAGTGCTTAAATTTAAAATTGAGTAAATGCACTTGCAATGACTCGACAACAAGCTGCAGTGGAAACTGAAGTGAAAATTAAGTTTAAATTGAGGAAGTCGAGGTGTTGATGTATTGGGGGCTACAAATGCCTTTTTCTAACCACACTGAAGCACTGCGAAAATATTTTCGTTAAATACTGAAAAGTTCTTCTATTTGAAAAGCATTTGTTCTTGTTGTGTACTATTGACAGTTTTATAGTAAAGAATATTTCAATCTTGAATCAATCTTGACTACAATGTCGGCGTACCAGCTGGGGTGAAGTTTATTTTATCAAGAAACAACCAATTTTGACTTTGCAAAAATATATTTTGAGAAAAATCTGCTCTTAAAGTAATAGTCATCCTAGTTTTCACTATTCCGAAATTTCAAAATTCTTCCAATTCGTTACCTTTATTGTTTTAAAGTGTTAGAGATTTTATTCGCAAGATTTGGCAATTTTTATTTTAAAATACTTAATAACTATGATCTACGTGTAAATTCTTTGCGGCTTGTCCCTGTACCTACATTTAGTACCACTGAATCTAAAAAAAGTATAAGCCGAAAATTTTACCATCACCAGATAGTAGTTTATGGCTTACGCGAGTATTTCTAACCTGGGACCTTTCAATTAATGACAAACTGTACCATCCAGCCTTAATCTTGGCAGGATGTGTGCCTTGATATCACTTTCGATTTGCATATAGATCCATGCGGTGAACAATAACACATAAAACGCATGTCATTTCGACCTGAATGGAATAAGATTCATTTCCTCATGGAAGACACAAGCTCTCGAACATTTATTGGTCCTTCGTCTCTTGGTTTTTAACACTCAAACCTTACTTATTGCCTTTGTTAACAAATGAAGCCTTAAGTCACTGGTACTCGATTACTATTACTCTCCAAAGAAAAAAAACATCTTTAGCTAGACTCTCCCCCATTATCCTTCCCACTGTCACAATAAGCGAACAATATCCATCATCCATGAGTCTCCGAAAATGTTGCCGACTGTTTTGAAGTTCGCTCATTGACTGCACGTACAATGTCGTTTGTCGTCCGAATCATCTCCTTTTTGATTAACCCAAAGTCCATTGCTGCTGCAGTTCATTTCACAGTGTCACAGTGTATCCCTCCGTCAAAGGAGCAACCAAAACAAAAAAGAAAAGGAAAGGAGCCCACAACCCAGACATACAATCTTTCTTTGTTTTTTTTTTTTTTTTTTTTTTTGGAAAACTGTTTTAATGAACTGTTGCTAGACCCAAAGGCTAAATCTATCTAAGCAGCAACACCAATACCAGTGGCCACACCGTCGTTGCCATGACCATCATGATCATCATTGGACTTGGACAAAACGGATACATGGACAGCAGCAGAGTCCAGCGAGCGACGGTCAGCGATGCATATTCCAGAGATAAGCCAAAAAATTGTCAGGACAGCGACAGACGATGATTGCGAAAGGCAAAAGGCAAACGGCGTATGGCTTAAGGGTCGCCAGGACGGACGAAACGGATGGAGACGCGACAACTGGTGGTTTGCTGGTTGGTCGTCTCAACTTGGAATGAGTTCCATCGCCACCTACGATATGTCTATGTCTGGTGGCAGCAGGGTTTAAAACGTTTCGTCGTCGTCGTCGTGGCTTCTTTGTGTGACGCTGTCCATATCGTCTGGCGCGTCATTTAATGCTACTACCCCACCAGCATCCTTTTGTGTCTACAATGTTGTTTAGGGAATTACCAAAGGTGTTGCGTGTTTCTGTGTTATAGCGCGCATCAATTTTTATTTTTATACTTTGAGATTGTTTTTTTGTTTGTTTGTGATGGCCCCAGACAAAAGCCAGTCAACCAAGTGATAACCGGGAGCTGTAAGGACTTATTTCTTGTGTGTTAGTGTGTGTGTGTATTATTTTTTTGCTCAAAGCAGTGAAATATTTTTCAAGGTCACGCATGATGAAAATTTCTTTTATGGATTATGTTTCACAGGAATTTAAATGGCGCGCAAGGAATCCTTTTTTGTCTTATGACAGACTGCGGGTGCGGGGCACGAGGACGAGCATCAACCAACCACAGAAAGGTTTTGTGTTACTAGCTGACTCTAACGAATGAATAAGATTTTGCTGTCTGATGACTAGTGTGGAATTGTGCCATAAAGAAGTTGTGACAGTTCGAAAGTCTCAGAAACTTTCCATTTTGAAATCCAAAAATCCGATCTTACAATTCTGTGCGAATCCGTAAGGACTCCTTTTTTTGTGTCAAAAGTGTGTAAATCTTATATTTATGTGTACACTGCGAATCACAAGGATAAGGTAACAATTCTCACGATGTACGCCTGTTCGAAGTTTTTTTAAGCCCGGAAATACTAACAACCTGTGAGTGGGCAGGCACACATGTTCCTATATGAAAGGCTTAAAATTTAAGGGGTCATTAGAAATGTGCGAGCAGAATTTTTTTCAGAAGCAAATGCCTAAAACATTTGAGAAAGAGTTAAAATCTACTGGTTTCCTTTTGATTTGAAACTCAAAAGATGTTTATTACGACCGACAAAGAAAAAATAGATGTTTTCAAGAATAAGCGTGACGATGACACGACAAAAGCTGCCTCAAATTCCACTCAACCAGCGACCTAAAATAAGGTTATAAAGTGAAATATTAGCTACCATTACGACGCACAGTGGGCAGCTTGTACTCAAAGATGGTGTTGTTTTTTAGAGGTTGGATTTTTGAACTTGCAACACTGTTTCTATTGATTGTCAATTTGACAGTTCAAAGTTGACTTGTGATAAATATGTTTTGCAATTTAACAATGAATAGAAAAGTGTCAAAATTACGCAAACTTATTTTGAAAACCATGGTTGGGTTCGCCAAACATATTGTGCGCTTCGTCCATTTTATGGTCGTCATAATCGTCCATCCTAGCAAATTATTCAGAGCACGAAGAAAGGTTTTCGCACCACGTACACTCTTGTGGGTAAAACGCATCCCCAAAGATGATAAACAGAGGAAGTAATTGGCGTTGTGGAGCGCAGTGTTGAGGAGAGTCCGAATGAGTTGATGTCCACTCTGTGGAGGACTTAACGGAACGATCTTGGCTTGAAAGATTATAAGGTGCAATTTGTGCAAGAGTTGAAACCGCGTGACCTTTATACTCGTCGCATGAGAATGAGACGAAAACATATCCAGCTTGATCCTCATTTTCAACGCAAAATGTTATTTTCCAAAGAAGCCGAATTTTGGTTAAATGGACATGAAAATGAGAAAAATTGCCAAGAAGCCTTTATCGGGACTCCCATACACCCATTAAAACTCACTGTTTAAGGACAATGACGGAGAGTGCTATAGAAACATGATGTCTGACTTCTTCGTTCCTCACTTGAATGGCATTGCGTGACAGCGATTTGTTTGCAAGAAGATGGTGCAACATGTCACAACATCAACTTATTGCGGGAAACATTTGCTGAGCGCACAATTAATCGTAATGAACCTGTGAACTGGCCAACATGCTTCTGTTAACTTATACCTCTAGATTACTTTCTTTGGGGGGTATGTGAAGTTTCTAGTCTATGCGGATATACGGCCCCAGTTGCTCGGTGAAACTGTCCAAAATTGAACTTCCAATTGGTCTTTATTTGAGCTAACCATGTCGCGCATATACCCGAAATCATTTTTAAACAGTCATTGACATTTACAAGATTAAAGTGTTTAATTTTATATTGAATTTGTATACCTCTAAAAAGCACGCTTTTCTCAATATTCCAAATATAGTTTCATGTATAAAATATTAAATAAAATTTCCGAAGAGATTTAAAGTACTTTTTTAAATTGAAAAGGCAAAAGTAAGTTTTCACACGTTTCAACATTAACATTTTCATAGTTATCTTAAAAAACAGTCTTTTTCAAATTTCTTACATTTATGTACTAGTATTAACGTAAATATGGTAAATAAGTAAGTTTTTATATATTTTGTATAGTTCCGAGTTCAAATAATGACGGGATTTCAAAAATTAGATAAAAAAAAATGTTGAGAGAACATCTTGAAACGCTCAACAGTTCCATCATGCAATCTCTCAATTTTCGGTAAGATTAAAGAAAAACGGATGATATGAACAAGGAATGAAATTCGACTTAAAAAACAAAATTAAAATTGGTTTCAAACTTCAGCGATCGTCTGGAGAATCCGTTTGAAAAAATCTGTGATCGCAGTAAAACTCTTAAAATGACAACAATAAGAAATATCGTGTCTTCTTGGCAATAGGGATATGCAAACTGTTAGTTTTATTGTTATTTCAACTGACTGCCAAATACTTCGTTAATATTTATCCTTCTCTCATCTCATCTAAGGTCCAGATATTTCTGCTGCTCTTCAACTATCCAAAAATATTGTAAGGTTTTTCAAAAGATGTGTTCCCATTTTAAGAACACCGAATATTTTTTTAATTTAATACATATAATACAGATCCCTTTGTTACAACCAGGGATTAAATAAATATAAATATAAATATTATTGTATATATTTTATGTGAATAATATTATATCAGATTTCAGATACGGTTACGGATAGGATAGTAGGTAGTCTCGGATAGTTTCAGTTTCGGATTATAGGAAAATACAAATAGGCTATGATATGACTTCATTTGTAGGTTATCATTTGGTCTTACAATCACAGAAAAAAAAGATAAGCCTTTTGAATCATTATTATAGCTACTTGTTTAAAAACGATAATAATTATTGATCTTTCGTTCCTCCTTGCCAAAGTGTGCTCATTCGCTTTACAACAACTGTTTTGGATTGAGTTTTGAAAAACTCTTAAAACTTTTAAGTCATGAAATAGTCTTAAAAAATATTTTATAAATCAAAAAGCTAGAAAGATTTCTTGAAGTATTTTTTTGGAGGAAGTCAAAGGATTTTTAAGCTGCTTGTGGTATAGGCGCAAAGAAGCCACAATCAGTCCAGCCGAAAGTCACTTTAGAATTATTTTTATTTTAGAGATATTTAATGCATGTCGCTGTATAAGTAAGTCTCAACAACTCTTAGGTTCTTATCAGGTTTCTTACGTAAATTTTGAAAAGAAATCGACCCATCGAACACCAACTGGACAAAACAAAAATCTGAAATGAGTTTATATATCTCGGAAGAAATATTAGCTACACAAGTGCCGTTTTGGTGGACGTCTGAATCGATATTGCTTCTTGCTCTACAAAACACTCATCTTGCAAGTTGGACAGATTGTATGGACCCTCGAAAGACAAATATACCATCATACGGTACGATCTGCGAGGAGAGCGACTGGAAGAGATGGTATAACCACCAATTCTAAAAGCTATTCACTGAGAATAGCTTGAGAATATTAAACGACAACACTGCTCCAACTTAGAGTGTCGTCATATCCCAGCCACCCAGTTCACGAAAAAAGGGAAAACTCAACATCCCGTTCTAAGATCAAGCTATCGTGGATGCTTGATAGCTCGGTCTAACCTGATTGGAAGCATCCATTTCATTCACTGTGAAAGATTTAGCGCAGCTTAAGCTCAAAGCTCTGAAATGAAAAAAAAACTACAAAGAGTCTTAAGTAAGACTTGCCTCTCATTTTTCGGACGGTTCCGTTGAAGAATAAAATTGAAACAAAGTGTTTGAACTTCCAGCAACCACCTCCTTCAATTATATGGAGTTCAAAATGAAAGGTGTTAGAGCTGAGGACTATTTAATGTTTGCATATTAATAGATAGAGAGGTGCTGTCCTTAGGAGAGTCATCCTTGAACACAAAAGTATTACCTAATATAGCTTAAACTATTCCGGATAGAGGCCCAACATCAACGGTCAAATACTGTTCTATTGACTAAAAATCATATTCCAATTATTTCAAACAGTCAAGTCTACTTTGCATCATTTCAATATAAACTGATTCCCTAATCACTGTATGAGAGCATGTCCTCTTCATGTTGGTTTCAAAGAAGAGCTCTTCCCTCCAACAAAAGACTAATGAAATTGCGACTTCATCGGCCACAACGGTGACTGTTTTTAATCTATCTCTAATCATCGTCTATCAATTAATTGGCACTCTTGTGTCCTCAGACAAGGACAACACGCCATACCTATTTCCGCAGTTGGTCTGCTGCAGGTATAAAACCTATCATTGCCCTCATTACGATGATCATCCTTGACATAACACGCCAAATCCCCGCAGGCAATCAAGGTACGACACGGGCAAACCATGTAGTGCCATAATACAACAGTCTCTCCAGATATAGCCGGCTCTACTCCATACCCCATAGAATGTGTAGCTTCATTGCCGCCATCATCCGTAGCTGTGTCACACCATGTTCCATTGAGCCCACTGCCGCCATCAACGCCGTCGCAGTGCCATGTTAAGTGACGAGCAAATGCATGGAAATGGCCAAGCGAACATTGTGCCCGCGACTGCGACACATCAAATCATCCCGATGCCCTCCAGCCACACCAAAGCACAAGTAAAGTAGCACTCCTATCATATTATCATCAAGCATCGAGTTTGCCTCCAATAATAATGGTGGTGGCGTCTACAGTGAATTAAATTAAATGCTGACAGAATACCCTCCGGAGCAGGGAATATCATGACAACGTCTGCGTCTCCTGGCTAAACACACGCTGTGCAGGTAAACTTCCGCAGATGGGTCTCGTCGTCCATCCGAACCGTCCACATGTGCGTCTGTCTTGCTTCTCGGATGATTAAGCTCGGCGAGCAATTAAATCACAATTTTCATTACCCACGAACAACAATGAAAGTTTTCTCAACAACGTCAACGGCTGCGATGACAGCTAATTATACAACGCTGCTGCAACATATTTCCATATAAACAATGTTGAGGGTACTACTTGTACTCATCTTAATCATTTTACAGGAGTTTCCGTAAATAGAGCTGACACGAAGCCGGCTCTCAGCTCATGGTCTTGCGTATGAGTGAAAAAGTGGTTGTGATTATGAGTTGCTTCGAATTGGATGTTGTTTGCGACAGGAAACATTTCTATTCGTGTGAAACTACTCAACAATGTTAAAAGTCTATTGAGAGAGGCTACAGCATTGTAAGCAACATGACCATTGTCATTGTTGGCCTTAAAACTCTTCGCTGGACCTTCTTATCAATCCATCAATGCAAAGAGGACCTAGAAAAAACCCGAATGAATTTTCCATTTTTGTTCAGGTTCTCGTCAAGAATACTGCTTGGTCATTCAGAGCTTCGTTACTAAGCTTTACTAGCTTAAAGAAGAAGATAAGCTAAGATTAGATGAGGTCCTCAACTATCCCGAAATTATTTCTTTGTATTGTGCCGATCTGTAAGAGCGTCGATGTTTTGTGTCGTTCCTTGCACACAGCATATAAAGGACAATTTTTCTTAGAGATAAAGAAAGAGTTATCAGTCAAATCAGCTGTCAGATTTTAAGTGTATGCCGCAAAATTGGGTAAATATCAGGTGGGTTCGATGATTGTTTATAGCCAGGCGTTACCCAGTTACGATACCAGTTCCTTGGCAAGACAAGTTGGTATACCGCCTCCATGTGGCACCTCTAAAAAACCTTCTTAGAAACCGCTCAACGGAGAACATGATCCTAAAACAAAGTTGACTTACTTACTTACTTGGGGGCCAGCGATCCTGGTCGGATCAGAGCCTGAGACAGAGATGCCCTCCAGCCCTGACAGTCCTAAGCACGCTGCTTCCAGTCGGTTAGAACATGCTTTCTAGCATCCGCGAAGGCTCGGTCTCTCCGTTCTTCTCGAACCTGGTGACTTGATTTCAACGACTCTCTTGCCTGGAGCATCATTGTCCATTCTCACGATGTGGCCAATCCAAAGGAGTCGACAGATTTTTGCCTTCCGGGCTATATCCACATCTTTGTTCAGCTCGTAGAGTTTGCCGATCACACGATGTTCCAAGAATGTAAAAATACTCTGTACCACAGGACATTCACAAGAATTGGAAGCTAAGGTTCCACATCATAGGATACGAATTTGGGGTGGAAAAATGGCTTCGACCATAGACCATAAATTTCAAGTCGATAGGCGATCGGATGGCCGTTAACCGTATCAAAAGAGAAACGGCCGAACTACTGACCAAACGAACCCGTGCTCATCGAAACAAGAGAACCACCAAACGTTCTGGACGTGCGAAAAATTTAAGTGGGAAGTGTCCACTGTGAATACTTTTGAGTAGCAGCTCGATTCGATAAGACTGTCCAAAGCTATAAATTTGCAGCACGAAACAATTGAAAGGCTCAACATTGAATGCCGCAGCACTCCGGAAATAGCCAGAGGCTACAGAGTGTATTCTATGAACCATTGCCTGCCATAAAAGCTAAAAATATGTTGCACGATTCCGCAATATAATCCACAAAGTAGCCAAGGCCATCTTAGGCCATCAACCGCCCCCAGCCAGAAATTTGTGGTATGATGACGAGTGCTGCAAGAAAAAACTCAAGCAGCGAATTTAGAGTTGTCAAGCCTGAAGGAGTGGATGCTTTTCAGCAGTCGCTTTTGTTGACTCGCAATCTTCTGTATGTTTGGTGCTGCAGTTCGAGAATTTCCGACGGGCTAACCCTGTCCCTGAGGTCTGTCTTCTTTTTGAGTTCATCAAAAGACGTCTTGAATGCTGCAAGATGAAAGTCACGCAATATCCCCTCAGCAACGAAGTCATTAATATGCAGTAATATGGTACCGTCTTTAGTATTTATAGGTACATAAATGTTACTCATTTTATTCACCTGCAGGTATGAATGAAATGTCAACATTACACCCAAAATGCACTATGTTATCAGACGCGTCCATTCTGCGCAATGACCTCCAGACATGTGCAAATACATTTTGCTGCCTGATAGCCGCCGGCCTATACTCAAGCTTGCTATCAGACACTTACTCGAGCACACATCATGCCTGGCCTTATCGCCAAACAAAGCTGTTCACACTTTTATTTTTTCATTTGTAAAATGGCAGATAATTCTGTTGAATGTCGCCGCGCTATCTGAAGGCGGACACAGTGCGTCTGCAATTCCTGTTCTCTGTAAGCCGCTTATCAGGCTTCTCTTGGATCAGCAGACATATTGTTTTATTTTTTTTTTTTTATTTTTGCAATATTTTTACGGGAAACGACGACGACGTAGTAAGACCTTTCAAAAGACTCCGTCTTACCGCGTGAACTGGAAATTGGTGGAACAAACTGATTCACAGCACTTAAGTGAACCGATTTTGGGCGATGAGTGGCTGAATTTCCAGCGGACATTCTTATCAAGATTTGTTTATTCGTACGTCAGGCAAATTACGGAAGACCGAAAGGGCTTTGGGTGAAGCACACTTACAGACTTGAGTGAAGTAATCTTGCTAATTGTGGGCAATAAGGGTGCAATAATTGCGTCAGTTTCTTGTGTTCCAGTAAGTTGACCTTAGCTGACTGGAAATGGCTTCACGTGTAGACCTCTATGATAAGATTGCGAAACTGTAGGCAAAAAGTTCGCCAGGCCGAGATGAGTCACGAAGTGTTACAAGGAAAAACGATAGAAACAAGTTTAGACGTTGGCATTCAAATTCCGCTTCAGAAAGAACTCAATTGAATTCATTCATTGAAGTCTTTTTGCTAAAAGAATTTATATCAACATTCTTTTGAAGTCAGTAGTAAGTGCACCCGATATCAACGAATCATTGAATTAAGTGATTTAAGCTGAAGTTCGCAGTGAATTCACATTAAATCAGTTGAAGTCGATGAATTAAATAGAAACAATTTTATTATTTGATTATTTACATGAACGAGGGAATAATGTTACGCAAGTAATTTTTAGTGCACAATGATAATTGTACCCAAATATATGTATTTGTGAAAGCTTGTCAAATAAATGCACCTCGAACTAGTTAAGAATTTCATGGCAATTCGAATTTCATGTGTCTCGATGGTAAGTAATGTATTTCATTTTACAAAAGATGGAAGAAGATACTTATTGCTCAACCATAAAATGTTGAAGTCAATTCACTTTAAATGAGTTAAAACTATTGTAATTAAATTCAATGACTTCAACCGAGTACAAGTGAATTCAACCATGACTTCAACGAAAATATGAATTCACCGATAATTGATTTCGGAAATTTATGATTGCTGAAGTAAACCAATCATTGACTTCAAAGTCAATCCGTAGTGTTTGATAGCATCATTCAAACGTTGGAATTCTTAAATTTAAATTTGGTGAATGCATTCTTAGAAGTATGCATTATTTTGCAACTCTGAAAGCTGTCTGTGTGTAAAGGTTGAAAGGTCCCAGGCATATTTTTGTGATTAAAAATTTCTTCTTTGTTTCAAGGAAAATTTCCTAAGCCATTAATTTTGGAAACGTTGCTACTGATCGCTTATACTCTAAGTCAAGCTGTGACTTATTGGGGCATATGCTTACACATATGAAACTGGCCTTCATTTTTACCCACAAAAAATAATTAATTTGTCATTTGCTCAGGTTGACAAATTGAATAAGAAAGATCTACATCGAAACGCCGTCTGGCGGTTTTGACATAGAAATTTTCAATTGAGCACTTAGACCCAAGGACTTGATGGCTTTAGAGATGTATTTTCCTAAAGAATTAGCAAAGGCAGGAAAATAAATGTCAAAATACATATTTAATGCATGTTTCAAGATAAAATATTTTACCACTCCTTGGAAGACTGCTTAGGTTGTCCCTCATTTTAAAAAATTGGTAAACCACCAGACAATGTTTCAAGCCCATTAATTAACTAAGCTGCACAACATTTTTAAAAGAATTTTGAAAGACAAGTTTCTTAAAGTTATTGAAGATAAAAATATTTATCCAAATGAGCAATTCGGTTTCTGTCATTTGCACAGTACGTCTCACCAAGCTGTAAGAATTTGTGAGCAAATAAATTGAAATGACGATAAATCTATAGAAATGATTCTCTTGGATATTGAGAAATCATTCGATACTCTATGGCACAATTTTTACAGAATGGTAGTTCTCAATTTTCCGTAACATTTGTGTAATATCATAGTTTCATTTGTCCTTCGAATCAATTTTATCCACCTGTAGGTGCAGCCTGAAGTGCTGTCTTAAAGGCCCGTCTAAAACAACATACTACTGTGTCCAAAAAATAAGGTGACATATGAATTTAAACTGCGAGCGTCGAAGGATTTGGAAATTTTTCTTTCTTTTTAGGTTGGTAGTACTGTCAGTGACATCTATGTGAAATTTCATGTCAAAATATATTCATAGTGTTTGAGATACGCGTCGTTTTGTGAGCTGCTTAATGTGAGTTTTTCGTTTTTTGAGATATCGAAATTTATTGAGCAAAGAATTTGCATTAAATTTTGTTTGCGGAATCAATTTTCTGCTGCGGATACGTTGAGGATGGTGCAAAAAGCCTTTGATGATGAGGCTATGTCTAAAAAAATGTTTACAAGTGGTATAGTGATTTCCAAGCCGGCCGTGAACGTGTCGAGGACGAAGAGCGTTCTGGGCGACCATCAACCTCAACCGATGAAGCTCACGTCCAACAAATCAAAGATTTGGTGTTGAAAAACCATCGATTAACGATTAGAGACTTTGCTGATGAAGTTGGCTTATCGAAAGGTTTAGTCAATACCATTTTGAAGGATGCTTTGGGCCTCAAGCGCATTAAATGTATTCACCTGATCTGGCGCCGAGCGACTTTGGCTGTTCAACAAGCTTTGTGTGTGTTTCAAAGATTGGACAATCCGTTGGCATAAGTGCATTGCATCGGGAGGGGATTACTTTGAAGGGGATGAAATTGATTTGGAAGAATTTTTGGAAAGAATTTTCAAAATAAATACAATGTCACCTTATTTTTTTGGACACAGTAGTATATACCTCTGATTTTCCCCAAATTAGTGAAAGTCACCGAAAAATCAACTCAAGAACAACAGTGCTAAACTCAAATGGGAATCATAAATAAAATAATCATTTAGATAAGAAACTGATTTGAAATAAACATATTTCAAAAACATTAAATAAAAAAAAACATTGCTTACCCATTCATAAATCAAACGTTTTGGACAAAAATTCGAAAAAATCCTAAGGTTTATGAATACATTTATGGTTCGCTGTGCATACGCAGATAATATTATGGTTATATAACTAGCTAGATAAATAAATGATATGATAATGCTCTTGAAAATTCTTCTTTTTTCTAATTTCTAATTTATTTATTTATGCACATTTACTAATTTGTTCATTAACACTTTTATTTTATCTTTATTAAATTAATTTATTCTTAATTTATTCATTTATTTACTTATGTCTTTATTTTATATTTATTTGAATTTTTTATTTACTATTTATTAATAAATTAAGTTATTTATTTGTTGATGTTGATGTAATTTGCCTTTTTCGTTTTATTTTATAACCATTTGTTAATAATTGAACTATTTATTAATATTTTTTACGTCCTTATCTACTTGCTTATTTTTGTCATTCAATTGTATAAAAAATTTACTGCAGCAAGTTGTTTTATTTTTTAATTCTTTAAATTCAAGGTTTTCTGGTAGTTGCCTTTAGATTCAAAATGTTATGTCCCACATTTTATTTAAAACATAACCTGTTTCAGTAGAAAGATAATTTTTTCCAAACATCACATCTTTGTGTAGAATCTGCGATAGCCAATCGGTTTTTGTCAAATGTTGATACCAAACAATATAAATCTATCTATCAAGCTGAATAAGATAGGAACATTGATGAGACATTGAGTCTAAGACCATATTTAGAGCCTAAGAGTTCAAAACCTTTTTTATTATTTTCGTTAATCCTCATGGGGAGTTATGTTTTGAAAAATAAACTTAGTAGGTGACGCACCATCGTATCTTTCTCGCTAATCAATATCTATGAGAGATAATCCAATAATAATGTTAATCGAATGTTAATACACCAAATACATTCACATCTACTTGACGAAAAAAAATGGGATATATATTCTTCTGCAACTGCTGAAAATGGCCACCATGGTAGACGTCCACTCATGTCGCCCAGAGTAAAAAATATGAAAGACATCAAAGACCGTGTTTATGGTGATTTAGGCCTTAAGTTCTGATATGGCATCCTTCAGAGGAATCTCTGCAATAAACGCACCAGACTTTGATCATAAACAAAGTCTATGACCTGAAAAAGACTATCTTCAAAGCAACCACAAAAGTTTATGACGTCCGCTTTTTAGGATGCAAAGGGATTTTAGAAGGCAGACCAAGTCAGAAAATTATAAAAATCTACGAATATCGTGAAAATAGTAAAAAATTGTGTCCAAAACTCCTGCATTTTGCGAATCAAATATTCTTTGGAATGAATCTGTTTTCACACTCGAACAGCAGGTATTACACCTCTTACGGATCTCAACATTCACATATCCGCAGATCCAGATCGGACACCTATTCTACCCGTTTTTCTGAACGCAAATACAACTTTTATAGCTTCTCCTTCCGACTTATCCCCTTCTTTCCAAAATCATGCAAATGCAAATCAAGACTTCTTAACCGCGAGCTATATGGCATTCATCGCAAAAAATAAACTTGTCTTCTGATGATACATATGAAGACACTCTGCATCTTTAAGATAGACCTATCATAAATAAATTAACAGGGATTAGTGCCTTGCCCTGTTTTTGAAAATGCATGCAATAAGCATCAACGTACCTTTCGATTCATGCAGTAGTGGAAAGTATCATTTTTGCAACTAACCATATAAATGCTGGCATTCCGCAGGGCTTCATTTTGTCCCCAATTCTCTTTTTTGATCTTCGAAAGTGATCTCTTGTCTCAAATTTCGTATACAAATTCATGTTCTTTATCTAAGCCCGTGGAAATGGAACGACAGTAAATTTTAAACGCCTCAAGAGTCTTTTAATAGAGTGGAATAGGTTTTTGGATCATTGTAGCCGAAGAGCTTTTCGTCTTTGAACCATATTGAGTCTGCAAGATGTGAAATGGTCATCATTGGAGAGTAGATTTCGAATTGCTTGAACATTCATCATGTTCAACGACTTTACTTTAGTGCCTTCTATCCTTCTTCCTTGACCAAAGGAACAACTCAAGAGTAACAAAATGTAAGACCAAACTTAGTAGTAGAAATTGTATTCGAGTCAAGACAAAGATTGTTCTCCAAAATGAATTCGTGCACTTGGGAAGAGATGGACTAAATGTATTGATTTTTAAGACTTGCTGAAAATTATGTTATAAATCGATTATGATTTCTTTTGGATCATCCCTCGATTTTTAATCCCTTAATCCTTTTGTAAATGCACACCCCTCGATCTGTTTTCAAGTTCGCGACTGCATTTGAATACATCCAATATGCCTTATTCATTGGCATATTGCCTATCCAACCCCACCCTTTCCTTCCCAACATTTCATCATTTTGTAAACTCCGCGTGCTTCACAGCCATGTTGCAGCATTAGCAGTTAAATGCAACTCCTAGCCGTTGTCGGCGTCGCGTCGCTCCACTGCAAACAATCACAATCGCTGTCATCCGTAATCGTGCTAGCAACCATAATGAAAGGGTTTACCCTCACCACCCTCGGCTGACACAAGGCTTGCAACGTGCACCACGAACAGCTTCTGTATTGAAAATCTTGAAACCATGAATCCGTTTGCCGGCTTTCCGTCTGCTTGCCTCTGTGCACGGACAACATTTGTATGGCCTTACAACAATCACAAGCGTCTGGCAGGAGCAACGCTTCCACCGCCACGACCCCTGCCCATTTAATGCACTCTCACTTTCTGTTTCGAGGACGTCTGTTAAGGACGAAAATTTCCCTTTTATTATTATCGTTATCGTCTGTGTACATCCATACAAATATAAATGTATATGTTTTTTTTTTTTTTGGGGGGAAATTTACTTTATTCACTCGGATACATACACACACGCACAAATGCAGGACTATATCACTTTTCCTCGTAAAAGTCTGTTCTTGTGAAAGAGAAGACGGCTGCTGTACCCATCCTCCGATTGTCTGGCACTGGCACTCATTAAATGCAAGGACTCGTAGACGTCCATAGAGAAACTGAATCATGACGAAAACAGGACGAAAGGATGGAGGATTGGCAGACGAAAATCGTACAAGAATGCGTGTACACCCAAAATGTTGAGCACAGATTTGAGAATGGCTCTTGTTGTTTTTTTTTACATTTTTGGTTGGCTGGTGAATGGTACTAGGACCAAGTTTCCGACGAAAGGATTGACTGCCAGGGGGTGGATGGGAGACAAAGTACGGCTCGTACGTAGGTCTACTGCTTGCATCGTCATAAATAAATTTGCGCGACACAAAGTGGATTCTCGGCTTCCATTTGTCTCGTTGGCAATGATTATCATTAAGACTGCAACAATTGAGGCAGGGATTCGTCCTGTCAAGGCGCTTTCGGTTGTCTCTGTCGGCAGAGGATACGTGTACGTGGGTGCACTGAGTGGGGAGATTATTGCCTTCGTAGAAATAGGCCTGAATTGTTAGACGTTGGCGGAAATGAGAGTGAGTTATAGAAATGGGGATGCTTTTCACAAGAGTTGTGAAAAAATTTCGACAATTTCAAGGAGCTTTAACAATAAACTAAAGAAATTCAAGCCAAACACAAATGCATATGTTTAACCCACTGCGCTAGTTGTCCTTAAAATATTTAGATAAACCATCTTCGCCTTGCATGAATCCACCACTTCTGATGAAAATTACGCGGAGGTTTGTGTCTTCATGAACGAGTATGCTCATCTGTCTCGAAAACTAAATTTGAAATGTTTTTTTATAGACTGTCAGATAAAAAGCCTGGAATCGCACAATTGATACGCAAGATATATCGATACCGTCTTCGCAGGCTCAAATCGAGTCTTGAATCACTTCGTTAAAAGGTTATAAATATCATTGTAAATTCTGCACACCCGGTTGCGAAAAGATCTTAGACTCTTGTCGTCATATGACAAAGGCCCTTGCGATATGTTTCCAAAAAAAAAGGTCTCTGAATGCCAGCTTAAGTATTTTTTATTATTTTTCTCATAAAGCGATAGACTATAGCTCTACCGTGCTGGCTCGATAGCTTTCACGCGTTTAGGTTTGAGCTTCTTATAAATCTTCAACAGTGCGGGTTTTCGAAGTTTTTTATATCCTCAGGTTTAAGTGATTGACTATACATGTGGATCGATCTTCTTATTTAAAGGTTGTTTACAATCAGGACTCCTAGGAGTGGCGTAGCTTGCCTTAGAGGGGCCCTGTATCAAAATTAGTTGGGGGCGTTATTACCTGGCAGCGGCGTAGACCAAATGGAAGGCAAACATTTTTCGCATTTTTGCTGGTATTGAATAAAATAAACATATATTGATGATGTCAATTTTTAAACACAAGTCTTTTTAGTATGAAGTTGAAAATATCGAAAGACACTAAGAGATTTGCGACCCAAAGTGTGGGACTCCTCCTGATTGATTAAAGATTGACGAGTAATACTTTTTTCAGTTTGAAAAATCAAAAAAAAAAACTTTTGGAGTAGGTATTATGATTTGAATTCTCATTATATACAATCAGTATGGATAGTATCAGCTATCAGTACTGCTTGGAACAAGCTTTGTAAATGACAGTGTTACTCATACTCATCTTGCCACAGTCATAAAATTTAGTTAAAAAATTCACATCAAATAAACACTTTTGTCGTCTTTTTGTCGACAAACTTATTTATAAGATTATTCAGATTATTCAGATTATTCAAAGCTGAAGACGATTTTAGATTTTTGAGATCTTCTACCTCTTCAGACAGTAGTGACAAAACTGATATCCGTTCCTGTCCTTATAGAAGTCCTAAATTCAATTTGTAACAGTTTTAATTTTGGAAAACTTCTTTCAGCTGTTACAGATGTAACCGAAAGGGTAATAACTGGGAAGCATGATGTTTTTACCTCCAGGAAACTGAATACAAGGCTATTGAATTTTCTAAGTAATAATGCAGTGAGTTTTTTAATAGAATGAATTTTTGAAATTCAGATTTTAAGCATGTTTTCAAAGCAATTAACTTTTGAAACAGGTCAAATGATATGTCTTTAATGTATTTGGCTTCTCTTTGTCTTACATTGTTTAAAAATGATTTGAGCTTTTCCGGTTTTAACACCTGGAACGTATAACTCAGATCACAGAGGCTCTGAAATCTTTGTCTAGTAAGAGAAATTAATACGAGTATATTGAAGTATGATTTCCGGATCTGAAATTATCTCATCTTCTGATAACTCATCAAAATTTGTTACTTTCCGTCTTTTATTTTTGAAAAAAGGCGACGAGCACAATAAAAATTTAAAAATAAAATAGTTGATTTAAAAGTTATTTGGTTTGAAGTTGTAATTATTCATGAATAATTTTTCCTTACAGTCGATAAAGTATCGTTTCTCGAAGAACACCTAGTAGGACAGACCTACTCAAGGGTGATTTCATATTTTTCAGATGAATCTTTACCCAACATTGACAGGCGTTTCATACTATTGCCAAAAAAGTATATATTTTTTCTAAATTGTCGCAAAAAACTGACACTTTAGGAACACGTTTCGCAGCATCATTTAAAATTTAAATTTAATGAATATAATCGGCATTTTACGAATTTTTTTTATAGGGGCTTGTAATTCTCCATGTACCTACATCCGACATAACATTTGCTCCACAATAAATTCCATACTCTCTTATGGTATTTAAAATACCAGTTTAAAGTCCTTCTGCACTGCAATCGGCTACAGATATGAACCCCAAAAAGGACTTTTACTACTTTGGGTACATGATCATGATTTTCTGAAATCGAGATGTTTCGAAAAACTACATAAAGTTGGTCAGTTTTTGGCGGGTCCTGTGTTGCATCCAAAATAAACGTCAGAAATGGTGTTTTTTTTTTAATTTCTAAAACATAAATCAAACATGTTTATTCCGACGATTTCTTCGTTTGTGTGCCTACCTGTCTAATCATTATTATTATATTGTGAATCACTAAACACTGACAAAATGATTTGCCTCTTGACCGATCAGTAACTCTCAAAAGTGTTATAAAATAAAATCTACATATAAAGTGTTAAACCTTAAAATTTACTTTATTACTGCGCAGACATGGCTAAATTGTAGAAACCATTTGCCCAATTTATGCTTACACACGTTCGGAGCCCCCTGTAGACAGGGGCCCTGTATCATTGATACGGCTGATATGGCAGTTGCTACGCCCCTGATTCCTGGGTAATTTTAATGCAAATCACGAAACTCTTTCCCTTCCCTCCATCTTGGTTCATGAAGTTTTCTTTTCCTCAGCTGAGTGCGAGTTATTCAGCGAAATTCCAAAAAAAAGTATCTGTAGCAATGAGTGGATCGCCAGAACGTCTTTTGGTCTTTTGAGATCCCTCAGATATGGTATCCAAGCAACAGATACTCTGCTCTTTTTGGCCGGGTGATCAAATCGATTGAGACATGCAGTCAGAATAATACAAACAGGACCCTAAGAGGAGAACAGGACCCAAAAGCTTTAGCTTTTTGAAAATTGAGTCCAAGGACTCCACAACCAATCATAACTTTATTGAACCTGATTCCATCAGTTGGATTCCCTAGATTTTGGTTAAGTGGAGTATTGAGTGAAAGGAGGAATGTCAAGGAACTTTTATGGAGCGGCTCGGTTAGAGTGGTTGGAAAATCTTTTCGTGCGTTCCGCGAAATCAAGATCTTACCGGTCCCTATTACTTTGAGATGTGAAAGTGCTGGTATCAGTGTGAGCTCAGCATTGTTTGTCGCACCCATGCTATTGCTGTGCATCGGCAGAGGAAGTGCTCCAGATGGAACGACCGGTGCCCAACGGCGTCTAGTGTGGTACTACCAGTCCCGATTTTACTGTACAAGATTCCTGGACTTTAATTGGAGCCTGACTGTCTTTGTGTCTTCATCATTTCTCGATACTAGATTAATTTTGTTCTTGAATAACTAGAAACTTTGTACGCTAAACGCTACAGGATCCATCAGCCTCAAATGCACTCTATGTTCTAAGAGGAAGGTAAAGGTACTGGACTCTGTCGCGTCCAAAGTCTTAAAATTTCATTGTTGTCCCACTTTTCCATATTTTCCATATCTCATAGGAACTATCGAACTCGAGCACAGTAAGGATTTCGTCTTTGCCGGTGAGAAATACTGTGCGCATATGTAAGAACAAGACAAGCTCGCGCCGGCGGCTTCTAGGTTTGACTCAATACCATTTAACCAATTGCTGGTCACATCAAAAGTTCGCCTATATTTTGTGCAAAAACTTATAAAACTGCATTCTTCACCGCGCTAAACTAAAGTCGTTGATCAGAAACTACGAGTTCAGACTGTTGGCTGAAGGACAACGTTATGACATTCATTTAAGATATCGAAAAACTGAAGCCAATTCTCCTTATAGCCAACACGTCATCAATCAATCCAACGTCCAGTAGCTGCCTTCCGATCGGCTTATCGTCGCCTTCCTGCTGAATTAATTTACCAATAACTCGTTTCTACAAGAGTCTCTCCACCTTCAAATAAATATTGAATTCCTGATCCTGACCATCAATTTATGCCCTTAAATCCTGCACATCAGACGTCCGTCCAATCACACGTTCGCAGCAATACGCTTGGGTGCTTTGCTTATCTAGTTGCCTGTGTGTGACCACGTCAAAAGCCCAATAAGCCCGATAATACCCCATATGCCATAATAAATTGATTTCCATCCGTTCCAACACCCTTCGGACTCGCATAACCCCTAGATGGCCGGTTCCCGTTCCCTTGAGAAATTATTTTCAATTCAATTCCGTCATAAGACCAAAGGATATGACATTATAAGACTTTACAATCCACCTCATGCCATGTGGGTGCGTCCCTGGGACGCTCAAATTTGAATACACATCAGCAATCGCCCTTATGCAGTTGGCGACGCGTCAATGGTGGTGCCGTCCCATCCAGTGCACACAGTAACCAGCTGGAGGGGGGGGGGGGCGAACCCTGAACCAAGCTCTTCTTTATTACTTTCGGAAAGTGCTCGCTGCTGGTCTGTGGACTCGGAAAACCAGCAGGACGCAGGACATGGGATCATCATCAGACATTTGGTCGCTGTCCGCTGGGCGAGAGCATAAAATGTCATTCGAACGAACAGAAGCACACCCAGGCGCGTATGTGTGCCATCTTGTTCGTCCTGTAAGAATCCCGCAGTGAATTGGACAAACGGAGAAAAAAAAACACAGCTTTTGCAGCGTCCAAGTCCATTGCATTCCCTGCTCGGGGGGTTCTCTGAAGTTTTTTCCTCGTCGGTTTTTTTTTTGCAGTCTGATTTTCGAAATGGTAATGGCCATCCGTTGTCGGTGGTTCGGTTTGCTTTTTAGTGGCGCGCGTGTATCCTATGAGTGTGTCCTGAGTGCACAATTGGATATGCACATAAATTCCATGTTGCAATCTCTCCTTCGGTGCGGTTATGTAGTCGACACCGGCTAGTGGGATACCATTCGGTCGTTTGAAACTGCAAAAATAGTAGTGGACAGGAACGGCTGCCTTTTCCTGTTTCTGTTTTTTTTTTCTACTTTTCGTCTGTCTGAGTCAGGATCAAATGCAGTTGTCGTCGTAGCCTTGCTCTGGACAGTAATCCACACATAGAGGCGAATTGCAGTTTGCTTAAATATTTTGGGTCAGACGAAACTTACTTTTACCGCCGCACAGCGCCGCGCCGGATGGTCATTGGAAAACAATGGAGCGGGTCTTCCGAATGGATTTCGATAGTGCAGACACTGAGGTGGCCAAATGCATGTGACTACAAGGGAATGGGACAGAGCTACAGACTAACTGTCATTTGGAGTGGATAAAAATCGATTTCGCATTTTGTTTCGTTTTATTTTATTCTCTGTCTGCGCACAAATGCCAACGCCAATTATGTGGGATGATAGTACGGAGCCCGGCAACCAACAACGACAACGACCACGATGAGGTGATTGAGCATAAGGGACAGTGGGAGGAGTCACTATTTGAGACTTACTATGTTAGTCCATAATGGTTGGGGCCATGCAGAGAGGCACATACGAGTATGTATACGAGGACGTAGCCAGCTTTTCTTCATGATGTTTTTGTTCTTAGTTTTAGAAAACTGTCCTGCAATCTGGTTGGTCACTATGGGGACTTAAACAGAAGCATTTACATACACCAGTGATGCAAAACTAGGGATTTTTCTCCAGTCAAGAAAAAAAAGGTCGGATTGGACATACTAGGATAAGACTTTTTTGGATTGGAAGTCAAAAAAACACACTAAACGGCATCGATAACAATGACAAGAATGTGGCACAGATTACACCTGATAAAAAGATTGAACATAACATATACAAATGCAGATTTGTCATAATAAACCGGCTAAGAATTCGCATCGAGAGGAAGTTCTATAATGTCAGCTTCATGTGTGCACATGCGTCGACAGTCGAAGCTGAAAGAGAAGCATTAAGCAGTCTTGGAAGACCCCTTCCGGCTATGGCACCAAGATCGTACTTGAGTAAGGAAAACATCGTTGGCAGAGTGATGATAGGCCTTCCGGTTGACGAACTTTAAGGTAGCTAGTAATAAGGTGATAAGTAGCAGTTACCGAGCTATCCTCAAATGGTCGAATTACCAACAAAACCAACAATGCAGCAAAAAGATGGTTTCTGAGAACATCAATCCGCCATAACCTTAAGGGAGCATATCAAAGAAGTTTACTCAACGATTCATTACCTTCCATAAATTTTACAATGTCGCCTTACAATTCAGCAAACAGCTGTTTACTTAAGGCTACAAACCAACCATGACAAAAAAAGCGTGATACGATGAAAAGAACGACAAAACTCTAGCAGCCAGGGAAGAGTACGGAGCTTGACCAGAGAAGAGAAAAATAGCTGCGAAAAAAAAGAATCAAGGCAAAATTCCATTCCAGTCGCATAAACCTGCGACTTCGGAAAACCCCAAAAGAAAAAGTCCAACGAGGTCAAACCGCACGATTTCGGTGACCAATTCAGCAAAAAAAAAGTTGTTAACCATCGACCTATAAAGCTCGATTTTGACAGTGATGGCCTGGCCAACGTCATTCTCTAAAGAAATATGGACCCATGACGCCGCCAACCCAAGATCCACATCAAACAGTGACTTTATCAGGTTGTATTGTATGCTCTTGGATCTCATGTGAATCGATATAGTCCCGAATTATACAATTTTGTTTTTTGACATTCCCATTCATCTAGAAACGGTCCTCATCGTTGAAGATGATTTTTCGATGAAAATTAGCGTAAGTTTCAACTGCTCTAGAGCCCATTCAGCGAACACACGTCGTGATCTATGAACGTTTACCTCCAGCTCGTGGGTCAGTTGAATTTTGTGCGGATGCAGGCCCAAATCATGACGCAAAATTCGCCTAAATGTGGCCTAGTAAAAGCCGTGTTCTTGTGAGCGACACGGAATCGAATGCCTCGGATTGTCCTGCACACTCTCAGGGATAGCGGCTATGCTTTCGGCAGATCTTGATCTTAGTTGACCATTTAGTGAACCAGTGGACTCAAATTTATCTTTCACACTGCTGATAGTCATCCCGGAAAGACGATTATGGCGACCGTAAAATGGACGAAGCGCGCGGAACTTTGCCCGAAAAGAAAATACCCCTTTTGATAAAATAATTTCATTATTTGCACGTGTTGTTGAATGTTATACCCGTCCATGGTGATTGGTCAAAACAGACGGAATAAATGACAACCAATTTGACAGATGAAGCTTCAAAAATATGGCCGCTAACAACTGTCAAAGTTCGGAAGTCCACTAGGCCCCTTTAGAAGAGTCTGTTTACAGATAAATAAAGCAGCTTTGCTAAAACACAGACACAAGGTCACTCCATTTACCAATACAGCGTGAGACGGCATGAAGACAACGTAACTTCAGCCGATAAAAGGTGTTGACATTCAACGCACTGTTGAAGGAGCTGTATGGTTATAAAAAAAAGCTTTAAATCAGTAAAGCTACAGGTTGGGATAAGTATGGCGGAGACGCTCTCGTGGAGAGAATACATAAAAACATCTTTCAGGTTTGGGAAGACGAGATGGAACGGAATATCAGCTTCATCCTGTGATCCCTACTTAACGTTGCTTGCAAGATCCAAACCAGTGCATTATGTGATCTTCTAAAGAAATTTTGAAACACAAAAAATAGCCGATATCAGTATGGCTTTTTATCCTGCGAAAGACGAGAGAGTTTCATGACGATACTCAGCATATATTTACTGAATTCCTAACAGCATAAGCCGTGGGCATTTTTGGTATACCGGGAAAACTGATTCGGTGCTGTTTAACAGTGCTTGAGAAAGGTAGAGTTAAGACGAAAAAACTCCGAAAACTTGCTCCGTGGACCCGCAAGGAGATGCGCTGTCATGAGATTTCTTCATCCCAATTCTTTAACAGATGTTGTGAAAGATAAATCACTGTTCGCACCGTACCTGCCGTGGAAGACTTTACAGCGGTTGAAGACAACACGAAATCGATCCGTCAAACACCAGCTGCAACAAATCATCGCATGGAATAGAAGAAGACTGGTCGTTGCGACTCCAAGAAAATAGGATTGAATCTCCTTACTCGAAGGACCAAAATAATGCAACAGCGGTACAACCGCGAAGTTTTTAAACTGTACAAAGATGTAGACCCAGTATAAAAGCTAAAGCGGACCGCAATGCTCCAGCTAAGGGTGCCTACAAGACCCAGCCACAAGGGTTTCGACAGACCGAAGCTTAAGTTCAAGCCTAATCTTACCAACTGGAAACAGAGTGCCCGGGACAGTGAACGATAAAATGCAGCTTTAGCTCGGCCGGAAAAGATAAGTTCATATAGACAACTACAAATTTTGTACTGTCGGACTAAATAGGTAAACCAAAATTACGAACGTGTTCAAAATGAGTTGCCAGGAGTAATTATCTCCAACCAAGCCTCCTCTGGTATCTGGTTTCCTCAATTTATTTCTATTTTTGTAGACAGTTGGCTCTTAATGATGACAATAAAATTGCATTATCGACCACATCATTCCAAGTGTCATAATTCGATTCAGTTCACGTAAAGAAAATCTATTCCAAGTGAAAAGATCCGTAACTCATGCAAGACAAACATATCCTCCTGCATCTTACAATCAAACTCCTTCTTTATCTTCCTCAAGGAAAAAAAAGAAGAAACTTTTTCTGATATCCACTCATTCGTCCCTGAGAACAAAAAAAATCACCTATGTATGTTTCTCCCGTGAAAGGGATTCTCTTGAGAGTCAATCTTCCAAGTTACCATCATAGCAGTTCCGACAGTGTACACCCCTGCGGAAAAATATAATAACAATCAAGAACCAATCGAAAGGAATTCAGTGCTGTTAATCCAGTGTTCTTCGGCAAGGACGTAGCCCCAACAACAAAACAGTATCCACACATTTGCCAAGGAATAAAATAAAAAACCGAAAACAATAAAAATAATAAAAAACTAAAAACCCAGGACCTATTATGGGGTACTCCATCACCGTCACGCATAGGTGTGTGGTGGCATGACTTGACTGAGAGTTGGAGCAAGCAAGCGAGCACCACCAGACTCAGGCATTGGCTGGTGTAGACTTCATAATGCGAGACAATTTCCTTGAAAAGTTAATTCAATTCATGAGCCAGACTGCCAGAATGCCAGCCAGACAGTGAGTGAATGCCAGTGTGTGGAATAAATGTGTCCTTCACAAAAATTTACCAACCAGCCAGACAGACGAAAACGTGCGCTCAGATACATACAAACATAGATACTCGTACAGCACGCACGCAAGCAACACAACACACAAGTACACTCATGGGCTTGTGGCGTGTGAATGTCAGGACTGCCGCTGCCGCTGCCGCCGCCTCCGCCGCCAACGAAGGGACAGACATGCATTAAAGCCGAGACACTGGACGGATAGGGTTAGGAATGAGCTGATTAGATATGGAGGAAGCTTGTTGATGCGAATTCTCTTGATACAGATAAAGGCACAAATTATCGCCAGGCCTATACTGTGGCCATCATCCCTTTAGCCGGATGAATGGCTGGATATGTGTTTTTATTTGGCATGCAAGCGGACAGATTGTCGATTGGTTTCAGTGTCTCCTTCTGGCTTCTAGACTTACACACGATGATGGCGGTGATACATCAGTGAAATTGCATGACTCCCATGGCACGTATGAATAAACAGGGGCGATTCTGTAGCACAACGCAGAAATGAGTATGTTTTTGATTTCATATTTCTTCCAGGGCTTTGAGAATGAATTGTGAAAGACTTAGCCCATGGTCACATTTTAAATAAATAATATTTGTGTTAATAGTATTTATTTCTCGTTATGTGACTGTGCAGGGAACTTGTAATGTTCGAGAAATCGTCCTTGGTTCTTTCCAATTGGGAAAGAACCGGCTAGAGCGAACTAGAAGAAGTACAAGACAGACACGTACCTGACCCCATTGGAATACTGTCTACAAATCTAACCATCGACTCTGCAGTTCATACATACTTATGCTTACGAGCATAAGGCTTTTAAAAAGTTCTGCTCCATCTCTCATAATCGCTCTCCCTCAAGTGCCAATTGCTGGACAGGAGAGCTGAAAAAAAAGGAGAATAGAAGTCAGGACACGGCAGAATGGTACCAATGACTGGAACCAATCTTAATAGGTGCACAAGAGGCATAAGAATTGTGTGTCTTTCAGGCTGAAATTTTCGCCTTCGGTAGAGTTGCTTTGTGCGTACTAATAGAGAATTTCACTCCCGCAAGACTAGAGTTCTTTTTGTACACCCAAGTGGCAAAAAAACCCCTTAACAAGGATATCATAAAACGGAAAGCAGTAGGCAGCTGCATTACAGTACTAAATGATCTTGACGAGCGCCACAACGTTCCCATCTTCTGGGTTCCTGGCCACAGTAACATAGACGAAAACGAAAAGGCAGAGAAACTTGCCATGGCTGGAGTTGGATAGAACAGAAAGATTACCACACATATTTTTGTGTGAGCTTAAGAAACAAATAGACAAAGTGACTCGAGTATGTAGCAATAGAGTATGGGTCTCTACGGACGATTGTCTCAAAATTCGAACAAGGACATAGTTTGTGATGCAGAATCAAAATAAACCCAAGCCCCCATGTGTACTTCCAACTTAAGGAAGTTTATCTCCTTCAACCTAACCTTCCAATTGGGACCTGTCGCAAATTATCTGCTTCAAGGGAAAGGGTCTATGATTTGTGCTTTGCCATCATAAACAAGCAGAACACATCCGCACATAAGGATGAAAATCTTAGAAGAGAGTCCTTTTATGGAGACATTTTCATCTCAAAGGATATAAATGAAGTTTAAATGTGGGTTCCTTTTTAGTTTGATATTTTTTGTGAAGAGTTTCAACTTGATTCACGTACGCCAATCAAACTTCTAATTCTATGAGTGCATTCGGGTTGCCTTTCTTCCGAAAAAGTGTCTCTTTCTTAGGCTACGCAACTTTCGGCTCTCCTGCATCACGCGGCTACAAGTTCTACAATCCACGATTGCTCAATTCTCACGATGGAGGTTCAGTCTTCTTAATCGCTCTGAACATGAAGATTGTGCCTCAAAGATTCTCTGTAGCATGATTGTCTGTTGATTACTCGATGGGACCGAGCCAGTGTTCATCTTGATACAGCTTCTCCTTTCTCTCTTCTCACATATGTTTGGAATAGTTCGGGAGAACTCTAACTCGGCTTTGAAGACGACGAACAGATGGCAAATCTTGTTTTGAAATGTGTGTGAAAGTTTGTTCGAAAGATTGTTCGAATGCTCAAAAAGGTATGGAAAGCCCTATAGTCCCGTCATCGCCATCGCCATCGCCAAAATCGTACTCATGATGTGAAAATTGTGTGTCAAAGTCATAAACAAGCCTTAGAAAGTTTTCGAAGCTAAAACTAAATGAAATAGATGCCCAATGGCGTAGCTTCTTGGTGAAATTTTCCCGACTTTGCATGTTGGCTTAGAGAAAACCATCTAGCGACGGAAATACTGGGCGTTCTTCTGCATATGCATGAGCTTAAAATATCACTTCACAGGCAAACGGGGTTGGCGGCTTACGGCTCCAGAAATCAGAGCAGAGTTCAAGTGTTCGCACTCGAAGCAGATGAAAGTTACGTCATCAAGTCAAGCCTCTAGAATACACATGTTAGCTGACAGGTCCAAAGTCTTACGGACGGATGAATCGAAATTTGAAGTTAATAAACAAAACGAGAGTCACCTAAAAAAACATGGCGGTTTCTCATCCGCCTAT
This sequence comes from Orthonevra nobilis, assembly GCA_963555765.1. NCBI lineage: Eukaryota > Metazoa > Arthropoda > Insecta > Diptera > Syrphidae > Orthonevra > Orthonevra nobilis. Next base: position 120,205,141 of record OY743225.1, on the reverse strand, counting down.
TTAGGAGTCCTTCAAAATATGATCGACGAAGCTCTTTTCCGTCCGAAGTGGCACGTTAATAACATTAGCTCTTCTGGGGCACGGAGATTCCAAGTTTCACTCCGAAATGCCATTACATCCATCCTCTTGTTTTTGAGCCATGATCAGGTTTTCTTACTACAAATTGACGAATTGGGATTGGATGACAAGAGATTCTTATACGACAGTTCGTGGAGCAAAATATATTTTCAAAAACCGTTTATGTTCTATGAAGCTTCTGTTTCGAAAATAGTTGCAACTTCCGAAAGTTGGAACTATCTCAATATAAATTTCTGGTCGGTCTTGTCTTAAACTTCTTTAGAACGGTTTTGAAATTCATACTTTCTTACCGAGTTTGTTTCTATGCTCCGAAATTTATAGAAGCTGAAGCTTGGCAAGTTCACAGACTGAAATTTAAGTCGGTTCATACAAACTGTGTTCTGTAACTTCTTTTGCTTGGCTGGCTACTCAATGCTGTACCTTCAACTTGAGCGGCAGAAAAAGCTCACATAATTAAATGACATTGACACTCCAATTGCGTTTATGCACCGAACTGAGTAAATAACAGCTTTCTACATGGTACTTCACTTTTTTATCATCCTGAACTGGTCCCTCTCTCTAATAGCTTCCAACTCAGGCATCATAAAAACAGAAATCGTTTTTCAATAAAGTCAAAATCGTTATGTAGACGTGGGTTAAGCTGCTATAAAATCGAAGGAGATCCGCAATTCAAAATAAATGCCTCAAGAGAAAAAAGGGACCATCAAAATTAATTGATTGGACGACTGACAAGATTCGAATTAAAAAGAGTCTATAAACAGAACAAATACGAACATTAGTTTGAAAATTTGTCTATCCACTGGCAGATGACTTTCTCACCTCTTACTCTAGGAAAAGGCAATTTCGCCCTCTCCACACCGCCTGGAACAATGAGCATTCATACCAGAACACCCAACGAAACGATTGATGAAACGATCCAGTCATCAAATCTTACTCTAATCTTTGTTGTAAAAAAAAGGACTACAAGAATTGAAATGTGCTTCGAATAAAATGAATTTCCTTCAAGGAATAAACAAAAAATCCACCGTAGCCCTCACATTTCGTCCTTTCATTGTTCTCCTGGTTTTGTTGTGTGCTTTGTTTTTTCTTTCGATTTTGTTACATCATTTCGGATCTAACCTTCAAATTGTATCCCCACGCACACTTGTAGCTTGCCAATGTGGGTGTATCTTATTTCAGCTTATTGGTCGTTTATGTGTTGAAATAGAAGACTCGCAGCCAAATTATCGCCCTCGCCAGAAAAATAAAAAGAATGGTCACTCAATACAGCCTTCTTTATTTTGCGCATGTATTGAAGTCTGATTATAAGCTGCTAGCCTGGTCGTAGTTTGGTCAAAGGGGGTTGAAATTGGAGTTCCCCCCTTAATGCTTGGCCGAAAGAAAACCCAAAAAGCTACTCTTTCGTGTCACTTTCGACTTGTGCCACTTGTCCACACTCCACCTCTGGAACGACATCGATCGGACCTTGAAAGTTAAGTTAATTTTCTTCGGTAACCCCATGCAGCTTTATTGTGGGGGAGACCTAGACAAAATTGGTCGGTTGAATTTGGATTGGGAAAAGGTGAACCTTTCTTTGCCTTCGCAATTCACTTCCAGACGACCAAAAAGTTTTACTTTCTTTTCGACTTTTTTGAAAAAAAGTATTGGAATTATGAATCCATATTTCCAAAGTTGAGTTGGCAAAGGATTTATGCGCACCTACAAATTTTGAATGGATTTCAAATGGCATGTTAGTCCCTTAATGCGTAAGGGGTTCAAAGTCATTGCGTATGATTAAAAGAAACCAACTCGGAATAGTTGTCATCAAAGCGTGCGTCGCGTCTGTTTTGACTTATGAGGCTTTAATCCTTGAAGTGACAGGATTGAAACGACCGGTTAGCGAAGGAACAGTCAAGAAAAGGGCAAACGGCAGCTAATGTTAGGACGTGCAGATGTTCTTAGTAAGAACCATTCGACTGAGGCGAGATATCAAAACAAGGCAAGCAACACTCAAGCGAAACCTTGAAATCGCGGGTTTGGAAACGGCATCATTGAAATTTGCCAAAATCTTGAAATTTTTGAACTCTCTCGGAAAGCAAAATCGACGTCTGCGTTACCAGAGAGAAGTCTAACAATGTTGGGGTACGACGGAATCTTCCTGAGGCTATAGGCCAAATTTAAGCTGGTGTAATTTATCCCACAGTCGACACATCGGTACAGTCTACAAACGTTGAAAGGATGTGCAATGGACCGGCAGGTTTTCAATGGTGACTTTTTCCTCTACGTGAGTCTCTTATAATTCTCGCTTCTTCTTTCCTTACAAATTTTCTTCCACCGAGCTATTTTTTCAAGTTGGACAACAGGAAAAAATTCGAGAGGCCAACTTCGGAAGGGGTTTCACCCATAGCTATATTGGATGGGTAATTGGGTGCCTGGTAAGATCAAACCCTTTTTTTGGCGCTTCATTTCATCACTCAAACGCTGCTGTTAGTTCTGAAGAAAATGAATAAAGATCAAACAAACCATGTTTGCGGTGGTTAGTGCCTTCGATTTCTATGGAGTCGAACCTGTCTTTCCATTCCGTTGTTTTGGCTGGAAATTTATCTCAAGTGTGCAGTGATGGACCCATGTTTTTTCAATGACAATGCAAAACATGTCCAGTATGGCCATGAAACTCCGTCCAACATTTGAATGTGACTTCCTAGCGACGTGACGATATTTTTTTTCCATTATGAGTAATCGCGGCTTCCATCTTGGACACAGGTTTTCTTGAATTTTCTTTACAGGGTGGCCCAAAAACGCTCACTCAATGTTGTTTTGTAATACCTCTTAAATGAAATAATACAATTTCATTTAAACCTGAATTAGTGTTAAATTGGACCCTTAGGTTTTCTGAAAATTATTATTATTGAAAAATGTCCATTGCTGATGACAATTTCTGCTCTTCTTACCACTTTTTTACTCGTTTTGGTAAAAAAAAGTAAAAGTCCTCACACTTTTGTCGGATGTTCTGCTTGAGAGATTTTAGAGTCAGTGGCTTGCTCTCACAGACTATTGACTTTAAAAAGATGTCTAGAGTGGTCAACACAGGTGACCTCGGCAGGCAGTGCAATTCGTCAAAATGAGGCATTAGACGACCTGCAAACGTACCTTTCCGAATGTGCATTGTCTCGCAAGCTTTGTGTGCAGTTGCATCGCCTTGTTGGTTATGTCATCTATTCTCAGTCGTTCAATTTGTGTCATAAAATAACTTGTCGATCATAGTTCGGTATCGTTTACCAGTCACATCAATCGTATTGCCTCAAAACAATGAAGTCCGATGACACATCCGGCGTCAATTGCTCATCATACAGCAACTTTGAATAGAACAAATGGCTCTTTGTGAATGTTATGTGTGCAAACTTTGTTAAGCCGAGCGTGAGCGTAGTTTAAACGCATTTAATGATCGGCAGGCTATAGCTGGTCGCTTTGTATGGGAACTTCTTCGGCTACTATGGCGATTTCATCGTCGGAACGAGCTCAAGGAAGTGCAACTTCTGTCATTGTTGGTCAAGTTCCTTTCGAAGAAAGCGATTAAGCGCCAAAATAATTGAAAAATTATTTCGGAAATAAATATTAACAGGTATTGCGATCTATTGGATTATAAAGTTCCATTGTTTCTCGACTTGCATTCTGCATATGCTTGCCTCACAAGTTTTGAAACAAAACTGACATTTGCCGCTTTTTGTAAGAATTAAAGGATCTCCCGATATGATGATACATTTCGGGCCAACATGAACGTTTTTAAATGTGCGCGAACGGTGAGACGACCATCCCCCCATACCCTTTCATGGTCTTTCTTTCATTTCTGGCATAATCACCTCAAACAGTTGGTCATTGGAATGTTCGTCATGGTTGCTTGCAAGACCTTGGCAAAAACTCCAAAAACAGAGGAGCAGAATCGTGTTCCAGATTAGAATCTGGTTCCACTTTGCTTCTGATTTGAATGAGGCCAATGATGACCAATTTTGGTGCATGTTGTCAAATGTCAAACTTGAGCTTTATAAGGCAACAACAACCGCCGTCTTATCGTCAGAGCGTGTACTCCTGCGACCTCCTCTTTTAATCTAGGATTAGAACAAAGTCAAAAGGAAGAAGGCTGAAATGAATTTTGGACCGAAATATACTAGACTCGCTTGGGTCTTAACCAATGTCTTGAAGACATTTCAAATTTGTAAACCGCTGAATAAAAGAACACTCCTGACACCACAGTGTGGAGGGACTTTGTGGTCAAAAAAGTTGACAATCGGTACTTTGGCTAATCATTTGGACGCGTCCTGGAAATTCAAAGGTTTTTTAGAAGGTCTGTTCGCCATGTCCTTTTTTAGGAACCTTGCACATCTTATTTCCTGTCGATATTTATATCCTTCATGTCTAAAGGATATTTTAAATCAGACTTCTTTTCTTCTTCGAGGACTCGCCGTCGAAAAATAAGCTTGAAGTTAAGTAAAGCGTCGGATTTTCTCATCATGTATAAGAGAAACTATTTCTTGACATTCTGACATAGTTACGAAAACTAAAATATTTTGTCAATTCCTTTTATTGTCATTCCTTTTTTTAATTGTCCTGTCGTCTCGGTTGCCCTCAAAAGTAAATTAAGTCGATAACATTAGAAATAGACTCGAAAAGTTAATCCTTGCAGAAATTTTACAACCCACGGAACGGAGGCATGTTTCTGCTTTATGGCATTTTTTCTTGTTCACTGTTTTTGAGTGTGTGTGTGTCTCAGGGTATGCCATGAAGGACGTTTTAGCGATTTACAAATTTACGAGTATTGTCTGCCTTTTGTTGTTGCTGTGCTGGTTGTTTTTTTTTTGGAAATTTCAATGTCAAACCTTTCGTGCATGGAGCTACCCTTGCAGAGGCATAGACTACGCTTTATATTATCCTCCGTTCTCCCTTTGCGTGTTTCGTCAAAACGCAAACAATACAATGCACTGCAATGGGGGTGGAGAGTGCATTAATTTGGTAAGGCGACAGTAGAGATCGTAAATGATGGACATAAATAGAATTGCTGAAAATTTGGTGATTGTTTTCAAACTGGAAGCTATGAAAATTTGATTTATAAATTCACGATGGGATGATCCAAACAATATTTCTCGTGTTTTAAAGTCCAGCGTGCTCCCTCATCCCTCATCATATTAAAAATATATTAAAGCAACGTACTTCCTGGAAAAACGTATCTCCCATATAGACCCCGACTTAATAGAAAGATTGGGAGACTCTGCTTCTTCATATTCTTAAATTCCGTTGCAAGGTTTAAGCTGAGTTGAACCTGCACAGAATATGAGCGTTGTGAAAGCAAGCATCCAGGTTCCAGAAAAATGTTTATAAAGTCAAAGATCTAAATTTAGTTGATGTCACGGGGATCTGCATTATAATGCAGCATTTAGAGGTTCCTTCAAAGCGAAATTTACATGAAGAAGATGTCGAGAATTAAAAGAAGAAACGAGTTGACATTTCAAGAGTTAAATTTTTGAGCTATCAAGCCGGCGCAGACCGATTTTTGGGGCGATTTATAACCATGATCGACACGTTGGTCCATCGTTCCTTGGACGGAAAGACAGACTATAAACTGTGATTTATGGCCTCAAAAAGCCACACACTTTAACAGGCTCATACTACTAAAATTAAGTGAGAAGATAGCGGGAAGGAAATCTTCAAGTTGGAGTTCCACCAAGAAAACGCACCAGCACAGAAAGCCGAAGTTGACTTTCTTTCGAGATGCGTATCTCAAACGACTTTATACTGATTGCCCGACTAAACGAACATCTCAGGCAAGCATGAAAAACTTGAAAAAGTGAAAAAGAATTAAAATTTCCAAATAGTTTTTAACACCATCCAGGCCGTAAGCACAATCAAACTCAAGAAAAAGGTCGTATCGAAGTTAAGCTCTACTCTATTTAGAAAAGGAAAAATTCTTCAAGAAACAGAAAATATCAGGAGAAATGCACATGAACAAGAGCGAGAATTTTTAGGCTTAAATAGAGTCCCGACAGTTTAAAGAGTCATACAGCTTGATCCGCATCCCTGTGGGCGACGATTGAAGAAAAAGCTGCAAAGAAAATTGGAAAGCCTTGATTTTCTTTCGAAGAAAGTATATTGGTCTTGTTAACTTCAGAGTTCAGAGTTATGTGTCGTAGAAGTTTAGCTCTCCTTAAAGATGAATACTTCGCAAAGAAGAGGTGCACTCGAACTCAAGAAATGGTTATGAAAGGAGAGCGAGAGAAATAACCTTTTGTCGGCTGCTGATAGAAACCAGGCTATTCAAGCACACTATGACTCAAACAAGGGCGCAATATTAGGCCAACATCTGCAACTAACTAGTTTGAAGTACTAAATTCACTCTGAGTTTTGGAAAAAGGAATATAGGGTCCAAATGGCTCTTGATTCACATCTGCAATCTTATCGTTTGTGATCCGGAAGTGTTATCTGTTTCAAGTGCATAGAGTAAAGGTACACGAAACTATGGTTCTATTAAGCTGGCGAATATAGTTGGGCGAGAACACCCGTTTGCGGAAAATATACCAGCTATTTGATAGCCAGCGTGGGCTTCTGCTGGGAAAAGTGATCACAAATGCAATCAAATTTGAAAGGATGTAATTGAAAAACAAAAAAAGGATTTATTGTGCAGAAGCATTGATAAGCTCTCGAAATTTCAGATATAAACAAACCTATGTGGAAGGGGATTGTAGATAAGTATGACAATCGCCAAAGAATTCCGACTAAAATTGTTGCACACCGGGGATGCTTAGTTTTTTAGCTGTCTTTGTTTATCTACGCGAACGAAAAGGGACGAGCCACCATAAGTGAGGATCAAACGTCGCTGTAACGAATACTTGATGTATGAGCCAGAGTTAATGAGGAGAATAGGCTTTTACAAAGCTTAAAAGACTGAGTAACATTCTCTGATCCACTTTGGCATGTTTTCGACGTTTGTTGTTCCCAAGTGAGATTAGTTCAAATAGTGGGATTAATGATCAATTATGAAGAAACTTGAGATGATGATCGTTAAATCATCGTGTAATCGTTAGTTGAATAAAATTGCGATGAAACTATGTCTTCTTCAATAATTCAAAGGAAGGTTTAACACTTCAGCATGTGGGTCATAATGTTAGACAATATATTTATAAACTTTATAAGAGAAACTCGCTGGCAGGTGAATTGGAGTAATAAATTTTGATCGAAAAGGAACTTGAAAGATTCGAGGAAGCCTTCAAAGATACAAAGAACAGATCGTACGAAGCAACTTTCCAATGCCTCGTTCACATTAATTCACATAGAGCACCAGCACTGACCTTAGTGATGTTGATATTTTTTAACCAATGTCACACAAGAATCGGAGGATTGAGTCCCTTAAACTCAGATTATAACCTCGCCATAAAAGGAATAATAGATGACGCAGCTGGCTACAACAGTGAACTCTTTGCTATCGAAATGTCACATTGGTTTAACTGTCAAAGCACACGAGCAGAAATGGCAGCAACTTTAAACTCATCTACGTTTAATCTGGTCACACTACGTCAAGCCACTACTGTAGCTGCGCTGGGTTGTCCCGAAATATAATAACAAAAACAAAATACAGAAGCTCATACAACATCCACAAAACAATGTCACACACTACACGCAAGCAAACGACATAACAAACTGCCTCTGCCTCTGCCGTCTGCCCCGCTTGTTTTATGAACGTCTACTCATTTTCGCGCTCTTCCTTCGTCTGCGGTATTTTTTTTTTACGTTCTACCTCGTCGTAGTCTAACTTTGATCCCTTTTCCATTCTCTTCGTTCGTCCTTTCAATTCATTCACATTCAAAGCGCCAAGCCCCGTGCGTCGCCGGTAGTCAGTCGCAGCGTCGCGCCAAAACGTGCAACCATCGAATTTTTCGTCTAAAAATACCGTCTGGACTATTTTCAAGGTTAACCCATTTTAATTTTGCGCCATGCCACGCCAGGATACCACAAAACTGCCAGCCAAGCGAAGGGTGTCTGCTGCACCAACACACATCCAAATTACAACAACAATACTGTTACGTTATAACAAATGCGTAGCCCTACATTATTGATGCATTAAGTCAGACGCTAGTGGGGTGGGCCCTCATTCTCAACGTCGCGTCGTCGTCGTCGTCGTCGTCATCCCGAACTCTGAAGTCAGTACGGATGAGACTTTTGCATGCAGGTTGACGGTGGCTGACTGCCTCGCCGGCTGGGGTGGTGCTGATGGTTAGTTATGGAAGAAGTTTTGGCAGGAGACTCATAATTCCAGACAGGAGGACCTCACAGGGATATTCTTTTTTTTTTCGTTTACCCCATTGTTGCTTTAGTATTCCTGTATTTTTTTTTTTGAGTTTTTGTGGCTTGTATTGTTGTGGACTTTAAAGTCGAGTGCCGAATCCTGTCGGGCTGAGTGAGTATTCAAATGATGAGCGGGCGTCGGTGTTCGTATTTCCGAATTATCTCCTGCTGAAGGACAGCTCCTCGGCAGGAGGTTGAGTTTTGCGCTGAAACACATCCTTTTTACATAAATATTTTGAGTATACTATTATTAGTCATAATTGGAAGGATTCAATTCGAGTCGTCAATAAGACCGATTGGCGAAAGGTGTCTGGTCGTCTGTGGCATTAGTGATAGTGACATTGACTGCCAAGCAACGTGGTCAAGACGGCAACTTCATGATTGGGAGAAGAAATTCCTTGTTCGAGAGATTATTTGCGCGTCTCCACTGACAAGCTACACGACAACGACAGTCATAAATATCGGTTTGACTTTGCGTTGAGGAGGAGGCATAATTTCAACGCAAAAGATGATGAATGCGACAGCCAGAACGATGTGACAGTGAGTTAGCTATGTGCACCGCTGGTGTAGTCTTCCGAATCCGATGAAAATTAATGCTGGGTGGTGAAGTTGTGCCTTTTGAGACACTGCCGCTTGTCAGGCGATGGATATATGGCTGCAGGAGAGTGAGATTGTTGTAACACGATACGCAACAATGTTGTGATGTGAAATTTATTCAGTTCGCGAAGGTGGATCTGTTTGATGATGCTTGTTGTGTGCCTTCGGAAAGCAGTTCGAGGCAGGAAAGTAAGTAAGATAGGAACAACGGGTGAGGACGACTTAGCGCTTTGGTGTTGTTGTCAGACTTGCAGCTGCGTTAAAGGTAATATTATATACTTCTTTTTCTTCGGCTGAAAAACGCATATATATACACGCTATAGACAGCTGATTGCCTAGTAGTTCGACATGGATGGAGAATGATACACTTAATTATTTGCATTCATTCAATTCGCAGTTTTTTTAATTAAAAAATTTAATTGAACTTTTTTGAAAGTCAGTTGTATATTATCGCATTGACAACGTGGAAAATTTTGCGCAAGGATTTAGGTGTGATGCCTTTCAAAATACAGCTGGTGCAAGAATTGAAGCCGAACGACCTACCGCAACGTAAAATTTTTGGTGAATGGGCTCTTGGAAAGTTGGCCGAAGATCCACTTTTTTACCGAAAAATTGTGTTCAGCGATGAAGCTCATTTTTGGCTCAATGGGTACGTAAATAAGCAGAATTGTCGATTTTGGAGTGAATATCAGCCAGAAGCATTGCAAGAGCTACCAATGCATCCAGAAAAAGTCACAGTTTGGTGCGGTTTTTGGGCTGGTGGCATCATTGGACCGTACTTCTTCAAAGATGATGCGAATCGTAACGTAACTGTGAATGGTGAGCACTACCGTGAGATGATATCCAACTTTTATTTGCCCAAAATGCAAGAGCTTGACTTGCATGACATGTGGTTTCAACAAGACGATGCCACATGCCACACAGCAAGCGCAACAATGGACTTATTGAGAGGCGAGTTCGGTGAACATTTTATTTCACGTTCGGGACCGGTCAATTGGCCGCCTAGATCGTGCGATTTAACGCCTTTAGACTATTTTTTGTGGGGCTATGTTAAAGCTCATGTCTATACAGACAAGCCCGCTTCAATTGACTCATTGGAAGACAACATTAAAGCATTTATTCGTGAGATACCGGCCGAAATGTTGGAAAGAGTATGCCAAAATTGGACTAAGCGGATGGACCATAAGAGGCGCAGTCAAGATCAACATTTGCATGAAATAATCTTCAAACATTAAATTATATGGACCGTACTATCGATTCAAATAAAGATTTCATGCATTTTTCTGAATTTTATGTGTTTTTTTTTTTTGAAAAAATTTCCTATAGCTTTTAAAAAATCACCCTTTATTATCATGCCTCGTGACTGCCTGCCTCAAGACATATGCTTCCCGTTAGTGGTGGGAAAACTAGAGCTCAAGAAATGCATGTTTGTCCATAGCTCGGTGAGAAGTGGGGTCGCAGGTTCAAATCCGAGTACGAACATTTGGCATTTTCTCGAGACCCATCTTTCGTGACTGAGTAACTGGCGATCCTCCGACGAGAAGAATAGCAATGATAAATGAACGAGGCCTTTCACTGTTAAAACTCTATTGGTACTTAAAGGCATGATCATCAAGCTTAAAGAAGCCAAGTTCATAGAAAGAGAGCTTATGTGGGCGAAAATATAAATTAAAGACGCACCGGGCACTGTGAGTTATTTGGCAATGTAAAGGCAGAAATTAGTTTGATGATCTTTCGTGCCGGAGACGCTATGTTCATCCGGTCCTCAAGCCCCCTTGCCTGAATCGTCACAGTCTTTCAAGCGAGAAGTCTATCAACGCAATGTGGACACTTTGGAATGATCAAGGGCATCATAGCTTTTTCATAATACCAATGCTGTTGAGGATCTTCTTAGCTCTATCTTTTCATTTCTTAGCTCAAAGGTGTAGCTATTGGTGGAATTGATTCCTCGTTTGATGAGTCTTGAAGAATATTTTCGAGAATGATGTTACGAAAAAAATATGACAGCGAGTATAACAAAATCCTTTGTAGTGTGAATATTTAGCCTCGGGATGCTGACAAGAGGTTGAGAGCATTCATAAAGATTGGTTAAAAAAACAATTTTCGAAGCGATTGCTACCCAAAGGAAAAACTAATTTTTCTATTTATATAAAAAAGAGCCCCTTTCCCTATTCAAAAACTGCTCCCACGAGTATTCATCGATATATATAAATATCTTTATCATGACCTCGCCGGAAGCACTCATCCACTCAAGTACCCCAAAAGCCACTTGTAAATATTTCATCCATTTTGCCAACAAGCCTCGCGTCGCGTCACCTCCAAGTAAACAATTATTTTTTTTTTTGCTCATTTTCTGTCTTCGTGGCGCCAAAATGTTGAAACAATCAGCCCAAATCATTGTGCATCCCACGAACCAACTGAATTTATGGCGTAAAGATTCGATTTCTCACTCATCTCAACAACACGAGCCAGACCGATAATGATGCATCCCCAATGAGTTCACGCTCCGTTTGCTGCCTGCTAACCATCAACAAACAATTTAAATAAAAAAAAAGAAGACACAATTCCACTCCAAACTGGGAAAAAAATACTAATTTGGAGGACAAGGCCACCCTCTTCTGTGTTTCCGAATTCATTGCGAGCGACCAGACAAAATCTAGCGCTATCTCTATCAGCAAATCAGTAAACAACAAACGCTAACATTTAGTCACGAACTTTTTTTTCACGAAAAAAAAAACAAAAGATCAACCTACGTGACTCCATTGGCGGGACATTTAGTGCCAGATTAGCTATGACAACTTCGGGTCTCGCAGACAATCATTGTCACTTGGACAAGAAATGGAAAACTGAACAAAAGGAACACCCCAATTTTGGCGGCAAAATTAAAACTTTCACGACACACATTTTAAATGTGTCATCGTCAGCGTAAAGTGCCAGACGGATACGTTCCGTCCCGAGCAAGACGTAGTGCACCCGATGCGTCGCAGCAACGCCAAAAACCAGGAGCATCATCATCAGCGGCTAACTTATGGCAGCCAGACAAAACCCATAAACATTTCATTATTACTTTTGGCCGTTCCTACTGGTCGGGAGCGGTTTTACAGTCTTATTTGCTTTGGTTCCTTTTGATTTGCAGCCTGTCAGTCTCTGTCTACGTTTTCGTCTTCGTCTTTATTAGGTTTGTGGTTCCTTTTTGAAAATTGGTTGCATTCAATTGCGTAGCAGCCCCAAAGAATGCATCCACTTCTTTGGATGGCATGAGTTTGGAGGACGACGTCATTTGGTGCTATTTCTGGCACCAACTGACAAGGGCAATAAAATTGAAACGTGAAAGCACTTTGGACACTTTTGGCACTCTTCAGCTTGAGCCGTTTGGTGAGTGATGAATTTTTGGGTATTGAAAACTAATGATGATGATGAATTCAAGTTTAATTTGCATTAAATAGACAGAGACGTTGGACGTACAGGATTGCGGGATTGCGCAACGATAAAAATGCTTTCGGTGCTGACTATAAAATGTGGTGGTCTATTGATGAAGCGACGCGTCGGCTATCATAAAAAGGTAATAAAATAAATTTGCGGCCGTCTGCTGTTTGATGACATGTTGACCGTAAATACTTGTCTCCTGTTTAAATACGGAGAAGACTGAAAGGACTTAATAGTCAAGTATTGTCGAATTGCAGACTTCCGGGAGCATCCGAAGGTGGTGAGGTGACTAAGTGCTGAGCTATAGAAATCCGCAAATGATTAAGTGTGTGTGAAACTGCTAACGACAGTCACACAATAGTCGTGAGGTGATATCATTTTCAAAGTCAGAGAAACTTGGCACAACTCGTCATAAATTAAAGAATATCCTTTATATCCTAAACTCGCGTGAAGCTCAATTTTTTCTAATAAAAATGATTTTTTTCAAGAAAATAAAGAGCTGCCCAAGATCTTTATGAGTTACACCCGAAATTTCGGTGTTACCTATTTTCGTGAACCTTGTTGTCCATTCGCTCAGTAAAGCTGACCCGTTTATAGACAAATTTTTCCTTTCCGGAGTAGATCAACGTCTTTGCATAGTGTCTGTGCCTTCTCCTCCATTACGACTTCTAGCAGAAAGAATTTTTTCTCTTGAAGGTCCTTACAATTTTTTAAAGTTTTGTTTGCATCCAAAATTCGACTTCAGAAAAAATTTACGAGATAAGTAAAACATGACTGGTGTAAAAGTTAGGAGTTTTTTTATTCGTCATTTTTACAAACTAAACGAGCGTCGATTGCCTACGATATGCCTTCGTCAGATGTCTGTCAAGTGGTGTAATTTTTTCAAGCCATATTTTTACCGAGGTAGATTTACTTCTTAACTTTTGAGCTGCCGATTGTATAAACACAGAAACAATAAAAAAGCACGTTAAGGCCCAAAAAAAATTATGTCTACAAAGCTGGGTTGGTCAATTTAATATTGAAAAGGTCATTCTGATCACATGTTAATATAAGGGAATGAATAGACAACTACCGTAGGATGTTAACTAACAAGGACTGGAATTGGATCCCTCGGAAAACGATCTGAATCTTTCTGAATCTTTGCCTAAGCTCCAACCTTGCTGAAGCTCATTTTCTTCTTAAAACTTTCATGGAATCTTATTCCGGTAGATAGTTAAGCCATTCCAAAGTGAATCCACGTCCGTCTTTCAAAATCGAAGATTAAAGTTAAATATCGGGGAACCCTTAACAGGATAAGCCTACCCGATGTCAAACTGGGCACAGCAATTTTAAGTGAGTGAAGCAGTGGAGGGAAGAGCACCAATTAAGCTACAAATTTTAAATTTGTGGACACAATTAAGTCATACCATTAAAATGGGAGCTGCTACTGTGAGCCGGATACGCTCACGAAGGGTTCCGTACATAAAAAAAAGAGTTCAGTTAAAAATTGCTGAAAGAAATCCATTTGTTTGGTGAACCCCTTTATTTCCTTTGAACGGACGTACGGACAGAAGAACCTTTGTAATAGGGTCTTGTTGGTATCTTTTGGGTACGGAAGCCTTAAAGCAAAGCCAACAAGGAACTGTGCAAACTCATCCTAACAATCCTTTTAAACCGTGATAAGGAAAATTATTTGATCCCCTTATAATTATGCTCCACTACATCACATGTTGAGGATTCCGTCGTCTTCATATCGAGTCTCCGTATGACAATTGTCTCATTCTACTCATTGCTGTAGCCTGACTATCAGTTGACATTTTCTGTGTGACTTTATTCTGAGGGTAGCCTACTAGCTTGCATCTTAGACGCATTTTACAGCCAATCAGATCCACACGAGGTGCCTGTCCATACATTCTGAGACTGTGTTGCACTGAGCAGTGGAGCTAACTTGGCTGCGTGATTGATGTGGTAGGTAACCATTTTCCATCGAATTTGAGGATTTGGTATACCCCGATCGGATGAATGGAACCTCAACGTCCGACGTATAATTGTTTCATAAAACAGGAGATCCTTTCTTTAATAACAGCTACAGAGGAATGTGAATTCTTTACGTTGCCCATTAGATTTGTTCAGTAACGTCTAAAATCGCTCGTCAAAAATTCGATTGGCTTAAAAGTTAGCTCTGGTCCAAGTTTGATCAAATCTTCACTTTACGGAAGTTCTTGGTGACTTTTGCCAATCGTGAACCTTATCTCGAACGACCAAACTGACATTATACAAGATTCCAACAACCTCAGTCGTGCTAAACGGTGCAAAAGCAATGAATTTATAAATGGCCAATAAAATAATTAAATTATTCTTGGGGTGATTTTTGGTCCCCTTTGCTTTGATTTCGGTTGTAAGAGAAAGTTCCAGGAAGAGCTTTACAAAGCTGTTCACTGATAACAATAAATCCACGACATTTTGGGTAAAACGAGTCAGGTACCTGGAAAAGGGCTAAAAGTATCTTCGGATCTTCAACAGAGGGATGGTCAGGTTAAGGAAAATAAGTGGAAAGAGACCTCAACGATCCCATAACGGTGAAGAAACTGGTTGGTTGGGACCCACATTCACCCCAGACTGTATCGCCATCAAAGTAAATAATTAAAAAGTTATTAGTTATGTACTGCGATGATGAGAAGCAGCAAGTGGTCTGTCTGTGGTTCTAAATACAAGACGGTCAAGCAACATCACCAAAATGAATGATCAGGTGTTGAAAGCCCATAGCCTCGTCTTGCTGGAACCATGTTTTCCAAAAGTTCAAAGAGACATAAAAATCAAAATAATCGTATTTTGGGGGAAATTGAGCCAATAACGTCACCACTAGAAAAATCACACCGAATTCTTTATCGTTCAGGATTCTCTCTGACTTCTCTATGACTAAATGTTGATTTCTCCAACCGCAAATTGGAGAAATTGGTCCCTTCGAGAGGGACAATAACCGTTAAACTATGTATAGACCAAACGGAGGGGACATACTTCCCCGCTATGGTCCCTAAAACCACGTGTGCTTTCACAATAAGGGTATTCATAACCCCTTGAAGGCGTTTATATCGTCTCAGTTTTCAGTTCAGTGTTGACAGCGCAAGCATATACACAGGCAACAGGAACTATTAATAAAATCCTTTTAAAAAAAAAATATTTGACAAACATTTTTTTCAGTACAATTTTTTCAGGTCAGGTAAAAGTTTTTTTCAAAACATTACCTACCTCGATTTGCCGGCTACCTGCAAACGAAAAAAAAAAAAAAAAAACAATAATAAACAAGCATTCCAGCAGAATAACGGGAAACCCAACCCAAATGGGCAGGAAAGAAAAAAGGAAGGATAGCGTGAACGCTACCTTCGATGAAATTATCAAAAAAATCAAGGACGGAGCAGCCAACCACGGGAGGGAGTTCATGGTCTCTATCCATGAAAAACTCTCGGACATCGACGCCCTCTATGAGAGTATGCCTGCATACTCCTCAGACGACGGCGAAGATGAGGAAGAATTAAGGATGGAGGAAGAAGACCCATCCGACTGTGAAGGCTCCTCATCCGAGGAAGAGGAAGAGCTGAATTCAACGATTGTTGAGCAAGCAGAGGCAACCGAGAGTGAAGAGTCGGCCGAAGAAGAAACCTTCACCTTGGTCAAAGCAAAAAAGAGGAAAAAGTCGGACTCTCCCAGTCCAATAGATTTCACCACGACAACAACCGCATCCACATCAGCAACAGCCGACAACAAACGCAACACACCAACAACATCAACCAAAAAGGCAACGAGCAACCCCAGCGTGGAACCTATGAAGAGAGCTTCCGTAATGCCCCCAATTATTTGTTTTGGCCTCAATGTTGCAGAACTAAGCAGACACACCAAAGGATTGGATGTGGTCTACAAAGTGCACAACATAAACTCCAACAAATCAGTCATCACAACCACAACGAGGGAAGGACACGAGCGAATAAGGAATTACCTGAAGACGAGGAAATTCCAATTCAACACTTTCACTCCGAAAGAAGACCGGAAAAACCTCTTGGTGCTCAAAGGCATTCACCATAGCTACGAGCCAGAGGAAATCGCAGAGGAGCTGAAGTCAGAGGGAATTCCTGCCATCAAAGTGAGCCTCTGCAAGAGCCGAGCCGACAAAAAGTTTAACAACTTTGTTGTCGAGGTGGAAAAGGGAGCAGACATCCCCTCAATATACAGGAAAACTCTCCTAATGAACCAAAAGGTTCACTGGGAGAAACTTCAGACGCAGGGAATCACACAATGCAAGAACTGCCAAAAGTTCGGTCATGTTGCTAGTAACTGCGGAATGGCGTACAGATGCGTCAAATGCAGTAACAGCCACGCACCCGGAACCTGCCCAAGGACCAGCAAGGATGAAGATGTGTACTGCATCAATTGCCAAAAAAATGGACATCCGGCAAACTACCGTGGATGCCCAAAGTACAAGGAGAGGGTCGCCGCAAAGGACAAAATGGCTCTGAAGAAGAAGGAACAGCAGAAATTTGCCAAGGAGTCCGTCTCCAAAAAGATAGAAGCTGGACTCAGCTTTGCAAATGTTGCTGCCCAGGGTATAAGGAAAATCAACAACCCTATCAAACCATCACAGCCCCCAAAAACGGCCACAAAAACTGCCGTAGGAACCACCACTGCACCAGCAACCAGGAAGGCAGCACCATCGCCGTCGCCTTCACACAATATCTTTGACGATACCGAACGCTTGTTTGGTACAGACTTACTAACCCTCGTTCAGAAGGCAAGGAAGGTTGTACCAAGCAACTACGGAAGTCTGGATGATAAGGCAAAAACAATGGTATTGGGTAAACTTATTTGCGAACTATGCATCTAAGAAAATGGCTAAGTATCATTACATACAATGTTAATTCAATTTATTCATTAGAAAAAAGGGCTTCCTTGGCCATGTTTCTCAAGGCAAAGAAGCCCGATATTTTATGTTTACAGGAAACCAACCTCACACCCAGGAATCGGTACCAGAAGGATGGATACAAAATTTATCGGGAGGACAAAAATGACGGAAGAAGAGGCACAGCCCTTTTCATTAGGGATAACTTAAATTCTACGAAGCTGGAAATACAAGGACTAAGCTGCATGGAAGTCACAGCAGCCGTAATCAGATGCAATGATGGAGAAACCCTTCTTGTGCTTGCATTATACAACCACTGTAATGCAAGTAAGGAAAACATCAAGAAAGACCTCAGCATCATCAACAACATCTCCAACCTGTACACTTACAGTGTAATTGGGGGGGATTTCAACGCCAGACATACACTCTGGCATGACGACAATTGCTCACCCCAAGGATGCGTAATTGTCGAATGGTTGGACGAAAACGCCCATGTTCAATCATGGGTAGTAGCTTCGCAACCACAAAAGACGTTCCCGAGGACTCCCTCATCACTTGACTTCTTCCTAGTTACATCAAATTTCATAAATATACTTCCAGAGTTCCGGAATTTCACCTGCGAAGCCCACCTAAGTGACTCGGATCATCTGGCAGTTGAGCTGAGGGTCAAACCGAGTATGCCAATCATGACCATTCATCGTACACCAGACACGTACCTGGATCACAAAAAAGTGGACTGGAGGAAATTTGCTTACGACGTCGAGAGCAACATCAACATACTGCCACAGGAAAGGAATCTCACCAACGCCGAAATTGACAGCACGATACAAGAACTAAAGGATGTGGTCCTTAATGCTATCGATGCCCAAAAAAAACCGAAGAGCAGCAAGGATCGATATGCCCACTTGCCACTCAACATCCAAGCCATATACGCTCACCGACAGCGTCTCCGGAAGAAGCTTCAAAGGATTTGGCACAGAACATGGAACACGATCAACGACGAGTACAGGAGCGTACAAGCGGAACTGAACTGCATCAACGTGATGTTCCGAAGAGCCGTGAAACACCACACTGAGGAGCAATTCACAAGACGTCTGGAGAAAATCAAGCCTGGACCGGACGCATTCAAACAAATCAATGCGATAGTTGGCAAATCCAACACGATTCCAGCAAGCTTGAACAGCGGACAAGGAGTGGTTACAACGCCAGCAGATAAGGCTGAAGCCTTCGCCGCGCACTTCGAAAGAAATTTCACCGAGAGGCCACCAATGCACCTACCAGAGTTTTTGGAAGAAGTTGACGATGTGATCAACGGAATTCAACTTGACACCAGCACTGTGACGAACTTCAGCAGAGAAAATCCCGCAACAAACCCAGCCCCAGGTATTGGCGTTTTCACAAATGCCGAAGAAGTAGAGGACCTAATTTTGAGTGGAAACTCAAAAAAGTCCACAGGTCCAGACCGCATTTCCAACTTTTTACTAAAAAAGTTGCCAAATGTTGCTATACTACTTCTGACTGTGATCTTCAATAACTGCATCAACAATAGCTATTTTCCCAACTCCTGGAAAATAGCTAAAGTTGTTCCAGTCCCGAAAAAAACGAATCGATCCAGCATTGACGGGTATAGGCCGATAGCGCTTCTCTGCTGTGTTGGGAAGGTGCTGGAGTCAGTATTGCTGCGCCAAATCATGGCAATTTGCTCGGAGAAGGGAATTCTCCCAAACCATCAATATGGTTTCCGGGCGAAGCATTCAACGATCCATCCACTGCTGAAGCTGCATCACGATGTCACCAGAAGTCTGAATAAGAAGGAAATCATAGTGGCTTGCCTGCTGGACATTGAAAAGGCATTTGACAGCGTCTGGATTAAGGGCCTCATCTATAAAATGAAGACAATGGGATTTCCTCAACATCTGGTAAAAATCCTGTTCAATTCACTAACAGAAAGATTCTTTTTCGTCCAAATACAGGATCATCTATCAACTTTAAGAAGACTTCTCGGAGGAGTTCAACAAGGAGGAAAGGTCTCTCCCATCCTTTTCAACATCTTAACAGCGGACCAGCCAGCCAACGACGCCCGAACAAAGACACTCCTCTACGCAGATGACTCCATCACATACGCTTCGTCTTTAGCCCCGGAAATAGCAGCCGTTAGGGTAGAACAACACCTAGCGAAGCTATGGGACTACTACCAAAAATGGGGACTGAAGATCAACAGCAGCAAGACAGAGCTCATTTGCTTCCGACCACCAACCACAGCAACAAGAAGCAGGAAAGCTTTCGCGACGAGATGCCACGAAACGAGGATAACGATGCCAGATGGTAAGGAGATTGCTCCACAGCTCCAAACGAAGTACCTGGGGATAACCTTCAGCGAGCGATTCCAGTTCCGGCAACACGCTGAAAAGGCTATTCAGAAAGCCAATTTCGCCCTTCATCTTGTACACCCTCTCCTAAAAAGGAGGAGTGGTCTGCATAAAAACACCAAATTACTGGTCTATAAGCAACTTATAAGACCAGTAATTACTTACGCCTTCCCAATTTGGTTCACGGTGTCGCCAACTGCAATGAAGAAAATTGAGATCTTGGAAAGGAAAATCCTCAGATCATGCACTGGACTGTGGAGAAATCACAGCACGCTGAAATACGTCAGCAACTCAACGTTGTACGAAAGCGCAGGGATCACACCAATCAAGGATTACATGCTGCAGCTGTCAAAAAAAATCATCGAAGGGTTGGGAAGCCACCCTAACGAAGAAATCAGGAACATCAGCAGACAAGAAGTTGAGCCAGCCCACAGGTACCTCAGCACACGGACAATCATCGATGAACACCTTCAAGAGATCATCGACTGGACCTCGTTCTACACGAAAGCCAACAGAAACTACTACAGAGGTTAATACCCTGTATAGTATGTTAATTATTTTTCGTCCTTAAAACAACTCCCTCAGAGTCAATTTTCATAATGTTTGGAAAATTGTATATAAAATCAGTTATAGATTAAGCATTTCATGTCCACAAATTTTGTAAACAAAATTTAGTATTGTATAAAATCACAAACGAAATACGTTGGGCCCTTATTGTTGAGCCAACAATATATAAAATTGTAGTTATAAGTCTAGTTTTAAGTCAAAATTGTACATATTAGACTAAATAAAAATAAATCTTAATCGTAATCGTGAAGGCGTTTATATTTCATAAATAAAACCGGCCAAGTGCGAGTCGGACCCACACGTCGAAGGTTCCGTGCAAACTTGTGCATAGGTATGTTAAAGTTCGCCCACCACGTAATCGACTCTCGAAGATGAAATCGAGTCTCGAATATGTTTTCCGCTTTTGTTTGCATGGTTTTGATTCCCCTTGCGAGTGTAAAAATATGCGTCGATTAAGAATCATGATTTTTCTACAACTTTATGGAACCGCAGTCATATACATTTGGTATAAGTTTCAATTTGATATCTCCTTGCGACGGTCAAAGAGGCAGGCGGGCAACGAAGTTACCCTACAATGGTCCCGAAAAATTCCTTTTGATGTACGGAACCTTAAAAATGTCGCTTAATACATTGTGAAGTGATCTTCATCAATTTTTGAAGCAACTTCGGTCGGGACATAGTTCAACATTTTTTAAAGGATCTATTCAAATGTCCTGAAGGAAGCTAGATGTTATAAAAGAACTCCCGAATGTTAAAATTCAACTAGAATTCGACTTGACTTCATGTCATGATTTATGTGGAACAGAGACATTGATTCTCTTTATTGAATTAAGATGAAACAATATGATTTAGACTTTCAATACAACTACCGATTTGAAAAGTCTAAGTTTATTCATTGCCTGTACATAACGTCAGCGTTGGGAATCTTATCTAAATTATTTCTGTGCCTGCTATGAACACACTCCATGAACATATTATAAAATGTCATTTGCAATAACAACTAACGACTTCCTTCCTTCCAAAGTCGGCCTTGAGAAGAGAAAGAAAAATTCTGAACTTGAATTGGTCCCGAACAGCTGCATATCGTCCAAGTGCCAATAAACAAACAACTCCGCATGGACGCGTCTACATAACAAAACAACAACAAGAAACTTGGCCTTGAAACAAAGAAAGGAAGACACACGCAAACGCCGCGCCGTGCCGCAAAAAAAACCATAATAATAATGTATCCTTTTTGTGAGTTGCAATTCTTAATCCCCCTTAATCCTTCTTAATTTATTACACCTGCTCCTGGACGCCAAGCAAAGAGACAGACAAAAAAAAAAGTACCTTATCTATTTTTGTCCTTCGAGTAAAGAAATATGTATTTGTAAAAAGGCATAATCCGCATCCGCAATCTGGAACCCAACAGGACCCAAGTGGTGGACACAGCAGCAGTCATGCCGCGCCGCACAGAGGTGCATGGTTAAAAAAAAGAAATGCATAAAATATCTTCTGCCACAATCATCCGCATCATCAAACTGGCAGGCTGCAAAAAAATCCAAAAAGAAAAAAACAGAAATTCCAAAGGGTCCTGGTCCCTTTGATTGGAAACCACCATCTCCATCACAGCATAGATGCAGAGACGAAAAGCCCAAAATGAAATGAGAAGAAAAGGAAAAAACAAACCACGTCCAAGGATCATCAATGTTTTTGCTGTTTTCGGGGACTTTGGTTTTTGCCTTCTAGACTCTTTTTTGCCACTCAATGCAATGCAGACCATCATCTCCCGGATGTGCAACAGCTATAACACTGAACCGTCAATGTATCCTCCTGAGCTGCATCCAGAGAAAGAACCAGCACAAGAATTTATTAAAGCCATCGAAGGTACTCGAAAAAAAGGGGCGATACGAGTGCAAAACAACACGTATCTAGATGCCGTACCCCCTTAGATTTTGTAGTCACCTTAAAGGTTGTATAAGTGCAAAACAAAATGAAATCCATTCCCTGGTGTCTGTTGGGCTGTGGCTCTTGGGAAAAATTAGAATGCATGCGCGCATCTTTGAAACAAAGAAACGATGCCAGCAGCAGCGGCAGCGGCACAGAAATGCATCCGACGACCGACGCGACGATGCTGCCGCTGTCCGACGAGAAGCCCTTCAGCTAATCTCGAACGATGCATCTTTCAACTGGCCTTTGTGTGTTCATTTTTAGACAGCTTTTTGCTCGGTCGTTTGCCGGACAACAATTTTGTTTTTGTCTGTCTGTCCGCACATAAGAACTCGTACATACAACACGGCTACAAGTCAAAGATGCTATGGCTCTGTGGCCCTGCAGCATCTTTGGCTCTGGACGCCGCGAATCATGGTGATGCTGGCGCAGATGATGATGCTGTTGATGATGATGATGATGATGATGATGATGACGACCGTGACACACAGATGTGCAGCAGCAGCGTTTGAACGAGGCCATATAATCAGGCTGAGGAAGACAAAGACAATTGCATCGCGGGTTTGTAGCAACAGATTGCAAATTGCCAAACTGGCACGGCGCGGCGGCGTGGCAGAGATGCATGTCAAATCGGAGGAAAATTAAAATCACGAATCACGCATGCACACATGCGCTGACGAGAGGCACCACCAAGGCGGTTGCTTTCTAACCAAACGAAAAAAAAACCCCAGATTTGGAATTTGCAAGCGTCTTTCGTGGAAATCATATTCGTTAGCGAATGAAGTGAAACCCTTGACAGGTTAGCCGTCTAGAGAATCATGAAGGCCTCAAAAAAGCTTTGTTTTAGTAACTTTAAGAGGTTCATATGCATTATCGAATTAGGGTCTCCAACTACATTAAAGAAATACGAGATTCATTTCGACGAGTTAAAAACGATTGCGATGCACTCTCATGAGATTGACAAATTTAAGCAAATCCTTGAAAAATCTCACATTGACTTTTGCCTTACAACTCATCTTGAGCTTTAACAAAATGGTAGCAAACAAGATTCCCTCAAGACAAAAGAAGACTTAACAGCCTTACCCAATAACTGAGCAGAAAATTAAACCCTTGAAAGAGGACTTAAAAGTCCAAAAGCCCAATTATGCAGATCTCGCCAATGAAAACAGCTGGTGGGAACTGGGCACGAAATAAAGACGAAGGAGCCAAACCTTTTGCTGAGCATCTGGGAAACATATTTGATATTTCATAGGCATGTAGTAATCAAGGTTAAATAGTGTTTCTTAAGTTTTTGGCTTGACACAATTAACAGATTTCATTGAATGGACCAAAACCGTAGTCATTCACTTTATGGAAATTTTCAAAAAAGATTTACTGAAGGTGAATGTCGTTAGGCTGAAATGCTCTCAAACTTGCAATTCTATTGCGGTTATTCTCATGTTCAACAATTCGCATGTGACGATTTCTATGATACTGATTGTCATGAGCATCCCCGACTGAACACAAATTTGAAAATTTAGCTCTGAGAAGCAATTATTGACAAAAATACCGAGATTTGAAATCCGAGGGTTTTTTGCTTAATTCTGCTGGACTATAGCCCATGGTTTCAAAATGCACTTTTTTCCCAAATTCGCATATGACGATTTCTATAATACTGATTGTCATGTGCATCCCCGACTGAACACAAATTTGAAAATTTAGCTCTGAGAAGCAATTATTGACAAAAATACCGAGATTTGAAATCCGAGGGTTTTTTGCTTAATTCTGCTGGACTATAGCCCATGGTTTCAAAATGCACTTTTTTCCCAAATTCGCATATGACGATTTCTATGACACTGATTGTCATGCCCATCTCCTAATAAGCACAATTTAGAAAATTTAGCTCTGAGAAGCAATTATTGACAAAAATACCGAGATATGAAATCCGAGGCTTTTTTGCTTAATTCTGATGGACCCATGGTTTCAAAATGCACTTTTTTCCCGAATTCGCATATGACGATTTCTATAATACTGATTGTCATGTGCATCCCCGACTGAACACAAATTTGAAAATTTAGCTCTGAGAAGCAATTATTGACAAAAATACCGAGATTTGAAATCCGAGGGTTTTTTGCTTAATTCTGCTGGACTATAGCCCATGGTTTCAAAATGCACTTTTTTCCCAAATTCGCATATGACGATTTCTATGACACTGATTGTCATGCCCATCTCCTAATAAGCACAATTTAGAAAATTTAGCTCTGAGAAGCAATTATTGACAAAAATACCGAGATATGAAATCCGAGGCTTTTTTGCTTAATTCTGATGGACTATAGCCCATGGTTTCAAAATGCACTTTTTTCCCAAATTCGCATATGACGATTTCTATGACACTGATTGTCATGCCCATCTCCTAATAAGCACAATTTAGAAAATTTAGCTCTGAGAAGCAATTATTGACAAAAATACCGAGATATGAAATCCGAGGCTTTTTTGCTTAATTCTGATGGACCCATGGTTTCAAAATGCACTTTTTTCCCGAATTCGCATATGACGATTTCTATAATACTGATTGTCATGTGCATCCCCGACTGAACACAAATTTGAAAATTTAGCTCTGAGAAGCAATTATTGACAAAAATACCGAGATTTGAAATCCGAGGGTTTTTTGCTTAATTCTGCTGGACTATAGCCCATGGTTTCAAAATGCACTTTTTTCCCGAATTCGCATATGACCATTTCTATGACACTGATTGTTTTGAGCATCCCCAACTGAACACAAATTTGAAAATTTAGCTCTGAGAAGCAATTATTGACAAAAATACCGAGATATGAAATCCGAGGCTTTTTTGCTTAATTCTGCTGGACTATAGCCCATGGTTTCAAAATGCACTTTTTTCCCGAATTTGCATATGACGATTTCTATGATACTGATTGTTTTGAGCATCCCCAACTGAACACAAATTTGAAAATTTAGCTCTGAGAAGCAATGATTGACAAAAATACCGATATGAAATCCGAGGCTTTTTTGCTTAATTCTGCTGGACTATAGCCCATGGTTTCAAAATGCACTTTTTTCCCAAATTCGCATATGACGATTTCTATGACACTGATTGTCATGCCCATCTCCTAATAAGCACAATTTAGAAAATTTAGCTCTGAGAAGCAATTATTGACAAAAATACCGAGATATGAAATCCGAGGCTTTTTTGCTTAATTCTGATGGACCCATGGTTTCAAAATGCACTTTTTTCCCAAATTCGCATACGACGATTTCTATGATACTGATTGTCATGAGCAGCTCCTTGTAAGCACAAATTTGAAAATTAAGCTCTGAGAAGCAATTATTGACAAAAATACCGAGATATGAAATCCGAGGCTTTTTTGCTTAATTCTGATGGACTATAGCCCATGGTTTCAAAATGCACTTTTTTCCCGAATTCGCATATGACCATTTCTATGACACTGATTGTTTTGAGCATCCCCAACTGAACACAAATTTGAAAATTTAGCTCTGAGAAGCAATTATTGACAAAAATACCGAGATATGAAATCCGAGGCTTTTTTGCTTAATTCTGCTGGACTATAGGCCATGGTTTCAAAATGCACTTTTTTCCCGAATTTGCATATGACGATTTCTATGATACTGATTGTTTTGAGCATCCCCAACTGAACACAAATTTGAAAATTTAGCTCTGAGAAGCAATTATTGACAAAAATACCGATATGAAATCCGAGGCTTTTTTGCTTAATTCTGCTGGACTATAGCCCATGGTTTCAAAATGCACTTTTTTCCCGAATTCGCTTATGACCATTTCTATGACACTGATTGTCATGAGCATCTCTTATTGAGCACAAATTTGAAAATTTAGCCCTGAAAACCAATTATTGACAAAAATACCGAGATATGAAATCCGAGGCTTTTTTGCTTAATTCTGATGGACTATAGGCCATGGTTTCAAAATGCACTTTTTTCCCGAATTTGCATATGACGATTTCTATGATACTGATTGTTTTGAGCATCCCCAACTGAACACAAATTTGAGAATTTAGCTCTGAGAAGCAATTATTGACAAAAATACCGATATGAAATCCGAGGCTTTTTTGCTTAATTCTGCTGGACTATAGCCCATGGTTTCAAAATGCACTTTTTTCCCGAATTTGCATATGACGATTTCTATGATACTGATTGTCATGACCATCTCCTTGTAAGCACAAATTTGAAAATTTAGCCCTGAAAACCAATTATTGACAAAAATACCGAGATATGAAATCCGAGGCTTTTTTGCTTAATTCTGCTGGACTATAGCCCATGGTTTCAAAATGCACTTTTTTCCCGAATTTGCATATGACGATTTCTATGATACTGATTGTCATGACCATCTCCTTGTAAGCACAAATTTGAAAATTTAGCCCTGAAAACCAATTATTGACAAAAATACCGAGATATGAAATCCGAGGCTTTTTTGCTTAATTCTGATGGACTATAGGCCATGGTTTCAAAATGCACTTTTTTCCCGAATTTGCATATGACGATTTCTATGATACTGATTGTTTTGAGCATCCCCAACTGAACACAAATTTGAGAATTTAGCTCTGAGAAGCAATTATTGACAAAAATACCGATATGAAATCCGAGGCTTTTTTGCTTAATTCTGCTGGACTATAGCCCATGGTTTCAAAATGCACTTTTTTCCCGAATTTGCATATGACGATTTCTATGATACTGATTGTCATGACCATCTCCTTGTAAGCACAAATTTGAAAATTTAGCCCTGAAAACCAATTATTGACAAAAATACCGAGATATGAAATCCGAGGCTTTTTTGCTTAATTCTGATGGACTATAGCCCATGGTTTCAAAATGCACTTTTTTCCCGAATTCGCTTATGACGATTTCTATGGCACTGATTGTAACAAGCATCTCCTAATAAGCACAAATTTGAAAATTTAGCCCTGAAAACCAATTATTGACAAAAATACCGAGATATGAAATCCGAGGCTTTTTAGCTTAATTCTGCTGGACTATAGCCCATGGTTTCAAAATGCACTTTTTTCCCGAATTCGCATATGACGATTTCTACGATACTGATTGTCGTGAGCATCTCTTTATAAGCACAAGTTTGAAAACTTAGCTCTGAGAAGCAATTATTGACAAAAATACCGAGATTTGAAATCCGAGGCTTTTTTGCTTAATTCTGCTGGACTATAGCCCATGGTTTCAAAATGCACTTTTTTCCCGAATTCGCATATGACGATTTCTACGATACTGATTGTCGTGAGCATCTCTTTATAAGCACAAGTTTGAAAACTTAGCTCTGAGAAGCAATTATTGACAAAAATACCGAGATCTGAAATCCGAGGCATTTTTGCTTAATTCTGCTGGACTATAGCCCATGGTTTCAAAATGCACTTTTTTCCCGAATTCGCTTATGACGATTTCTATGGCACTGATTGTAATAAGCATCTCCTAATAAGCACAAATTTGAAAATTTAGCCCTGAAAACCAATTATTGACAAAAATACCGAGATATGAAATCCGAGGCTTTTTAGCTTAATTCTGCTGGACTATAGCCCATGGTTTCAAAATGCACTTTTTTCCCGAATTTGCTTATGACGATTTCTATGATACTGATTGTTTTGAGCATCCCCAACTGAACACAAACTTGAAAATTTAGCTCTGAGAAGCAATTATTGACAAAAATACCGAGATCTGAAATCCGAGGCATTTTTGCTTAATTCTGCTGGACTATAGCCCATGGTTTCAAAATGCACTTTTTTCCCGAATTCGCTTATGACGATTTCTATGGCACTGATTGTAACAAGCATCTCCTAATAAGCACAAATTTGAAAATTTAGCCCTGAAAACCAATTATTGACAAAAATACCGAGATATGAAATCCGAGGCTTTTTAGCTTAATTCTGCTGGACTATAGCCCATGGTTTCAAAATGCACTTTTTTCCCGAATTCGCATATGACGATTTCTACGATACTGATTGTCGTGAGCATCTCTTTATAAGCACAAGTTTGAAAACTTAGCTCTGAGAAGCAATTATTGACAAAAATACCGAGATTTGAAATCCGAGGCTTTTTTGCTTAATTCTGCTGGACTATAGCCCATGGTTTCAAAATGCACTTTTTTCCCGAATTCGCTTATGACGATTTCTATGGCACTGATTGTAATAAGCATCTCCTAATAAGCACAAATTTGAAAATTTAGCCCTGAAAACCAATTATTGACAAAAATACCGAGATATGAAATCCGAGGCTTTTTAGCTTAATTCTGCTGGACTATAGCCCATGGTTTCAAAATGCACTTTTTTCCCGAATTTGCTTATGACGATTTCTATGATACTGATTGTTTTGAGCATCCCCAACTGAACACAAACTTGAAAATTTAGCTCTGAGAAGCAATTATTGACAAAAATACCGAGATCTGAAATCCGAGGCATTTTTGCTTAATTCTGCTGGACTATAGCCCATGGTTTCAAAATGCACTTTTTTCCCGAATTCGCTTATGACGATTTCTATGGCACTGATTGTAATAAGCATCTCCTAATAAGCACAAATTTGAAAATTTAGCCCTGAAAACCAATTATTGACAAAAATACCGAGATATGAAATCCGAGGCTTTTTAGCTTAATTCTGCTGGACTATAGCCCATGGTTTCAAAATGCACTTTTTTCCCGAATTTGCTTATGACGATTTCTATGATACTGATTGTTTTGAGCATCCCCAACTGAACACAAACTTGAAAATTTAGCTCTGAGAAGCAATTATTGACAAAAATACCGAGATCTGAAATCCGAGGCATTTTTGCTTAATTCTGCTGGACTATAGCCCATGGTTTCAAAATGCACTTTTTTCCCGAATTTGCTTATGACGATTTCTATGATACTGATTGTTTTGAGCATCCCCAACTGAACACAAATTTGAAAATTTAGCCCTGAAAACCAATTATTGACAAAAATACCGAGATATGAAATCCGAGGCTTTTTAGCTTAATTCTGCTGGACTATAGCCCATGGTTTCAAAATGCACTTTTTTCCCGAATTTGCTTATGACGATTTCTATGATACTGATTGTTTTGAGCATCCCCAACTGAACACAAACTTGAAAATTTAGCTCTGAGAAGCAATTATTGACAAAAATACCGAGATCTGAAATCCGAGGCATTTTTGCTTAATTCTGCTGGACTATAGCCCATGGTTTCAAAATGCACTTTTTTCCCGAATTCGCTTATGACGATTTCTATGGCACTGATTGTAATAAGCATCTCCTAATAAGCACAAATTTGAAAATTTAGCCCTGAAAACCAATTATTGACAAAAATACCGAGATATGAAATCCGAGGCTTTTTAGCTTAATTCTGCTGGACTATAGCCCATGGTTTCAAAATGCACTTTTTTCCCGAATTTGCTTATGACGATTTCTATGATACTGATTGTTTTGAGCATCCCCAACTGAACACAAACTTGAAAATTTAGCTCTGAGAAGCAATTATTGACAAAAATACCGAGATCTGAAATCCGAGGCATTTTTGCTTAATTCTGCTGGACTATAGCCCATGGTTTCAAAATGCACTTTTTTCCCGAATTTGCTTATGACGATTTCTATGATACTGATTGTTTTGAGCATCCCCAACTGAACACAAATTTGAAAATTTAGCCCTGAAAACCAATTATTGACAAAAATACCGAGATATGAAATCCGAGGCTTTTTAGCTTAATTCTGCTGGACTATAGCCCATGGTTTCAAAATGCACTTTTTTCCCGAATTTGCTTATGACGATTTCTATGATACTGATTGTTTTGAGCATCCCCAACTGAACACAAACTTGAAAATTTAGCTCTGAGAAGCAATTATTGACAAAAATACCGAGATCTGAAATCCGAGGCATTTTTGCTTAATTCTGCTGGACTATAGCCCATGGTTTCAAAATGCACTTTTTTCCCGAATTTGCTTATGACGATTTCTATGATACTGATTGTTTTGAGCATCCCCAACTGAACACAAACTTGAAAATTTAGCTCTGAGAAGCAATTATTGACAAAAATACCGAGATATGAAATCCGAGGCTTTTTAGCTTAATTCTGCTGGACTATAGCCCATGGTTTCAAAATGCACTTTTTTCCCGAATTCGCATACGACGATTTCTATGATACTGATTGTCATGAGCAGCTCCTTGTAAGCACAAATTTGAAATATTAGCTCTGAGAAGCAATTATTGACAAAAATACCGAGATATGAAATCCGAGGCTTTTTTCCTTAATTCTGCTGGACTATAGCCCATGGTTTCAAAATGCACTTTTTTCCCGAATTCGCATGTGACGATTTCTATGATACTGATTGTAATGAGCATCTCCTTTTATGTACAAATTTGAAAATTTAGCTCTGAGAACCAATTATTGACAAAAATACCGAGATATGAAATCCGAGGCTTTTTTGCTTAATTCTGCTGGACTATAGCCCATGGTTTCAAAATGCACTTTTTTCCCGAATTCGCATATGACGATTTCTATGATACTGATTGTCATGAGCATCTCTTACTGAGCACAAATTTGAAAATTTAGCTCTGAGAACCAATTATTGACAAAAATACCGAGATGTGAAATCCGAGGCTTTTTTCCTTAATTCTGCTGGACTATAGCCCATGGTTTCAAAATGCACTTTTTTCCCGAACTCGTATATGACGATTTCTATGATACTGATTGTCATGAGCATCTCTTTATAAGCACAAATTTGAAAATTTAGCTCTGAGAAGCAATTATTGACAAAAATACCGAGATGTGAAATCCGAGGCTTTTTTCCTTAATTCTGCTGGACTATAGCCCATGGTTTCAAAATGCACTTTTTTCCCGAACTCGTATATGACGATTTCTATGATACTGATTGTCATGAGCATCTCTTTATAAGCACAAATTTGAAAATTTAGCTCTTAGAAGCAATTATTGACAAAAATACCGAGATGTGAAATCCGAGGCTTTTTTGCTTAATTCTGCTGGACTATAGCCCATGGTTTCGAAATGCACTTTTTTCCCGAATTCGCATATGACGATTTCTATGATACTGATTGTCATGAGCATCTCTTTATAAGCACAAATTTGAAAATTTAGCTCTGAGAAGCAATTATTGACAAAAATACCGAGATTTGAAATCCGAGGCTTTTTTGCTTAATTTTGCTGGACTATAGCCCATGGTTTCAAAATGCACTTTTTTCCCGAATTCTCAAATGACGCCTACTGAGAACCTGTAATTTCATAAAAATCTGTCAAGCCGTTCAGGAGGATTTAAGTGACTAACGCACGTACAGAGAATTTTATAAATAAGAAGATATGCCGATGATATCCACTGACTTTCGCCATCCGTAATACTAATGCCAATCTATCACATAAGCCGAAGACCAAAGCATCCTTTACGTCCATCGTCTACTTTAAAATAGGTCCAAAAAATTCCTAAGCCCATTTTTATAGCCCTTCGTAGACCTGCCACTAAATATGCTTCCCACGACTGTTTCGTTTCCTATGAAACCCATTTTCAGCAAACTCAAACTCACTCGTTTCGCACTACGCCGTATCTGTACACTTATAAGCTTACATCCCCTCGAGGAACGGCGCATCATTGTCAATATTGTATTCTCTTGTATCTCTTTTCTGTCCAATGCCTAAAACGTCGTATCGTTTTCGTAGCCCTTTTTCCACACCCATTATTTAGCTTACCAAAACGAGGGGTTCCGTACCACAGTACAATAAACAAAATTTAAATCTTATTTTAAATTTCTCATAGCCTACTGCTTAATTTAAGGTTTTCGGATTTTTCTCTGTACTCCAGAGCCAGTGTCCACGTTTACCATTCATGTTTCCGCTGTGTTATATATCAATTACAAATAGCGGGGGTAGGGCCTGCAGTTTATTGCCAAGTGTATTTTTCCACTCGCGAGCGGTGGGGTCGTGAAACGTTCCCCCGCGGAACTCACGCTAACCAATACTAAGAGTCCTTAATTGCGTTCTGAAAAGATCGGCTTAAAAAACTTTATATTATACCAGACGGCACCAAGTGATGAAATTAAACGCCAAATTCTTGAATTGCGTGACTTGCGGTCATTATAACTCATCCTTGATTGAATCTATTTACTTCAAACAATTCAGCAGGTGTCGACCTTTCCTCATTTCCAAATCACTTAACACCTCACATGTCTGCCGTCAAATGATTCCAGAACAAAAAAAAAATAGCCAACGCCGCGTCGGCCGATAGCGATTAGATAACAGACCTTTCGTCAGCCGACCATCGAATGATGTCAGCCACAATTCCACTTCACTGATGCTTATTACCTGTGACTTGACGCAAAAATTCCATGCATTTCCCACGAGTGACCGCAATCGATGGTGGCTCAAAGCATTGTATTGACAATTGGCATCGTTGGGCCGACCGATGGCAGGTGTTAGCTTTTGATGTTTGCCTCACTTATCCACGCTCGATTGAGTATGTCACCGGCACCTAGACAGACGGCAAATAAAAATAATTAACGTGTCTCATACGTGCGAGGGTTCCGGACACAAGGGTGGTTCCGGGAACTTACTCGCTGTTTGCATGCGAAATTAATATAAAGCGTGCGTCCCCCAATTAACGTTCGCTTGGTTTTTTTTTTATAAATATGCAGCCAACCATGGTTATCGACTGACGAAAGCGATAAGCACGAATCAGGCCGTACGATGCCGACAGTCGGCCGCGTCTACATTTCAGTGCAATCACTATCTCGAGTGCGTTTTCAATTATCAGTCTCAATCCGCCCGTAATTACCCGAACCCTAACCATACCTATGACTTTTTTGTGCTGGGCGGTGGCGGAAAACTGCCCGTCGCAAAAACTAGAGCCGACAGACGACGGCACGCTGGGTGATGGACAAGCCCAACAATGCGACCAAATTGGCCGGCCTTTCCATAGCGTTTGCATTCCCAGACAGATTGCCAACATAGCAACAAGTCCTCGACCATGTATAGGTCCGTCCACGCAACACGGTACGTGTGTGTGCATCACGTACTGGACTAAGCCTTCGGGTGGAACTGTGAAAAAAAGGCCCGAACATTCCTGCTCGAAGTGCACCTTTGCACGGGTGCCCCGTGCCCACACCAGGCCCATCATAATTGCCGACGACGTCCCACAGATGCAAGTACAGTGACTGCAAGTATTTTAATTGAGCAACAATTGGAGCTATTGCACACGTTCTGGAGCTCGCTGGAATTATCATAAAACCAATTTGCGCCCGGGGTGCAATTATTTTAATTGAAAAATGAAAACAACAGTGGTGCGGGAAAAAATGCAAACACAAAAGTGCGCAGAAGAAGAAAAACAACAGCGTGCAGATGGCGGGTGATTAGAAGTTTTGTTTGATGCAGACGAAGGCCGGCGGCGGATGCGAGACTTTTTTTTTTATCTCGAAATTTCTGTTGTCGGCCTAAAAAATAATAATTCATTAATTTGTTTTTGTTTTGCTGCGAATCAATGGACGCACTTGCCAATGTTGTCTTGTCGAATCAAACGTTGAAAAGTTTTATGTACACTAGTACATAAAGTAGTTGTTGTTCTACTGAACTACACTACAACGGCGGACATCCGGAATAGGGCTAAAGGGAAATTTAGGAAGCATGTCAAGTGTAGTGCTGTTTAGGGGTTGAAATACTGTTTATCAAAATAACGATACAAATTTGAATGGAAGAAAGCATTTGAACGAAGTACCTCAAAGTCAAATAATCATTTTAAAGGTTCCGTACCTCATAAGGAAAAACTGAACTTTATAGAATATATTTATAGAAGGTACGCGTTGCTTACGATTGCGGTTTCTTAAAGTTGCCAACAATTCGGAAAGTCGAATTTACGTTTAGACGTATGCTACAAAAAATGTACATTATTCATTTATTCATTAATTTATTGTTTCTTACATTCTATTACAATTACTTTTAAATACTTTTGCAATTTCCTTTTTTGTTTAACACAAAATTTGTTTCTAAAAAAAGA
Organism: Orthonevra nobilis; assembly: GCA_963555765.1. Lineage (NCBI taxonomy): Eukaryota > Metazoa > Arthropoda > Insecta > Diptera > Syrphidae > Orthonevra > Orthonevra nobilis. The sequence continues at coordinate 120,171,000 of OY743225.1, read as the reverse complement.
GAGCGAAAAAAACGTAGGTATTTAAGATATTTTTAAACACACTTCGTGACCAATTAGATGAACAGTGACAGGAGTGTTGTTGAGCAATAAGCTTATATCAAAGAAAAGGAGAAAAAAAACGCGGTTTATGGCTTTCCGTGTTTGGTGGCGGAAAAAGTTGCGGTGGAAGTCTGAGTAGAAAAATTATTCAAACGAGATATGATGAATGAGAATGAAAGTTGCAATGGAAATATTTAGTACAGTTGACTAAATCACTTCAGATCTGTGATGTGTAATTTGACTGGATAGCTCCGACTGCAGATTGTTAAATATGAATGGTGCAATATAATTAAGAAAACGCCTACAGTGCTCTATGTTGATTGTTGGGATGACCGCAGTGTTCCTATTTCTAAGCAAGTATACCTCATTTCTTCTATGACTAAAATTATTATTATATTATTGTAGACGAACACTTTTAGTGCATTTTAAATATATAGATACCGTAGAGGATGCATTTTTGCTGATTGGAATAAGGGCAGAGAGGACTCCGACTTAATTTCATGGAATATTGGTGTCACAATTTCATTTGTGATATGACAATGGGCATGAGGTTTGTTATAAGCACCCTAATCAAACAAGCAAGGGCATAGTAAATTGTTACGTTATGCGATGTACACTAACTTTTTTACTGACGCATAGTCTGTTGTCCAAGATGTTTTAACTCTTCAACAAAATTTAGTATTCGCACGCTACCGCATTTGGGGTGATGACAACAAATATTCTCAATTTGCAAGCAACAATTATAACAAGGAAAAACAGATAGCCTTGGACTTTTTCGTAATGACCATTTGGTGGTAGTTCAGTAGTGGAGATCAGTTGTCAGTTCTTCTTTTTTATGGATCATATCCTTACCTGAATAAGACAGACAGAACAGAGTCATCCGCATAGCCCATTTAATAAACCCTTAAGAGATAGGTTAAAAAAAGTCTTTATGTAGGTTAGAAACAGTATTGGTCCAAGCACCGATCCCTGTCAAACACCAGAATTCACACCTTTCTTCTCCACTCATCACTCCATTTACCTTCACTTTTTGTTTTCTTCTTGTCAGGAATGATTTGAACCATTTAATATTGTATCCTCTGAACCCAGTGTTGAACAGGTTTTGCAATAATACTTCATGATTCACAAAATCAAAGGCCTTTGTTTGATGAAGAAATATGCCAACTGACTTTTGAATGTTATCAAATGGACTACTACTAAAATAACAAGTTTTTGCTTGGAACCTAATCATTTTATTAACCTTTTTTCTTTTTTCAAATATCTTTAAGAAGGCAGATGATTATGACATAGGCCTATCGTTATTTAGCTCAGTAGGTTCTCCCTTTTTAAAAATTATTACAATGATATTTGTTTTTAGAGCATCAGCAAGATTACCTGCTTCGAAGCTGGCGTTAATAAAAATAATACAAATTTTTAATTGCCAGACTACACATTCAGTCGGAATGAAGAACAATGAACACGAGGTGGATTTATTTATCAAGACCTTCGCATTTGTTTTATTTATCTTCATCGTAATATCTGGCTAAACATCGTTGCACAACTCCTCGTTGGTGTTTACATTATCTCGAAATTTTGGGATTTTTGGATTTTCTCTTTTCTGACCGTTTCCTAGAATATTGTTGTCTATTTGCCATTTCTCTCTGGGGTTGGATCTGTTATTCACAAATTTGTGCCTACAAATAATAATAGATTCTTTAGAGCGATACCGGTAGAGGAAAGATATGTAATTTTTTAGCTCTAAGACAAAGCTTTGCGTATTGAGCTTGTTTCTTGACTTAAGAAAGATATGATCAATGCAGGAAGATGTATCCTCAATAAATCGTGTTGGAATATTAACAAATGATAACCCATTGACGAAATTAAGAACATATAACTATCACTGGATTTTAAAAAAGTTAAAAATATATATATTGATGTCCTCAACAAACTGGAGCCTGTAAATACACATGAGTAACAAGGATTTCGCATCAACTTGTAGTTTTACAGGAACACAATCGGCACATCAAATAAGAAAAATATGTAGTTCATTGAACGATGGAACGGAACCCTTCGTGTGCATGTCCAACTCGCACTTGGCCACTTTTTGGATCTAGTCGATTAGGTGCACCTTCGGTGAGAGCTGTACTGTGTATTTGGGCTATGAATTTAATTCCTTTCTCATCAGGCCAACGATCAGAGAATTTGAGTTTAGCATATGGGATAACTTGACCCTTTAAACCCAAGTTTCGGTCTCGCATATAATTGAAAAAACTGTTGCTGGGCTTTATAGTCTCTTCCAGGATTCTTTGCGGCGTGAAAATTTAATGTTTTGTCGATTTGTCGGACCAGAAGTCGATCAATTTGTGTGTCCAAAATCGTCATCTCTGTGTTAGGGACCGATAGAGAGATATAGCTAACATTCAAGTGGTCGGGAATGCTTAAGTCATTCCTGAGCTAAAAGCTGATCTGCAACATTCTTCTTACCAGAACAACTCTGTCATATACTATATATAAAATATTTAGATTGTTACCTAATTGAAATTGCAGCTTAATCAACTAGTGCTACAGTGGATAGGAGAACTACTCGTCTGGAGTGGGATTTCATACCCTTTTCATCTCTCACACGGAAATGCTGAACAAATCCACGATTCCTTCCGCATCATTTACAAGATTTTCGGTGCCTGTCTTGTAGCCTGGAAAAAGTCAGCGTTCTGCAATTTGTACTACGTGAGGATGGTGGGCTGAGCAGTTTTCTTACCGTTAATGATGACGTTACTGATATTTTCGTGACAAAACAGATACAACTTTGAGGTCATAAAGGACTTTGTCTACCTTGGCTTCGGGCTTGAACGGCCCTCTCTCGAAGAACCAAGCTATCTTTATAAGAACTTTACAGTCCCAATGCGGACGACGAAATTCTTGGTCGCTTCGAGAGGATCATACTTCGCATTTAATTCTATCCTGTCGTTTTGGAGAAGTCCTTCGAGTTTGAAGAACTCTTGAACTCTTCGAGCTATACTCGACTGAGATGGCTAGGTAATGTAGAGCGAATGAACACCAACGCTCCGGCTCAAATAGACAACGCCTCCGATGGCGTGCCAAGCTGTTAAGGGACCTCAATCAACAGGGTATACGAAACCGGAGCCGCCTAGCTCAAAACCCTGCTTATTGAAGCGGCATGTTGACTGAGGCCTATGGATACCCCGGACTGAAGTGCCCACTAAAGAAGAAGGAGAAGAAGAAGAAGATATCCCCGTAGAGATTGGTGCATATCATGGGTACCCAAAGTCCTTTGCTTTTCATAAATTGCTGGTATGCGGAGGGTAGGTATCATGACAGTAAAACTGCGCTACGTTCGAGGACAAAAAATACTCTTTAAACTAAAAGGAATCTCCTAAATTACATTTATGCGTGGGTAATAAAATATATATTGACTGTTGCTATGATAGAGAAGTTTTGTGTGATAGAAAGGGACACCAACCTCGATCGAGTAAGAATTTCAATTATTCGAGGATCCGTCAAAATCAGCAACCGATTAAAATGGCCCATAGAATAGGCGAAGTCAACTATAGCTAAACGATTCAGTCCTCCAAAGACCTGAATGGAACAAATGGAACAACAGCAAAATTTGGTTTGCTATGAAGATGAAGTGATTCGAGACCGGCATACATTTTAAGGCCGAAATAGTCTGAACAAGAGAAGCAGACAAATAGGGATGCGGTAGAGAAATTTGGGGCAAACACTTGTCTTAAAGAAAAAAGAATCAAAATTCGGCAAAGGAAGTCTTATACGGTGTTATTGTCACAGCTTCTAATCGGTTTTGATCGACTTTTTCAGCAGCACTTGCAAAAGTCCGAAGGCTCCACATGCAGTTCTCCAAAGTGAAATATTCCTCGTTCACATAATCGTGATTGTCATGTGAATATCCTCCGGTGTCATTTTCTGGTCATACATTCTATTATCACAACAATGTACCGAACATCCGCCTCGATGCAGTCCTGCGATATTGCTCCTTTCATCTTGAAATTCAAACGCTAGCAAGTCTCAAATTCGCTCCACGGATGCACTTCGTAATCCGATATGCAGCTCCTTTCATCCATTGCTGCACAATTTCAATACTCATTGCAAAATATATTTATGTATATCCTTAAAAAGCGTGCATAACAAAGTACTCTTGCACCGATGCATTTTTACGGCATTCACTAGCCCCGAGTGCATTAATACCACCACTGGTCTGTTTGTGGCCCCAGATGCCTCAGGTGGGTCCAGTCCAGTCGATAAAATCTTTCATTTCACTGCATACAACAAAAGGCAAAAAAAAAAAATCCTGCAGCACAAAAAAAAATGTCCATCGAAGGAGTTGCATTTCGAAATGCATCGCATGCATCGGTGTCCCGCCAATGCGCTAGGATTAATGAACGCAGCCCAACAATGGACCTCGAGTGCATACATATAGATCTGTATTATTGTTTTTACTTTCGCATGAGAAAAGGACTCGAATCTGTGCACATTTTTACAGCAACAGCAACAGCAGTCGTTGTTAATCGCCTCGAAGTGCATTCATCGACAACGACAGCATTCATCGACAACGACGGCGACATAAAATGATGTCCTGCCAATGCACTTATGGGCAGAAATGTTATTCCTTGGTCGCCATCTTTGTGTGCGAATACGGACGTCATCCTGCTGCTGCTGCTGCTGCTGTCATGGCTCCCACAGATGAGGACAGAAAAAAAAACAACGTAAACGCATAACACAAAAGCCTCACAGCAAGGAAGGCGGGCTACATGCAGTTCAGTGTTCAGTGCAGCAGAAAAGTGCATTTTCGTCATCATTACGGTCGTTATCGTTGTCGAATGTAGCCAGAAATAAACAAAATGAAATTATATGAAAAAAAAACCATGTTGCATGATTTGTTCTTGTCGTCCTCGATGTTGTTGTCGCGTCACTGCCGTCAGCGTCGTCGTCGATATTTCCAGAGTTTAGTTGGGCATTTCTGCCACAGGAGAAAAACAAAACAGGACAAACCAAACCAACAAAAAAAATGAGGGTAATTCGATACGAATTGCATGCAGGATGTCATCAACGTCCTTTTAGCTTACCCTATTTTTTTCCATACTTTCCTTCTACTCATTTTTGTTGTTGCAGTCACTTTTTTTTTGTTTTTTTTTTTTTTTGTCAAAAATGGCGACTGTTGTTTTTGTTGACAATAAAACAGCAAAACAAGACTGTTGTCTGTTGTTGTTGTTGTTAGTTTTTTTTTGTTTTGAGCCATGTCCCTTGGCCAAAATGCACTTGAAGGTTTCTTATTGACAGATCAAGTTTAACGCACGAAGCAATGCCGCCGAGGTACAGTTGACAAAAGTGCATCGGACAAATTCTAAATTGCGCGCCAAAAAAGAAAAGAAACAGACGCAGAGGGGCAAGCACAGAAGAAAACTTCGAAGAAAAACAAAAACGCTTCCTCAAGCTTGTTTACCAATTGGATATGACAGCACAAGGCCTATGTGCCGCCGCTGTCACTGATTTTGCCGCCGCTTTATTGGAATGACGTTAATTAAAAGCACAGGCAACCAGCTGAGACATTGAAACGCTGCATGGTGCATCGTACTGGATGCATGGTCGCCGCGGGCCGCCCCATATGACAGTGGCAGGGTCGTGGTGTGCATTTTTCGTAGATGCAATAGTTTATTCCTCAACTAGGTATGGTTTCGATGCAGACGGATTTTGATGCATACTCGTATGCGATCGTTTTTTTTTTTTTTGGGTTGGTTGGAGGAAAATTGATCCCGTCGCTGTTTGTGACATGAACAATTTTTTGCCGTCTGGATGTCTGTCTCTGGTCTGGTTGGTAGATGAAGATGCCGGGACAGAGATATCATTTGCGCCAACTGAACAAGGCCACTGAAACTCTATGAAGGCAATCTTTAGTGAATGTATCAAACAAACATATTTTAGAAGGCCGGACATAGTTGTGCGTTGGACTGTATAGGATGCTTATCAATTTTCGTAACTTACGGTCAATGAGACATTACCACTTACACCCAAGTTACCATTACTGAATGCCAAGCACCGCCATTTGTGAAGCTAGGTCAGTGCCCTCAAAAGCTGGGTGGCGGAGTTAGTAGAGCGCTTGCCTTTCAATTGATTTAATTGATTCCTAGAGTGGTCTAGTTTTTCGAATCTGGTCCAGTCACCATTGGCCATTATTGCGATAAATTTATGGCACTATCACTGGATTGGTCGACCAGCGATAGTAGTCTGACTAATGGGTGGCGTTATTGTAGTGATTGTTGTATCGGCTTAATTCCTAGTTCGCGCTGTCAAAATAGAGGTTTGTGTAGATTCTGTGTAGATGACTCTGCTGTGAAGGCATAAAACTGACAACGGGGTGTTTAACTAAATTTTCCGAACTTTCAAAGTTCTTATATTAAAGAAATGTCGAATAAAATCCTGGGAATTAGGTGAAAGCTAATAGGTCGGTACAAGAAATCTCCTCCGTCCACTCCACCCACGGAATTGAGATGAAACCAAATACATCTGAGTTTCTCAAACCACAACATTATCTTTCATTCCTTCATTCATTCATTGATTCATTTATTCTTTCATTGATTTTTATCAAGTTGGCTACTAAGTAATTGAGGATTTTTTTTAGAAAATAAAAGACAATTTTTAATGGAATGAAATAATTTTATTCTGTAAAGTATTGCCAATTTTGAGCAATGACCTTTTGCCACCGTTCAGGCAGCATCATAATTCCAAGTTCATAAAACTTCTGGTTTTTATCAGGGAAAAACTAAACCAGGTACGATTTGACATCATCATTATTATTGAAATTTTTACCATTCAAGGAGTTTTGCAAAGATCGAAATAAAAAGTAATCAGATGGTTCAAGATCAGGACTATATGGTGGATGTGGCAAAACATCCCAACAAAGCTCCAATAATTTTTGCCGAGTGACTTAAGATGTATGTATGTGGCCTTCCATTGGCCACCTTTTCGATTTGTCAATTCGGGCCGCTTTTCTTTCTTTCCACTCCATTGTTCAGTGTAGACATCTGAATTGATCGTTCGATTGGTTGGTAAAAGTTCAAAGTAGACAATTCCTCTATAATCCCACCAAACTGATCACATAACTTTCTTTTGATGAATATCAGCTTATGAAGTTGTTTGTGCTGGTTCACCTGGCTTGCTCCACGATCTTTTCCGACTAACATTGTTGTAAACAACCCATTTTTCATCACCAGTTATCAAACGTTTTAAAAATGGATCATTTTCATTACGTTTTTTTAAAAAAATCGCAGATGTTAGTGAGTTGAGTTAAATGATTTACTTTCAGTTCAAGAGGAACCCATATACCGAGGTTTCGTTTTCATTGCAAAGTTGTTTTCAGAGGTTTTCAATGCATGTATGTGATAACGGGTTTTTAAACAGGGACGCTACAAAAGTAGAGCAACAGGGACAGCAAACGACGCCATATTTCTTGCCGCTCTTTTGACATTTCTCTTCAGTAAGGTTTGCCATTTCATGATGGAAAGATATACGAGTCAACAACGAGTCAAAATTATTAAAATTTACTACCGAAATTCGGAGTCAGTGGCCTCAACGTTAAAAGCGCTACGTCCAATTTAAGGTCGTCATAATCGTCCAAGCAGATCAACAATTGAGCGTCTAGTGAAAAAATTTGAATCCACAGGCATAGTACAAAATGTTCCCGTGCCAGTGAGACAAAGAAGTGCCCGTAGTGTCGAGAATATTGCTGCCGCTGAGGCTTCAGTTGCAGAAAGCCTAAGTGTGTCTCTCACACGTCGTCCTCAAGCGTTGGGCATCTCTGTGACATCGTTGTGGCGAATTTTGCGAGATATCTTGGCCTACATCCTTACAAGATTAAATTGACGCAAGAACTGAAGCCACTTGACCACCAGAAGAGTCATATTTTCGTGAATTGGACTGAGCAACAACTTGAAAATGATTCGGATTTTCATTGAAAAATCATCTTCAGCGATGAGGCTCATTTCTGGCTGAATGGCTCCGTCAATAAACAAAATATGCGGTATTGGTCAGGCAGCAATCCACACGTACTCCATGAGTCATCATTACATCCAGAAAAAATTACAGTTTGGTGTGGTTTATGGGCCGGCGACGTCAATGGGCCGTACTTTTTCCGTGATGATCAAGACCAGCACGTTACTGTGAATGGGGATCGCTACCGTTCAATAATAACCGAATATTTTGGCCCCAAATGGATGATATGGACTTGGAGGTCATGTGGCTCCAACAGGACGGCGCCACAAGCCACACAGCGAATGTCACAATCAATTTATTGGAACCCAAGTTTTGAGAACGTGTTATCTCACGAAATGGTGCAGTCGCTTGGCCGCCTCGGTCGTGCGATTTGACGGCGTTAGACTATTTCCTTTGGGGCTACGTCAAGTCTATGGTCTATGCCAACAAGCCAGCGACGATTGATGAACTTCGTACGAATATCGAACGTGAAATTGCAGCAGTATCGACCGATTTATGCTTAAAAACCGTCTAAAAGTGGGTTCAGCATCTGGACTTCTGCAAGCGTGCCCGTGGTGTCCATGCAAAAGAAATCGAGTTCCAAACATAATGGCATCGAACGTACTTTCACAGGAATAAAGAATTTCATTGATATCCAAAACTGTTTTTGTTTTATTTAAAAAAACCCGTAACATGAAGCTTCTCTGCAATCTCACGTGTTGTACTTTGACGATCCGAATCGATTATTGCTTTGATTTGGTCGTCATCAACTTCGACTGGAGGACCAGAGCGTTTTTCATCTTTGATTGGAAAATCACCAGAACGAAATTTGGGAAAACCAATTTTGACACTGCCGTTCTTTTAAAGCTTTGCCATCTTAAACAGCACATGACTTTTTGTGAGTTTGCGATGCGTTTTTTTTTTTCCTTTACGGAAATGAAAAAGCAAAATATGACGTAAATGTTCATTTCGATTTTATATTTTTCAACAGACGCCAAACAAAAACTGCACAACCGTTCAACAAACTTTTTTTACTAATTGACAACTGATGTACCAACTATCAAATTAAAAAATGTGTTTGACATTTCGACTACGTCAGCAAACCTAAAAATTCAACTAAAGCCATCTATGAGTGAAATCCGCAATTACTTGGTTGCCAAACCAATTTTTTGTTCAAGTGGCCATGGTAACTGTGAAAATTGCAAGTGTCAACCTATTTACCCGTATAAGGGTTCAGAAGGCAGACTGGTGGACGGGCGAACGGATGAACGGACGGACAGTGGAGGTTCAGGTGAAACTCTTTGAGGACAGAACCCTTAAAATAAAGAAGGTTTATTTAAGGGGATCATTGATAACATAAGCTTGTTAACTTAATTTTTTTTATAAGTAAGATCCACTTATCTACATAAGCTTAAAGCTGTATACTTTTTATGGGAAATCTATTTCACAATAACGTATTTGGAATTTTCGCCTAATTTCTAGTCAACTGCGTCTATTTCATATTTGAATGTATTTTCCCAACTCAAAGCCTCATTCAATGCCCCTGCCGTATTTGAGCGAACTGATATCGCTTATCGCTGAACACACACGTGCTCTAATTTAATGTCCCCTCTGCCCCAAGTGAATGGAGTCAGACTGTAAAAATATACAAATAAGACAAAAAAAAAAAAAAAAAAACGAGTACAGTGGCGGCAACGACCAGACGACTGCAAATACAGGTGAATCATTAAGTGGAACTATCAGCGAACGAAACGCTTCGATACATTGTATTCCCCATGCTTTTCGCTTATCGGGCGTTATTGTGTCTCAATTCGTCTAGACGGTGATAATTATTTTTTATTTTTACTGTCTGCACTCATACAAACAAAATCAAAATCAGACTTTGCAATTAACGCTGTGAATCAGCGTATCGGTGCCTACGAGGAAGGTTACTATTGCTGACTAAATTGGGAGTTTTTTTTTTAACAATTTTGAATTGGAAAATAAAGGTTTGTCGCTGGGCCCAAATCTTCTCTTGAGTTGTATATTTGAAAAGTCTTCTTATACATTAATTTTGTGATACCTTGCGACTTCATTTTTATCGACCCCATCTCATTTGGTCGGTAAAATCTTGATCCGAAAGCTGACACGTGTTTAATAATAAAAAAATGTGTAGTCATTGAGATATCCGCAGTCAAAAAGGTATTTTCGCATTTTGGAAATTGGGACTCATTTTCTTTTGTGCGACTTTTGGCGAGTCATCTTGTCGACAGCAAAGATTCGTTTGGTATAAAAATGGGTTCGAATATGATGGGTCATTAAATGGGACCTTTTTATTTGTCTGAATAACAGAAGTATTCACAACAAATTTGGGCATCCGAACTACCCTTGGAACAGTACATTTAAAGTAACATGATACTGACTGTTTTTTAAGGTTTTTTTCAATCAGAATGAAGTCCCTTTTTCCTTTTGATCGAATGATTGCGAATGTTGTTGGCAGTGAAAATAGCAATCGATAAACGAACATGGTGCAGTAATGATTTACCTTAGAAAATATATTCAAATACGAAGATGAAATGAAGATGATAGCGGTCCAGTGAGCATCGCCATTGTTGATTAATGGAGGATAATTTATTGCAATCTTGTCCGGTATGTCCGAGGGTCTAGAGCGATATAAGGCAACCCGACAGTGCAATCACCTAAAAAAATTAGGAACGATGAAAACTTCGGCGTTAATGACAGACCACAGAATGATTTTTGGCGGAAATACGAAATTCGGTGAATTATAAATGAATCGAATTTTGTAGGTTTTCGACAGAAAAACTTCTATAGCATTTTAGTTTAGGCGCCGTTGATGACTTGAAGGCAGAAGCGGATCACGATTATTCTGAGGTTTTAAGAAATTACATCGTTCCTTTGTAATTCTGCCTGTGTCAATTTCACTTATATAAAAAAACTGGCATTTGCTAAAGTTATAATATTTTCCGATAGAATAATTAAATTTGGGGCACTTTGCATGATAGGCTTCATAGAAAAAAATAAGCCCAGATAAGCATTAATGAAAACAACGGCTTAATGCGAGTCGAACACGCACACGAAGGGTTCCATCGTCCAATATACAAAACAACTTTTTATTTTCAATATTATATTTAGCCTTAAGATTAAGGCGATTTTTAAACAATGAGTTTTTTGTATGGAGACGACCCTTCATTTTAAACTTCTTATTTTATTTTTCGTTTGTTGTTATAGCTATATGTTATGTTATATATTGTTATATATTTAGTATGGTTATGGAGTAACAGCACTGTGACTGATGGACGAGCAGTTAAGCCTTTGTAACAGGGTTCCGTTGGCAATCTTAAATCATTCACATTCTATTTATCCCAAAATAGAGCTTGGCGATGCGAATCTTAGGATTGGAATGCAATGCCGCTTTAATGCTGTCCTCTAAATAATTTCTTGCAATCGGACTCTGAAGTTTGTGCATGTGCAAAACTAACCACCAAGTCGGATATGAAAGAAATGTCCGGGATATGTATCTGGATACGTATTGAGTGGCCCGGTTTTCTAATGAATGAGCTGTAACTCGGTGGTTAAAATATGAATAAACCACAGTGTCGTTTTTGAAGAATCAAACGTTTTTTGTTGGCGTGCATTGGGGTTGTCAGGGCACCAATTTCTGTTCTTCTTTTTTTTGGCAAAGCTTTCGATACTTTAAAATCGGCGGCTTTAAATCACAAATAACATCGTGCTCTGTATGATGGTCTCAGGCCCCTTTTATATCCTGACTGTTATTACAGTAGTGGTTGGAACCCAGTCCGACAACCATAAGATGCAATTTGTAGACAAGACAAGACACCGATTAAAGTTTGAGGTAAACAGTATGTTCTTAAGCTTGACTGCATGATTTTCGGATCAAAACTTCCCTTAAGCTGCATTTTCACAGAGCGAGCGGGAGGATTTGTGGACTAAGGTGTCAGTTTCGATTGCTCCATGGAAGTCGTCTGAATAGGGATGAAGAATTTAATACCGGATTATTTTTATATTCATTCAAATTTTTGTTATGTGCGGCTCGAAGTCCAGCACAACTGCTTAGTGCGCCCTCTAAGTCGAGGGTGTCATCAAGTCTCATTTGATGAAGGATGCAGTGGATAACACGGTTATGGTGACTGGTGAGAGTGAGAGGTTCAACTGCAAATAAGATCAAAATTTGAAGGATTCGTTTCCAGGTTGCACAGCGAGTTCGACCGCTCCCAATTTCTTTCTGTGGGATTTTTCTGAGTCATATAAGAATAATCCCGAGACTCTGGAAGCCCTCAAGAAAACATATGGCTAGTGTGAGGAACTTATTGACCAAAATTGTCGTTGAAACGATAGAAATTGTGGTAAAATGAGATCAAATAGTCATCAGAAATGGCGGCACCCAATTGGCAGATATCGTCTTTAGGAAAAAAATAAGAAAAAATAAAAGGGTCCCAGCGGACACTCAGGAATAAGTTGTAAGCTTGTGTCTGTTGATATTCATGATAGAACGGAAGGAAATTGAGTTAGTGTTTTTGGGCCGACCCTTCGAACTTTTGCGATTTTTGAAAAGTTTTCGAAACGTATTTATCATAAACTTATCACCTACATGGCGTAAGTCTCGCTCCAATCAAAGCCTTCTCCGCACAAACAAGGCTAGACAATGTCTCATCCTGAAACCTTGTGACTCGACATTACGTATGATATATTTTTTTATCATTATTGACACATCGTCTGTCTGCAAGGCTTAGAATCTACAATCTTGCGCCATTATCTGTCGTCTTCATATGTACCCACGCTGTGCAAATTTACCATCGAGCCTTTTATCTGTTTCCCAAAAAAATAAAAAAAAATTCTTTGTTCCAAAGGTGAATCGTGAGTTGGCGGTACACGAGCCCATCGTTCATCGTGTCGTGACTTCAGGCCTTTCTACCCCCTTCTGCCAGACCTAATTTCACAACTGCAGACGCTGAGTTCCGCTTTTTTTTGTCTTTTTTTTTTAAATCACTTACACAAAAACCACATTAATTTCACCATCGGAAAAGTACAAATGAATTACTTTTCGCCGAGCAGACACTTGCGTTCGCAAACGAGTGCTCGCTCCTACATGTGCATGTCGCGTCAATTGAATGAAGTCATATTCTGGCAGTTTCTCTCGATTTGTTTTTTTATGGAATTTACGTCTGCACAATTTCAGGGGCTGACGCGTCAGCTCGTCATTCCCAGACTTAATGTTTAATTGTCAACAAAAGCTGGATACGGCGTTGTAGGTTCAGTTGAAATGCAATGTGCAGTGAGTTAAAAGTGCAATCAAAGAAAATATTTGTCGAATGTCGAATGTTGGCTTTAATTTTAAATTTGGTTGCAATGAAAACTGTTGAGTTTCGAAGTTGGAATTGGAAACTGACGTATTTCCAAGCATTTGTAAAAAATCTATAAAAGTAGGTATAGGAAAAGTGTCCAACGAACCTGTCGAAGATCTGGCAGAATGGGCGTTTTGAAGTTCTAATCCTAGTTGTTTGGACAAACCGAAGGAGCGTCGATTGGGCAACCCGAAGTCGCATCTCCACATTGGTATCGCTTTTGGAGCTCGTGTTTCTCCCAAGATAAACTTCTTTACTTCTCGTGTTGATGAAGTTGTGGTGTTTGACGGTTCGATTTCTTATCGCTATTTTTGAAGATTAATACCTTGATGATCATCTCTAAAATTAATTTCATTTTGACATACGGACTCGAGTGCAAGTCTGGAGTAATTTGGAGGTTCTTGGTACGTTTTTTGCTTTACATCGAGTATTTTCGAGTGATGTACGACAGTTCCCTGGGCGTTTCAGATGCACCTATCGCTCTGTATGATTTCAGCACATAAATAAAGTACAAAAGGAGCTGATACTCCAGTCGTCGGTTATTCTTGTGTTCTTACAAACTTGACAGATAATTTGATTTAAGATTGGTAACAGGACGCCCAGGATGATTAAAAAAGTTCAACTTGAAGGCTAACTGAACCCCAAAGCTTTGCTGTAATTTTTCTTTTTCGGTGGGAGACCAAGTTCATTGGTTATCAAACGAAATTTCCTTGAATTGATTATCGAAATTACGTTTTACATTTCTGTTTCCAGATTCTTCGATATCCTTGAGCTGTGTGAGTACGTAACTTCTCTTTGAAGCGTCTTGTTATGCGCTGCCATAGAGTAACATATTGTTGGCATTTGAGAGTCAATCGATTGGCTGCTCTATGTAAGCTTTAGCTTTTCGGTTCATTATTTGATCTCCTTATTGTAACCTTGTGCAACTTTATAGCACTGAAATGTTGGGCTCATATTTGAGCTGCTTTTCGAAAGTGTTAAGACTTGACATAAGCCCTCCTGTACATTCACACATACACCTGGTCATGCGTTTAGTAGGTCATAGTCGATTGGATTGGCAGTTCATCCGTATATGGATAGCCAGGTTGCTGTGTGAATCCTTTTGGGAGGAAATTTTATACAACGTTTTCCAAGTCAGTTGATGTTATCTGTTGTTGTGGAATGAAGGCTGTTCTTTCTGACCACTCAGCCGAAGATATTTCGTTTCGATTAGTTCCTTTGGTACTTAACCCAAGAAGAGAAAACTTCTACATCCTTGTCCGTTTTCGTACGCCCTTCATTTTCATTAAGCACAATTGTAACACGACACTTCAGAGCCACTGCTGAGAGGCTTTATTTTCAATTGAATTGAAAGCCACTATCATGATAAAAAACTTAAATTTCTGAACGAAGATTTATTGACTCACTGTTTTATACGCCAAGGATGTTTACACCTCTACCAAAAAAAAAGAATACCCTTACGACACAAAAGGGGTTAGACAGAACAATCAGCGGTGAGGTGTAGATTGACGAGAGGTTCCAAATTTTCTGAGCAATTACACCAACAGAATTTTATACGTACGAAATAATGACGGCTCAGTTTAGTTCAATCACTTGCTTTTCGGGTCTGCTTTTAAGGGCATTTAGTGGTTTTTGCCAAGTTAGTTGGCTATCGAGGTAAAAGAGAGTAGCTAGAAAGGGAGACCGAAATTGGGTTAAAAACTAACCAAGACAAGATCAGAAACTTGAGCTTCCTATCTAGTTTTAGAAACATTTTCAATGAGGCAAGAGAAAACATAATTGGTGTTTAGTTTCCTTTCCTCTAGGTCCTCACTTTTATTATTCATACTATCATGGTAGTTTTTTTTTTTAAAAAAAACTCGATAACATGAATTCGGAAAATGCCGAATTTGGATGACCAACTAGATAAGCTAATCGGGAGAACAAGTTTTGTGTCAATCTTTTTACCCCACGGATTTTCTTTTAGATTAACTCAAGCCAGAAGTTATATTTCCAGAAGCTTTGAAAAACTATTTAAGAACAGAAAATCCTCACCAACATTTGAGAAGTTTCCAAGAACAAGTTGCTTTTAGTTTTAAGTAAAATTTTTGATAAAAACGAAATCAAGGCTCTAGGCTGGAACTGGCATCTGTAGACCATCACTTCAAGATGTGACGAGAGCAAAGGAATATGATTAAAGAAACAGACAGAACAACGGTCGAAGAAGAAAGTTATGAATTCGCATCAGGTCTACAACACCTTAGAGAACCTTTAAGAGTCTAGGGTCCAACACAGTTAGGGATAGTTTTCAGATATTATAGCGAGTGATCTATTTATTTACTTTATTGACGCCAAAGCGTTGGACCACGGTCTCAATTAACGAGTCTGTATAGCGAACTCACCTTTATAAGATGCCTCCAATCTCGTGAACTATGATGGGTGTGCGCACTGTGTTGGATTTTAAGATACTTTTGGTCGAATTGTTGGCCCGGCCCGAGAGCTTCCATATCAGTCTAAAGCACTTCGTTACACAAAGGTTCTTTCATTATGCGCTTCCCATCTTTAAATTTAAATAAAACAAAGTGTGTGTGAGATACCATCAACGTTTTTTTATTCATTTCAATGGTCTATCGGTTCCATTCTGCACACAATATTAAATCGTTCAAATGTCCGCTGGAGTTTCTCTGGGCGGAACGCATCCGAAATGTCCAATTTTACACGACTCTGGCGCATAAATCAGGCTGAATTTAACAGATGGCAAGTGTAATGTAGGCTTTGAAAGTCTCTCTGGCTTGCGGCTTATTCAAATAGACCTGCGACCAGAAAAGTCAAGTCAAGTCACCTCCTCGTGATAAGACCCTCGAATCGCTCGTGCAGAATTTCCAATGTGGCGTGAACTGTCTGGTAAGTAGCGTCATCCTGTTGAAACCACATGCCACTGGTGTTCATATGATCAAATTCAGGCTAAAAGAAGTTGGTCATCGTCAACCTATAGCGCTCGCCGTTGACGCTTATGGCCTGACCAACGTCGTTCTCAAAGAAATATGGACCCATGACGCTGCCAGCCAAGAATCCATACCAAACAGGGATTTTTTCGGGATGCATTGGATGCTTTTGGATCTCATGTGGATTGGTATCGTCCCCAAGTCTACAATTTTCTTTGTTGACGTACCCTTTTGTCCAAAAATGTGCCTGATGGCTGAAGATGAATTTAAGATGAATTGACGTCGTTGTCTTTGGTCATCTACCTACAGCTCCTGCGTCAGTTGAATTTTGTACGGGTGCAGGCCAACATCAAGACGAAAGATTCGCGAAAGGCCGAGTTCTTGTGAGCGACGTGAAACCGAATGCATCGGATTCTCCTGCACGTCTCAAGTGGCGATGTTTTTGGCAGATCTTGAATACAAAGCTCTTGGCTCTTACCGCTTTAAAGCGATTTCATTTATATTTGATAAGAGTCGCTTCTTCGGGATAAAAAGGTATCGGAACCAATACGGCTTAGAGGACTGATTGAGTTATCTAGTCCGACTAGAAACAAACTCACCATCATTACCAGGAAAAGTATAAAAAGGTATCCAAACTCAAATTAAGAAGACAAAATCAAACAATATACTCTTAAAGTCATATACCTTATCCAGACCGATTCGACGTGAGCTGACTGTGCAATTCTCAAAAGAACTCATTTCAACTTAAAGACTACTTCTCATGAAAGATCCTAGTAGAAGCCTCATTCTTTGCAGACCTAAGGCCTAAATATAAGGTGCCTCACCTGTTTTAAAGAATGCTCAAAGTTTTTTGGTGTGGCACAGGTAATGAACTTCTTTCACTTTTATCACAAAGTGGTTCAAGTGTGCTGACCAATCATAGGGTCAGCCACATATTTACTTTTCGGACTAGCTACCCCGAGATTGATCTGATCTATCTTTAAATTTATTTTGTCTTAGAAGAAATAAAAAAATTTACTCTGTCAAAATTTTTCGAAGCCTAAAATTCAAAGCGAGAACACGCGACAAAGATTGCCGCCTTATACATTTTTCTTTCTAGCAAACATTCAACGAGCGGCACGTGCTCCATTCAGTTTTGGGTGTCTGGTCTACCAGGGGCATGTCATGCCTTTTGAGTGATAAGATCTGGAGACATTTTTAAGTGATAACAGGGGCAACATGCTTTGTTAGCGGAATGCCTTGATTTGTTTTTTTATTTCATTTGACACATATTTGTTCCAAGGTAGCCTGACTCATGTGATATTGTGTCAGTGGACGTTGACTTAATTGCGAAAGCTTTAATAGACTCGACTCTACATCGACTCTACATTATTCTAGCAATCAACGTCTGATGTATTTCTAAGTTTAGATAAGGCTGGCGTGCATTCGCCAGACAAAACTGACATGAGATAAAATGTTGATAGTGTTGTCAAGGTTGGCGGTGACAAATGAGCCGGTACATTTGTAACACGACGACAAGAGCGTGCCGCGTTAACCTATTGGACGGAAATTAATTGCGTGGTTTTGTGCATCGATTTGGGGACAAATTTTAAGCAGCTGAGAATTTGCTGCTCTCAAATCTCAAAGTACATTTTTGATCTCATTTTCATTTGAGACTTTTGGCATATTTTTCAATAAAACTAAAAACATTGAAGATTTCTAAATGCTGAAAAAATAATTCGATTTTGCTGGATTTAGTAAAGAATGTCCTTCACAAGAAAAAAATACTTTTGTCCAATTTAGTCTTTTTAGCCGTGAAGTCAGTACGGGTAGTCAATCGTCAATCATTTTGTTATTTCAGTCATACGCAAGAACTATTCATTTTGCTCAATCTCTATTACACAAAACTGAACCGCTTCAAAAGTCTAGCGTCAATCGTTTAGCCATCCAATCATTTACAAGACTCAATCTTTTATTCATTCAAAATTCAATTTTTTATCCTTTTGTCAACTCAATCATTACTAAGAAACACTTCTTTTACCAAGCTACTTTTTTTCCATCTCGGTTTTTAAATGTCTTTTATGCTAAACTCAAAAATGTCCTTTTGCCAACTGGAAACTGTTAACTGGATCAGTGCTGCCGATTTGCTCAATTTACCTGAACCATTGTTTTCGAAGAATTTTCGCCTTCCGAACTTTTGGACTTGGTACAATAACAAAGCACTAAACAAGGAAAAACAGAAGCACGCTTCCACACGCTCACAAGACACGGCCCGATAGACCGAGTATCTAGCGGGGATTAGGAGTCCTTGCCTCTATTAACTGGCGATATATGTAAGACACAGAATGATGCCTTAACTCGTTCGGTTCGGCTTTCGAGGGTGCTTTAATTTATATAGAAAGTTTCAATAAGATATTTTGCCAAATAATAATACCGCTCTTTGGCAGGATGTCGGCGGTGGGTGGAAGTACAAAAAAGAACCACCAGCGATGTTGGATTATACAATATAATACCATACGAATATATTCAAAAACCAAAACTAAAAACGTAATCATATTTCTCAAAAGAAGACAAGTTAATCTTAGAGTAAAAAAAAGCGGTACCCCAGTAACTCGGTAACTTTGGTTGTCGATTGATTCTTATTTTGGGCGCATGTCACATAGCTACGGCGCATATCCCCTATAAATTTCTTACACCACTTATATCCCTTTTCGTCTTCGTTCTTTCCTCGATGACCTGCAAACCGGTGCTAAATTTAGGCCAACTTCCACAAGAAGTTCAGCCAATGTCTCTTAATGTGTTTTTAGCTGAAAATTTTTTTGGTTGGAGTCAGAATGAATGACCCATGAGTTTACTGCTGTCATCATGCTTTTTTCCATCACGTATCAGATTTCCGGTTGTATTCATAAAGGCCACACATCTGGTCTACTAGATCGACCCCGCCTATGACTTTGCGATAAAATTTAATGGCTTCTGAGCACTGCACGTCAATTCTTTCACCAGTTCTTAGCTTTTTTGTCACGGTTGCTGGTGTTGGCTCATGACAGTTAGAAAGTATTAATACTTCCTTTGTATCTTGCCACCATAGAAGTAGGCGTGCATTTGAAGTCAGATCCACTTCGTTGACTTTTCATTCAAATTTCGGATCATGATTTCGATTGGACATTCAATAGAATTCAATAAATTCACTGAAGTACAAAAGCATTCAAAACATAAAGCAATGTCCTTTTTAGCTATTGAACTGGCTTGATTTTAAAAATCTCGTTCAAAAGTCGTTCGAAGTCGTAAGTATAATTCGAGAGGGAATCGTACTTCAACCACATTTTTATGCCCCGTTTCACCGGTTTCACAGACCTATGTGCTGCGTTCTTCGAATTTTGTCATATATTCGTCTAAACCTTGGTAGCTGCTGCCTTCTCTGCACTTTTGAAATGTGTTTTTTTTAGACATTCAACTAGGTCTTTCACATAATGTGTCTCAGAACTTGTTGAGGGCTTTTCATGAGTTGAAAAATACATTTTTGAAGTTATCAGCATGAATTTGTCCCGTGATTTTGATGACTTTATCGACTGATTACTCAAGCAGGGATGAGTAGACCAACGTATCAGCCGTGACAAAAATGTTAAGTCGTTTTTCAATCACTGATTTTACTATAGAGCCCGATTTGGCCAAAAAGGTTTCTCAAATATATCAAAAGCAAAGACCTCAAATCAGATAGACTGTTCACCACTCTGCCTGAAAGTTACAAACGTCACAAGAACTACAAGTCTCTCATACAGCAGCAAGCTCGAAATGAGCAGAAAATCCATTTCATGAGAACCCTGCTAGAAATCTAAAAGCCTACTTTTTTGAACGATCAAAAGATGTACAAGTTACTCAATATAAAACCACCTTTAAAACATCGATTTTGGTATAAGCGTACCGTTTTCGAATCACAAAATAAAGCGAGAAGGTTGATATAAAACTGGCTGACACGAAGAAAAACATCGAAAAGAAGGTTAAAAGCAGAAAAAACTAAAGCAATGACCGAGCTTTTGTCCAACTTTGAGTCCACTCTCGAAGCACTACAGGTACCCGTTTTTGACCTGTAAGATCTGAACAGGAGGATCTAATATGGAGGGAGGCGATAAAAAATCTTGTAGCTTCCGAAACCCTGTTCATTTAAAAGGTGAAAGTTGCTACAGCAGAAAGGCTCTTGAGCTTTCTATATCCTCAAGCCTTGGTAGGAGTTCAAGTGGGTATTCAAAATACTAGCGTGTATAACACTTTGAATTCCTTCACATCTTGAATGGAGTTTACTCAAGAGAAAAATGCAACAAATTAAGCACGGAGGTAAAAACGCTGCCAAGTGTGAGCCAAACACGCATACGAAGGGTTCCGTACCACCGTACTAGTCCATTTTTTGTCGTAAAATTGAGGTTGCGATTTTAAAAATATCGTTTTTTGGATAATTTTGTGAAAATTGCAAAGTGTTTTATTTTTTTTTTTTTTATTTTTGTTTATTTATATCCACCTTTAAATAACATCTTTTTTTATGTAGTGTAAATAAACTTAAAACTACTTAATATCTATGCTAGTGGTTTAAGTAAATGGCCAGATCGGCTCTCATTACAGTCTATATGATATTATGATACAATTAAGATAAACAAACGATATTACATTTAATTTGAATTGTTTTCGATATATTTATTATTTTTGTTTGGAAGGAAAATATGGTGAAAAAAAACCTTATACAATGGTATCTATAATGTTCTTAGAATAAAAAGCCTAAATACTACTACACTAACTTAACCTAAATAAACCTTACTTACTAACTTACACTAAGACTGAATCCTGTCATGTAATTCTTAGGTCGTTAATATATGAGCATGAAAAGATATTATCATTATCTTATCCAGCTCATTATTCAGAGGCTGAGATATTACATGTCAGAGTTCAGCCTGTCACTCAATTGCAAAGTGTCTACCATAGTGTATTACCTATGGTTCAGAAGAAACAGCCCTGTGAAAGCCGAACAGGGAGGATGCTTAAGAGGTTTGGGTACGAAACCCTAACAAAAAAAGGTATCACTTTGAAAAAACTAAGCCACTGCAAGGAATCCTTAAAATTGCAATGAATCCTTCAGGCTACCGTATTCAATCGCCTTTTCAATCTAGCCTAACCTAAAAATCGAGATCGTGCTCTGTTAATCATCCAACGATAAATATCTGATCATATAGAAGTTCAAGAAGGTCAACCAAACTGGGATTTGGATGAAGGTCATAGCTTGTATGGTGTGAATTAAACAAGAAGTGGTTTGAAACTTCATTAAGATTCCGGTCTCAAAGTGCTATTGCGTCATCACGAGTCATTCCAGAAATCTTCTCCTTGATAGCCTCATGTGGCAGTTTACATGACGGCCTTCACAAGCGCTTCAGATGGCGTAAAACTTATGAGTATGTCGCCGAGGCATTGCAATCTAAGTGCATGGACGGCAATTATCACAAGTCAAGGCAGCACAGCTACCATCTGAATGGGCAATGAGAGCACACATTCTCAATAAACTTAATCGGATTTCTTCATTAATTAATTAATTAATTAATTATTATTGACTGCGCTCAGTGCACTCGGTGCATAGTAATAAAGAAACCCGTCTACTACGACTTTTCCTAGCTCAAAGTCGTCCCTCGTCTTCGTCGCTGCTCTGCTGTTTTCTCTGTCGCTTTCACGATTTGCGTTGCACAATTAAAATCCCTTTGCAGGGGAGGGAGAGGGGTGCGAGCGCGATGTAGGACGTTTAGATTGCATTTTATTGCATGTGCCTCATCCACGATTCGCTAGACTTTAATTTGATTAATTGAATCGATGATTCAATCGTGCATCGTTTATCTGGTGGGGTGTTGGGGGTTTCTTTGTTTCTCTAGGTCTTGTTTTTTTTATCAAGTCCAGGGAGCAGTCTTCAAGTGACAGAAGAGTTGGAAATTGACAGAAGCAGACTTAAGGATTAGACTGGAAGAAGTTCATTAAGGCTGCGTATGTTTGGGTTTTTTTTTGTCGTCGTCGTTTCTTATTTATTTTGTACTTTGTTTGTCTGGAGATAGAGATGGAGTATGAAATATGAATGAGTAGCACTGTTGATGTTGATTAAGTCGACAGCATTTACCTGGAATGGAGAAGGAGGAACACATGACAGACAGAGATGAATTTCATGCATATTTTGCGAAAGATACATTTTTAATTTCGAAATTCTCTTTAATATTTATGTCGTCTAATGTTTTGTTTTTTTTTTTATCCTGCAGAGGGTGAAAGGATGAACAGAAAGGATGTGCGCCTGAGACATATTACACGAGTACACAAACACAGTTGATAACATCTTTTCACTAACAGCCGTAATACGAGTAGGCGATTTATTTTGGACAAGGTTGAAAGTGTTTTTGTTTCGTCTTGGATTTTAAGGTGGCTTAAGAGTCCGTCGACAGACAGACTATGTTGTACTAAGAGTACGGTCTAGGATACAAACATTTCCTATTGCAGGGATGTCTTCTGAGGCCTCTACTGTTTTCAATCTTTCTGTTGCACCCGGGTGAAGACAAAAATCGCAGAAAACTTAATTGATGACAAATAGACTTGGGGATAAAAGAAACCGTGGAAAACCAGGTCGCAGTCCCATCATTTATTTTTATTTTCCATGCCCGTGGTATACCACCGGAATTTGCTTCATACAAAGAAAGCTTAAGACTAACTTATAACTAAGGATTTGGTAGACTATGGACAAGGACAGAGGAAAGGACATTTTTAATGGTGGATCTGTTGAGGTGAAAATTAAAAAATGTCCTGCGTATCAGTGGACTTCTGCAACATACTGAACATAGGTTCGTGAGAACCATAGTTGGTGCGGGTCTAGGCGGAAAAGGGGGACAGACCTGAGGTTGCGAGGGTTGATATATGTTAAGAGACCGATCGACAGAACAGTTGATGATACAGGTTAAAAGCTGGTGAATGAAAAGAATGTCGGCAATGTCGGGGCGTTGCGGAAGGGACTGTATTTATATAAGTTTTCAAACGGTGGGTATATAGTGGAAGATTAAGGCTGTCTGTCCAATGAAGACCACGCAGTGCGAAGCGGGGAAACTGACGTTGAACAGCCTCAATTCGCTGGCTATTTCGTAGTAAGGGGACCAGGCTTGGGAAGCATATTCGCGCAGGGGTCTAACACAAGTCATTTAAAGTGCGTTGGTGACTTACGGGTTGAGAAACTCTTTGGACCATAAGTTAACGTAACCAAGAGCGGAATTGGCACGGCTTTTGGACGAATCCATGTGCGCGCGAAAATTGAGTTCCCAATCGCAAATTAAACATATAAATTGATTGATTATTAATAGTTATAATGCAAATCATGGGACCAACGTTGCTTCCTTTAGCGACTTCTGCAGTGGCCATAAATGAATAAGATTTGGAGATCTGAAAATAACAACGTTTTGACAATCTTCTTATTCGGACTTTATCCAATTAATAAAACCTGCGGGGAAATCAAGAGCTTTTGGTTTGAGAATGATGATTATGTGCCTTAATGAAGTCTGTGGCTACAACATCGACTTCCTTACCATCCTCCAAAGCACATTTGGTTTAGGAGACGAATTCTATTTAGTAAGTGGTTGCCGATCTCCCCCTAAGAAATGAAAAGGATTGAAAAGTATTTGGCCGCAAACCTTTAGGCTGAAACCATCCGAATCCTGGCGGTCGTCCTACATCTCTTCGTGTAGGCTGTAATACAATAATCCATAATTACATTCGGAGAACAAGCAGCAGCTTCGGCAGTGTATTTTAATAGTCGAAACTCATAAAAAGACTAAGATTATGAAATTTGTAAGGAACAATTTTGTTGGAGTATGGAAAACTTATCACCAAGCTGACTGATCCTTTTCCACCACTACAACGCCGCGGCTTCTTTGTACTTAGAATCAGGTCTTATTAGTTGACTGATTAAGAAGATTGACAGAGTTGAAATCACAATTTACTAATAACTTATGACACATAAGTCTTGCGGCAATTAAGAAATTGCTGATTTATTTTAGTATCCTTAAGTGAACGTCAGTTCTGACAAATCCCTCGCCCGATATGTAATCGGATATATTTTTGGTTTGACAATGTAAATGTTAAGTTTAGAGTGAACTACGGGTTTCTTGATTTCCATAGTATTTCTTACAAAAAAGTTAATTCTTCTCATCTGTCTGTGATGATTCTACTGCCACTTATATCTACTGTGGTAAAATCTACTGCTGTCCCGGTTACAATTCTAGAAGAAATTTTCGTATATTACAGGCTCATTCATAAGCTCAAAAGATACGTATATGCATCTTTCTCACTTCGAAAGCGAGTCAGTTCGGTTGGAACCCAATCAAACATAGTCCAGGCAGCTGCACCCACCAGCGCTACCTAAAGAAATTTCCTTGTAACAAGCTTACGTGTAGATAAGAAAACTCTTTGGTTCTGCATGTCCTAGCAAATTGTTCCGTTGTGGTTGAAATTTCTGTCCAGATCCATGAAGATGTATTGCCCATAAAGCTCTTTCCCTACACTCCATCTATGCAAAGGGAACCAAATTAACCTCAAGGATTTTTTTCCTGAAAACGAACAAGAGTATTCTTTCTATTCTTGAGGAGGTGCATTCTTCTCGTTGGTCTCGTTCCAAATTGTCTTTAAGCTAAATTATATTTGCTTTTGCAGCAGTCCTATGCGTCGATATTGAAAGTCCTTTCGCCTCGACACCCATCTCTGGGTTGATATTTGCAACCGCTACATGACTGTTCATTGTGGCCATCTAAATATGTCAAGCCTGACATCCAAGCTCAGTAACTTTGTCACCGAAGCCCAGGGGGAGTTTGTGAGTTGCATTTCCAGCTAATCATCAACCATCAACAAAGTACGGGTGAATGAATGTTTGCCCGACGATAGCAATCATCATTCTGCAAGGTTATGGCAGATTTTAAATGTGTCAGAATAATATTGCTGGCGAATGGGTACAATGCGACTCGAATACATGTTTAATAGAATGTAAGATTGATCAGCTTTAATTGAAGTAAAAAATTCTGTAAATGTTAAGAATAATTGGTATGCTTCTCGAAAATCGAAAAAAAATAAAAAAAACGGGTAGACTATCATTGAAAAACACTCCATCATCCACGAAATTCAGTACGGTTTCCAGAAAAAGAAAAGCACAGAGAATTTATTAGGACAGCTCACAAATCGTATCAATAAAAACCTTAACAAAAGTCCACACATTTTGGTCCTATTTATGAACTTTAGCTTTTGACACCCTTTCTCATTCAGAGCTAATAGTTGCTTTAAAACGTTTTTCTGGGAGAATACTTTAACAAAAGGTTTATTTGAGTCAAAATCAGAGACGAGTATAGCCAAAAATAGCATGCACAATACGAAGTCCCGCAAGGTTCGAAACTGGGCCCAGTTATGTTTATATTAAATTGATATATGCCAATGCTTTTCTTCGCATTTTAAAGAGAGCAAAGGCATTTATTAATGCTGGTGACACAGCGGTAGTGTGAGGTCCTTGGTCCTTGCTTGGTCCTCGATTCTGCAATCAAATATTGTCATGATCATGGCTAAAAGATCAACGCATCTAAAAAAATATGATGCACATAAAAACCCCACAGATGAAGGCTGCCGAACAATAAATATACTTAAGAAATGATTCCTTCCTTGCTCAACAGCTGTCCTATAGATATTCTAGAAAGCTGTCATAAAAGCTTTAGAAAGCTCGTTAGTTTACTTATACCTTCCCTGTCAAGGTTGAGAACTTCGTTGTAAGAATAAATTGGTCCAGTAGTCCAGCCGAAAATTATTTTCCCATTCGATAATCGGCGTTTTTATTAGGGCTGTTGTTCAATTGACACTTCACAATGGTTCTGGACCTACGAAAGTAGTTTTCGAACCAGCCCTTATGAGCTCATTAGCAGATACGTTTCCCTTGTGTCTCATCCCATCCCAGCTTCACTTAATTGTATCTGGCAAGGGATTACATACATCGTAGCAACATTTGACAGTTTTTGAAGTCCAGTCGGTTGGATGAAAATGCCGTAAAAGCTGTAAGGCTGTCTGAAAAGATTTGGATTCTACCCGATTTAATACCCTCGAGGAGATTTTGTCTGGCGCAAATCTCACTGGTGTCGATTTCAGCTTGTGTTGAGTTCAAAGACTTAAGAAAGAATGCTGTCTGACCACGATATCTGGCATTGTACAGAATATGCCTCTCTCAGGACTCGAGTTGAGTATACTTAGGTGGCCCATCATTCTTACTACCAATGAATAAGTTGAAAAAAGGCTACCCTAAGTAAGCCGCTGCCAGTTAAGATTGGTGATACAAGAGGGCTCAAAACTCCTAAATCGAAAGACGGATCGCTTCGCAAAACATTGATCCTGCCAGCTCTTCTATCATGGCTACACCGCACTACATCCAGAACAATGGTCCAGCAAATCTAAGAATCGCAGTCTTCAAATTAAAGGAAGACCGAACGTCTATTTCTAGGTTGCAAATATCGCGAATGACAGAGCGCCGCTTGGTCTAGACAACTGAAAGCAGCTTTGAGCAGAGTTGAAGAATGCTGTTTCTATGGCAGTGACTCTACAAGAGTCAGCAAACTGTTGGGTACGCAAGTAAAGTTTCGGAATGTTTCATTTTTCGAAATACAAATCTTAAGTTGTTTCTACGCCTACCGTTTAAACGCCCTTTCAAATTCTGCATGCATGATAAACCTACTCCTTCCTTCCATCCCATTTCACCTCACATCGATGCTCCCCGTGTTTGCATTTTTATCATACTTTGTTGTAAGTTCAAGGCACCTACAACCGCACATCATTTATGCCCGACACGTTGACAAGATTTTTATGTTTCATCCGAAAAGGCTGGTGATGGTGATGCGATCGGGATCAACAAACTCGGCACAGCCCGAAACGCAAAAACGAAAAACGAAAATTTCGAATCCACGTCTGCTGTAAAACTGGACAAAGTGCACCGCGGTCAAACCAACGAATATCGCGTGTCCATTCACCTCCCAGAATCACATCTTACACGTCTCTGTCTCTGTCGTGGTTTTCAGTCGAACTCGTCGTCATCATCATACTCTCAACATTCACAACAACATCGAGAGATGGCCAAGCAATTTGGCGGGAGATCGGAAAATCCTCCAGCGGCCGTAGCTGGTCATGGACCGCTCCTCCATTGTGTTATGGAGAGTCTACACGTTGCCAGATAAAATGGATTAAGTTACTGGAATATCCTAAGGTGCATTTATTTTTAGACCCGGCCGACCGACTGGGAGAGAGTGTCATTAACCCAGCTGCATCCAGACGATGACTCTGCACGTACGGCCGGCCAACTGGGCAGCGATCGCGACACACGATTGGATGCAAGGATCCATTGGCGCGCGCGTTTTTCTTCTTATTAGTCTCCTGCCTCGCTGTTACCGCAGACAATCGATTGGGCTTGGGGTTTGATTTTCAAAAAAAAAAAAAAAAATAACTTTTCGGTTCTTGTCCGGATTTCATTTTTTTTTTTCTTTTTTTTTTGCAATTTGTTGCCGTGTCGCGGGGATCTTGGGGATTTTACGATTTTTACGCCTCGAACATTGACAGAGCGCTGGACAAGGTAGAGCGTTTGGTGCTACGTCAAAATACTGCTATTTGGACTGTTGCTGGAGTGGAGTGCCTGATTTTAGTTGTCCAACTGGTTTTTGGGGTCACTGATTGTTGGGTGCATTCGAAGTCGAGGCAGTGTCCTTCAGAATATGCACGGTGCACTTGTGTGAGGTTTTTTTCTGGCGAGGCAGCCGTCATCTGTGCCGTCATTGTTGTCTGCCGGTAAGTTGTATTCTGAGTGAATTGCAGTTTGCTTGCTTGGCGCGGAACTAAGAACCGTCAGCAATGATTTGTGCCGATGCGATGGTGCAACAAATGCATTTCGCAAGGATAATTGAGGTACATGGCGGAGCAATTGCGATTATTATCTTAAACGATGGGGGAATATTTTATGGGGGCTAAAATGGTGCAGCCGGTTGAGTGCCGGACTAAGGAGTGCACTTTAATTATGATTATTTGAAAGTGCTTGGCTTGGCGTCGAATTAGAGTTGAGTCTTGTAAAGAGTGGATTCTAGCCTAATCGTTCTAGTGCTAGTGTTTGTAATTCTGCATAAATTGGCTGAAAGACTTTTGAAAATGGGGTGATAATCCTTAAGCACTCGCCCGAACCATTTCTTGGAAAATCGCGTCCTATTGCAAAACTTCTACCTGCGATATGACATCAAGCACAAATTTCTAAACGGAACAAAGACACATCCAACCGGCAAATCTCCAGGCGATAATTTTGAAAAAGCTATTAATAGAGCCATGGCCAAGTGGGCTTAGGTCAAAAATATTATTCCGGATAACCAATTTGGTTTCAGAGCGGGTCATGATACTATACAAGCTGCGTCTGAACCGGTATCGAATATCCAATGGATCGAAGGTAAGAAACAATGCACGGGTAAATATTCTGATTGACTTGGAGAATTTCCAAAAGTGCCTGAGCATTTTGTTCATGACTCCGTTGTCTGGGGCCTCAAGAAATACTAAAAGAAGTGGCAAATGGTCTATATCGTAGAACAGCTGCGGCAGCCATTGGCGAATCGAAATATAGGTCGATGCCTTGAGATCTGACTAGATCAGTATCAGTATTTCAACAAACATAAAGGCACTGCTCTAGGCAGAGCCAAAGCGGAGACTATTTCACAAACTCGATACTAAGTAAAGGCAACAAGGCCCTCATTCGGCCTTTTCTTGCCTTAAGATGTCCGTGGGAAGAAGCTTAATATAAAAGATTCGGGTTTTCGACAGACGATGCCCTACGGCTTCTCTCCACTTACATTGAACTCCAGAGTCTGAGTAAAAAAAATTCTAAAGAAATGAATTCCTGTACAACGGGGCAAACCTGATCAGAGTGGTTAACTTCCTGATAAAACTGAAGGAGCAATGCCTTCGCATAACAACTTGATCCCCGGGCCTTTTTGCCCGAATGAAATGAACCATGAGACAGTTCGCTTTAACGGCCTTATTCCCCATGAAGCGTTCCTCTGTTTAGATAGACAAGGTCTGGTTCAGGATAGATTAGCGGAATCGATAACCTTCCAAATCGGCCGAAGAGCTTTGGAAAACGTCACAAGTCACGGTACAGTAGGACGGTATCAGAACGCGACAGAGCGGATGTCGAAAGGTAATATCGACACAGTTGGTGGCTGGACGTAGAATGAACTTTGTCGTCTACATTTATCTTAAGTGGCCTAAAGTCAAATTTAATAGCATGTCCTGTCAGCCTTGGCCAGGTTACATATATTTAAGGTGATATTAGTATTTAGTAATCAGTTAGTAAGAATTTTTAATGTCATTTTAAATTAGGATAACATTTAAGAGTTCAGATTAAATTTTAATTTTTATTTAAGGTCTAGTTTAAGTTAAAATCCAAGTTTTTTGTTTGCCGCAGTAACCCTTTTCCTTGGTCTTAAGTTTAGCTTAGAACACGCGCAGAGAGCCAGTAAGTTAATTATAAATAGTTTAGTTAATTAAACTTGAAATTAAGCATTTTTTTGTCTAGCATGTTAGTAAATAAATTTAATAAATAAAAATGCATTTGAGAAAAAAAACCTCTGCATCTTTTTAATAATTTTTTATTTATATTTGATTTGATAATAATTTTATATTATTGCTCAAAATCGAGTACACTAGTGGCCCAATGGCACTTTCCTGTGCCACTCCGGCACTAATATCTTTTAACGAGGAATAATCATATCCGTGTTTAACATGTTTTTCCAGATTCAAGTGGATTCTTGTATCCTTTAAAATTGAGCCAGAAAAACCTTCCTTTGCCTCACTTTACCAAAGCCATCAAGAAAGGCATACCAATGATTTTATTTTTTGTCCTCGAAAGTTTTTTCGATTTTTTTGGTTGCTTCTAAAAACCTGGTCAAAGGCGAATTCAGGCATACGACGATTCTCTTCAATAAATCGGTTAAAGCGGCTTTTAATATATATACAGTATTTTGCTAAAGTGATACCGGTCAGTTTGATGATATCCATGGTCTTCTTAAATCATTATCAATTCGACGACTTTTGAATGGCCTTAAAAGTGTCGTCTTGTTATATTACTTAGTTGACTACGACATCAACATCCCGGCTTGAATCTACACTAGAAGACCTACACTTCGATGGAAAGGGAGCTCAACCAACTTAGTGAGCGCAATTAGATGCGGCTTGGAGGGAGAGACATTTGGTTCTAGCCCAGGTTACACCCGGATTGTAGCGCCATCGAAGTAAGTATGCATCGCCTACTAGTTTTGAAATGAGTATTAGAGTATTGGTGTCTCGTTGGAGCAAAGACAACAATGCAAAGCAGATAAGTCCTCGTAATCTCAGGCTCTAAAATATTTTTAAAATATTTTTATTTTAAATATTTTTCAAAAAGTTTCGTCTCGTTTTTGGGGAAAGATAAGTTTGAAGACATTTTGAAAAATTTCACTAGATCCAATTTGAAAAATAGCACTGGATAAATCACATGCGATCTTTCAAGCTGAATAATGCGACATTGAAATTATGCTCGTAAATGTGCACGATGATGTGCCAACGATGTCCACGCGTTCACTGTGTCTGACAGACAAGCTTCTCCTAGATTGAAAGGAAAGATCTGACAGGGGGGAACCGGCATCTCCTGTTAAGGAGTACGAGCTCCGTTTAATTTTAAGATGTTATAACCTATATTTCTCCCAAGGGATTTTAGATGGAAGAATGAAAGACAAATAGGTCAAAGAAGGCGGGGATGGGGCTCTGCTGAGAATTTGGCGTAGTAGACTTGTTCTTAAACACTTTCCACAATTCCACAGAAGTGCCCCCATGAAGCTCGCTTCGCTTTTCTGACAGCGCTTTTGAAATTCCTGAATGAGGTCCTAAAATCCGACCAGTCGCATGTGTTCTTGGCAATGTTGAACATTTTTCTACATACCTCGCGAGGTTCCGCGATGTTCGAGTTCAACCAAGGGGGTTTAATTTTTCCATTGGAATTGCAGGGTTTGCATCAGGGTAGGGGCCAATTTGTTTTCTCCTATTTCCATAAGAGTCGTTGACGTTATTTGTTTTTACGTCAACTTTAAACTCCATGTTCATATGATTAGAGAGAAAGAGCAGTCTTTGGATACAGACAAGTTACTTAAGAAGTGGGCGAACCTTTCACTGACGACTGTTATGTCCATTTGATCCAACAAACGTTCTGTGCCCCCGAGTTTTGGTCTTCGACTTCGACATGTGCTCGACTCATTTCATTTCAACTTTCGCCTGGATCTTGCCTGGACAGTTTATTCGACAGAATCTTTCTTTCGAACGATCCT
Organism: Orthonevra nobilis; assembly: GCA_963555765.1. Taxonomy (NCBI): domain Eukaryota; kingdom Metazoa; phylum Arthropoda; class Insecta; order Diptera; family Syrphidae; genus Orthonevra; species Orthonevra nobilis. The sequence continues at coordinate 120,139,311 of OY743225.1, read as the reverse complement.
TAAATTTTATCTGCTGTGCTGCTTTTCGGGTTTGAATCCTAGTTATCCGTGTAAGTCGTCGAAGTATCGGTTGCCTTAGATGAATCTTTATTAGATCTACACCAAATATTCATTTATTTACACGATGGCCTCGGCAAAAACATTGATAAATCAAGAGGGACATGAGGGCAACAAAAGGACTCACTGCCGTGCCAAAATAGGCTCCCTTCATCCTATTATCGGGTCGGAGCATTACAGCAGATTTCCACTAGTACCAGCTGGACTAACTCAAAAGCTCAGAGATAAGCAGGCAGACTGACTCATTGAAGGAGACCTTGGAATCTTAACTGGTTCCTAAGAAACTACCTACAAGTGAAAGGACCATTAATCTTTCCGGCCCTACAGAAACCAGAAGACACGACATGTGAATGTCCTGATCAAAAGCCGCAAACGAAATCAAAGGTAGCTTAAAGGCACAATAAAATAGCCATATTTGCAGTCCTTAAATGTTCTTGTCTCAATGCTGACAAGACCCAGTTCCAAAGACAGGCATGCTTAAAATTCATGCTTACAACGAAACGATTTCAGCAGAAGCTGCCGGTTAAAAGAGGAAGGAACTGTTTATCACTTTTCCTGTGACAACTCATCCCTAGACAAGCTATAATAGAGAAATGCCCTACTCCCTTGAACTATTCGAGCAAGTTTTAAAGACCTTTTCCATTAAATCAGGGAAACAAATTGATTTCCCAACTCCTGTCTTCTGCTCGCCATAAAGGATACGTCTTAGCAGCCAGTTTATGTCTATTGCAGGAACTTTGTTTCTTATGAGATGAACAATTTTCTCACTGGCAACATTGCATTCTTCTGTAACTACAAGGATACAGGCTCAAGGCGGCACCTGTCATCCGCAACTTTATCCAATATTTAGAAATGCAAAAACTTTTCCACTTTCTGGCCCCACACCAGTGGAGACTGCGACTTCATGTGTCATCGTAGGTAAATTCCAGGTGCGAATATCAACGCGTCGCACGAGAATCAGAATCTCTTCCGTCCCATCCGTGTTTTCAGCTGGGATGTAATTGCTAATTAAGAAGTCCTCGAAAGTTTTCCACCCATTTTACTCGTTGAAGTCGGTGCGCGACAATTTTACGTTTCAGCTAGACAAAGTCTGCAAATGAAATTCAATGTATCCGTGGACTGGTCTAGGAACTTCCTCGCCTCCGTTCCCAAATACATCTGAAGAAGAAGAAAAAAAAAGAAGACGGCGCGGCATATCCGGCACGGATCTGGATTTATGCATGGATAATTGTTGAAATTTAATTTTCGCGTCGCGCACATGAAAGTATCTTGAATTCGTGTTTCGTTCTCGGATTGTTTACATAACGAATTCCTTGGAGGTGAAAAAGAATGCAGCTGCAGAATGGAAATGAGAAATGATTTGTTAACTCCTCCTCTCCGATTGTTTGCGCCGGAGGTGTTCGTTTAATGTGCATTTTGAACTGCATGCGGGATGAGCTCTCATCTACCTCTGAAAAAAAGCATTTATCTTGCTTGGGAAAAGACTGCAAGATAATGCATCCCCATATGCATGTGGACGGCGAACATGAGACAGCTCCGCAGAGTCTTTATCAAGACAAATAATTCGACTGGATTGAGCGACGAGCAAACTAACTAACAACCTCTGCCGATAGGATCCCATGTCATATTGTAACTACTTCTTTTAGGTGTGAAAAACGACAGTCATCGGGAAACAGACTGTAACGTGGGGTTGATTTCTCTTGTAAACGAATCGAATGTTTTCTATTCCTTGTTAGGCTCCAAAAAATCCGGACGATGAAATAGTTTTGCTAAAGAAGGAAGTGTCGCCATAAGAAGCTTACAGGATGATCTTTACGCACCAGACAATTTGCAAGATTGGGAGGACGATCTCATATAACTACGGGAGAGGTTTCCGACCTATCTACGATGCAAGACGTTTTTTTTATTATTTTTCTACATACTATACTTGTAGTCTCCTTGTAATTCTACACACTTCTCCCAACGATGCTTCCATCTCTGTGACCCGTCAAAATAGTACTTGGCGTTATTCTCTCCAAAATAATTGTTTACGAAGATAATTGCCTCCTCATCTACGTAAATCTCTGTCTTCCCAGCGCAGTTTTCAGATCAGGGAACAAAAAGAAGTCCCTTGGGGCTAGATCTGGTGAGTAAGGCGGATGGTCAAGTAGTTCAAACCGTAATTCGTGGTTTTTCGTCATGGCAACCGCTGAGCTGTGAGACCGAATATATTTTTTTCTGAAAATCTTAGCATTTTTTTTTCGCATTTTCTGTTCCTTCAGCTTGTCAAGTAATGATGTGTTTGATGCTTTTTCCTTTTTGAAGATAATCGAGCTATAAAACTCCGTGACTATCCCAAAATACAGTCGCCATCACTTTCCGAGCTGGCTTTTTTGGAGCCGGTTCCCCCTTTGCAGTCCACTATTTTGACTCTATTTTTGGTTCGGCGGTATAATGTAGCATCATTAGTTAAACGGCACCAAACATTGAATTTGTTGTGCTTAAACTGTGCCAACAGAGCGTTGGAAATATTCGTTCGAAAACGTTTTTTATCTAACATCAGCGGTCATCTAGCATCGTTTTGTGAACTTTACCGATGTTGTCTTCGGTAGTTGCAGTTTTTGGATATCCCGAACTTTTATCGTTTCCCAACCTCGAGATTTCAAATGATGGTGCAGAGTCTCCATACGCAGGGTCCAACTCATCTTTGATTTGCACCGGCGTATTGCTTTTCGAAAACAAAAATTTACGGATAACTCTATACTCAATTTTTTCCATTCTTACATTTTCTCACATCGACGAACTCAAAAGACTGTCAACTAAAAACTGCGCGTCCAAAATGAATGAAAATTTGGCGAGTAACTGTCAAAAGATGCATAGCTACATTCACTAGCTTTTGTCCACAAGTGCTGTTATCATCACGTTGAGGTCGAAAACTTATCAAACCACCCTCGAATTGCATCAACATGTCCCTCCTACAAGTCGCTTGCAAGTTCATGTGTAGTGGGTGAATATTTGTAGCCATTTTGCAATAAAAAAATGGACTAAATTGATGAAAAAAAAATACCAACGAATTCCAAGTTGATACAAACCACCCATTCCTCGACTTCAAAGTCACCTGTTACAGCATTCGTCACATAGAGATTCAGGTTCTCAAAAAAACCGATCCGAGTTTGCCAAATAATGCTCGAAAATACGCGACGTACTGGGCAAGACCAAGATCCTCCCAATCAATCCAGACTTGCACCGGATTCTAACAAGGTAGCCCTGCCAAGTAATTCCTTGAACCTACTTCTCTAAGAGATATTGTGACGGGCAGGAATTCGTAGGGAATATTAGCACCGTCGTTTACAACGGATGGTCCACAGCTTTAAAGCCTTTATTTTCATTAAGATAGCTTTAAAAGGAATGTTGCTCGTTCTGTCTTGTATCACTTTATTCTGTTGCTGAATCCGAGAATCAGCAGCATTTTCGATGCAAAAACTAGCTTCGTCGATATTTTTATCTAGTATCTGATATAAACTGGAACCTTAATGGCAAAAAAAGTACAGTTGCCTGTCTAGTGGATATCGAGATAGCCTTTGACACAGTTTGGATTGACGGGCTTATTTACACAGATATGAGTTTCCCCATCACCTTACAGTGATAATCCTATCTATGAGAAGCGAGAAGAAATTCGTTGTAACAGAAAAAAGTACAAGACTGGAAAAATGTTTGATGCCATTAATGGTCTGCTACAAGGCATAGTATCGGCACCAATACTTTTTAATATTCACGTTTCTAAAATGCTGAGGAACTTGGATGGATCAATAGCATTCGACGACGACGTCATTCTGTAAGAACTCCAAATGAAGTTTGATACCCTCGAAGTTCTTAAGGCGACCCCATACTGTTCCGCATCCCAGTACGACAGGGCAATTCTGACTTGCGACGCAATTGGAGAAATTTGGTTAAAACATCTTCAAATGGCCTTCGAATCGAGTCAAAAATAGTTGTGAGGTATTTAGGAGATAAATTCGTGTATTATAATGACAGTGTAAATATCCATTTTAAAAAAAGCAACGGCACCATTTATCTCGCTGAAGAAACATTTTTATTCCAACTATTTGAGATCAGATGTGAAGGTCATTTGCTACCAAGCTCTTGTGCGTCCAATTTTGACTTATGCGAGTCCAGTGTGGTGGAACATAAGAATATTTTTAGAGAGGAAATGCCTACGAGCATGCACGGGAATGTGCAGAAGCGCTCATTCCGACTTTGGCATTACGTCTCCAACAAAAGACTATTGAGGTTATTGAGGATGTATTCATATCGGGTTTATTTTATCCTAACTCTGGGTATATAAGAAATTCATTGAAAGTGGTCATATACCACCTGAAGCATTTCTTTATCTAGATGCAGATGGCTATCTTGCAGACTCGAGATCTGAAACCACAGATAAACATATCCTCCACGTGCCTGCACACTCAAGGGATGAAACCAATATTTGGAAATACTGCATGAGCGTACTTGATAGAGATGTTTTTTTTTTTGTTGTTTAAAAAATATATTAAAATGAGAAGTTTTTAACCTCCACCCTCCTCTTCTCGCACCGAAAATAATCAATTGTAAAATATCTCAAAAGAAAACAAAAAGTAATTATTATAAAATTATATGTAATGAGAGACAGTTTTTAATTGGCCACTTTCGAAAATGTAAATTTATTGATTAAGCGCTAATTTAAAATTATGGTGGAAATAAACAAGTTTAAAATAAAAAAAAAAAACCCTCAAAACTAAACTCAAACTCTGCGGTGAAAACAAGACGCACAACGCGTACTACAAATATTGTCGAAGGAAACTATTCTTGAACTCTGTGAACACAGATTGTCGAAATCCATGAGTCATAGGTCGGCTTACCTTGCCACACGAATTTCACACTTCGCCCACATCACCTCCGTAAACGAAACACTTCCCATTCCCATAGTCACGTCTGTCAGTAAATCTCTCAAACTACAAATTCGAAATCTTTAACTGTGCCTCCGGTCAGGCACACAGCCAAACACTATAACCATCAACCGGCCTATGAAACCCCCAAGGGAGGAATCGTCTACACATCATTAGCACAAAAGACCAAAGCCCAGGGCATAAATAAAATAAATTCCGAGACTCAAACAATCCTAATGGATGTGTAAATCTTTCCAGGTCTTCGCCTATTAATCATCAAATCAAGGGCTCCTGCTCGTTCCATTTGTCCAATGTCTCTGTCTGAAATCCAGGAACACGGAAGCAGTCGAAACACCAAACTCTTCATGTCTTCGAAATCAACATCCAGAAGGAGGACCTTGCCTAGACACGGCTTACGTGAGCAGAGGGTACACTGAAACAACAACAGAACCAGTCGTTCACGATGTCTGACATGCAAAGCAAATGCACGGATGATGGTTGTGCTGCAACGTCAGTGCCCGCACTCTAATCTCAAAATACCAAGCATTCTATGTCTATCAAAACCAACAAACCTCGGCAACGATGATGATGATGACACTGCACTGACGTTGGCGGCAATGTTCTCCTACTGTCGGCCGAGTTCCAATGTCAGTGCATTTTCCAACTCAGTGGGCTAGCAATTGCATTAATTTGGTTGAGATGGTCTTTTGTTGTGAACGTCGTACAGCTAAGCTGGAGGACCCCCAAGCCAAACATCCTTTTCGCGTCTACATGTGTATGGGCGTCGGAATAGTTTCGAAATTCCTTATTTTTCTACGTCACGCTCCCATTTGTTCCTTCACTTTGAGAGCGTTATGTTTGGCGGGACACTAACAAACTGGATTAACTGCAGTTTGTGGGCTGGAATAAGACGCTTAAGGTCTTTTAGGGCTTAACGTGATTAAGTTTCGAGACGGAATTGGGCTTATGTGTGTCGTTTTTTTCTTTTTGTAATCTGTTCTTGGGATTTCTGATTTCTATGTGCGAACAGCCTCGACGACAGTCATACACACGCAACTAAAGTCATCGAAATGATGACTGAGCAAATTTGTCAGGGGTGCACAACCAATTGTATGCGTAAAAGCATGTACATTTTTTTTTTTAATTTTTATGTTCAACATCATCCATTTTTAAACTTATAACAAGTCTTGAATTTAAATTCAAGTATTCAGGTTCCATAAAATACATTCTTTTGCAATATAAATTGTATCAGATAAATTGCTCTTCATTTTAGGATTTATTGTTTTGAATTTGATTTTGATTAATCAACTGGTTGATTGCAGGGGCTATTCGCAGTAAAGTAATCGTCTCTCTGCGATTTATTTCATATTCAAGGCACGTTTAACCTAGCATAAAAAAGCAACGCTCGTATATAGTTCGTTCCTTTTATAAAAAGGACTCTGACCATGCATAAAAGCCGAAAAATCAAACTTACTAGCGTTGGGTGTTATTTCCCCTCTTAAGTCGAAAAAAATAATAGTTTTACTCTCAGACATTTTTTCATGTGTGTCCTATCCAGTTAAAGCCACAATCATAATCTTCAAATAGTGACAAGGCAAAGAACTTATCATTTGCTTATCCATAAGCTCCTTGTTTCATTTTATGTAAATAAAAACAATATCTTGGAATAACATTCAGCACAAGACTTAACTGGAAAAAAAAAAAAATATTGCCCAACTCATTAAAGAAAGGATTGTATAAAGGTCCTTATGGATGGAAACTAAAGATGAATTTTATCAGACCGACACTAGTGTCCTGAGTAATAAAATTAAAACCTTTATCCAAGAACACAAAAAATAAGTCTGCATGATAAACCTGCAAACTTTGGATTAAGCTAGAAAAACATTTTGGAATGTAGTGAAAATAGTTAAGAAAAGAAGAAAACTGGAAATTCTGTTCTCCTGACAAACCTCGAAAACACGAATGCCTTAACACATGAATTTTCTTAAAATCACCTTTAGAACAATCAATGGCGTTTATAGGATCTGAACAAATCCAAGTTGATGATAATATAATAATGTGTAATGTACTAGGTAGTCTAAAAAAAACCAAGAGCTTTGGTTCGAAAAATATCATACCCAGAACAGGTGTCAAACTTTAACATGTTCTTTTTACTGCCTGTTTTTAAAATGCTTATTTTCCAAAAGCAATGGGAAATAGCTTAAATAAATCCTTCTTTAACCAGCAGTTATAGATCCAAAAGTTTAATAAGTTCTGTGAGTAAATGCCTTGAGAAAGTCTTGAAAAATAAAATTGAGATCTTTTTAAGCATGCATGATATCCTTCTAGCGGAACAATTTGAGTTCAGAAGTCGTCATTGTTCAGTACACCAAGTTTACCGAATAACAAAAGATATTTGATGTTCTACTAGATATCGAAAAAAGCTTTTGACACGATGTGGCGCAAGGACTAGATACACAAACTTTTTGTTCTTGATTATCTACTTTTCATTATTAAGATAATTGAGTCCTTTTTATCTGAACAATTTTAGTTAAGTTTTCAGTCGATAATTGATCGTCTGATCTTTGTGAAATCCACAAAGGGGTACCACAAGGATCTGTCCTTGGTCTTTTTTTGAACAATATAATTACATATGATTTTTTGTGTTTTACTAACTGCAAATGAGGTATCTTTACCAATTGTATATCCATTTATAACCAGGAAATCGAAACCCAGTACTACACCTTTTTTTTGTAATTTTTTCACATAAAGCTGGTGAAAGGGATCAGGGACTAAGTAGAGACATGTTATGATGCACTTTAATTTAAGAATCCCTGCAAATTGTAATGAGTAGGAAATACCGAGCGTTCGAGAACGTTCCACATTCGTGTTTTGCAGCTTCAAAACATATCTCTATTCTTGACTGTACGACCGAAATTGGGTCGAAAAAGTGATTAAGTGGAGGAATGCAATTGGCTTATTCTTATGATAAACTTATACTCATAATATGGTAAGACCAGAAACGTTACGGTGGTAGTGAAGAGAATCAATTGAATTTGTGAAATTTTGAATTCTATTCTCGATTTTCAGTTCTGTCAAGCAGGCTCAAGATAGTCTTTGGAAGAACCACCCATACCCGGTTTAGTAATCTTTGTTTGCGATCAGATCAGATGGGGTAAAGTATTTCTTGCATTGCTTATGTTATGATTCCAATCAAGATAATTGTTAATACACATTCTTAGGACGGAAATTCTTTCAGCTTCAGCAATGCAAATGTCATTCATGGATAATGGTCGAGAGTTTTCATTTCGTTTTAGTGGCAGAAGACAGCATTGAGTTTTGGGGGCATTAAATTCCACTCTTTTCAAAGAGACCCGTGATTATATGCTGTAAAAATAGGAATATAATCGGAATTTTATAAGTAAATCATACGCTGCCGTTCCATTTCCACGACCGAAAATGAGGGACGTGAATTTACAATCGAATATGAAAACTTATCGTGCTATCATCAGCAAATGAGTGAATTGAATTAGATATAGCAGAGTTGGCGACAAAACAGAGCCCTCGGGAACACCAGTATTTATTTGGTAGATTTCAGACTTCGTACCGTCCAATACCACTTGAATCGAACGGCCCGAAAGGTAAGACTTGCGACAAAAATGGCTTTAATCTTGTCTGGAATTCTGTGTATTAAACTAAGACACTCTTCAATTGTAATTTTTTCCCACTCAAGCTAAACTCCTTGCCAAACGTCATCCTTGCTGGACTGTCCCACGCTGACAATTTACTTTTTAAAACTCCCCAAAAGTGTTCGATGTAAATTTAAGTCCGCGGATTTGCGGCGGAGTCTTGCTAGATGTTGTGGATCATTGTCTTATTGAAAATCAATGTCCGAAACTACTTTGCCCTTTTTTTTGGAAGAAGAGCTGGAATGTCATTATAAACGAGTTTTGGGATGGAAAATGAGACACAATTTCTTACATTTTTTCACGAACGAAAAAAAGTTCTTGCTACCCTTACGAAATTGTAGCATTTTTTGTCTCAGTTTTCGTTCATGGTTGAATTTTGTACAACGGATCTTAGCATTACAGTCATTTCGACCTTGTTCGTACAATTTTGGGTTTTCCTCAGATGGGTTGGTTTCAAAATTCCGAAAAATCAACTCTCTCAATCTGATTGCTGCTTTACAGCTCGAGTCGTATACAGGCTTACCTTTGGTTTGGTGCTTTTCAACCCTGTGAAGGATGAAGTTTCCCATACCAAGGAGAAAGTGACGATATTATCGACGGCATCCACGTCGCTATTGAGGACGTACAGGAACCAGTTACAGCTCCCAAAGAAATTATTGAGGACGGCCTTTTTTTGGTTTCTCGTATCGCCAAACTACTCTTTAGCTATTTGGCTTTATTTTATGTCTTTAAGCGATAATACATCTATGGTGAGAGTAATACATACAGAGAGAGTTAAGAAACAAGTCCAGAGTGTCTGGTTAATTTTCATTGACGAGCTTGGTTAAACTATTTACCGCAGTGATGATCTCAACAAACCTTCCTTCGCGCGTTGTCTGTTTAGAATGCCGAAGCCAACCAGAATTATGTATTTTGAAACAATTTTTAAGATGGAATGGCATCGTTAAAACTAGAATAGTTGTCTTAGTTGGGGCTTTTATAAATAGAACAGTGAGTGTAAACCACATGAAATAAAATTCCGGATTGGAACAGAGACCATATTATGATAGAATTAGGTAGACGACATCTCTCACATTTCACTCGTCTGGGTTTCCAAATCTCCGACCAATTGGCCTAAATTTCAGACGTTGGTGTACAGAGCAAAGAAATTCGATGGTAAACCGCGAAAGTTGCACACGTCTACTCGAAATTTGCGGGCCTGGAGCCGTAATAATAATATTTGACAAAAAAAAATTTCGAAAACAAAACCATTCATGAACACAGAATGACATTTTCAGCCTCATTTATAAAACAACACTAAAAAAATCTGTTTGAAACAATAAATACCACACTCTTAAAAATTCCAGAAAAAGTTTGTGCACCCCTGCATCAAGGAACAAATCAAAATTGAATTTCCATTTTCTTAAGAACCAACTGCACCACAAGCAAACAGTTTAGAATAATCAAACCTAATTGAATTGGTGGCGCCGCCACCTCCCTTTTTGGCATCCAACCTGTTTTCAACATCATCCCCTTACCTATTGGAGTAAGAGAAAACCAATGACTCCTGGGCTTTCGTTCTAATGCTTCGAGCATTACCAACCACCATGAAGCCAACCCAAGCACATTACCTTGTCCCATTCACTGTGTGAGCGGTAAGCGGCAAGCGGCAAGCGCTTGAGTGGGTAGTTTTTGGTTGCACTCCAAAGAGCGGAGAAGATATGTTTATCTACCGTGAATTAAAATTTCACCACATACAGAGAATTTTTATCCCTCGTCTAGACTGGATGCAAACAACCCAGGGTATCCCCAACCGGTAAGGTGCATTGGCATTAGATGCATAAATGCCACCCTTCTTCACAAGTGCGCCCTGTGTTCTAAAGCGGGGTGGTTGTGGTGATGGTGGTGCTTATGGTCTGACATGCGGCCACATGATTCACAGCGCAACAAGACATTATTTTCTGGCCAGTTCCAGCAGTGTCTATAAGAAGATGTGTGCGTCGCTGAATCCAGTTGGCCGGTATATCCTTGGGTGACTATGGATTAGCTAAGTGGATCATCCCTCCGATGGAGTATAAATGAATTGCTAACGAAGAGTGAATGAGACTTCGTATTCAAAGGTATTTGTCTGTGGATTTCTGCAGAATTTACGATTAGACCGGTCGTCTCGCATGGAACACGATGGCTTTGTAATGTCACTATGTCGGGAACTGGTGACTTTTAATTAATGCAATTAAAGAAGACTTTTGCTGATGTTACTTTTTATTTCACTCGGAAAGGGATCGGGAAGGTGGGAAGTCTTTCAATTAAAAAGGTGTTGGGTTTATTTATATTATTATATTCACTATTCGTAGCGTTCGAAAAAAAGCTATGTCATGACTTAACACCTTCTACATTTTTGTGTGTTTTTTTTTTGTGTCCGGAATTAAATTCAAATAAAAGAAGTGTGGGGTTAAAACTGTGATATGAGCGATGACGACATGAGAAAAGGTCATTCAATACGTATGCTTTCATATCTAGAAATGGATAAGCCCGCTGCTTAAATTGTTGTCAACCTAGAGAAAAGCATTGACTCAGTTGCAAAGTCTTTCTCAAAAACTGCCTGCACTTCCCGCTAAAAGAAAGAATCCTTTTAGTACTTTCTTCCAGTGACATGAGGACCTTTAAAATGATTCATGGTTTATATTTGAACTGCGCCCTAATTGGCTGAGTATTCACTTATATACCATAAACAATTTTTATTTGGGCACAGTGGATTTAAATCAACCATGATAACAACTCTACCGCAAATTTGTGTAGGTCCTGAATTGTTCAGGGATTTTTGATATACACTTTTCACTTAAGTTTCATCCTTAAAAATCGCACGATCTAGTGATCGAAGTGATCAAAATATGTCTCCGTAGTTGCTGATTAATTTATTATATTAAAACCAGCTGCCTTTGGAGTGGTCCATCTAGCTCCATCTAGATCAGCTCCTCCTAGCTGAAAGTGTGCTCTGTTGTTAAACCAAGGAAATACCTGTAGTTGCGGTTTCAAAAACTCACCGATCATTTAACAATAGAATTTAAAAAACTAAAGAAAGTATGGACGGATAGACAAATATTGCAAAACCGATGCATTTTTTAAAGTTCAGTGCCTTAATACCCGTCCATCCATCCGTCCATCTGTGTCGTTTGAACCGCAATAGAAAGACACTTGCAACCAGATAAATTGCGTGCCAGGTCTGCAAGAAAGTGGCATAATTAAGTGAGTATAAAACGCCCATATCGAGACATCCCTGCTTAACGCCGCTTAAAATAAATGAACTTTTGAAGCTTTCTTACAACATAAAAATTGGCCAATACCAAAGTTGCTGCCGACCGGTCAAATCGAAAAAGACAAGATTTCGTACTGTGACATATCTTCGACTTCAAGTCGATACTCACAACCCATTCGTCGAACTAAAACGCCGCATCTGATAGCATTTATCGCCCTTAACTATAAGTAGGTTTAGGTACAAAATCCCGAAATCCGAAGTCACGAAATACCGAAATCGCAAAAGTTTATATGATATAACAGGACTACCGGTTGAAAATGTCGTTATTGCTGACAACTTCATATCTATTACTCTGAGGTGAATTTTGACCATGACAGCTGTCACATCATATTTCAGTCTAGGTTATTGGTCATTAGTGAAAACACACAAGTTTTTCTAAAGCCGTAAAATGTCTTCGTTCGTGCCATCGAAACAACATTTGCGGGAAGATTTAATATGCTTCTTTCATTTAAAGAAAAAAGCAACCGAAGCGCATCAATTGCTTACTGAAGCTTACCCGTGCTATACTATAGGCGTTAGAATGTGTCAGCGGTGGTTTAAGCGGTTCAAAGATGGTGATTTCGACACAGAAGACAAAGAACGCCGCGGCCAGGTGAAAAAGTTTGAAGACCATGAATTGGAGGCATTGCTCGATCAAGATCCGTCACAAATGCAAGAAGAACTTGCAAAATCACTTGGCGTCGCTCAGCAACGATCGTGTGAAAGCAATGGGAATGATCCGAAAGGTAGTACATTGGGTGCCGTATGAATTGAAGCCACGAGACGTCGAACTGGTGATGAAAAATGGGTACATTACGATAATCCAAAACGTCGGGCAACGTATGGATACCCCGGACATGCCTCAACATCAACGGCCGTTCAGAATATTCATGGCCTGAATGTTATGCTGTGCATTTGGTGCGACCAGAAGAGTGTTGTGTATTATGAGGTGGTAAAACCGAATGAAACGTCTACTGACGACAATTGATGCGTTTGAGCCGAGCATTGAAGGAAAAACGGCCGGAAACGGTGGCAAGACACGATAAAGTTATTTTCCAACATGACAATACTCGGCCACATGTTGCAAATGACGTCAAAACTTTCCTGGAAACGCTCAAAGGGGATGTCCTATCCCACCCGCCGTATTGTCCAGACCTTGCGCCATCCGATTACTATCTCTTCCGATCGATGCAACATGGCCTGGCTGACCAGCACTTCCGTCATTTCGATGATGTCAAAAAACCGGTCGAATTTTTCAGAACGAGTATCCATGAATTGCCAGAAGAATGGGAAAAATGTGTGGCTAGTGATGGGCAATACTTTGAATATTGAATTTATATCTAGTTTTCCTCAATAAAGCATTGATTTTAGAAAAAAACGGCATTTTTAACCGGTAGTCCTATTAAAATAATAAATTTGGGAAAATACTTATTTAATATTTTTCTATACTTTTACTAATAGTATTATTAAATGGTAAAGTTTGTAAGTTTGTATGTATGAGGTAGTCTACGAATAAACCCTTCCAAATTCAAAAGTTCTTTCTGCTGTTAATTATCTCATTCAAATAAAAGGATCTTTCGTGACAACCAATTATATGTGACTAAGGAACGGTCGATCGATCGCGTTTTTTGCGAACAGTGCCTTAATGGTAATAGAAATTTAATTGCCTTTTAGGGAAAAAATTTCAAAATCAAAAAGTTCTACAAAAAAGTCCGCGACGACACATCTCTATTTGTAAAGGTTTTTGCACAATTTTATGAGTTAAAGTTTGTATGTAAGTTAGTTTTTATCTGGGATGTAATCTTAAACACGATTGAACCAATTTCAAGAAATCTTCAAGCCTATACATACAATGGATCTTCAGAATATATATGTATACATAGGCTATAAATCACCCCATTTAAAAAGGATCTTTCGTAGCGACGCATGATTTTAGTAAAGGTGTTGCAAAAGAGGTAGTTTTTTGCGAACGCTGTCGTTACGGTAAGTGATATTTACTTGCTTTCTAAGGAAAAGTTTTAGAACTGAAAATCTTCTATTAAAAAGTCCGCGATGACATATCTCTAAAAGTTATTGTTAATACACAAATTGTTAAAATAGGACTAAAAACATTTTCACAATTAATTTCAGTCTGCCAAAGTAGTTATAAGTAGGCACGAAGTTTTGTAACATTTTTTTTGACAGTTCAGATCAGTTCCTTTGGTATCCAGCGCGGTGAGCAAACCTTTTTTAAGTCGTACAACTTTTGTACCTTTACGAAACCTACGCAGACGAAGTCGCAGAATATGGCTTGGTTGGTTGGTTTATAAGGGTGAGCTTTTTTTGTTCTTTACCTAGGCCTTTAATTGGACCCATTGTGTTCCCCTATTTCCTTCATGGAAAAGATAATGTTTATTTGGGGGATTGCGGCATAGTATCGGGAAATATTTTCGTTCGTTTTGTGAAATCCATGATCTCACTGGATTCCTTTGAGGTGCGAAAGGTCTGGTATCAGTTTTGACTCCAGTATTTTATGTCGCAGTCCCGGTTTTGCTGTGCAGCGGCAAAAGAAGTGTTCCAGATCTTCCTCTTCCTCCTCACAACTTTGGCATGTTGTGGTTTCTGCTAGTCCGAGACACCTTCGCGTCCGCGTTCCCATGTTAAAATGACGTCGTTTAGTATTACTAGCTTGTTTAGTTTGTGTTTAGACTTTCTTGCCAGGGTCGATACTGAAAAAGGGGGTTTGCAATAGCTTTGATTGCTGCAGTACAGCCGGAGAAGATTAGTATGTGCTTCTCCCGTATGTTGAGATCGGTGAGCGTTTGTACTCCAGTTGGTATTGCAAAAGCTTCGACTTGAAAGATCATGACGATAGGTTTAAGACGCCTTGAAATTTAGATCAATAGGTCTGGGTTGTAGATTCCTGCCCCCGATTCAGACAATATGTGAGAACCGTCTCTGTCTTGTCATGATTCCACTCGCCCAAGATGATCTGGTTGAATAAAATTGTCTTGAAGTTATTTTTAGAGATAAAAGTGTTCTCTACTAAGTCGCTTTGGCGATCAAGTTTAGTGAGCCTGTCGGCTACATATTTTTTAATCTATCATAGGCCACCATACTTTACTGATGTTAAAAAAGATTGGTCTCATTATACAGTTGTGTATCCAATGGACTTGTTTTGGTTTCAGTCCGTAGGACTTCCCAAGGCCCTCCTAAATATTCAGTTCGCTCTCTTAGCTAAAGTTTAATGTTCTTCCAAATTTTTCTTCCAGTTGAGTTTCTTGTTAATGCCACTGTCTTTTATTTCAAGCTTAGTATCTCCAATCTGAGGGATATGAAAGACACTTATTTTGGTCTGTGAAGAGGACCAAGACAGTTTAGCTAGGGTAATAAGGTCATCCTCATATACTATGCATTTGGCGCATGTCCCTTCTAATTTTTTAAGGAGCTTATCCATTTCTACTACGCACAGAAGAGGTGATTTAATTTCTCCTTGTGGTGTCCCTCCTAGGACTTTACCTTCCCTTGTTTCATCACCGATAGAGGCTGCGATAACACAATTCGATAGTATATGTTCCAACCACTTGTTGATTCGTATGCTGTTGCTGTTAATAGATAGATGGATAGAATACCATATTCGGTATTTTGATGCTGTTGAAGACCCCTTCGATATCTAGCAATCCTCCTGCAACTGACTCCTTGTATTCAAAAGCATCCTCAATTATTGATACTACTAGACGGACACGGCCGGTATTATATATTTTAACTCGATCTTTCAGGATTACGTTTTCGAGGGACGTTGCACGAGCAAGTAAAAGAGTATATCTATTTACGGACAAATATCGACCCGCAAAAGACACTTAGATAGAGATCCGACGAAGGCTCATCCTTATAATAATTTGCATCAAAAGTACGAGCTCGATGGACTAAAATCATACTCGATGTACATTTCATGAGCCAGAGAAAAATTTCCGCCGGATATGCGGTCCAATCTGTGAGTTGGGTGGATGAGAGAGAAGGTACACCCGCGATCTCTATGAGTTGAAAATTAATGTCAATCTAGTCCTGTAGGCAAAATTGAGTGTTTTTAAACTCCAGCCATCGGGTTCTCAAAAAAAAAAACAGGAAGAAAGAACTTCATTTTCAGCTATCAAGCCATCGCAAACGCAAAGAAGCTTTGTCTGATAAACTTGAAACAGATTGCCCGGGACCGTGCGGCATGGAAAGGATCTTCAGCTTGTATATTCTAAGGATCGATGGCCATCGATAAGAAGTATACAGTAGAAACGAATTGCCATCAAAGGTGAGCCCAGAAGAACTAGCTAACATTTTAGCTTCTATAGCTTAAACGTTTTTGAGTTTTATTTGGATTTTTTTTGTCGGTTCGCGGATGTCTAGGAGAATTTTACTTTTGAACATGGTGTTCCTCGTTTTTGAAACAATGTTGCTTCAAAATATTAAACTTCGTTGATCAAATAGGTCGTGCAAGGCTCTACGGACTAAAGTTAACTAAACATAGCAAGTGAGATCTTGTAGAAGCAATTAATTTCTTCAAAATACTCCAATAGCATTGTAGACGTTCTGTAAGCTTTAAAAATAAGTCTTAACCAATTTTTGATTCTCTACATGATTGTTGTACGGTTCTAGCCACTTAAGTCTTCATCCCAGATTTAAAATTATAGACAAAACGACAAAACATTACAATGTCATTGGTACATGTTTATGGATCTGAACCCTTAAGGATAAATCACAGGTGTCATCTTGCTGGGACAGCGGATGGACATTTTAGTTAACTTTGAGATGCTGAGACAAATTTAAACACATTGCCCCCATTTTTATCGAAAGAGAATCTGCGAGGATTTCTTAACAGAATAGGGATTCACTGAAAGTTTCCAGGATAATATAAAAATAGCATCTTGGAAAAGCCAAAGATTCCGGAGCAATTATCCACTCACGTGAGACGTTGTCACGCGAAAAAGTTGAACAGGTTTTGCCAAGGACGAAAAATATCTACCTATACCGTCGAAGGAGCACTCATAAGAGGATTGAATCAAATAAGTCTGCTTACAACAGCTTTCAGACTGCTCCCACCGACAAAGGCCAATTTGATCGCATGTAGCCTGAGGTTAAATAAAAATTTCTATTCAAGCACAAGTGTTCAAAAAACGTGTCGAAGGACTTTTTATTGATTTTCCTTTGCCATAATAAAATTCCATTAGGGAGTCCTTTATGAATCGACAATCGGAGTAAAAAAAAAAGGAATCAGATTTTCATGCTAATCCAGCATAACACCGACACCTTCATCCTTAAATACAACCTGCCTCCCAAAAGATGACGAATCATATTTTTCCCCATTCAATTGACTTGGTTTGCATTAATCGAAGTCTGAGTCCTGCGATGATGGAGATTGACAGACCGACATACCCCCCGAAGGCAGCTTTCCATAACGTTCGTTGCCTTCGATTTCGCACATCGTTTTTCATTCACAGTACATTACCATTCTATCAATCTATGGCCAAAGGTGGAAGCGGCCCTCTTTGTTTAGTGGCATCGGGAGCGAGAATATGTTTGGAACTGCTTGAATGTCAATTCGGATATTTGGTCCGAGTGAATAAAGTGAAGGGAATCCTTTATTTTTTTTTTTTTAACATTTTCAGGAGGAACGACCAAACGACGTGTCGAACAAATTTAACGTGACAAAAGACAGGAAAAGTGGCAACCAAATTGTCGGAACTGTGACTGCGGAGACCGGACTGGTGCGATGGCGCGTGTGATAGATCGCCATCACGTTTTGCGGTCGATTGGAGGTGCCATCGTGATGTGTGAGTTTAAACCCTACACCTTCTGAACGGCGATTTGTATCTTGAAAATCGCAAAACGGGAGGAGCAGCACAATTCGTTCTGGCCTTTTCGTTTTCCATATGCAATTTGCCAAATAGCTTGAGGATTCGGATTTTTCGGTGCAAAAACGTGCCCCAGCGGCCACACTTTGGGGGGAAAACGTCGAACGGACTAAGATCGTAAATCTTTCCGGTGTTTGGTGTGTGCTTGGGCATGAGGCAAAAGTATCTAGCTCGTCGAATTGCTGCGAGATGAATCTGTTGGCTGGGGATGTGTCCAAAGGTGCCACAAAATGAATGGTTGGATATTTGCGTATTTATGGGCTTCTCCGATTCACATAAATTTGTCTACTATGGGCTGAGAAATGGTGATTTATGCAGAAGCCGGACCGAGCGAGAGAGTGGCGTTTTGTGGGCCGCTGTTGTTTACACGGGTGTGTTGGAGTGCAAGGGTCCACCTTGGTGCCCAATGAATTGCATGTCGCCGCATGGAATTGTGGATTTTCCTTGGTTTTTTTTTGCTATTGGTGCCTGAAACTAATGAGAAGGATTATGAATTGCAGTGCAATTTGCAAATATAAAATAGTGCCGCACAAGTGTGTGTTTACTTTGGAAGATTTATATGATATTGGACGGCAACGTGGAGACTGAAAAATGTATTTCTGCTGGAGTGTAATTT
The DNA here is from genome assembly GCA_963555765.1 of Orthonevra nobilis. NCBI lineage: Eukaryota > Metazoa > Arthropoda > Insecta > Diptera > Syrphidae > Orthonevra > Orthonevra nobilis. The sequence goes on along the minus strand of OY743225.1, from coordinate 120,120,910 downwards.
TTGGAAAATTTTTTACTAGATATGATAATCGTGAGCTTGGTTGATGATTTTATGTGCCAGTTATTAACTTGGACAAGGAATATGAATAAGAAAACATTGAGACCATAGAGGAGGGCTTAACTCATACAAAAGTTGATCCTTGGAGCTTGGAACAGAAGAAAGAATTGGCTACAATCTGAAGACCGCACTTTCTTCCTCCAGTTTCCCAAAAACCTTTCCTGTAAAATTCTTATATACTTTTTTTCGGACCCTCTTGAACAGCTTCTTTACTTTTTTCCCTAAAAGTCAGAGCAAAGCCAAATATATTTCGATTATCCTTCAGCCGAAACTTAAGCCCAGGGTCATTCATTTATTCAATGTGTACACCTCTGATTTTCCTCACCTGAGTACCTGTGATTTTGCGCTTTTTGCAGACGATACCTGTATATTTTCGTCAGATGTAATTGGTCTTAATATTGAAACCAACCTACAATCTGCCTTAAATACAGTCCAAGCGTACTATAACAATTGGAAAATAAAAATCAATGCTTCTAAGACCCAAGCTATCTTTTTTATTTGTAAAAGAAAAGCTTGTCTGCTTCTTAGAAACAGACTTTCAATAGACGGTACCCATGTCGAGTGGAAATCGCGAGCGAAGTATCTTGGAGTTCACTTGGACAAACGCTTGACCTATAGTTTCCACATACAGAGTTCGTTAACAAGGTTAACATCACTATTAAGACTCTTTATCCTTTTATCAACAGAAAATCTAAGCTCGGCAACGAGAACAAATTACTAATTTTCAAAGCAATTTTTCAAGCAATTGTGCTAAGACACATATACGTAAATTACAAGTCGCGCAGAACAAGACACTAAAAATGATCTTGAACCTTCCTTGGCATTTCTCAACAAATGAATTACACTACCGGGCGCAAATTGAAACTGTGGAAACGAGAATTGCAAAACTCGCCGCTAAATACAATATTTCTTGTTTGTCAGCTGATAACGACTTGATTTCAAATCTAGCTTTGTAAAACTTTTATCATCTAGTCTATAAATATATTCCCAATCAATTTTTTGCTACATTGTCTATTTATTTATTTATATATTTATTTATTTGTTCACTTTTTAATTTATTTATTTATTTAAATGTTTATTTATTTATTTATCTATTTATTTATTTACTTTACTTTATAAATAAACAATATTTATAAATTTGTATACCTATTTATTTATTTATTTATTTTATTCATTTAATTATTTATTTATTTATTTATTTATTTATTTATTTATTTATTTATTTATTTCTTTATTTCTTTATTTATTTATTTATTTATTTTTATATTGGAATCAAGTTGTACTTATCTCAGCAACTGATCTGAATCCTCTTCTCTCTTCCCCTGGGCGACTTAAATATGATGGAGGTTTTTTTAGTGGCTTTTCCTTCAAAACTATAATTCTGTGATATATATTTAAGCTTTATACAAATATTTTAGTTGTAAGGTATGTAAACCAAATCCTCTAACATACTATATTTTGTAAAGAAAAATCAAATTGTACTTACTTTGGCCACAATAAAATATTTAATCTAATCTTAATATTCAACATTTATCGAGTAAATTCTTTTTCCAATGCGTTTTTGTGGATTATAAAATTAAGCACTCCTGTGCATTAAGCCTTTTCCCTTTGCAATGTCTTCTGGGGTAGGGAACTCAATTTTCACGCTCACTTGGATTCTAGACCGTAAATCAAGGGCATTCGTGTTCGGCTATATAAAACGATGGTTCAAGGCAATGATTTCCAACCACTGTGCCGCGGCACTTTTGTGTGCCTTCAAATTTTGGAAATGTATGCAAAAGAAGTTATAATGCTTTCCTTTATAACGAGGAAGGTTTCTGTAAAATAAAATGATATATACTACTACTATATGACTTCGTTGCACTATCTTTTTTTGTCTTTCCGAATTCGGCACATAACATCACAATTTGATTTGATTTGTAAGAGAAATGCCTCGGAGCTCAAAGAACTTAAAAAAGGACCTCTTCTCGCGAGTAAACTGTATATACTCTATGAACAACCATATAACTAAAGGTACCATATTCTATAACTGGTACCTTTAGCTATATGGTATTGGAGCTCCATTAGGATGACTTGATTTTTAAGCATTTCATGCACCTAAATTGGTCCGCCATCGACATATCCGGTGCAACCTAACCAGCTGAAAGTCGTTTCGTTCAATACCAAGGAAAATTTGTCCCTTATATAAGAACTAGCTTTATTTTAATGACTAATAGAAAAATGCAGCTGGCTCCCGAACTATAACTAAATAAACAACTCTTAGGCTTATCTTTGTGGATCGCCAAATTTTGAAATCTTCAGAGTGTACCCCGACGAAAAAAAAAAGGTTTAGAATCACAAACTTTTGATTTCGATTGCTCAATGATTTGAGTCTGAATGTAAACGGGGGAAGTGATATCGACTAATTTGCATTCAATCAATTCGCAGTATTTATTTTATATTTATTTGAAGACTATTTACAATGTTCCGGATTTCACAGCAAATTGCGTTTAATTCCTTGATACTTTTCAACATTTTCACTTTTAATATTTTAGCTTTTCTTTAACATGCCATAGGGTTCGCAGCAGACGACGGTTCACTGCAGAACCGAAGATTAAAATCATTAGATTGTACTTGCAACATGAATTTGAAATTATCAGCAATAAAATTCGGAAATTTTTCGGTTTAGAACTCAACTTTTTAGAGCACCTTAGCATACAAAAAAGAATCGGCGAAAGTTCTTGATCGTGGGACAGCACGGGCTACCATAAGTTAGCTCAAGTATGTTTATATACCTATGTTCGACTAGGACCTTTATTTTACAGCAGCCAACTCAATATTAAAAAAGCATCTGTTCTTTAGACCTTTTTAGGCAACGAAAAATTCTGGTTTTTGAAATGCAATGACATCATAAGACTTAATTCTACCGCAGTGAGGTCCTATTTGATGCCGATCTCATCGCGGTAAATAATTTCCTAGTTAAGCATATCCGATGGCCCATTTCACGGCCATTAACTTCGTTCAAGAACCTTATCTTTATGTCTTTCCATCCCAATGATTTTAGTTACACTTTAACGGATTTTTCCATGCTGAAGCGTAACTGCACTTTGATTCTACAGGTTTGATCCAAAGCAGTCTGGCAGTGACGCTTATCTTCCCAACGAAAAGGACAAAATCTTGAATGGTGTCCCACAGGGATCAATTTTGGGTCCACTATTCTTCATTATGCATGTGAATGTTTTGCGATTTAAGAAAGTGTCGACATACAAATGGAGATGGTGATGGAGACAACATTACGAGGTATTTAAAAAAAAGGCTTCAGTTATCTACTTATGCGTTGTTTCATCTAAGCAATCTATCCACACCTGGAGTTCTTCGCAACGTTACTTCGGAATAATAAAGTCACATCAGAGATATGGCACATTAGAGTGGGGAAGAGCATCTTGGTTAAAAAATTCACAAAAACTACAGACACGGCTTCAAAAAATTTTACAAATAGTTCAAACCAGACATCACGACGTGGACCAGCTTAACGGCAACGAGACGAACAAGATGCTAAACATTTTACAAATTTACAATCTGGAAATCATGGCATTTTTTGATAACTTACACAGCAGATACAAAAATCTAACGAATAACAATGAACACCAGATGACGTCAACAACTTTTAGTTCAACTTTCGAAGTACTGGAACGAGAACGATATCCCAGTACCAACAATCCTAAACGAACTGTCTAGAGTTTTGCAACCTTACAAAATTTGAACTTAAAAAAAGAGTGAAAGATTTGTACTTATTTTCTTGATTAGTATTTTTCATATTTTAAAGTACCTATTATTTTTTATACTAATGTTAATTTAACTCTAGAATTTTAAATCTTTAAATATAAAAAATAAAAAATTGTTTATTCGTCTGGATACAAGTCATTAAGGCTTTTTGAATTGAAGTAAATTAAATTGCTGAATTCCATGTTGTTCATTCAAGTGTCGATATGCTCGCAGTGCAAAAGACTGTCTTCTTTTTGGCAGCTGGATCCTATTAACAGACATCCTGCTCCATATTAATTCAAATCTAGAAAATATACTCTACACTTTGAAGTCCTATTCCATATTTGCTTTACCATATGCCCCAAGGTCTGCAAAAACCAATTAAAAAACACAAAAAAAACTGACAAGGGTTACTCCCCAAAAGCTCATACTAAGTCTGGTTCACGGGAGCCTATACGCAATATATTTTTCGGCAGGAAACGCCTAACCAACCCAACGACACTTGTCACTACTGTGCGTGTTTCAACGAATCAATTCTTTCTTTCAAACCCCACTGGGTCACTTGTCATAACAATACAAATCCGAAAACAGGACTTGCTCTGAAACCAATTGTGTTTATTTATTTGGCCACCAATTTAACGCTCCACCAAAACTGGAACACAAATAACGAACTCATGCTGTCTATAACCATCCACATGACCATAATCTACTGCCGACACAATTTAGATCTCGAAACCCACGAACGACATCCGCAAGAACTCCATTTGGCTACCACACGACCACCAGCAGCACAGCCCGCACGAAATATTGGCATGTTTCGGTTGTCAGAGTCCTCGCACCAATCATCAATGAACGAAATCCTAAATTATTATTTTTATTTATTTTTTGTTCTTATTTGCGAAGCAAGGGATAACCACAACGACCACCACAATGTCGGGAAGAATACTCTGCCAAATGCCAAATGTCCTTGCAGCTGTAGTGGCGAATACGAATATCGTCACTCTTACCAAATCGAGCCCAAAGGCAGCTGCCAATAAAAATACAACTTGGCTCGGGGGTGTCGTTTGGCGTCTTTCTCGAGAAAGAAACGAAAAAAAAATAAATAAATTTTTATCGCCACTGCACTGTCCTCAATTTTTAGTTTTCCACTCACACACATTTCTCTCTTTGACTTTGAGTCCTTTCGTCCTGTATTATTGTGTTTTTTTTTAATATGGTTGAAGGAAACGTTCTTTTCTTTTTTTTACAAGACGACCCAATTTTTGGAGGGGAATCAGAATCAGTTCCTTTGGTGAGTGTGGAAGAAAAAAAAATAAAGGAAACAAATTTGGCCAACACAGGTTGTTGGGGAGGCTTTAGTCCTGGAAACTGTGCCAAGTAGGTTACAATGTTTGCCATGTTCGCAAGTCAATTGTGGATGCAGTCTATGTAAGTTTCAACGTTCCAAGAGAGCCGCAGTGCTTACGGAGGATATGGATCAAATTGAGCATGAGTCAAGGGGGCGCTTGTATTTAAGAATTTTGTGTGCTGTGACCCTAGAGTAAGGATAAGACGTCGAAAGCCGACTGAATTGATTTGCCGGAATTCGACTGATGAGGAAAAAGGCAGATCGTGTGCCTTTGATGGCAATCGAAGGCAAATCGGATATTAATTCGAATTAATATTCATTCACACGGAGGAAATTCAATTTCCCAATCGATGCCAAAAGCTTTTAAGAATTTAAGAGGATGAAATTAAGGTGGAAAATATTTGTAAATACGTAGAAGACCAAATATGACTTACATACTATATAACCATGTGTTAAAAAAGAGGCCTATTTTTTACCGGAAGGTTAACTTATTCTGATAAATTTTTAACTACAATATTTCAACACAACCCGAGCTGAAGAAATTTGGACATCTTAATATGAGCATACTAAGTGGAGAGTTCGAGAAAATCATTTTTATGATTTGCTCGCTGTGAAGGGATTATGACTACCCTTATAATAAAATTTGTTCTGAGCTAGCAGAGGAATAGAAATATTGAGTTGTGGAGAGAAACGAAGATGTATTTTTGGTGCCGATTGCTGCATTCGAAGAGTCCGAACAGTGCCGTAGAATAAGTTGTTGATTTATCTGTATTCGTACAATTCGCAGTATTAAATTCGATTTTGGTTTATATACTGGAAAGTGTAGAATCGTTCGTTTCGAAAAACTGCGTCATCACTCTGCTGCTACACAGCTTGGAACTCTAGCATCAAGTCGATTTAAACACCACACAATCGCCAGCACATTCACCCATTTGGTCAGACTTCTATCGCTGGTCGACCACTCCAGTCATGAATGGACCAGAGATAAAAAACAGATAAAGGTTCAAGCCTCGGATCTAAGACCTATAAGTCGATTCAATGGAAAGACAAGTGCCTTACTGCGCCGCCCGTCCGTTTAAGTCTTTGGTATGATAAACTTATCGACGTAAATCCTTGTACTGTAATAGGTTATTTTTTCTTGAGGAATAGAACAATTGTATGTATTTTCTGTCAAACCAATCATCAGATTGGGTGTCTTTGAGATTCTTGTTCAAAATTTTTTGACAGTTTTTGAGCTTGCATCCGATGGGTGTAGGATGTTCAAGGATGTCAAAGTCAGTAAAGAGGTTGAAACCTCAAGTCGAGGCTGAAAACCAAGCATCTGCTGAGTGTCAACGTTAAGATAACAGAATGGGAAAATTGATGGATTTTATTCTTATTTTAGCCTGAAAAAAGTTCTGTTAATTTCCTTGGATTGTGAAGTGGAGTTAATCGGCTGGGACCTTCTATATTAAATAACTCTGCAGGTCCAGAAATAGTTTCGTAATCAATATTGCTTCAACTTCACGTACAAGATCAAGTTTAGTCACAGAGTTGGCATTAAGGACAGAGGATACGGAGAGCACGTAGAAAGGTTAATTCCAGGAAAATAGATAAATAAATAAAATAAATTTTAAAACTTTAAAGCTTGAAAAATGTTATTTGCAATTTTTTTCTGTTGCTTAAGTTTTTTTTAATAAAAAACTAAATCCTGCGAGAAAACTGATTTTTTTGGAATAAATAAATATTTTTATTATAATTTTTACTTTTTAGACCTTAAGGTTTATTATAAACATCACGTGATAGTGAAAATTAAGCAGAGGTATAAAATTAAAGTATCGCACATAATTATTGAAGTTTGAAGTCGTAAAGGGTTGAAGAGTTCCCTCCTGCAGAGACGATACTGGTACTCTATGGTTTTCTACTCTTCTAGTTCTTTCAATTGAGACCCATATTAAGGTGCTTGGAAAAAAATATTATCCGCCATCTTGGACCGGCAACCATGTTGAAATTTACCAAATTGAATATTGCATATTTTATTGTCACCAGAACTAAAGGCGTTTGCAAATTTCAGCTCACTTGCATACCAACAAGTTGTCGAAAAATGGTTTGCAAACTTTGAAGAAATTACAGTAGTTACGTACGAACAGTGCAAGTTAAAAAAAAGCGTTTAAAAATGGTTTCTGCTTTGTCTAATATCATGTCTGTGAATATCTTCTTCCATCATCTACCCTTCAGTTAAGACTTGATTGCTTAAAAATGAATAATGGGGATTCCAAGAGATACCATGGTAGGCGAAAAGGAAAACATTTCTAATTGCTGAACATAGCATTTCGAATTCATCGCTTTGAAGGTGTATGGGAGTTGATTGTTGAATCCGTTTCAGAGCTTTTCTTTTCCTTTGCTTTGTCTTTTACAAATTCATCTCCTGTAGATACAGCGGCCATAAGATTATAACATTGGATTAAACATTTGAGGAAGGAATAACCTCAATGATTTGAGTGACTTCACTACTCTTGTACGAGTATTCTGATTAGCCAGCCATAATTGTCGACATTCGGCGTCTTATTGCTGAAATAGAGCCGACTACATTAGTAAAAGTTATACAAAACTCGACCGAAAGAATGGTCTTCATAAGACGTTACCGCAGTGGCAATACGGTTTAGTTTTAAAGTTTGTTTCTAAAAATAGTCACTTAAAAGGCAGAGGAATCTTTCAAGATATTTAAATAAATTCAAAACAAAAGACAAAAAAGGGAATCTGCCAGCTTGCGAATGGTGGAAGATTATCAGGATCCTCAAAGCCCTCTCCCTGTGGAAGAAGGCCATAACTTATAGACGCGATGTGATATAATATCTGCAATCCAATTCTTGAACATTGCAAAAGGCGAGTTTCAATTTGGAAGGCAAAATTTTTTTCAAATCGATTCACCGTGACGTCATGGAAGCCTTCACGAAGTTAGAAAAAGAGGTCTGATGAGTTGGTCCCCTAATTAATGGGGCTGGGGCAAAACATTACAAGAGACAGCTATAAAATTGGAGAAGGGAAGAGGTTTATTTGTCTCTGGTTTGTTCAAACAACTAGAATCAAAACTCCGAATTCGTAGGACAGAATCATAAACTAAAATGGTTAAGAGTGTCTTCAAATCCAAGCCACCATGGTGTTGAAAAAAGTAGAGGAATGGATCTCCGGTTTGAGTATCAGAAAGCTTTTTCTGACTAATCATAAGCAGCGTAAATGGGTCTATGAAAGATGGAAGTCCTGCCGCAGACTGCAACTACAATACAAATTAACCACCTTCACATTTCGAAATGCTTACTTGCGTTCTGAGCAGATCCTTGCAAATTCTCGCCAGGGTACCAATTTATTGTGACCCATCATTGTCCAAATATTTTCACAGACCTCGTCAGATGTGTAAACATTCGACCACTGCAATTGATACCATCCCTCCTCCCTTGACCCGGGTAAACTATGAGCAAACAACAACTTCTCCAACCACCTTCGTTAACTGAGCAGACATTAGGTCGTTCTCCTTCGATATCGGTACTTATTGTTAAAGTATCGTCCTACTCCTGGTTTCCATTCTACTATCTCTCCACTTATTTTTGTTTAGCTTATGCAAACTTCTTGCCCAGTGCATCGCACCACGGCGGACCGTCTGTTAAAGCAGCGACGCTGGCAGTAGCGTTGGCCATCAATACAAGGGGAAGCAGACCACTAAAGAAGACTGTGCACTGGCGTAATTGTAATCCACCTCCAGACGAAATGGTTATATTGTCAACACACCTAACAATGGAGTCATTGGTTTGAGTACCACAGAAAGGGAGAAGATACTAGAAGAGTATCCAATGGATGGTGGGAGTGTTCGTAAATTTGCAAGGATTAAACTTTTCCAATTGAACGAATGGACACGAATGCAAATATGCTGAGGTACTACAAGTCACAGTCGATGCTTTCGTTCTTAACCTGCAAAACCAAATAGCGAGCAGACTACCAATGGGGTTGGAGAAGGTGTTGGGCTTGGAGATGTTAAAGTTGAGATAAGCAAACTGCAAAGAAGCAAAGAAATAAAGCTCCATATGGAACGTCTTATTTGCCTTTCTGTGAACGAATTTTCCAATGTCAAAAACCTACGTCTGAAATTAAGTTAGGCAGTTATGAGATTCACGTTTCAGAAAGGGACCTAAAGCATACCAGCACCTGTCTGAATGACATACGCATCGGAGCGGCATTTAAAAAAATCAAATCAAAATCAAAGTGAATCAGGGAAGGACTTAAAAGCCAGAATCGGTAGGCACATTTATCGCGAATATGCTGAAGAACAGACACCAGGATACGAAAGCAGACAACGGCTGCTAGCAATCGATTTTCGATTTTAGGGACAAAGCAAATGACGATACTGACTTCTTTCTCATTGTAGCTAAATTTAGAGCTCGACTGACGGATAGAAACTCAGCGTCAGAAGGCATAGCATGACTGCGAAAGTCAGACCATACAGTGAATGCCTTAGAGAACGATCTTCTTTGTGACATCCTTAAAAAGGAAACTGAGACCTCTACTGTGGCGCAAATAAAGCCAGGAAGCTTTATTTCTGCATAATAAAAAAAAAGCTTAAGAAGACTCTCAGTTCAACTCCATCAAACAGGGCTTCGATAGAAAACTCATTCTTAAGGGGTTTTGTTTCTATAAAAAGCCAATAACTTGACAAGTGGCTTCAACTCCTGAACACAAAATTTGCGACACGAGCAAGGAACAAAAAGATGCGACAAAGTACATGGAAGGAACCTGCACCCACTCAGTGAAGAAGTTATCTTTTCTCACCGTTCTAAGTAGTTTGCTCCAACTATTAAAAGGCTGAAAAAACATAACCTCTGGTTCTGATGTTATACCAATGGGGCTTCCCAAAAATCGAGGAGATGTTCTTGTAGGGTGCATGCATCAAAACATCAACTAAGTATGTAAGAACAAAGTCATAACCAATGATTTAAAGAAAGGCGATGCAATGCCTTTTTAGAACTATAAAGGCACATCCTTCCTATATTTCGCTTGTAAGATCCTATCCAACATATTGCCTGAAATTCTTAAGACTTCAAATTTGGTAATTCGTCGATTGACTTAATTTTCGAACCAAGGCAACTCTTGGAAAATACCAACAAATTTCAAGTCGACAGTCATCATTTCTTTTGCGTCTTCCAGACATCGAATTAAAGTAAAAGAAGGATCCAATTGTTGAGCCGACTGCAGCAAGAAAACAAGCGCGGAAATTGTTCCTTCCAAACATGCGCTGGTCTTCCACACCAGAATACATTTTTAACTAACTTCTTCAATTTCGTGCTGGAACAGATAAAACGCGAGACAGATGTGACAGCTGACAATCACTTTCTACATCGAGCCGTCACAGCGGCTTCTTTCTAAATTGTTGACGCCAACTCTTGTAACGACATCTTTCAAAAAATTATGCTTGAAAAGGAGGGAAGAACAAGATGATGAAATAAAGAAAGAGAGAGATAAAATATGCTTGTAAAAAGAGATTGTTGGTTTAACTAGTTTTAAGCTTACACTTAGGTATAGTGAGGTTAACTTAGGTTAGACAAGGTAAATTATTTTTTATTTAGGTAGCTAGGCTTAGTTTTTTTAAGGAAAATAAAATAAAAATAAAAGGAGAACTTTTTTTTAACACCACTTTTTTTCTGGAGCTCAATGTTATTATAAATAAAAAAATTGTTAATTTAATTTAAATTATTAATATATAGTATATACGATAAACAGTCTTACACTGTATTGTATTTTACAAATTTGCAAATGTAAACTGTGGAAATTAATGAGTTTAAAAAACAAGGATATTCAGTAATTACAAAAAGTACCGCAACGAGCTGAACAGAAAAATAAATGCCACAAGAATAACATACAAAAATAAGTTGCAAGTCGGGAAGTCTAATCCTGAGGATCGGTAATAACAAGCCTTTTATATGATGAAAGATTCTCAATAAAAAACGGATTGGGTTTAGGAAGAAAAAAAGCATTAATCGATTATTGGGTGAGTTTGCGAACAGAATCAATACCAGCCAAGAAAAAAAAACAACAACTGACTACTGTCTAGTCGTGTCCTTTGATTTCAGAAAACCATTGTGCCGTAAAAATATTTCATAAAAACTAGAGAAAAATTAGAAGAATTCCCAATCTTAAATGGTTTGAAAGTTACTTAAGCCAGCACAAATGAATGCTAAACGTTGAAGAGAATATTTTATAGAGTCCCACAGGGATCCATACTTGGACCTCTTCTCTTCAGCGAATAATACGATATGCAGACAGCACATCGATTATGGCTACCTACAGAGATGCTCTAGAAAATTTGGCTTTTTATAAATATCTGGGACTCGTCGTAGACTACCAACTTAAATGGAATAATCCTAGCTTGGAGCTTACAAAAAAGCTAAGAAATGCAGCACATACTCTATTTCGTCTCAGAAATTCCTGCTACTATGAAGTTCTACGACAGTGGTTTTTAAGACTAGTGGAGCCTCGTTTACGGTATGGCATTGAAGCATGAACTATTGCCTCAAATATGAAGAATATTTAAAATTTTAACAAGGGCTCGAGATTATACAGGACGTGAATTAACTTCGATGAACATTAAACAACTTTATAAGATGGTTATATTAAAAAAGTTTGTTGCGGATGTTACGTAGGAAGTTCAGGATACATCCCCTGATCTGCTGAGCATGTGAGGCAGGTGAACATCAACGTCTTCGAATCCGCAATAAGAGTACAGCTCAGTGCCTCAATTTCTCAATTCTTGGTAAGGTGCACAAGGTGGCGCTGATAGTCTGTAAGATGAGAAAATTATCTAACAGTCAGACTCTGAATTTTTTTCAGAAACATATTCGGGAGACACCTGATTTATTTCCGGAACCTACAAAAGTCAACAAAAAAAAAAAAAAAACTTCCCCTTACTTATGATTTCATCAAGTTCCACGCATTAGCATGCCTTGCCACTTGTCTTCTCTGTGAACATGTTAATCCTGTTTATTTTGGAATGCGGAAGCAACTTTCATATTCTTCAGTTCAACTAACCATTTACATACGTTCGAAAATGTCGAGGTTCAACGTCTTAACAGAAGACGATTTGTCTTAACCTAATCTTCAATTTCAATAAATGAACATGACATGGTAACCCAGAAATTCGTCCCACGATGCAACCAGTTCCAAATTAGATTTTGTCCAGTCAAAAAACCTTTTAGTAATCCAAAAACCTGTCCGGTTACTTACCCGAACGTTTTGATGACTAAACCACAACGATGGAACCCCAATTAGCGGGCGTTTCCAAAAAAATCAATTTAAATTCAAACCGCAAAATTTGTTTAAGCAATTTAAGATGTCATGTGATCATATTCCATCCGATTGGATTACATTAAGTCTGCCAAGAAGAACGCTGCGCTCGATCTAAGGCGACGACAACGCCAATGACGGACGCAACAAATGAATTAAATCGACCAAACACGGAACCGCCACTTGTCTGCACCACTGAATCAGCCTGCTTCTATTTTAAATTGATTAAATACTCGAAGAAAATAGAATCAACAACCAAAAACATTGCTTAATTGCTTGCAACATTGTTGCACGCAAATAAATTACCCGCAACGAGCAAACAAATGTCAAAAAAAAAGAAGCCAAATCATGCTCGCTCAGCCGGCTAGATTGGCAATTCGGCCGGCCCCCTATTTCCCCACACAGTCGACTCTGACCGATTCGTGCCAAATTTCGGGCAATGATTGTTCCTAAAAATAGGCGCCAAGTTGTTCAGCGGATTGGAATCACGATCTTTCTGGTATGGCTCACCATTTGGCAGCGCGACAGCAATAGCCGACCAGTCGACAGAAGGCCGCTCCGACTGACGCTAGCTAGTCTGGGAAAAATTGATTGCATGCAACACATTGAGTCGAGGGTGAGCAGGGAAAACGTAGTTTTTCGCCTTTTCGCCGCATATGACAATAAGCTATTTTTAAAAATCGTCGGACACGGGGGGGAATGCATTCGACGCTGGTTAAGCCAGACAAATGGCAGACTGAGAAATTGGCCGACACAAATAGGTTTCCCTTGGCAGCGTATACGAGTAGAAGAACACCAAAGACGCGAGACGTCATCGAGAAACCACTGACGAATTAAAAAGCTTTTCCGATTACCAATAACGAAATTGTGAGTAATCTCCGTGCGGGCGTCTCGAGATGCCCATAAATTAGCATATTTGTCATATGCCTTAGACGCGTCTGGAGAGAGTCTTCGTAATTGGAGTGCAAATCTTAGTGAGTTACTCAATTCAGAGATATTTGCGAGACATTTATTGCATCACTAGAAGACTACTGTGGTTGTCAGAACGTGTACACTTTGAGCGGCAGGCAGTTCGTGTCTGTTTCCGGGTGGTTCTGACTTGAACAGGTCTAACTGGTAAAATTTGTTAGTGAAACAAATCAAAGTCATTTGACAGCAAGTTGACAGCGCACGTACCAGACAAGATAAACAAGGCTTAGTCGTCTTGTGGTTTGTTAGCACGATAAAAAATAGATTTTTAACTTTGGGTTGTCTGAAAGACTTGTCTAAATGGTTGTAAGGGTTGTCCAGCGGATATTGTCCATGTAAAGTTGGAGTTAAACAACGTCTGGTTGGTATTGAAAAAAGGTCTCATCTCAATGCCGTACATTCATATAAACACAGTCTTGCAAGCGAACTTTTAAATTCGCTAAATTGCAGCAAGTTCAGTTCGGATATTTCCTTTTCTAGGACCTAAGTTTTTTTGTGATTTTTGCTGTCAACTCTGTACTTTAGGTTTTCCCGTAAAAAAAAGGTCGCGATTCATTCTGATTTATGACTTGACTTCAACCAAGACTGCCAATGGTGTGAACTTTGCTGAATCAATGTATTTTTTCCTATACAGTCGAACCTGGATAAGCGAAAGCTCAAGAGAGGGTGTGCTCATTTTCGCTTTAAGCTTATAGAGGTACAGATGCAGCTTTTCAAATACGTTGCATTTCATGAAAAGAAATAAACGTTGAGGATTTGGAAAACTTGTAAAGCGTTTCCAGTGCTATTAAAGCTTTTTGAAATGGGCCATTAAAAGCAGATAAGAAATACATCCACTCGACTGTCACTTATAGAAGTACAGACAAGTAGAAGTTGAAGTTATAAAGGTCCACGAAAGAATAATAGCTTTCTCTTATAGAGGTGTCTGTTTCTCACTCATGGAGGTTTTTGGCGGTGAAAAGGACGAGACCTAGCAAAGTTTTCTCGCAATTCTTCCTCACTCAGATTTGACTGTAAATGCAGCCAAATGTATAAGGAACCTTTATCATTTTGTCATTGTTGCCAAATCACTTCTTTTTTTATGGTTTACGGCGTCAATGCAAAAGAAGTGGACTATTCTCATTTGAGTGGTACAGCGAGACTGGCTCACACGAAAATTGCGAAAAATTCGGAAGAAAAAGGGCCTCGGCAGGACCGAATTTTTATACGAACTTGCTTCTGAGTTATCCATGGAATGAGGAAAAATAAAATTCTTCAAGAACTGTTCGAAGGAGACTGAGGGAAGTTGGACTTAAAGGATCCAAAGCAAACAAGAAGCCACGGCTCTCGAAAAAAGTAGCAAAAAGGCACGATCTGAGTAGACGAAAAATATGTGTCTTTCACTAAAGAAGACTGGTCCAATGAACGTTTCATTTATGAATCACTTTTAAATTTTTAAATGATTTTGTTGTTTTCTAGACCAATTTATCACTGTTAAATGCATTTTTTTTTAATGTTCAGATATAATCATCTGTCGATGCATGGATGCCAGCGGTTTGAGTGAGATACATGTGCGTTATGGTTGGATGGATTCTCGCAAGTTCAAAATTGTGTTGGAAAATGTACTTCAACTTTCTTTTTCCAATAACCAAGACACCAACATTCAACAAGAAAATGCACCCTGTCCACAAATCAGCCCTAAATATGAGGTACCTTGAGGAGAATGGTATACACCTACTTGAGTAGCCTATGTAGTCACCGGATCTAAACCCTTTCGGTTTCTGGAACACTGAATTTCGTCAAAAGAAATACTCAAGAATGTGTGAAGCTAGAGTGGAGTGAAATTCCTTCTGAAGAGTGTCGACAGCTAGAAAGTAGTATACCCAAAAGAACCGTTGCAACAATAAAGGCCAAAGGCAAAGGCCAACAAAATATTAATAACCTCTAATAAAACTAGTTATTTATTATATCAGTTTCTTTTCATTTTATTAAATTTTTTTACTTAGAAGAGAAAGTGAATTCTAAAAGGGTGCCTTAAACATTTGCCCAAGGCTTTCCTATACATCACTTGTTTTATGTAAATGGTTTTCTTTACTCCCCGCAACTTTATTCATGTCAGAGTCGTTTGGCCAACATATTCGTAGTAACGACCCGATAAAGACAGTAGTAGGAAGGTAGATCGGGAGGGCTTCTACATGGCACACTAAGGGCTTCAGTGATGAGAAGAGCAATCATCCTCTGTTCCTTGTCGATTTGTTTCTGGTTGACCCTAATTTTTATGGTTTGCCACCAGACAACCACTCAACCACTAATGGGCTCAACAACAGCAGTTGGCTGGACTATGATAACAGGATTGCGACAGCAGGAAACTGCACAGCTTCTATTCTATTAGTCCAGGAGACCTTTGTATCCAATATCAAGCCAATGTTTTTAACTTAACTCTTGTCAACAAGAGATATATCTTTTATTTTGGCGGGACTATCTCCAGTTAAAGAGCACGAGCTCCGTTTTATTTGTGTTGACGTTGAGTCCATTTTACTCACACCAGGATGGATGATGTTTGGTAATTTACCGGCCATGATAATAGCTTCATCATCATCGTATACTGCTATCTTGCAACCGGCTTATTGCAATCGGCATAAAAGCTTTATAGTGAGATTCTATGAACGGGAAATTGGCCCGTTTACAGAGAGTGGACCCTCCCATGGACGAATTTATTATTCTTTTTTGAGCAGTCGACCAATGGAATGTATTTTGTGTTGATTGATTCCCAGATCTAGGAGAGCGGACTCGATAGCTTCTGGGCGGATTTTGTTGAAAGCATCCACTTTATCCAGAAATATAGCTGAAGTATACTTTTCATCTATGAGTTATAGATTATCGTGGCTAACAAGTTAGTGCAGGCCGTGATGACATAGCTTGCGGTCCTGTGAATAGGCATTCACTACCATAAGTCAACTGCTGTTCTTATCTCACAGCACCTCTGACTGTAATATCTCAGACTTCCCTTACCCAAAATGTTTTGTTTTCTTAAATTAAATAAGGCAGCCGCATGGGCGCTTGAACATATAGAACCATAGCCAAGCTGTCTTGGACGCACAAATTATTTCTCGTCATCAAATTCAATAGTAAAAACTTCAGCTCCAAGCAAACATGCTATTCATTTTTTGAAAACTAAAAATTAATTTAGGAAAGGGCTCTTTTTTGCTTATAAAGTCGTCGATGATAGTAATGAAATTCAATAGATTTTCAAAATAAATCAGTGCG
Organism: Orthonevra nobilis; assembly: GCA_963555765.1. Taxonomy (NCBI): domain Eukaryota; kingdom Metazoa; phylum Arthropoda; class Insecta; order Diptera; family Syrphidae; genus Orthonevra; species Orthonevra nobilis. Next base: position 120,104,238 of record OY743225.1, on the reverse strand, counting down.
ATCTTAGAAGTCTCCCAGAGCAACGAAGGTGTAGAAACTATGCGAAAGAATTCTAAAGTCCTTAATTATGTCGATGACAAAAATATTTTAGCAAATTGATTCGCTTTGAGGTATAATATAACTATAGTACATCGTCTGGGTAGGAGCTTCAAAGATTATTCTGAACCTGATCGACAAATAATTCAAGCAATAAAACTCATAACAGCATTACAACTCCAACCTTTCAGTATAATTATAATGAATAAGCCAGCCGTATTGCTCCACCTAATTGCAACTCCCGCTTCACCATGACTTCATTACGATATAAACTTGGAGCTCAGGACTTTAGGATCAGATTCGGAAACTAAATAAGAATGCTAAGATTTACCGCAGGATTCGAGTTTGAAACTTAATGAACTGCACCAGCTGCTCTTTTCACAGCATTTTCTACTCCAAAGCCGCAATTATCTGCAGATACGAAGGAAATCCCTTGATTTTGAGTTTTTTAACCAGCTGATGGCAATCTACTTATTTTTCTATTTAGAATATAATTATTACAAAAAAGATTAATTTTCAAACATCGTTTCTATATACCAAGACCAAGTTGCAGTACATCCAAAAGCTATTCACCTTAATTCCATTACAAGAAAATAAAAAAACATAAAAAAAATTCAAGACAGTCATGCTTGAATAGCAACATGCAAAAACTGCACTTTTGTCTTGCATCTTACTAAATCAACCTTTCTTTGTGCAATTTACAAAGCCCAACCACCTCCTTCCTTTCACCATCCTCTTATCGATTCCAATCTACCCGACACAATCCAAAGCCCCACAGTGGAGATTAATTTTCAACTCAGAGCCGCGTCCACGTCCACACCACCGGCAACAATTACACCATGCAATGCAAAACAATTGCACCATTCAGCGCTCAGAATCCACAGGAGAGCATTTTATCCGACCAGACTTGTGTGACTGCTATCGCAGCACCTTGGATGTCTAGACATTCGGAAAGAACGTAACAAAAAAAAAAAAAAGAAGAAAAACGAGAACTAAATAAGCTGTAAAAATTAAAAATCGCAAAAGCAGCACGAAAGAGAAGAAAACGAATCAAGAAAAACACACACATAAATCGTAACGAGAAAAACAAGGCAAAGGTGAAGATTTTTTTCGCTTTGCCGCTCACCGCTCGGGGGGGGGGGCTCACTGTCTTTACCCCTTTTACCAAATCGCATTTCCTCGGGCGAACTAGGAACATATACATATGTATATGTATTTGAATAGACTCACCACATCCGAATTTATGGAAACACTAGGCAAACCTCAAGGCGGTGGTTTATCTACGCTTTTGTTTTTTTTTTTTTTTTAAATCAAGGGAAAATCGCCTTTTCCGCCAATGCCGCCACCATAACCCTACACTGGTATGCTGCTACCGCTGACTTTGACTCGAATTCTATGTGGTGGCGGTTAAACTCTTTGATATCTCATGCGGAAGTATGCGATTCGGATTGCATTTCCATGTAAAGTTTCAGTTTCAGCCTCCAGGAAAGCGATTCGATTATTCTTTGCACAGTACATCCGTATCCATTCACGGATTTACTGCTGCACTAAATTGCATTTGGTCTGGCGCTCTATGTGAAAAAGAAGGCAAATCTTTGCGCGCATCCCGTACACATCCGGGAATTTCGGGCACAAAAGCATCAAAGCATCCGAGGCATTCAAGTTTTATTAGGCGAGAAAACTCTTCCAGACAGAGCAATTGCTGTGCGGTGACAATGGGACAGCATGGACGCCATTCGAAGGAAGACAACAGTTGCCACAGAGCCATGTTGGCTTGGCTCCCATCCAAAAAGTCATAATCATGCCTATTCCAGAAAGATACATAAATCGCACTGGTCGGCTCCTGTGCTCCTGTTAACCGATTAAGAGTCCTTCTCCCAAATAAGGCTTGTTTGTTTTCTCGATGCCTAGTGATTCGTACAGGTACCGACCGAGCTAGAAATGCAATTCATCACAAAACAGAACAGAAAACAAAAGGGGGTGTAAAACGAAGACCAAAACAACGAATGACAAGAGTAAAAAAGCAGTCTAGACACAGACTAGACTCCATAAAAATAATTATTATCGGTTGCAATTTCTTCGATACTCTGTTTTGGTATCCTTTTTTTCTCTCTTCTCTTCTCGTTGTTTTCCTCTTTTAATCTTGTTTTGTTGTTGGCCTTTTCCGTATTCAATTGAAACAACAGTTGTCTGTTTGCTTATTGCGAAAACCAAAAAAAAAAATGCAAGGAACGAAACAGTAGCAACGAGCAACTCAGTGGGCTGTCTGTCTGTCTGTCTGACTGTCTATCTGTTTCTGTCCATTCTCCGATCCCCATTTGCATTTGTATGTTTTTTCTAATTTTTTTTTTCAGTGCAAACAAGTTGTGCTCGAGACTGCGACTGCGACTGAGACTGAGACGATGATCGAAGATGAACCCCCTACTGTCAGGTTGTCTGTCAGTTAGGCAACCAGTCAGCTGTACATGCAATAAAATAAGAAAAAAAAAGCTGCGAAGGCGGCAAACAAAGACTGTCTGGCCAGCAAAGTATGTGCTTTCGAACAGAGTTTTGCGAATCTCGTGACTGTCATCTGATGATGCATCTCATGCATCTCTGCAAACGACACTCAGATAAAAAAAAATATCTTTAAAAAAAGATACATCGAAACAAAAACAAACATGGCAACCAAAACAGCAGGCAAACACGTTTTTCAATTTCAATTACCTTTTGTCTTTTGTGCAGATACAGATACATTGAATTGGATACATTTGCTACCTTCTCTGGAAACAACAGGGGGATTCGACAACGACAACTATACAGAATCCAATGACGGACATACTCGTACAATGACAGTGAGACTGTGCGAATGACTTGTTGTAACCCCGTACGTAACGACGACGACACGACAACGCGAATGTCATTGGACGATAAATTTATATCGGCGGGCTCGTGATATCGCAATCAGTTTAGCGAGACAATCGCTGTTTACTCAATTGGTAGCTCTTGGCCCAGACAGAAAAATGAGACGGCATTTTAATTGGGCGAGACAGACAGAAAGTAGAGAGCTCGGTGTTAATCGTTTCAATAAATATAAAAAGAAAAACAACACAAATGTTACGTATACGTCACCGATGAACGATTTTTGGTGTTCCAACAAAACGAGCATAGTTTCGAAAATTTCACTGCAAATTTTTGCATTTTTATGGGAATAAGTGACGATGGTGGGACAAGACACAAAAATTGGTTTCTGTGCGATTTGGAAATTATCGCAAAATTATTATTTTAATATATTAATAAAGGGTGATTTTTTAAAACCTATAGGAAAGTTTTTAAAAAAAAAAACATAAAATTCAGCAAAATGCATGAAATCTTTATTTGAGTCGATAGTACGGTCCATATAATTTAACGTTTGAAGATTATTTCATGCAATGTCGACCTTGACTGCGCCTCAAATGGTCCATTGACTTAGTCCAATTTTGGCATACTCTTTCCAACATTTCGGCCGGTATCTCACGAATTGAAGCGGGCTTGTCTGTATAGACATGAGCTTTAACATAGCCCCACAAAAAATAGTCTAAAGGCGTTAAATCGCACGATCTAGGCGGCCAATTGACCGGTCCCCAACGTGAAATAAAATGTTCACCGAACTCGCCTCTCAATAAGTCCATTGTTGCGCGTGCTGTGTGGCATGTGGCACCGTCTTGTTGAAACCACATGTCATGCAAGTTAAGCTTTTTTATTTTGGGCAAAAAAAAGTTGGATATCATCTCACGGTAGCGCTCACCATTCACAGTTACGTTACGATTCGCATCATCTTTGAAGAAGTAGAAGGATGCATTGGTAGCTTTTGCAATGCTTCTGGCTAAAATTCACTCCAAAATCGACAATTCTGCTTATTTGCGTACCCATTGAGCCAAAAATGAGCTTCGTCGCTGAACACAATTTTTCGGTAAAAAAGTGGATCTTCGGCAAACTTTCCAAGAGCCCATTCACCATTCAAATTTTACGTTGCGGTAGGTCGTTCGGCTTCAATTCTAGCCGCTTCAGTGGGTCGATTAAACTGACCATCAAATGGAAGAAGCGCGCGGTTTCCGGAAAGCAAAAAACGAGTCGCAAGCTACCGAAAAATCATGTGCTGTTTAAGGTGACGAAGCTTTAAAAGAACGGCAGTGTCAAAATTGGTTTCCAAAATTTTGTTCTGGTGATTTTTCACTCAAAGATGAAAAACCCTCTGGTCGTCCAGTTCAAGTAAATGACCACCAAAAATCAAAGCAATAATCGATTCGGATCGTCAAAGTACAACACGTGAGATTGCAGAGATGTATCACATACATGCATTCAAAATCGCTTTACACAACTTTGCTATGAAAACGAAAACTTAATATATGGGTTCCTCATGAACTGAAAGCAAATCATTTAACACAACGCATTAACATCTGCGATTTGTTGAAGAAACGTAATGAAAATGATCCATTTTTAAAAGTCGGAAAAGATCGTGGAGCAAACCAGGTGAACCAGCTCAAATAACATCATAAGCTGATATTCATCAAAGGAAAGTTATGTTCTCAGTTTGGAGGGATAACAAAGGAATTATCTACTTTGAACTTTTACCAACCAATCGAACGATCAATTCAGATGTCTACATTGAACAATGCAGTTGAAGAAAAGCGGCCCGAATTGACAAATCGAAAAGGTGTTGTATTCCATCATGCCAATGGAAGACCACACACATCTTAAGTCACTCGTCAAAAATTATTGGAGCTTTGTTGGGATGTTTTACCACATCCACCGTATAGTCCTGACCTTGCACCATCTGATTACTTTTTATTTCGATCTTTTGCAAAACTCCTTGAATGGTAAAAATAACAACAATAATGACGGTTCAAATTTTTGCTGATAAAAACCAGAAGTTTTATGAACGTGGAATTATGATGCTGCCTGAAAGATGGCAAAAGGTCATTGCTCAAGAAGGGCAGTACATCACAGAATAAAGTAATTTCGTTCCATGATTTTTTTTTTTCTTAAAAAATTCGCAATTATTTAGTTGCCAAACTGATATATTTAAACAGCAATGTCTTTTTATTTGTAAGGCTTACTTGATTTGATCATTTGGCTAAATAACCAAAGTACTGATAAAGCTTATTATAAAAGTAAAATGGACAATTTTACTTAGATTCCAAAATATGGTTTCTTGAGAGTACATTCGACACCAGCTTTTCAAACTTCAAAATATATTTATTTATTCCTCAAGATATAAAAAGATATTATTCAACATACTCTTGAATTTTTTTCCCGCGTTTTCTTTTTTATTATTATTATTATTATTATTATTTATTAACATAAGAATAATTAAATTACTATGCTAATCCAAAAAAAAAAATTAGCACTAGCTGCAGAGGCTTTCAGCTCTAGAAGGATAATAATAATTTTCTTTGTTTTATGTTTTGCTATATTTACTAAGTTTGTTTTAATATTTTTTTTCTAATGCAAGTAAAAAATTAACATAGTTATTTTGAATGAGTTTAAAAATTAATGACATTTAATTTAATTGATTTGAAATTGTTAAACAAAATATTACCGCTAAATTCCGATCTTATTTCTTTTCGAACAACGTAAGGTCGAGTGCTGGTTAACGAAATGCAGAATGGAACTGCTATTTGAACCCTTAATGTACATTTGGGGTGATGCTGACCCCAAAATTTGTTTCTTACATGAATAGTGTTAAAGTAGAAACTTAATGTGGCGCTCTCGCGTTCGCGCTTTGACGGATTGAGTAGAAACAATGAGATCTAATGTGATTACACCAATTGATCGTAAATATCGTTAGCCCGACCTCAACGTCGAAGTAGAGCAACTCTCTACTTTGGTGGCGCGTTTGACAGCTCACTACTAGCTGATAAGTTTTTGGATTGGAATTTTTTTTGGATTTGTCCGAGTTTAACAACAGGGTCAGACATTGTGTTGGTAATGAGTTCATTTATTGTAACTTGGCAGAAAAATGTTTTTTTGCTTAAAATGTATTTTAAAAAGGTGCTAAAACTCTTAAGTTGACATTTATCTTCTGTTTTGAGGAATCAGAACAAGAATCCACATTATATTTGTGTTTCCTAAACTTACCAATCAACTAAAAAGATAATTTTTCTATTATTGCCAAAACGTGCGTTTCGGTCATGTTCCAAACCTCTCAACCCATTGTGTGTTAAAACTTTTGAGGTCTTGCATTCTGACCGACAGAGTTTGTCGTAAGTTGAGAACGCATTCAGAATGCGTAAACGCGCGACCGCGCCAAGTTGTGATTTGCCCTTTAACATGTCAGCTTGCCCGGTTAAGAATTCTTAATATTAAGGAACCTTCATCCCTCTCCTAAAAGTAGAGAAATCGCCAGTCTCTCTTCTGTTTCAGTTCATGCCTAGCAGCCGTATAAAACAGACTTGGGTTTAAATTGACCGCCAGTGTGCACAGATAATGTGCTTTAGAGATTTTCGAACATACGTTAATTTTATCTACTTGCACATGATGAAGAAATGCAGACTTCTAAATGAGAAATCAAAAAGTTTAAAGGATTCAAAACTAACAGAAGATTAAAAGAATATTTGATGCAGACTTGCTGTTGAAATGTGTGAAACTCTGTGACAGACGGAAGGACGGACAGCGGAGGCAAAGTAAAAGGGTTCCTTTGGGCGCGGAACCCTTAAAATGTAAATAATGGATCCCTAAGTTCCTTAGTATTTTCAGGAATACAACCTCAAATGGAGTTTAATTTTGCCACAACTTAAACAACGGGACTCTTAAAGGCTGAATGTCAAAATTACGCAAAAGGTTTTTTTCCTTACTTTTTTGGGCCAATCTCATTTCTTTTTCTTTAATCGGTGGGGCTACTGTTTAATTCTCAAATAGCTGCATAATGAATGGACCCAAACATTTTTAAATCATAAAATTTTTCAAAAGCTTCAGGGAATCCCAAACGGTTCCATTTTGGGTCTTATACTGTTTTGCCCTTTATTATTGAACTATCGTCCGATATATCTCCAATTGAATTATAAAGAATAAATTATCTTGAAAGTCCCATATGACAGCATTCATGAACTTTGTAGCACGAATATAGTTCATTCCGGGGCAAATATCGGCTCCACAAAGATACTACAAATCGAAACAAATAAAGACTCACCCCAAGCAAACAATGCGACTTCGGTTTGTCCAAGCATTTAAGATCAAAACCCCAAGCTCGAAAAAAATGACGCTCAACAAAAAGCTAGTCTTTCCAGTCTTTCTTTTATATGAAGCCGAATGTTGGATGGTAAGAAACTCAGTGGGACGGATTTAAGGGACCTTTAAGAGAGACTTAAAATTCTCGTTTGGATATACGGTCCTGTTTGCGATGAATGCGAATGGAGGAGAACAAACAACAGCGAACTCCACAAATAATTATTTTAATCTGTTCCTGTAAAATAAGGAAGCTTCGTCTTAAAAACTGCTTCTAGCGTGTATGGAACCGTTGAAGAGCAACTTAGACTCAGGCTTACATCAGCCAAAGATCGATCCCCTCAAAAGGAAAAAGTTTAGATTCTGACCGACTTCCCGGGAAAGGAAAAAACTGGGCTCTATATCGTTGAATTTTTGTGCCACTTCGACGTTGAACGCATCAGTTCATACCTCAGCATTCACCGCCGCTAGTGCTTGGTTGAATTGCTGCGTCACCCTCCATTATCACAGCAACAAGTACTCGCACCACAAAAACCAATCTAATACAAAATAAACAAGCAGACAATCCACCTGGCAAGCACGTTTTAACTCCCTCGCTCATAAATCCTCGACAGCCAGGCGGACAACGACAAGTTCGTCGCCACCTGGTTTCCTGTATACATATCGACAGTGCCCACGTAGCCAATAGACGTAGGACGCCATCCATATCTCAACCCAAAAAATAAGTAGCTACTCGTACATCTGGACACATATGGACGAGTGCATTTAATTAGCACGTCAGGCGGCTGTGCTCAATACTCCATTCGGTCCTCTCCAATTAGATAAACAAACAAAATACACGAGCTATGGAAATACAGGTCAACCCGAAGACCCGTAGGGTGGCCGTCAGGAAGCACAGATACAACCGGCCGGCGGCGGTTATCTAAACAAAAAAAAAACCCACTTAGAGAATGAGGCGTGACAAACGAAACTGTCACCCCATTTGTCAAACTTTATTGGATCTGCCTTGTCACAAAACCTGGTCAAGCGTAAGCCAAACGAAGGACAATGGCAAAATAAATTAGACGCTATCAAACACACATACAAACATGCTGAGCAAATTACCGTTTGTCCATCTAATGACCTAGAAATTCTTCAAACGACTCAAAATCAGGGAACTGGGGTCCATAAGCAAAAAGGAGAAGGGGGAAAAAAAACAGACCAAACCGAAACCGCACTCATTCAAGGGCACAACCATGCTTCAAGGACACAACGCGTCTGTCGGTCGACTGATGGAGGTGTGTTTTAGGTTTTAGGTGCTCATCGGGTGTTGCGTAACGTCTTGGCCGTTTGTTGTGCTTATGTCTAGACGCCGGTGTATCATAATACTAATGTGGATGGACTCACCAGTGCTGACGCAGTTGGTCATGTCGTGCGACGGTGTGTGGCTCTTGTTGTTGCTATTGTTATTGTTGGACCTTGTCGTCTGGTGTATTGTTTATTTTCTACTTCTTCTTATTTTTTTGCTTTTAAATATAACCTCAACGAGAGTCTGGCAAGTGGTGAATAATTGGTGTCGTATCGGGGTGAGGACGGTTAGACGACGACTGGACCGGAGCAGGAAGCAGAGTCAGTAGACCGAATGATTTTGTTTGTTTTCGTTGTGTTCCTTCCCCTTTCTTTAAGACATCGCAGTATTTGCAGGTGATTTACGATAGTATCGGAATTTATTGTGGAAACGCATGCTGAACTCAGGAATGCTAGTAAGACTGCCGTCATCGAAAGATGATAGCTTAAAAGGGATGCAGGAATGAATAATTTAATGCGCCTTGTCGGTCGCATTTCACAGATAACCAGTTATCTTGGTCAGGTGTTAGGCCCAATCGTGAAAAAGCTTATTCACCACTAAAGTGGGTCAAGCTGTTTTAAGTAATCGCCTGAAACTCTTAATAAATAACCTTATTGGTCAATGTTCAGGCCAGCAAAGTCCATCACTGAGCAGGTATTTACATCTTGGAAAAGAGCCAAGAGTTCCAGCTCGATGCTCACCATCTATTCAACGATTTTAAGGCCATGTATGACAGACCAGAGCTGCCTTTGCAGAATAACCGTGGTGAACGCTTGTTGTTCCGTCAAAGTCTTGAGAAGATCGTGCGAAATACAGACGTCAACACTAGAGGCACGAATTCAATTCGGTCCCGTCTGTGCAGAAGTAGTTTTGAAGACAAGACTGATCGACGTCAGACCATTCCGAATGTCTCGACTCTGTCGTAGTTCAAGTAGAAAAAGAAAGAAATGCAAAAAAAAACCCGAACAATTTCGTCCGATAAATATGATGCCGATATGTGAGAAAATCTTGGAAAAACTAGTGTGCATTCAATTGGAAAGTTTTCTTTCTGAAACTGGAGTACTTTGTGAGGAGCAGTCAGGATTTCGTTAAGGACGTTCTACAGAGACAGCTTTGGCTTGGGTCTTGCATGAGTGGAAGAGAGTGATGGACGATGGAAACTCAATATTGACACTTTTTCTAGATTTAAAGAGGGCGTTTGAAACAAACTTATAAGTACGGAATAAGGAATAAGGAACGGCGTTAGTTTGAAACCTTTCTCATATCAAGGACGCAAAAAGTAAAGTTAGATGAATTTTTCTCAACATCTAAAGCTGTCTTTAGGGAACAATTTTGGGAGTCATTCTTTTCCTACCATATGTAAATGACTTAAGGGGGAAAATCACAGTAGCACACAAAAAAATAGGCATATAGTATTTTCGGGAATTAATTTTGGCTGAATAAAAGTATCAATCGAAAATCTGTTAAGAAGGTTTTATAGCAATACTTAAAAAGTACAAAATGTAATTTTTTCAATAAAAAATATTTAAAAATGGCGGCTGCGCAGCATATGCCCCAAGGCGCCTATCTTTGAAAGCGTGTCGATGGCCGAAGACGTAGACTCCTTAATTTTTGACCTGGAAGAAAACACCAACATTTTTTGGTTTTCATATAACAACAGCTAGCGAGCTACGTAGGACTTTTTCGATGTAGTTATTTTTTACAAAATGGTGCATGTTTGAAAATGGAGTTAAATTTTTAACAAAAAAAACGCCTTAAAATCGTCGATAAAAAAAAACTAAGCCATATAAAATAAAAAATCCTTCGTAGCTCCTTGGAAAAAGATATTTCGAAGCTACTGTCAAAATTTCAAGTCGATCGGTAAAGATTTGCTAGAGTTATGTCTTCGGCGAGCTCAAAATAAGTGGTTTCGAGAAAAACGCGTTTAAAGTTTTAAGTACTGAGGAACCATATAAAAATATATGAGCATACCGGAGAGGCGTTACAGCAAAGTGAAAAATTTGGTCACTCGGACACATTTGCCGTATTCCATCATTTGGTATATTATTTTTAAGACCCTAAGGCACCTTTCAAGCGAAAAAAAAAGTTTCGAAAAATTGAAAATTTTACCCCTTAAAAGACAGTTTGAAATTTTCAAAAATATCATTATTTTCTGATGATAGATTTATATATATCGCAGGTAAAGATTTTAAAATTTTTGAAGCAAATCTAAATTTTTATTAATGTATAGCTTTGTAAAAATAGACCTAAAGTTGAATATTAAAAAAACCAAATGCCTGTTTATTGGTAGAAGCGGTGAGACTTTAAGAATAAAAATTAATAATAATTATATTGAATGTGTTATAGAAATGAAATATGGTGTTATCGTTGACAACAAACTATCTTTCAATGCTCATGCAGACTTTATCTGTGGAAAAATATCTAAAAAAAATAATTTTATGTGCAGAATAAGAAGAAGAATTTCAAGAATATGTGCAATAACTATTTTAAAATCAATTATATTACCACACATTAACTAATGTTCCACAACTTTTCTTTTTATGTAATAGTTCGAAAATTGATAATTAACAAACATTACAAAATAGAGCAATGAGATGTATTTTGCTGAAAAACAAACAAAGACTTAAAATATATGCTTTATGCTTTAATTTTCATATATAAGTTGAAAAATGGATTATACCCTTTATATTTACAACATAACCTGCAACATGTTGGAGGTTACTATAATTTAAGAAATGTGGGTGATTTCCGTCTACCTCTATACAAGCGAACTAGTTCGCAAAATAATATTTTGTTCAGAGGAGCACAATTATTTAATAATTTAGATAATAATATTAAAACATAAAACAATATAAAAAGATTTAAAAAACAAATTGCACATCGTATATTAATCTATTATTAGAATTAAAAATCAAAATTATAAGAGTTATTTTTAACTAATAAAGAAATATTACTTTTATTATTACTAAGATCCCAAGACAATAAACTAAATGCCGGCAAAAGAAAACCGAGTCTACGGTTTGGGATGAACTAGAAAACGGCTTCGAAGGATGCAGAATGTTGATCATATTAACAAAAGTATTAAATTTAATTTTCATTCATAAAATCTATTGCAAGTTGGCAATTTCCATATTTTGCATATTTTGTTCACGTTAGCTTATTTTTGTTTATTTGTTCTTTTTTCCGTAATTTTGCACCTTTTTATGCTTTTTTGCCACAACTTATTCTTGTATAAAAAGAACCTTAATTAATTATTTCACTCACTGCTGTAAATCAATCGAACCAAACCTTTTTTTATCTAATGTGAGGCTGCGATTAGATTTAAAGTAGAAAGTTAAAGTTTTTAAGGAGTAGAACTTTACAACGTGCGTTGCTTCAATCTAAAGGTTCTAGTAATGCTTTGGAGAAAAGGAAGGAAGGGTTCAGTAAGCGTTCCTTTTTTTACTCGTTAATATTGGCAGTTGAGCTTTCGTGGAGATGTCTCGAAGTCCGTTTTCGTGTGCAGATTTTAATAATGCTTTCCGGATGGGTTCTAATCGAAATATCTATATTGTCTGCATTCGGGACTGTCTTTAAGTACTGCTCTGTAAAGATGTCTAGGGTTTAATTCAACACGAGAAGCCACAAGAGTGGTAAAATGACTCCTTTCTTAGAGGAAAACGTCTTTCTCGCCGAGTTTTTTTTTTTTTTTTCATTTCGATCACTTCTATGAACTCATATAAATCGCTATACGCTATATGTTATGTGATCCCATTCCAGCACTGTACATATCTAGGACACTAAATTTTACAAATTTATTTACTAATTCAAATATTTATTTATTTAATCATTTATATATTTATTTAAATATTTATTTATTTATTTATTTATTTATTTATTTATTTATTTATTTATTTACTTATTTATTTATTATTTTATTTATTTATTTATATATATATATATATATTTAATTATTCGTTTGTTAACTCTTTGATTCGTTATTAATATATACAATTGTTAATTTATCAGTTTGTCATTTTGTTTTCGTTTATGTACATATATTTATTTTTTCTTATTCGTTTATGCAAACGGATGTTTACTTACAATCTAGTCATATTTTTTTTGTTTTTTTTTATTTTTATTTTATTTTTATATATTTATTCTTTTCTTTTTTTTTTGTATTTGCGAAGGGTTTTCACGAATTTCCCTTCCTAACATAACATAATATTTATATTCTAAATTAAAATTTTCCATAACACTTAGATAATATTTCAGTAGGAATATACATTTGTATTGTATCTCTGAATTGTAAAATGTGCGGTAACTCCAGCTTTTTGTAATATTTATTTCGAATAAAATGAATCTATCTATCTATCTAGGACACTCAATTTCCGGAATTTTAGCCAGGCGTGATGTAGACCCCATCAGTTTTTTCACAGATTCACATTTGACATAAGCGGGCTAAATTTGGACATTTGCTCTAATTTTTTTCTGTGCCGAGGCTTTGCTAACAAACCCAATTGACTGACAGATCTCGAGCTAAGAGGCTTACTTTCATAAATGCGGTTCAATGGTTAAAAAAACGTTAAGCTTCCCCAAGGCCTCCAGGGTCGGTCAGCTTTATAACAACTTCAAAACTAGCACAGACGCCAGATTGGGTTACAATACAACAAGACTGGATGTGAGCCGATTGATTCTAAGCTCGATGGATGAATAAGTGAAAATTTGAGGTCTTGGACAAAATATAAGAGTTTACACAGTCGAGCATAACGATGGCTCATGAAAAGGGTGTTGGAGCGCTTGCAATAAAAATGCCGTGGGTTCATATTTTTGTAAGTTCTAGATCCAAAATATTCTTCCAAGCTTTGCCTGGAAACGTGGATAACGTTTGGATCACGAAGAAGAAAAAAGACCACAGACACTGAGCTCAAAAAGGTTCAAAAAGAGTTTCCAACAACGACATAGTGTCTAACCTTGAAAGATCTTTCAAATAGCCTTGAGAACAATTACATTGGAAAACATTGATTCATGGTGTATAAGTGTGGAGTGGATTTTTTGAACTAAAGAATGCCAAGTTTTGAAGAAATGCAATTTTTCTTTAAATAAAATAATATCCACTTATTGTCTTCAGCTCAATTTATCGAGCTCTCCTTTGAGTGTTCTCTTTCTACGGCCATTGCCCTACCCTTTATAAAGAACAAGGTTTTTTTTTCAAATTTTTTTATGAAAAGAAAAAAATATTGAATTCAAGTCTTAAGTCTTATGTCGGATGAGGAATCAGTCCCCAATCATCTAAACAAAAAAAGTGAGTCACCTTATAAAAAAAGAACGATTCAATGAGGCTCTCTAAAAACTGATGAACTCATGTCAAAGACTTAGGTCCCCTCTGAGTTATTTCATTTTTATACAAACGCTAATTAAAACTATTGTTGGCACAATTCCTTCTTCTTAAGTCGCAAGTTCTTGTACTTGATTACAGCCAACTTAAAACTGCCAATGTAACTAAGTGCAAGTATTCTGCTTCAACTTACAGCCCCTCAATCAAATCTAGGTTAGCACACATAGAAGCCATGTGATGATATCACTCCATGAAGTCAAAGTAATTGGCAGGAGTTCAAGCGACCAGTCGTTTTCCTTCAAAGTGAACTCCCCCCATTCATCATATGGAACTTTCAAAGAAGTTTATTAGAATGGATTCCACTAGAGCATACAAAAATGGCGGGGCCTTTGCTATAACCCTTCTCTAAAGGACTTGTACCATGTGCTTGTGTGTATCCTTTGTAATGCACACAAGGAGCCCCACTCCATTATTGCTTGAAGACTCTCGACATGTGCTCAAAGAGAATCTAAGCTACCTTTGAAGGTTCGTCCCAAACTAGTGCATAAAGCAAAAAGGGGACTTGCCTCATATCTTTATCTTAGCTATAGGGCTACCCCATGGAAGAGGAAAAATTGAGTAAACTTAAAGTCTATCTCGCAAGTCATTTGAGTTTTAAATAAAAAGTTAAACTCGCATACTAAATGAATTTCGATGAATCCCCACAAAACAGATGCGCCCGTCTGTCTATACACTCTTTCCTCGAAGTTAGCAACAATTTGGATCACAGACTAGTTGAGGTAAAACTATGTATTTGCCTTCCCAAAACCAACTCCATCGAGTATGCCACGAAAGTCAACATTCAACGTCCGTGTGCCAGGGAATTCCTGCGAGCTGTCTGGAGAGCTCTTCCAATACCGAAGGGTTAACTTTTCTCTATGAAAGTGAGAAGAGCGAGAAAAAAAAATTGTTTGCAACTTACTTAGCAAACATTTGTATGTGTAGGTAGGTGCCTTGAAGCTGTGCACATCACCCACCTCCGCTGTACGATGAGGAAGTGACAAAAAGTACATCTCGTCTAGACGGCCAGTTGAACAAAGCTGCCTTCCTTCCCAGACAGCTTTGCTGTAATCAAGGCGCTTCTGGGCATGTGACTAATGTCAGTGACGAGTGCATCAAATGGCAGGACAATGGCGACAATTGATGATGATGAACAGTTTTATTTATTTTTTTTTTTGCTCTTCCACAGACCGCCCATGGACACAAAAGGAACGTGAGAGCGCCTCGATGATTGGATTGGTCTTAAGTTAAATGAAATCCAAAATTGAGTTGCAATTGAATTTCTGTTTCTCACTTCATTTAAAAAAAAAAAAAAAAAGTTTTTCGAGTTAGACTTTCCATGGTTTGGGGCTTACAATAGACGGGTACATACCCAAGGACTGGAGTTGAGACATAATCCCAAATGGATCGACTCGAGGGTAGGAAACAAGCAAAATTTATTTTGCTTTAAATAAAAAAAAAATATTATTAAATTGAAGAATCGTTCCTTAACCGACTTATTTTTTTCTTCAAGGAAATAGTATGATTCATTGAAATAATAATGGTAACTTTCGAACGACCAGGAACCCCTCAATGAAAGAACATTTCACAGATACCATTCCCATCGCAACGACAGCATAGTTGGAACGAACTGGGCATTTGCCTCTTGCCGCAGTTTGATGAGGAAAATTAAAGGCTTGAGGGACACCGGCAGAGGGCCAAAAGTTGTTTCGAAACAAAGTCCCACGCTTAATAACCCTGTTAAATGAGTTTTGAAAGCAAGTTCCGAAAAAATATATAATAAAGGAATTCTCTGGATAACTGGCATGAAAAACGGCAAGTAAGCGTCATCCCACACTTACTGTATTCAAAGCAATTTTTCAACTCTTCTCTTTGGTACTGTTTACAACCAAGTTTCTAAGCAGAACAATTGTAGAATTTTGAAAAGCGCATTTGAAAGGGGGAGGAGAATGGCGTTGTTTAATAATTAACATAGAAAAATTATTCGATGACAATAACCCTTCTCATAATTAAACCAAAGCAAAAGAAACAGAGCTTCTAAAGTAAGTGCAATAGCAGTTCAGAAAAGGTGGATGAACAGATGGCAAGGCTTTTGTCGTGCAGCCTCACAAAAGTACCAAAAATCAGAGACTTCGTTTGGAATTTGCGAAGGAAGTTATAAACAAACTATCAGAGACCTTGCGGATAATTATGTGGACGGGTGAGTCTTCGCACAAAGTACTTATATAAGGAAATAAATTTATGCTAAACAAAAACGAAAGACTCGTCATTCGTCCTTCCTTCCGATCCGACATTCTTACTCAGTTGAAAATCTTAAGCGACGTTACATTTGTTCTAGGCCATCTTTTTGTTTGCCACAAATATGGAATTGCATATATAGACACGTAAATTACAAAAATGTGTAAAAAAATATCTATTGTAATATACTGACACGGCCACCTCAAAGTCTGGATGCCAACATATTTGAAAATGTTTGGTTTCTCCTTAAGTCAAAAATTCAAAAACAAGTCGGCGGGTGACACTAGGAGCCATTTTATTACTATGTGGAATTGCATTCTGAAGGATGTCTTACAAAAACTTATCGATTCAATCCTCTGAAGACTCCAAGAGGAAATGCAACCTATTAAAAAGTTAAAGCTTAACAGGTTCGCACATTAAAAACTATTTTTCCAGGTTTCAGAGAATTGTGTCAGAATTGTTTCCAATAATTTTGTCACTTGTCAGTTTCTTTCTATATATTTTTCTCTCTTAAAATAAAAAATACACAAGAATTCAAAAAAATAATAAAACCTTTCATAAACAGGTGACATTGCCTCATTGGTTTCGTGTCAGGTTCAAGTCGTCCAAATAACTGTGCCAATGATGTACTTAATGTATTTTTTACCATCAAAAAACGTTTATGGAGCCGCAGCCAACGTTCGGACATGACAATGTTTGTCGGATTCTGTGGCTTATTATATATTCATATAGAGTAGTATTCGTATTATATTTTTATTTTTAATAAATTTTATGTTTATTCATATACTTATATTTACATGGTAACTGTATTTCAAAATTATGTTTCCTTTAACTTTGTACTTCTAGGTAAGTCCAGAATATGCGAAAATGTGTGAAGATGTGCGCACTCTTCCACACTATCAATTTTTTAAGTTATTTTTTAATTATTTATAGAATAAGTTCAAGAATTTCAACGAACTCTCGATATTTAAAATTCGAATAAATTTAATTTTTTTGAATACGTATTCATCTTGAATCGCAAAATAATATAAAAACCGCATTCATCTGGAATTTAGGGGCGGTGCAAAACGTGATATATTTCAATGTCCATTTCCAAAATGTTTATAGTTTGATTCGAATGTTTCTTTAAATGTGCTTTTAGCACACTAAATCAATAACATAACTAAATTAATTGGAAAAATTGAAATAAAGCCATCAGAGCAGTGTTTTATAAATACAGAATTATGGAAAACAAAATGAAGATTCACATCCCATGTACATATACATATTTAAGATAATTTTAATGACAGAAGAGTATTGAAATCTTCGAGTGGAGGTTGTAGAGTAAAAAATAAAAACCTATCAATTTTTTACTTCCACTTGATTATTAAAATTTATATTATTCTGAATAAAACAATACAAAAAATTTATTAATTTTGGGTTTTTCTTTGTTTTGATTAAGGGATGAAGTACGAACCTGCAGGCCATAAACCATTGCTTAAAAGTACCGAATTTCGAGCAGCTATTATAATAAAAGGACCTAATTGTTTTTTGAAATGCTTCGATCAAATAGTAGCACATACTTGTAATGTTTTATAAATTATAAAAATAAAGACAGCGATATGATCGACGGCTAAAAATATGAGTTTCAAAAAGTGCCATTTAATGTTTCTTGGGTACCATTCGGTCAGATATTTCTAGCGCAACTCTCCTACTCTCTAGCCCATTGAAAAGTTCCAGTATTTTTTTTTAAATAATGCACGCGCTTAAGGGATTGTGTGTAGCCCTATAGTGAGCACGAGCAGATGGAAAATTAGAAGGGAGAGAAATAAAGTTCCGGTGCACATTGGTCTTAAATTGTTGTAGGTTGTAGTGCAGAGGAAAAATAGAGCGAGGTAACGCTTTACATATGCGTGATGTTGGGCCTTTAAAAGACTGCCTTTATTTCACAGTACGCCCGAAAAAAGACTCAAGGGTAAACGAATTTAATTGATCTTAATTTAATTTGATCTCTTCGTTGAGCTAAAAAATCACATATTTGAAAACAAAATGATAAAAATTGGTTTGGGTGCGAGTAGACCTGCCAATACCATGAACTTCCCAGCTCATGATACAAAAAAAAAACATTAAGGTACTTTTTAATTTGCTCCCAACATCAACTATAAGATACTCACTATTTTAGATCCCCGTAAGTTTATATTTGTTTTCGCATCTTTCAAATTAAATACGACTAGCATCTAAAGTATAGATTAAAGGGTATACTTATTATGTACATACATGCTAACACAGTAAGAAATACTTATAAATCTGTGAAAGATTAGCGATGTAAAGAATACATTGGTTAAATTGAATTAAAACATATCAGACTAATAAATAAAAAATGGGAAAGACTTACAGGATTCACATTTCTGGAACAATTTTCAAAGAACTTCCGTGGAAATTTGGATCAGGAAATAAAGAAAGGGGCACATCAATGTATGAAATCGCCTCAACTAAATACTGTTTTAGTCTTTTTGGTAGTCTCTATAGTTAGTAACTTACTTAGTTTAGTCAATTGGATAAAAAAACATAATATTGATGAAACTTTTGGCATGAAAATTGAACAAAAAAAAATGTTATATGAATTTGTCCGGATACTTATGAACGGCAGTGTATATATTTATGCATATTTTTTATCTGATAAGGTAGCTGTAAACTATAAATTTAATTAATTTTGAACTTTTTTTATTGGAAAACTAAATTGGTTTTAATTGAAGAAGTGAAAATATCCCTTTTTTGACAGTTTTTTCGTCATAAAATTTAAACCACAATGTGAAATTTAACCAAAAGCTTTTCAGGTGATCTTTATGCACACAAGCTTCGAATGAAACCAATTTGGCTTCGATAGCTTGATTTGTTCTCGAGTAAGGCTGTACGAAAGAATCCGCACAAACGTACGTACACACACACACACAGACATCGTTCTAAAAATAATGGAATCCGACTACTGCGACCGCTTAACGTGGAGAAATGTAAAAATTTAGAATTTCGAAAATCGGACCGATTACAAGAACTTCCTGATGGAAAGTTAAAAATCAACGTAAAAATTTTATTACAGCTACAATAAACACAATACAATGGGGACAAGAAACGGTGCAGGAAATTCTCAAGGAAAATGGGGATAAAACCTCAAATTAGTGGATTATGATTGAATGTCATGTCATGCCAGAGTTCACTTTTATACCTTGGACCAATATGCCAAGGTTGTAAAGAAATTAAGCTCACGTGGCAGAAAACAATCCACGGAAATGATCATTGGTGATAATTTAGTCCATAAGTTCATAACCACATACGTTGACAGTCCGGCGGCCATTAAGGCTGTGAACTCGGCATAGATAAAATTCCAGCTTGAAAAGATGTGCATCATCACATCACATTATATCAGCTGTCAATACGGTTAACATCTGTTGGGTGTCAGGTTAGCGGAGTATAGTAGGAAACGAGAGTGCAACCGAACTTGCTACTCAGGGATCAGAATTGTAAACTTATCAAATTCAACAGATTTGGCGTTCTCCACAAAATGATTGACTTGGAAACAACAGACAGGGCTAACAGACGCTGGAATTAATAACGAATTAATAACATAAATCATAGAATCATAGATCCAGAGATCTCGTAAGCTTAAATCGAAAGGAAAACTGTCTCGTCTCAAGCATATAAACAGGCCATTGCTCTAAAGGCACTCATGCGTAGCGACTTGGAATACCACATAACGATTTTTTGCAGAAGCTGCAGAATCAGTACGTCATCTGCTTAAGCGAATGTCCCAGCACTAGCCACAACAAGACTCAGAACTCTTTGCGTGGGCTAGACGACCCCAGACTCCTTCTGAGATTCATACTTTCATCTGGGTGGTTCAAGGGTTAGCCCGTAATTATCTTTCTTCCATAGATACATTTCGACTATGGATACAAAGGACCCAATCTGGTCTAAGTGAGTTGTATGCCATGCTTAATTAACTTACCTAACCTAACCATCGGACATGACCTTACTTAAGACAGAACTTACTCAAAAGGAAAGGGCAGATGAACTTGTCAGAAAATAATCGACACTAAAGCTTTGCAGATACTGCACAAACTTGTATATGCAGTGGTAAAGGAGATTAACAAAGCATCTCGAGAGCGTATAAATGGACCGGGAAACTCTTAAGACGACTGTCTTATTTCTCGCTGCCTATTTTTAAATTAATAAGACAAGAGCTTAAGGACTTTGAAGAAAAAAATTCGTTCAGAAACGTGGAGGGACGTTCTACCTTTTTCTCAATGGTCATTAGATTAGACCTCTTATGACTTTTGCAGAAGCTGCACCACATCGTAGCGGGCCTTGTACCTTTTAGACCCGAAATTTCTAGTTCATCATCCGAGACAATAACCACTGCACCCCGGACACCCACCAATATCACATGGTATGCCTTTATTTATTTTAACATGATTACGGTCTAGCACCTCGTTTAAAGGATTTCTCTGCACCAAAAGTGCAAACCAGCCCACATTGTGTAAACTTTTATCTAAAATCACCCAGTCTGTGTGGCGGCTTTACGAAATGTTGCAGTGCAATAGTGCAGTCCCCACAACATTCCATCTGTGTCTGTCTCCTGTCTACTGTCTGCCTACTGTATCTGTTTGTTGCATTTTTTTTCCGTAATTTATTTCCTAGAGTTTTTGCAGCGATATTATTTTTTATTTAGCAACAAAAAAAAATAAAAGCCAAGCGGAACGTATAGGCCGAAAAGTGATTGGGCCCGCGATTAATTATTCAAATCCACGCCGACACGAGCACGGACACTGAGCGACAAGATAATTATATGCAAGGCATAGGTTTCGCCAGAGTTGGCAATTGGCTCGGCCACCGAGGCCATTCCCATTCAGGCTAGACGTGAACACGCCAGCTGATGTATGTAGGCTTCGCAGAGTCAAAGTTGGTTTGTGTTGTTTATTTTTCATTTGTTTTTTTTTTTTTTGTTTTGTCGCTAAACTTGGTTGACTTTGTACTCGAAATGGTCATCGTACGTTGTGTGTTTGGGAAACCACAGCAACACCACCAGACAAACTGTCTAGCCACGGGTTGATAGCACCAATCAGACGGGGTGGGCAGCTCGGCCCATACAGACACGTACATAGAAGCATACCACTGAGCTTCAAACATTAATGCGGCCTAATCGAGCGACAATTACCAAATTTAAATATTTATAATGTGCAGAACTGTGGTCACCTATTCATTTTTGGGGCTGCCTTTGGCCACCTATTCATCCACCTATTCACCATGGGAAATTTTAATATGCTCAGAATGGATTAAGGGAGGAAAGGCTGGAAAAAAAATAAAAGCACGGGAGCAGACGTCGTCATGCATTTTTCATGCCACGGACGGACGTGCGGCAGGCCGGTGTTATAGCTTGGCGATAGCCAAAGACGACTGGGCGACACCAGAGTATGTGAATGGTTCGCAGTGACACCGCACGTTTGAGTGCTTATGTATCGTTTGAAATCCGTTAAGAGATACTCTATTATCCTTAAATAGATGCGCGACATCGCGACAATCAGTCTGTCAATCGTTTGCTAATTTATTGGGTCTATAACGTGGGCTGTCTGTCGTGTGTCTGGCTGTTACCTGAGAAGATGACTTGACTTGGAGAACTGGGATAGCAAAGCGAACCGCTGTTCGAGATACGACGCATGTTTGCGGTACTATGTCGCTTCGTACAAGTTAGATGTTAGGTTGCTTGAGGCGGAAGTCAATCTTGATTCCGTATCTGTTTGTCTGTCTGATGTCTCGAACTATTTATGGAAAATGTTTTAGTTTTGAGACTATTTTTAGCGGCAACTGGCTATTGGGTGGATGCCTACTGGAACTGTCTTAGAGACACAGCCGACCTCATTATAGAGGAGAGCATGTGGGCTTATGGCTCACTGTAAAAATTAGCAATTGATAGATAGAAAGACTTGACTGTTTTTGCCGTGCGACTGATCGAACATTTCAAGCAAAAATTTAAGTGAACAATTATTTAAATTTAAGTGTGAATGTAAACAATAAAAAAATTATAATAAATTGAATATTGTGAAATGAATATTGAAACGCCTGCGCACAAAATTGGGCCAATGCACTCCGACTTATAGAGTCATTCAAGATCTTATAAGCATCATTCGCGGAAAGCATATCTCGCGAAGAACTAGACACTTGCCTATAATTAAATGATGGAAATCTTCTTTTGAAAGCTTGCTGTACCCAGGAAGGTCGTCCCTAGGACGAATAAAATTGAGTCTCAAGATCTCATTCCGCCGAATACGTTTTGAATATTAAGGGCTCCAAGATCTTTCCTGAGGCTGCAGAATAAGCCTTTTGTATATTAGCCTTGTGTCAGACTCTGAAGCTCTTAGATTATTCTCACAGTAGAGTCTTTCGTTTACAGTCGCTATCAGACCACAAGAACTGTCCCGCATTTCATCAATGCTTTTTTAATTAAGGTTACGCGAATAGTTTACGGAAGATGCAAGTTGGCACCACTCTCAAGGTATAGAGCGTTGTGTGTGAAGTTTGTGTACCATAACTCTTTTCTTTCTTCTTGGCCTTTTTTTTATATATACATCTGCCCCTACCCAAGTGGTGGACAAAGCGGTCTGAAAGAATAGACCTTTTTTATCTTGAAGAGCTTATTTAGGCTAACAAACCTTTCATCCTTCTGATGAAAGTCAGGATGTCTTTAGCATTGCATTGTCTAATGTCCAATCTGGACTTTGAGGAAGATACGCTTTCTTAGCCAAATTGGAGCTGGACATTCACAAACTGTAAACATTCTACAGCCGTTTCGTTTTCTTCGAAACAGAGTCGGCTTGTTTAGTAATTTAGATTGTCTGAGTTCAAGAAGATTTCTCAAGTAGGCAATGCGTAGCTTGTTTTCCCCACTTATTGGTCAGAACTGTGACCGTAGTCTAGCTTACGCCACAAAAAGAATCCGGACTAGGGAATGCGGTTTTAGAACCAGCCCTTGCTAGTTCGTCCGCGATTTTATTGCCTTCCATGATGACCTGGAATCCATCCTAACCTAACTTTGTTACGTCGTACCAGGGATTGTAAGGCGTCGTAGCAGCTTTTGACCATTCGGATTGCATAAGATTGGATGACTATGCCTTGGGAGCTGCTTGGCTGTCTGAATATATATTAGAATTGTGGCCCCTTTGTGGCCTTTTGCAAGCAGGTTATCATAGCACCTGTGATGCCCAAACAAGCTACGCGTTGGACTTTTTCCAGCTTTAAAGAAGTTTTTTGTTCTATAGTTTTTGGCGTAGGTTACAATAGGTCAAACCATTATGATGTACAACTAGTAAAGCAACTTAGGTTTGAGACCCCAAGTCTTACCGTTGAACCACTGTCAGACCAACATGGACTTGATACGTGACGTTCAGTTCAGTTTCTTATCCAAGATAACACCGAGATACTTGACTTCACTGAAGTATACCAGATAGGTTCCCTTTTTAACAATTGGAGGCAGAGTCAGTTGTCTCCTCGTTGGGAAGGGAATCAGAACAGTTTTGCTAGGATTCACAGAGAGTCCTTCACACTAACACCGTTATAATTTTTCTTGGTCTTAAAAATGTAATCACAAGTTGCCTTTAAGTTTCTTGTGAAAACATATGGTAAGCCTGACGCGATCTAGGTGGAGTATGATGGAATCGCGTTCGAAAGCTAAAATATTCGCTTCAAAAAAAGTCTTTGAATTCTTTTGTAATCATCGTTAAAATCCAAATCCAAAATAGGATTCCATTAGCAAGTGCAGCAGTTCATAATCGCTTTAAAGGCCTTTTACTTAACTTCGGTACCAATTTTTTTATTTCAGAAAACGCTTTGCCACATTATGTTTATTGCCTTTTTAGCCGCAGTGCATATTGCCTTGGTGTGTGCTTCGAAACTTTGACTTGTCGGAAGTAATACACCCAGATAAGTAAACACCGGACCAACTTCAAGAGATTCATTAGCCAGCTTCAGTCTATGAACTTTTTATAAGGTCTCATCTCTTGCAGTACAGCTCGAGTTTGTTAATCATAAGCTGCAGGTTAGGTTAACAAAATCATCTGCGTAAACAAGCATCTTAACATGCATGCCCGCAAACATAATTCCAGCCGTTAGAAGCTCTTGCAAGTCGTTGATAAAAAGGGTGAACGCTGTTGGGCTCAGAACACAACCTTGAGGGACTTCAGTTAATGATTGAAAAGAGTGGGATGTAGTGAAACCATCGTAAACAATAGCAGTGGTGTCTCTTGATAGTTGAGTATAAATTTCAATTAACTTGTATGAGGCAAATCCAACCTTAAAGTCTACAAATGCATAGTACAATTTTTTTTCAGTCTGAAGCTCTTTGCAATGCTTTTAAGAATGTAGACTGGGTCAATCATTCAGCACGAAATCCTTTTTGGAATACACTGAGTTTTGATCTATCTCGTAAGCCTGTTGTGCATAACTTGGCCAAAGACTTTCCGAAGAGAGTTCAATACCGAGATTCCTCTATATTTTTTTTGCTTCTGTGGTGTTACCTTTTTTCAAAACTTGAAAAATAACTGCATCTTTAAGGTGCTCGGGTATGTGACCTTCTGTTTCTGTTAAAGATTCTATTTAAGATGGCGCACATTTATAGAATTCGGTCTTGAACCCATCAATTCCTGGGGGTCTTATTTTGTGATATATGCCTTCTACAGGTAACGTCTAACCATGGACTTCGATTGGTATTGACTAGTAATTTATTTGACGCCACATGCTAAATAGCATCAGCCAGTTTGAGGCTGTTCTTTCAATGGTTCAAAGTTCATTATATGGAATTCCATTGTGCATCGTGAAAAGTATGAGCATGTATCGACTTTTGTAGCTTTTGGATTATATGCTTGACTTTAATCGAGATTACAACTGGGGGATGAGCTTGGACACATTCAGTTTGGATTTCGTCGTCTTCCTCTAATTAAACAGTATTGCATAACTCATGTCCCTTGCCCTACAATGAAAGAAAATTACCACAGCATCGCTTTTCGCTTCTCTCAGCATTGCATTCGTCAACACTTGTTTTTCTATGATCATTGAATGAAAGATTTGTATTAAAAGAGCCTACATTTTGAAAGTGTCCAATTCTTGCGTCAAAGTTACCTACTAACATTATGTTGTTAGTCTATGTCTACGTTGAAGTTTAGAACGGCAGGAGCAATGTAGTAACGAACTTTTGCAATGAACATTTCTATAACAAGTTTTTAAGATTCGAACATCATTTGCAAGTTAAAATCTAAAACCGAAGTGAATGCCACCGCTTGCTCTGCCCACCCAATAAGTCCTAGTAGCAGGAATCAATTTTAAAGAAAAATTATTAAAATATTTTATTATTATATTTATATTGAATAAGCAATTGCAATCACCGACGTCAACGTGGACTTCATATCTACAAAGCCTGAGGTGGACTTATTTAAGTATTTTCTGTTCCCAGAAAAGGTTAAGTAAACGGAAAGCCACAAGGCAGGGAAAAAGGTCGAAATTAATATGTAAGCCAAGGCTTTTGGGAAGCCGTCATATTTAAAGGTTAAGACATTCTCAGAATTGCTATTTAGCAATAAGTTTGGTAACCGAACCAATGTCAGGTGTGACTGGAAAGATTTGAAAAAAACCTGCCTTGAGGCAACTGGTTTAGTATTCTGGGCATCAAAAATGTGGCTTTGTGATTGTAATAGGTTCCCAGAAAGCACTTTTTCCAAAGGAAATTGTGCTCCTGAAAATTGGGGCAATGCGGGTTGTTGTGGTTTCTGATGGACATTTTGGTCGAAGAAGGCTCAAGACTCGTTCTCTCTTATAACTTAAACTGAACTCCAACAACAATCATAATGCTGGTGGATGAGTTTTGGAGACAATAGACTTGCTTGCGGCCTTAAGTCACAAAGAAGGTGTTCCGTGGGTTTTTTTTTTAATCGTTTGTTATTTTGAAAAAAACAACTCTTGTGCTCGATCTTATATTTTCGCGGTACGAAATGGATCGACCCACACTTGAACAATGTTGTGGAATATTGGCAATTTTCTACCAGAATGGATTCCAGTCGAAATAATGTAGCAAACCCAAAAAGAATTCGCTAGTTTCTATAGCTAGTTTATGATGACCGAACCGTGAGCGATTTTTACCGAAAGCAGGCATCAGAACCTGAGAACTCTAGCGCGACAAATATCTCGACAACTGAACAAGTCACAATAGCCTGGGGAGAAATTTGCATAAGGATGTTTGTTTGCTCAAAAAATCAGATTTCAGTTGTGGCAAGTTTCAAACATCTGCGGAAAAAAAGAAAAAACGAATAGAGTCGATACAGTCTTCTAGGTCAATGATAAAGAAGTGCTTAAGAGCAGATATGAGACAAGAAGTTTCCATTAAAAGGCCAAAAGGCTGTCTGAAAACTACCAATTGATACCTAGTGTTTTCGAAATTTTGAACGTAACCTTGTCGCCGACCTCCAAGGATCTGGCATTATTTCCAGCTAGTTCTAAACGTATAGAAAATAAGCTAACACCAGAAGATAAAGTTGTTCTGTCACCCACTGTAGATTAAGTTGGCGTTTAAGGTGCTGTTTCAGAAAGATTTCAGGCTGATTTTTTGTGATAAGGCAGGAAGGCATCTGGTTTAGGAGGAAAAGGTTTGGAATATCAGCTCTTTCGTTTTTTTAAATCTACAAACGTGCGAATTTCGAAATAAACTCAACTTGTACAAAAAACTTCGATTCTAAAGATGCAAACTATTGTGACAGCATACATCGTAGTGAACTGCATGAAGCGGTGGTGAATTTGGACTGATCCGGTTATGTTGAAGATGTCTTAAAAAAGTATATTGATATAAGCTTGCTAGACGATTATGACATCATTGCTCGTACGCAGCGTCCTTTCATTCAAGCTTACACGGGGAACAAAGAAGAGCTCAGAAGATTTGGTCCTTAAAATAGTAAGGAGAACTTGCTATCGATTCGTGAAAATACCGTAAACCGTTACATTGAGTTTGTAAAGGAGTTAAACTATGTTCGGAAAAACGACTCCGTATACGACACATATATGTATATGTCCGAGCTCGTAGGACTTAAATCATGCTCTACATAATTTTCGGATAAGATTTCGTTTCAATAAAGCCTACTCCTGGACAACACAACAAAACAGATTTAAGGGACCTTGGAGAAAAAAATTTCCGGCGCATATAAATAAATCAAGGAAAAACAAAAATAAAATGACATCCACTTAAGGGCGTCTTAAAATTCCAGTGTAAAGATTTTGACTGACAGCCGAAGGTCATTAATGAAGACTTTCTCTTTTCTATCTTAATAGAACTCTTCAAAAATTATACCCATTCTGAAAAAAGAGGGGTCGTGGAGTTATCCGCCTGAATTTAGACCTATCTCTATCTTTCCTTTTTACCGAAGGTCATGGAGAAATTGATTCATTCCCAAATGTCTGCATTTTTGCAGAACAACAAGCTGCTTTACAGGAACCAATCCAGATTTAGATAGAAGCACGGCTGATGATATCAGCATTTGCATTGCCTAAAACTAGGTTACATTCTTAACGTAACTAGATTTTTCCAAGGCTTTCAACAAAAGCTGATACAAAAATAAGAAAGGATATACCGCTTATCTCATGCATCTTCAAAACTTATAACTACTTATCTTGCAGAAAGAAAGCAAGACGTAGTATTGAAAACAGAGTATCCGAGTCAATAAATGTATCTTCAGGAGTGCCTCAAGGGTCAATCTTGGGTCCTCTGTTGGAAGTTCAATTATTGTATTGAAAACATGTGTGTGAGCTGGAAGTAAATGAGGCAAATTTATCTTCACAAAACTCGGATGAATTTCATCCAACCCAACAGCATTTGGCTTTAGCAACGTCACTTTGCTCAACAAAGGAGAATTCAAATCCAAGCAATTTATTCGCAGTTATCTCATTATAATCCAAGGAAGGAGACAGAGGCGAAGCAGTCGTTTTGGAATGAAATTTCATTGAGTAATTCTTCATTTCGTAAAATAAATGTTTCTAATTGGTTCCATTTGTAGATGGTCCATTTTGTATCAAAGCTTGCGATTAGGTTCGAGTTGAATTTTTAATTTACGACGACTCGTCCTTGCGGACCAGATAAAATGGCCTGATCGTTCTGAGAGAAGCACTGAATTTCGAAACCAGATTTCAAAGATAGTGCATAAAAATTCCATGGGCTGTTGGTGTTTTGAATGTTCGATACTGTCTTGGATTGTAAACGGGTCCGAAGATTTATTATTGGTGGATCGCGTCAGATCAAGCAGGGTCCTTTTTATGTTTCTTACTCTTATTCGAGTGTCCTAAAGAATTACTAAAGTCCTCTTTGGTGAAATAAGTTGTGACACGTAGTACCTTCTAGCGAGCAATACCAATTCTTTAAGGCAGGTGAAGGCTCTGCAAGTCTTTGCAGTACAGGGCTCGTGCAATTTAACCAATTATACGCAATTTTGGTTACCACACTTTTGCATTCATTAAGTTTTACATCCTTTGAGCTTTCAAAAACGCCGTCATTCATTTTCAATCATTTCTGATTGAACCGCACGTCTTATCTAGCTTAGAAGATGACAAGGACGTTTGAATAAGAAGGCTTGGAAATATTTAACCACACTTGTCCCTAGAACCAAAAATAGACGAGATGTTCCCTTTTGGATTTGATGACAACTCTAAAGTTTGCTTAATATCGTCCTAATTCTTAAACGTAGCCCGTTTTCTTTGGCGAAAAAACATTTTTTTTTTTTAACATCTCTATTCACTGATATAACAGCAATCTTCTTCCTGCTTCCTTTCCTCAGCCAAGCAGATTCAAACCAACCGTTTAGCAAAACCTTCAGTCACCATTCTTCCAATGCTGCCATACTTCAGCTCATAAGCATAAAAACAATTTTAAAGTTTTTACGACGGGAATTCCCATGAAATTTACTAAATTAAGACCACGCCATACCGTGCAGGTCGCCAAAACTCAATCTCGGCTATAAAATTGCGTCTCTCGAACAGACTTTCTGCATATCATTTACCAAAGACCGCCAACAGTTAATCCTAAAGGTGTGCCAGGCATAAAAACCAGCCCCCATCTCCCTTCGAACGTTTGTCACTTACAGAGTGGTGTCTGCTGTTCGATGGAGCTGGAGTTGGAGCTGGTTTTTGATGCCTAAAGAACTCTCAGTTTCAAATGCGGAGGAGATAGCCGACTGGAATCTGAGCGGATGACAATAAACTCCAAGTATCACGAGATTCATCGGACATTAAACCGGTAGAATGAAAGAAGGCAGCAACAAAAACGAGAATAATGAAGTTGAACACCTTAAACGCGTGCGGCTATAAAACTGCTCAAGGAAGGGGGCTGGGATTTAATACGAATATACCCGCGTTTGATTGACCTGATTGCCTGGCGTTTGATAATAAAACGAGTCATTCGTGTGCATCACCCTTGAAGCTCTATAATGGTCAAATTATCCTGTCACCGTGGCGCGGAGTGGAGTGCCGGTTCGGTTCGGTTCGGGAGACTCTGTCTGAATAACGTGCCTCATGCTCACGACCGATAAATTTCAATTGGTCGCGACGTCTTCGCTGATGTTGCCATTGTCATTGTTGGTGTCATCGTTATCGGTTTTTTGGGCGTCGTCGTCTCATCGATACATAGATTAACTAATTTTGTGCCGGAGTTCGATTTTTGGGGTCGCATTCATATTCGTGGCTATGGGTTTGAGTGGAGACTTGAATGGCACCTTTATTGCATATGTCTGGTTAGGTAGAAATTTAAGTGACAACATTGTCAGGATGACAATAAATGAAGAAGAATTTATGAAGGAACAGAGATAAGACATCCAACCTCACCGATTTTATTGTTATTGTGAAAATAAACTCTCGTCAGGGAGGAACTTGAATTCTGCAGGTGACATTTTAACCTGTTTCCTTTGTTGTTTTGGGCTTAAAAACGGACATAAAGCGTGACCTTGATGGCTTGTCAATGCGTCGGGACCTCGGTCCATTTAAAGGTCAAATGAAGCTTCATCAATTGATAAAGAGCATCTTGAAATATCAGAAGAGAACTGGATCATCAGGCGCGAGGACGATCCTTTTATAACGATACTCTGGAAATTGCTCACGTATCGGCGAGCCCTGCTGATACAGTTCCTAAGAGTCGCGGATCATGCAGAGGCGATCTTTGTTTTCAACTTGAGTGCTTTTTTGACTTCCTTTTGCTGATCCTCTCACTCAGCAAAGTCGGTGGACGTGAGCGCCATAAAAACTTGACAGAACGTTTTAAGATTGTGCGCCTCAGAATAAAACCACTTTGACCTTGCACGATGAAGCACGTGGCTTTGTTGCAACCAGTTGATTTTGTGGATCAAGGTAAAATTGTCCATGACGAGGAACTAAAATGTATCCAATGTTGAATTGGTAAGACCGTTGAATTGATCACTTCGAAACCAGGAATTCCTATCTACCTTCTGAACCAAATTGGATTATAGAAAACTTATTTCCCACTGGCTTCCAGAAAAAGGCAAAAAAAATGAACAGAAACAGAACTCGGTAAGTCTCAAAATTTTACAGAACAAGGTCCTTGTCGTCATTCATTTGCTTGTAGACACGATCAATATTCCCACTCCCCAGAACTTTGCTAACCCGGTTGGGCATTCCATATTGGACAAAGCTACGTTTTTTTTTTTAAAGTGCTCAAGGGATTTGAAGTACCCTTAAAGTGTTTTTTAAACAGCACGAGCAGAAGTGGAAGAAAGAGAAAGGAGGTACCAGTGCACATTGGTTTTAAATTGTTGTAGGTTGCAGTGCAAAGGAAAAATGCGAGTTAACGCATTTCAAATGCGCATTGTGCGGCTGATAAGAGAATTTCTTAATTTCACAGTGTGCCCGAAAGTAGGCTTTAGGGTAAACTGATGAGCATTCGATGATGTACGGGTGTTGCGAGTGAATTTCTGGAGGGGCGGAATGCAATTAGCTACTTCGACGGAGATTTGGTGGTAAAAATAGCGATAAAACAAAGTCAAGCAAGACATATGTTTTCATCGTCTATGAGTTTTATCCCTCCTTTTGAATTCTATCAAGAAGTTGCAAGGTGGTCTTGGGTGCATCTGCCCAGATGTGAGCGTTGTACTCCATTTTAGGTCGAATAAATGCCTTATAAATTATGGCTAAATCAGAAGGGGTAAAAAACTTCTTGCACCGGTTTAGAATACCTAAGCATTCCGCTGCATTCTTGGCTATATCGAATATGTGGTCATTCCAACGTAGGCTAGAATTGACGCACATACCGAGCATTGAAGGCTTTTCGGTTTCTTTACCGCAAATGCCATTCATGGACGATGGCTGGGTGTTAGGATTTCGCTTTAATGACATAAGACAGCATTGGGTATTGGAAGCATTAAATTCTACTCTTTTGGCTGTCAATATCAGAATTTAATTAGTTAAGCATTCGTTGTCGCTCGATGTCCACGTCCGAAGAGCAGGGGCGTGGATCATTCAACGCATATGAGAAACTGAGGGTACTATCATCTGCGAAGGAGTATATTGGATTAGATGTGATAGACAAGAGTTCGTTAAATTAAAAAGAGAGTCGGAGATAAAACTGAGCCTTGGGGAATACCAGCATTTATATGGTGAATTTCAGACTTGAAACCGTCCAATACAACTTGTGTTGTATGATTCGAAAGGTAGTTTCTAATCCATCGAAGAAGAGACTCACCGATCCCATATGCACGCATTTTCGACAAAAGATCCGGATGCCACACTCTGTCAAATGCCTTTGAAATATCTTTGTTTCATAGAAGTTATGTATAGATTGGTTCCACTTTTCTGTGAGACAATTCATCAAATCGCCAGTGAAACTGTTGCTATGAAAACCGTACTGCCGGTCATTAAGAAGTTTTCGTGATTCAAGATATTTCATAAGCTGACGATTAATTAGCGTTTCCATGACCCTAGAAAAAAGGGACGTAAGTGCTATGGGTTTGTAATTGGAGGGAGAAGAAGAAACGCCTTTTTTAGGGTCAGGCTGAACAAATGCAGTTTTCGATCTTCTCCTTAGTAGACCAAAAGTGCCAGGTTTGTCGATTTTCTGACCGTCGACCAGTCGGAGTGGAACCGTGTGTCACGAGATAATTCTCGCACATTAAGTATTCTACAATTGCGGGACTATTTTTATCTTGCTAAGGTCGTTTCTGCCGCAGTGCCTTGCTAACCACTTCACAAAGTTATCGGTGAAGTCTTCAAAAGTTTCTAACTCAGTTGGCTCGGGGAGGTTGCTTTGACAGAACTGAACTTACTGATCGTATGCATCCAGTTCTGTAATGATCGTGTGTCATTCTGAAACTGGATAGTCAGTTTTGAAGCCTGTGAATTAGTTCACACCAGTGGACTTGCACAGACGATGATTCCTCGTTGTCTTTATCGTCTCAGAAATGCTCCTGGCGTTGCTGTTTTAAAAAAATACCTTCCAGATCCAATGAATGGAAAACGTCAACGATTTCTTCAAAATTGGCAAATAGTTCTGGCCTATTATGTGCACATACAGACTGGTTTTGGAAAACGTCTTTTAATAAAATAATAAAACAATTTAAATATAAGAACTCTGAACTCTGAAGGGAGGTCCACCAATCCCTGAAAGAAGATCTTAGAGTATGAATGTCCTGCGCTCGTGCGGCTATTTTTCTATGTAGACTACTGATTGGCACCTTGACAGAGGGTTAGATGCAGAATGGACATATTGGAAGACTCCGCTCCGCTTTTGATTGCTTGAATCTTCTCTTGATCATTCGATTGTTAGACAATGGCATATAGCCGCATCTTGCTGGAACGAAAGCTCGCCCAAGTCTAAACTCTTAATTTCTAGCCATAGAAAAACTTGGTTTTCGAGCCTCGGTTACGCACTCCATTGACTGTAATCGTCGTCTATTGGCCTATTGAGAGAAAAATGGGCTAACAATTCCGCCACTTCACAGTCAATCGTTCAGGATGCTTTGGTCTCTTTATGACTACGTTTGGATCACTCAGGCTTAGGAGCACACTTTCGGTTACGGCAGTCACATTCTCCGTACAGCGCATAGGACGAAAATAGGAATATGTCCGGTATAAATCCAAGGCAGCTGGTTCTCTTATAACTTCAAAGTTATGTGTGCTTAAGGGTGTCACCCCAATACACTGCCGCCATCTGGATGGGGTTGTTTCTTTTCTCAGCGGCAGCGAATTTGTGCAAGGATGCCAAGTGAAGACTTTATGTCAGCTTTAATTGAACAAGGAGGCGGTGATCTTACTGTGCTTCCGCTTGGTTATAAGCTTTTTTTTTAATTCTTCTGTTTCATTGGAGAAGTTTCTCTTTTGTACGGAATGGGCTTATTCGTATCTTGACTGTTTGCTTTCGTTTCCTCATACTTAGTAGGAGTCGCATACTTCAAGACAACAGATCCACACGATGCACTTGTTAGGAAAAAGTTAAGCGCGATGATTCATTTTCAACTGCGCCATCCTTGCTCCAGCAATTATAAAATTCATCTGGCTCACGCACGATCACGGAATGATGTCACCCCAAATATGGTTCCAATATTTCGATAATTCTTTTAAATTTATGTCCACAAGAACTGCTGTCTTGTTCCACCACAGCAGGGATGCTGTCTGACATCCACTGACTACCAGCAACACACCACGCCAATTAGCAATGTCAAACAATCATAAATTAGTGTCTGTCAATTAAAGCGAGCCAATTCGTTCGTGTCCCGCAGATCAACCACAAAAATTTTTTTGGCCAAAAAGTCAAAACACAAAATTATGTCTCTGAGTCTCATCAAGTCCCGCGCTCATTATGAACTGAGGAAAAAAGAATACGACAATCGCATGCGACATGCAATTTGTCAACACTAGAATGTGGCCCAAAATTTTAACAGACTTAAGCCGCAGA
This sequence comes from Orthonevra nobilis, assembly GCA_963555765.1. Taxonomy (NCBI): domain Eukaryota; kingdom Metazoa; phylum Arthropoda; class Insecta; order Diptera; family Syrphidae; genus Orthonevra; species Orthonevra nobilis. Next base: position 120,070,146 of record OY743225.1, on the reverse strand, counting down.
CGTAAGCCTCTTCGATTTTTCCAAAAAATTCTCCTTCAACGAAGGAGAAGTAAATAATGATTAAGAGGTGAAAATCCTTGGCAAAAACGAGGGTGAAAGAAACGGGTAAACATGACAGATGGTAATTTGAAGCGGTCGCGACGACTACGACGACGACGACGACGATTGGTAGTGGTTCCATTTGGGTTGTCCTGCACGTTTGCATGCGCGAAATTACTTGAGGATGCACCTAAAAGCATCTGGCGCTGGTCTGGCGGCGCGGTGCGGCAGTCAACGATTTTAATGTCTTCGATTCGAGTTGGAGTTTTTTTGTTTTATTTCTGTCTGTCTGTTTGTCTGTCTGACATTGAGGGAGAAAAGGTGAACATGTTAAAATTTCCCATAAGTCATTGCGAGTTATGGGACTTTTGACATTTCGCCTAAAAATAAAAGGCCCAGTCAATTTGAGTTGAGGACTGACATTTGGTATGTGCTTTGGACTTAAGTGTGCTGAGGATGAACATGAGATATGAATTTTCAGACGATCATAAGTTTGTCAGGTTTTGTATTGCTCCTCATTTAGCCATGTTATAAGCCCCTCTTGGCTACGCTCAGTAATAATTGACTTGAAGCCGATCAAAGGTCAACGGTCATCGATCAAAACAACATCCTTAGGCAGCCGCAACATGTGAAAACTTCCAAGCAAATTTTTTTTGGCCAGAAATTTTGAACCAAAAATCGAAAATCGTGGAATCAATCGTTTTTGCCGTCACTGAGTTGCACTATTCACGCAGTTGGGCATTTGTTTAAGAAATGATTTAGGCACTCGAGAGCCTATTCGTGAAAGAGATTTTGAAACCATCGAGAATGTATTGGAAAATTGGGTTGACTTTCATTTGAATGAATTATTATAGATCGCGGAATACTTGTGATTTCTTTTTTGGAATAGTTCGACTTTAATTTCGGCGCAGCGTACATTTTTTGCAGATATTTCAAGCCTGGACATGTGGTTCCAAATGGACGGTGCAACCGCACTGACATCCCCCCAATCCGGAACGCCGGTGTGTTTGAGTTCATAGATCTGTCAGAACATATCACATACTCTGGAGGCTCCTAAAAATTTGAAATCCAACAAGAATACGGGCACTTTTCGCCTGAATCTCATCCCAAAACGTTAAAAGAAAACATCGGATCAGTTTTTTTGGGGATACCATTAAGGAGGCTTTTACCCTGTCGTGTCTCACACGACATTTTTTCTCATGAAAAAAATTCTTTTAAATTCTCGGATATATGAGGAGTCTTTTGAAGAGTGCCTTGCTCTAAGATCTATATTGCTCTTTATTGAGGTTCAATTCCAGTACTAATAAATGTCACACAGGCTTCGGTAATTATATTTTTATCGCTGTTTTATGTCACTTAGGAAAGCTAGTTTTTTCATTTTATTGAGCCTATTCAACGAACTTTTCCCATATGAGCTTTGAAGCTAGTCCGATATCCAAAAATTTGGCATCGTGGAAGAGTTTTATGAAGAAGCCTTTGAGCTTTTCGATGTTGAAGTGAGAAGTTTGTTTTTTGACCTTTTGGAGAGAACGAGATCTGTTTTTTTTTTTAGAAAGCTCATACGGCAAGGTCTTGTAATGCGTCTTCCAAGAGGCTACTGATAACAAGAAGGTGCTTTCTTCTGGCAAATACGTTATCGTAAATTGTTTAAAGTATAAGGAGCAACCGTTAAAGTGAAATTACTGCACCTTGTGACGAGCTCTTAAAAAAGGGTAGCTTTGCTCTACTCTCGAAAGTCGAGATTGATTTCCTAATCCGAGCTTTTATTTTGGATTCACTTTAAAATTGTAGAGGGCCTTTCTTATGGAATTTGAATTGACATTTCAAAACGATACTTTGATGGCCTCAAAGCTGCCATAAAATATTCTTTCCAGTAAGGACTCAGTTTTTCTCTTCAAGTACGCTTGTTGTGAGTCGCAGTCTAGCGGTTCTCCTTCGTTTTTAAAAAAGAGTCTCGGCTGATTAGTCTAACACTTTTTACGGTACTGGGAGTTGGCTTTCAGGTCAGTTTCTGATAGCCTAGCTTTAAGTTGTAAATCGTCAATTCAATCCACGGAATGATCTTTTATGGAATTATAGAGCGTGGCTTGAAATATACAGTCTGGACTATGAATATGAGTCATCAAGCCATTTGTATGCAGAAGATTAGGTTATGTTGAAGGCGATGAACTCCCTTAAGTTGGAAGTAACCTTTGGGGCCTAAAAGGTCCATAAGGATTCCCCATTTCGAATTATGTCCTTATTAGAATTCTGTTATGGGCTCCTAGTGGTGCTCCTGATGATACTCATAAGGTCCTTAAGTGGTACCTGTGCGTTCTGTCTCCCGCCAACTGTTGGTTGTAGCATTTGCAAAAGATATGCTTAATGGTCTCTATTTCCTCTTCATCCTGGCGGCTCCTACAAAAATCGTTCGTTGGAGATGATGTCCATTCTGGCGGACATTGGGCCTATTGCGTAATGCCCCATCAGGACACCCGTCAGGATGCGAAAATCTTTCTACGAGCTATGAGACAATCGTACCTACAGGTCCATACTCTACTGTTACGTTCTCGAGTCACTATGTCTTTTTGTTCCTTCTTCTCTCCAGCTCCAGCTATGATCCTGTCTTGGCAAGTTCATCTGCCTTTTCGCTATGTCCAGATCATTTAGAACTGCAATGCAGCTGCCTAGTGCTTCCGATTTTGTGTTATCCTTGTTTAGTGCTTTTATTGCCGCTTGGCTGTCCACAAAGATGTTCACTCTTGCAGGCGCAAGGTGCTTTGTAAGTACTGCCGAAGCAACTCTTTCGTTGGCGAAATACACAGCACCAGTCCCTTCTTCTCCATCTTTGATCGAACGGTGAAGATTTGAGTACCATGTCCTTCGGTTAAGAAGCTCGATTCCCAATTCAATCCTACTACGACACTAGAGATGCCAGCTTTACTGACTCGGAGACAGATGAAGGCTTCAGAGTGAACCTCCATATCATTTTCATGCAGCAGCTCTTCCACTGTGTCTGTGCCTATGGCACCAGATCATAGGGGTTTTGGCTCCTCATATGTGCTAACAGTCCGAAGGCGCCGTGCGAGATAGAGCAGACCACGTAGGCACAAGTTGTTGCGTCCATTGTGTACTATTTTGTCATTGTAACTTTATAATTCGTTATGTTTGAGTTCTATAAGTCATCGTTCTTGATTTCGACATTGCGACGTCTGCAACTTTACTCTGCACAAGAAATAGGCTTCTTACCTCCGGTTTCCTTTTCTCGTGTTCAAACCACGATTTGTCCACAATTTTGCATGTGAGGCCGAGCGATTCCGGGAGATCGAGCAAAGTTTTTTTTGTCAATTTCGCAAAGTTCAGAGTCGAATTCTTACGGATCCGGTTGACAGACGCAAAATCGTTCAGAGCAGGTACTTGTCTGACTATCCATTCAAGTACTGTTATTTTTTAAAGCAGAGTTTTCTTGTAATTCCGAAGGCAGCTGGCATTTCCATTGTTTTAAAAATTATGCAACAGTCACATTTCAATACATTTCTAAGATAATAACGAGACGGCGAGCCCGTACGTGATAGATTTACTGCGGTCCATGTTCAAAGTTCAAATTGAAACCAAACGACATTTTTGCATATCGCGTCTTGTGTTGTAATTTTCCCTTTTTTTGAGCTCACTACTAGTCCAGACACAACACCCGGACCAAAGGTTTAGGGAGAGAAGAAATGTTCTACTTCTATCCCCATAAGTCACGTCCTGCGAACGAAAATTATGGGAAAAAAGGACTTCGTAGGTGGACACATTGTGGGAGTCACTTGGTATATCAAAAAAGGACAAAAAAAAAACAACAATCCATCCAGAAGCACAACCACAGTCCTTGTGGTTTTTGCATAAATGCAGATCCAGAGTGTAGACAGGACGAGAGAATATAGAAGGATTAAATGATGGCCACTGCTGCAATAAGAACAGCTATGGAAACGCATAAATGAGGTGCACAAAAGTTTGGTTTATCATTAAATGCTAGAATTTGCATTCAGGGCAGTTAGTTGGTGCAAGTTACGTTGTGGCTACATGAATGAGGGATATAAGGATAAATATTGTTGACAATAGGAATGGGAGCAATGTGGTTTGAGGGGTTTTCAATGAAAGATGTTGAATAGAAATTAATTGGACAAGTTTTAAGTGAACCCGTGCACAATAGAGCGGTTAAAATTGACATGAATTCAAGTTGAATGTATACACTGTGCAGAGTACATGAGTCATTGGAATGATAATTTTATAAAATTAAATAACAAAATAACTATTTACCTTGTTTTTTTCTGCAGGAACCTTTTTTCTGTCTTTTGTTTTGTATCCAATTAAAAACTTTACCAATGGACTGACACTTTTTTTTTAAATCTTCACTATAACCTTTTTGTTGGCACTTCACTTAATTCACTATTTATTACTTTAAACACTTTACATACTAACAGTAGGCGGAAGGCCTTTTAAAAAAGCTGGCATCTATCAAAATGGCACTAAACTTAACTTCGTTTTCCTTTAATTGATGACGCATGCCGGGGAGCTAGCTGCTGATATAATAGTTAGGACAATCGTTCATGAAAAAGGCGCGATATTTGCCGGCCCCCGCGGTGACATGAGCTGCATACGTGGGGGCCACAATGTTCTAGATTCGATAAGAGGTTCCTATGATTCCGATCGAACTCGTAACTACCTTTTGGGTAGTTCATGAATCATTCCGTTGTTTTGATGTTTAAATAAGTAGCCTTTGGGACCGTACAATATTGAGTGAAACATCGTTTTTGTATGTAGATAAGTAGAGGGTCCTTATTTATTCGTTTGAAGCTGGTACTTGATTATCTGAAAAGAAAATTGAGAGAATCAAAAACAGAAATCAAATGGCAAATTTTTAGAAAAAAAAGACAAGTCTTTTTTAGCTAAAGGAACCACGAAGGTCTGCCGGAAAAAATATGGCTTGATGAATGATTCCTCTTTTAGGATTGTAAGTGACTGATAAACTGGTTGATTTTGACTCCTTAAAGGACATACTTATAGTTTTTATCATGGGCATCGGAAACGATAGCAACGTGTCTGATGATTTGAACAAGGAGATCGCTTCATAAACTTACCGTCGTCTAGCAAAAGTGCGGCACGATAATCTTCACAAAAAAGAAGAAGTGTCATTTAAGTAGAACAAGCGAGATCTTTTATTCAAAACAAGCGGTCGCTGGCGAAATCGTTTGCCCATCTAGTCAAACAACGTTGCTCTTCGACGATAAGTAAAATAAATTTGATCAGAATTGAATATGCAACTTTCAAAGAGTGCACATCTCGTATATTTGGGCAAATACCTTTTGCAATATCAACAACGCATTCGAAATGCTTCCCTGTACCTGATAATATCAAAATATTTCTCTAATTTTTCGAAAGTGCATATTCAATTTAGCATTGCCTACTTAAATTACAACTGTCAGACTGAAATTTAGTCTGAATAAATTTTTAATTCATATTTTAACAATACTGTTACCGTCAAAAGAAAGTGTACACCACCAAATTTAAGTTTTCGAAAAGTAAAGTACTTCCTTTTAAAATAGGTATGTAATTTTTGATGGTGATTTATTTTCAATAAACTGATACAATATACTAAAGAAAAGATGTAAAAAAATGTATAATTTTTTCTTCATTTTTATGACATACAAAAAATGTATAGCTTGCCACACATACTCTTTAAAGCTCTGCTTATTGGGAAAAAACGTTTGCCTTTTTTTCAAGAGACTGCCGGTTGGTGATCAATGTGCTATTGTGAGTGAAGTTCGCAAAATTCCAGCGGTTAGTTCAGTCAAGATTGCTGAAAACAATACCCAATCTTCTGGAGTCAACGTAAGTTCGAGCACGGTTCGTCAGAACCTCCATGGTAATTGGCATGGCAGAGTCCCTCGCAAAAATTTACTTTCGGAAAAAACCGAAAGCGAGGATAATCTCTATGCCGAGAAATGTAAAAGAGAAACATTTTTATTCTGGCGGAATATTTTCAAGAAAACCGCGACAAAAACAGAATATGAAGAACAAAATGAAAATGCAATCCGCAGACCTAAACGCTGTCGAGCAATTGTGGGAATATCTAGATAAACAGTTCCGAAAGAGTTACATAAGTCAATTCTTGTTGAAGAGTGGCAAATTTGGAGTCAATGCTAAGACGCACAGATGACGTCCTTAACGGGAAAAGTAGACCAGAGGAAGTACTAGCTTTAAGTTTTCTGCTTTAATTGGAAAATGTACACTTTTTCTTGACGTCATGAAAATGAAGAATTTTTAGAAAAATATTTTATGCTAAAATGTTTATGTCAATTCATTTTAGCATTTTACTTAAAAATTGAATCAACTTGCTTGAATAAGGTTTCAAATATCAAGTTTATAGTTCCAAACTTTTTGACATTGCTTTTGGTTATGTGCTTATAACTGGTAAGAACACTATAGTAAGGGCTTTTTAGCGATGTTCCTTGAATATTATATTTTGCTTTGGATAGACCTAAATCCAAAGCAGCACCCACAATGCCTCGCAGGATCTAATTTTGTATACCCGCAGTTGCTCTTATTGCAACTTGTGTTATTTTAGAGACTGAACTGATAATTCTTCTTCAGTAGAAATATTTTTAGCCGCGATTGATAATTTCTGCGTTTTAGCATATGTTGTACGCACTTCAACTAGTTTTCTCGGTCTGCCTATGCTATCTTCTCGGATTGAGATGTGCTTGAAAAATCCTTTGCTTCACTTAATGTAGTAATATCCATGGAAAACTTTCTTAAGCTAATCTTGATCCTTCACAATTTATTTCAGAGGATCCATTTGACTTTAATATTTTCATATATATTCTCGTTAGAAGCTTCAATAATTAAATTGAAAAGGATCTCATATTAATCATTCCATGTTTCACTATTTTGCACAGTTTTTGTTCACATGCAACTAAGTTTGTGAACTGATGCCTCCGGATCAGTGATGCAGAATATAAAGTAATTTTTTTTTTATTACTTAATGCAGGCATACAATGTAACTAATCAGGGCATCCCAATTTTTTCAGCAGTATAACCAAGCAGCGGTTTTTTATTTCGCGAGCAATTTTCAAAGATGAATATCCTCAAATGCCTATTCTGTGCAAAATAAAAATAAACTCTCCATAAAAACAAGTTCCATAATAAAAATGTTTCAATCAATCCCATAGATTTCAAAATAAACACACTTAATTTTTTTTTATTCATAAAATAGAGTGTTAAAAACAGTTTATAAGAATAAAAAAAAACGTAAACTATTTTTTTCGTCCATTTTTTATTTCTTAGTGTACTTAGAGTACTTTAAATAAAAAATTGTAATTTGCTTATCAGATTTAAGAATTTTTCACCGCAGCAAATTTTTTTTTTTCAGAAAATTTTAATCATCCCACTTTGAGACACTTTTTCCCTTCTTAACAAAGTGTCCGAAAAAATAATATTTAAAATCGCCAATCGCCCCACTTAAGACCATAGTTATGAATTATTTATAGAAAGTTAATGATTGACTTTTCAGAAGATTCATCGGCCCATTATTAATAAATATTTGTATGAGTGAATCTGAACAATTCGATGGTCCACTCAAACACACATACAAAATTTCATCAAAATCAAAGCATACGTTTTAGGAAGAGTTCAGTGACTAATACACGTACAGAAGAATTTTATGTATAAAGAGATACGTCGTCGCAGATATTTTGATAGATCTTTTTAGGCTCTACCGCTAAGAAAGGCCCATCTAAAGGTGAAAGGACTTTTAAAATCAAATGAGCACTTCCGAAGCAGTTAGCCTCTTAATTATATTAGCGCAGCAAATAATTGCAAAAACCGAATTTTTTGTATTATTGGCTCGTTAATTTTAGGGTATTACATGGGAATACCACCAGTCCAAAAGTATCCATCACTTTTTCCAACAAAGTCGGTCTTATTTCGACTATAAAGCGACAAGTTATAAATTGAACCTGGTTAATTGGCATACGAAGTCCAAAAGAATATGAAATCACGTGACTTGAGCTATGTTGTCTTTATCTAAAGATGTGAGAAAAGAGCCAATTATGCAGCAAGCACTGACCCTTTTGAAATATCGTGCGGAAAGAGAGCGCTCACTCCAAAAAAAATTTAATTTTGCGACTAAGCCAGACACGAACCTCATCAATCGAGGTGATTTGAAAGTAAAATTTCGCATTGACTTCAACCCACTCGCCGAAAGTACGACTCAAGAATCAAACGATGCTTAGAAGCTGGCCCAAATGTTATGACAAACGCATGACTTATAAAATTTTAGATCCTCTATGATTCGCTTGTTTTCAACATCTTTTTTATGTCTTTATTCATACACACTCCAAAATACATTGATGGATGGTTGGAATTCCTTGGAACAATATACCCTTCAGTACTCATGCGATCATGATGAAAAGCCATCAAAGTTCCTATACATCGCAACAATTCCTTCCATAATTGCCAAAGATCTACATAATGACAATTCTAAAAACAGATTCATCCATGGAATCACTCGTTCCATAGTGTAATTCATTTGCCAACTGCGACCAACCGAATCAGACCTGAGATCCGAAGAATTCAAATCCCTTTAGGGAACAACATTGTTGCAAGGAATGTTCACCCGGGCACAGGCCACAAAAAAAAAGAAAGAAATGAAAACAAGACACCGCGGAGCTGGTTACAATGAAGGCAGCTTGCCACAACACCAGAACACCAGACGCACGAAAAAAGACCGCTCGCATTTATTAATCTGTCCAACTGTCTGCTGAATGCACTTCATTGTGCGCTTTGGATATAAAATGCAAGCTAAATTTTCTTTGCGATGAAGTTCTATATCCCCAGAAAAATTATCCACCGTTTTGAAAATGTGTATTTCCTCCTCGGCGGAGAGTGGTATGAGTCTGATTGTGAGCATAAGACTCGACACAGTCCCATTTGAGGCCAAAAATCAAGTTGTTCGTAACACTGTAACATCTATTGTATGATAGAACTGCCAAAATCCAGCACATGCCTCGAATAGTTCGGAGGTTTTCAGCCGTGTTCCTCTCGAGGACTTGGAATCCCGGAAGGCACGCTTGTTTGACGCAAATCAGCTTTAAACGTCCTTGCATTATACTAGGCGATATTCATCGAGGATAACCTTCGATAACGAGGATCGCGCCGGCAAGCATACAAATGAATGCAAACTTAAAAGACAAAAAGTAATCAAGGGTGAATAAATAAGTTAAAAATGCGTAAAGTAAATTTAAATAGAAGACATATTTCGATGAAATTTTTATATCAGTATTGACTTCGATATCGCCGTAATAAATGTGATGTAACATGATTCAAATGTCCTTCCAGGAAGTTCTTGTGCGACTCGTGATTTTCGACACTTATCGAGCTATAAGAAGAATATTAGTTTTGAAAGCGTCAAGAGTTTGCGGACAGTCTCCACAAACGAGTCCCGTGAAAAGTAATTCGAACGCCACAAATCACAAGATTTTGAAGGATAATTCACATCATCAAAACGAAATATAAATCGCCCAAAAAAAACGAAACATTTCGTGTTGGGCGAGATGTGGCACCGTTTTATTGAAGCCACATATCTACTTGTGGATTAACATTTGGCTATTGCTTGTGCCGTTGACGGTAAAACCTTCCTTAAGAAGTTTGGACTCATATGAGAAAATTTGCTTTGTTAACGTATCACCGAGTAAGTCATCCAAACGCAGTAAAGTGAGATGCAAATCTTAATGTAGGTCCTGTGCTCGCCGTAAAATCATACATATTTTCTGTAAAGCACGCAGAGCCAGTCTCTTCGGATTTTTGATATTTTCAACTATGAAATATTACGCTAATCGTACCTTCTAAATAATTTTTCCACGTTCAGCAATTGTTAAACGATCCATTTTGTAAAATGGCAAACCCCAAGTCAAACTACTGCTGTCTCCAACATAAACTTTGGTCAGCGTCCAAGCCCATTAGTTTCTATTCCATTAAATCAATTGGATCATTTGAAAGAAGCCATGTTCAGATGAATTCGGTTTTCGAATCGGGTACGGTCCCCTTTTTCAGTTGAGGTTAAATTAAATTGAATATCATTGGAAGTCTAGCGATATCTTTGTCGTGTTCCGTATAGTTCTTAGTTTGTGTTGGCAAAAGCTGGTTTGTGAGGCTGATATCATTGCCTCTGCTATTAAGACATACACAGCACAGAGACAATGCAATCTTCAAAGTGATGACGCAAAAAGAATGACTTGAAATATTAAATACTGTGAACTGAATGAATGCAAAAAAGGGACACAACAATTTTTCTACCCATATATATCTCCTTTCGATCTGAGTAAAATGCAAAACAAGGTTAGTCGTGATACATTAAGAGTGAAAAATTGTGAATAAGTGAAGGGTGAACTTCACACGAAGGGTTCGGCGTGTGAATGTATGATCGAGTATGCAAAACAAAGTCAAAGCTTGATATCGATTTACTTGATAGAACTTAATAGTAATTCTCATAAAAACAAGAAGTCCGAGATAGGAAATAAAAGAGTTCAAACAAACGATACGATTGAAAGATTATTTGATTATTTGACTGTTAAAATTTGTGAAAATGTGCCGAGTGAAAATCCGTTGATGAACGTCAAATTGTGGTGGAGTTAGAGCGAACCTCACTTTCAACCTCACAACCGTGTACGTATTTTGTTATCGCAAATATTCTGCCACGAAAACAAAATACTTTCATATGGATTTGACACTTTGTTTGGTTTGGTAGAAACATTTTGACATTCGATCCACAAGTTGCGAAATGTTTTCTTCGTTTGTTCTTATTGGAATTCGAGCTTTTACGTTGTGTTGGTTGGATGAAATGATTGCATACTTTAAAAGGTTGTGAAGTTGCCTCATGACTCATTGTCTACTGGTGTTGAGTTGTGATTTTATGAAACTTTTTCTGTGTATTGCGACCCCCATTTATTTCTAACTTAATATCATTTTCATTATTTGTTATTTTAGCGACAATTGCATTATATCTTCTGAAGAAATTTCAAGTTTAGGAGATTCAGCTCTGTTACAGACGGACGAACGGACAGTGGAGGCTTAGTAATAGGATTCCTTTGGTACGGAACCCTTAAAAGGAAAACAAGTAATGAAAATTCTCTAGCTCACTAATAAACATAACACAATAATAATAATAACATAACTAATAATCGTCTAAGGAAAAATCGTCTAAAAACGCTCCACTAAGAATACTTTTTTTTATGTTCAGATGTTTAACTTACTTGTATTTGAACACCTTTCCAACTGCCATATCCTTGCTTAATTCTTGATAACATGAAAAATTTTTTTTTTAAAAAACACTTTCCGGTTTTTGAAATTTTAGCAATTATAATCTACCCCAAAAAATTAAAAGACAACAACACGAAAACGATCAACTCAACGGTATTCAACGTGAATGTACGGCAGCATTCCCAATCGTACGATTATTTTTAGCTGCGTTCGTATTTGAATCTTTCGAAAAACGCTACGCAAAAATCCACTCGAAAAACAGTTCCAATGTATTCACGGATAATTTGTCAAGCGTTTACAGGCACTCGCACGCGGGATTCGACAGCAGAAATGTCAAACAGATGCGCAAATTCAAATCCAATCGATATTGGTTGATAGACAGCTACGCTACGATACGATTACTCGAATAAATAGGACGCGAGAAAAGCGGTACTAAGTATACGTGAGGCAACCTCGAGTATCTAACGCGCCGTGTCAAACAACAATTTCACACACGGCACTTGGGAATTTGCGAATTGATTCTCCCTTTTTTCCGATTCGAAAACGGTCACTGCAATGGACCTTGTGGAATGCGCGTGAATAACGATTGTGACGTATAAAGAGCACAGGATGAATTTTTACGAACTCGAATCAAAATGTTTCAAAAATAGAAAACAAATGAAACATTATGAAAAATATGCGTATTTACGCGCGCGATTGTCATCCCACTGTCGTGAACGCACTCCAGCCAACTACTGCCTTCGGGCGCAATAGACCACGCGCTATGAATTGCGAGCGTTTCTATTTAAATAAGTAAAGTGAAAAATCTTCACTGTGATCAAATCGGAAAACTGTGAAAAGACCAAAATAAGTTTATCGTTGTTGTCGCATTCGTGTCCTCATTGTCGCTCGAGCTGCAGTCGGAATGAGTCTTGTTGTAATGCCTCGCAAGGAACTATTTCGAAATGGAAAGTATGAATTGAGAATTAGGGACGTTTTCCATTGTCACACTTTCATCCATAAGTTTTCGGACAAAACTATTTTTTCCAAATGATTGAAAAAAGTTAAAGAAACAAAACCTCGAAGGTTTTCGAAAAAGGACTAGAATTCTGCATATTTTCGAAACTCTTCTGCAGGAGATTATTTTCCAGAAGTACAAGTGTGGAAATATAAAATTTAAGTAAATATATAATCGAAATGCAAAAGCAACCATCTACACGGGACTTCTTCCTTCTTGTTGTCTTCTTTAAAATAAATTTTGCTTTTACTAATGGAGTTTTGCATTTTCTGCAGTTTTTTGAGTGAGATTTTGCAACAACACTCACTACATCGAAGCAAACATAGCGTTTCTAAGGTCTAATCTGTTTTTTTCTATCTGTTTATCAAATTTGAACGTACTGTCCAAGTCCTCCAAGGTACTTTTATCTGTCAATGACTTCGACCTTTTCAACAACTGTTTGAGGACAAGATCTGTTTTAAAGTTCAAAGCCGGGAAGTTCGTCTGGCATTTTTTACAGCAAAACTTAGTGATTGACCAGCCCTAACAGCTGTAAACAGAAGGCTCCTAAGACCATTCGGGGTCGCACATGGTGACTTCATTGAACTCGTCTTTCATTATATCGAGCGCCACTTCCAAAGCTTCGTAGGTAATCACGATTGCTGTGTCGTTCGCATATGTTAATAAATTCATATTTGTAAAGAATGAAAAGAATTGGCACAAGTTTGCAGCCTTGAGGAACTTCATATTTGATACGTTAATCTCCATGGGCTTTGAATCTAAAATGATGTGCAGAGTAGGCAAGACAAGTTGGTGTAGTCTTGATGAAAGGAATCAAAAGCTTAACTGTTATCTCAATCAGAAACTTATAAAGGGAGTTTTGTTCACTAAGGCTTTGGTTGGTTACATCAAAGCGTTTGATTTGTACTTTTGCTCCTTTTGAGTTCTAAATGATTTTGCCGCCTTACTACAATAAATAAATAATAAATTAGTAGCGCTCTTGGCCTTAGGTCTTGAAGGCCTTTCTTCTCCGTTTGTGTGTGCGTCTTACATTTTTCGCAAATGGCGGGGCTTAGACCAACAGTTTTTAGCCGACTCTGAATGGCCCCAGAAGTTTTTTTCATGACAGTGGAAATCCGACCGCTGTCGCTTCGGATTCAAACTTCTAACAGGAAGGACAAACTGCTCTAGAATATGGTGATTTTGTCAGTCTTATGTTATGGAGCCGAATGTTGAACGTTAAGCAAAGTAGCTGAGCAAAAATTGGGATCCTTCAAAATAAAAATCCTTCTTCCGATATTTGGCCCTCCGAACTGTTTAAAGACGTGGATAAAGTCCGAAAGGCAAAAATCCTTCGACTTCACTAGCTCGGCCACATCGAAAGAATGAACAAAAATGCTCCTGTCAAAGGAATCTTCATATCCAAGCAACCAGGTTCAAGAGGAACGGGAAGACCGCACCACCGCACCGCACTCTGGAAAGCTTGGTCCAACCAACTGGAAGGAGCGTTCTCAGGACCGTCAGGTAAGGAGGGCAGTTCTGTGTCGGGTACTGATCCCTCCAGGATCTCTGGCCTCCTAAGTAAGTAAAAACATAAGTTCACAAACTGCATGTAAAGAACTTTAAAGGACCCGCCTTTTTCGAACTGCAAAATTATATTTCACTTCTGCCACCAATGGGTCCTTAAACTTCAATCAAATAACCTCCAATGGGAAGGTTGAAATAAAAGGAATAGAATGATTGTATGGAAAAGGCCATACTCCGGTTGCTTTTGAACATAAAGCCTTAAATACTTGAATCAAAAAGTAGCGTTGACTTTTAAGGTCCTTAAGAGAAATGGAACCTATTTATAAACCTCAAAACAAGAGGACCAGATCCACAGCTTACTGCTCCAGAGTTTATTAGTTCCCACTCAAAGCAGATTTCGGTTACAATAATAAAAAGCCGTCACATGCGAATCGAACCTGCACAGGAAGGGTTCCATATATACACAGTGGTATGCGGCTTGTTTGACATGGATCCACAGAAATGCCAGTCACTGATGACGAACACTACTTGAAGCTCTTTCAGTGACACGTGGATCAAGTAAAACAAAAAGGAACTTTTGAATTAATAGTCTGCCTAAGCACCGAACACGAGCAAATAGAGCTACCTAGAAGCAAACTTGATATTGAGGTTAGAAAAGAGTGTCCAACATCGAAAGCCAAACTTAAGTAGAGGTGAACTTTTGGACGAAAAAGAGGGCATTACTACCTAATTATTTTCCATTTTCCATTTACATCTTTAGAATTTCGCACACAAAGGGAGCCAGTTGCAATTTTCTAGAATATTTTCTACTATGACCGCTATGAAAACAAATAAATAAAAAGTTAGGAAAACAAAAAACGTATTTTTTTTAAATCGCAACTATTTGTTTTCCCAAAAAGAAGCAAATTAAATATTACATTAATTTAACACGCAAATCAATTGCGGCAAGGAATCTAGGTACGGTGGTACGGAACCCTTCATGTGCATGTTCGCGTTCGACTCGGTCTTTGCCGCTTACATATTTTAAATTGACGTGTACCTTATGGTGAACTAGGGAAGATCTATGAAAGCTATGACTTTTAATAGAAAAAGCTCTGCTTAATCGGTTGGTCAGAAGGCCTAAGACCGCATCTTCTTCCTTAGGTGAACTAAGAATCTGTAAAGTTCATTTATCAATTTCTCAGGAGGTTGTTGTTGAGAAAAGTTCACTTTTAACACCAGGAAAGCCCCAAATTCTTCTTCAGATGCATCTTTTCCACAGGCAGTTCACAGAATCTACTGATTGATTGTTCCCCCTCTTCTAGCCAAATAAGTGCCTCACTTTAACTACATTTAAAACTGATATCAGACTTTTCTGACTCTCGAGGCAACCCTCATTCCAAAAACTGGAGCATCCATCCCATCACACCACAATTGGCTAATATTACATCGCGGCAATTTCATGAACAACACCTCTGAACTCAAGGATCGATTCTTAATCAAAAGCGTTCCCACCACATCGGCATTCAATCTTCTTTCGTCTACTATACCCGAGGCCATTTTTCACCTTCCAACAATTGACAATGCATCAACGAAAAAAAAGGAATCCTAAAGCTACTACACTATGACAACCGTCGTCGTTGTCGTCGCATCGATTGTCTCTAATTCAATTCGCAGTCGTAAAATGTGAAATACCTTATGAGGGAAACTCCTCCAAGGATTTCCAACGCTCTCGTCATTGTGTTCTGCCTTCTTCCCATACATTCAGACATGAATTCGATGCGAAAGACGATTCAAGTCAATTTTTCAGATCCACTCGATTCCCGCAGTCTCGTGTGTTCTGCTATGTCCTTTTTGTGCAGAGTTTCAATGTAATTTGTTTCGAGGAGACAAATTATTGCAGTCATTGTCGGTTATCCTGAAAGTCAATATCTGAAATCAGGTGAAGCAGGACGAAAGTGAATCCTTTTAAAATGCACTCACCTCTCCTAGATGAACGATTAGCAAGGTCGGATTTGAGAGACTTTATCTCATCATTATCGTTATCGCTTCTTAACAAAAAAATAATTAATGAAGAAAGAGGCGAAGGATGCAGATAAATGGCATAATCCCTGCCATTCAATTTGACGGAACCAAAATAATTATCTGGTCTCATATCAATTTCACAGGACATTAGCAGTGACAGGCGCAGCGGTGAAGCCAGGGTTTTAGTGGTTGCAATGATGGTGACATTAGCCGCCATTACAAGGAGGAGGATTCCTCCTTGGGATGGCATAAAACTCTGTAATGATGTTATTAACCAACCGTCAGATGGAACTGGTCCCATAAGACTGCTACTTGAGACAATGTTTTTTTTTTATTTTTTTTTATTTTTACTTACCGCAAAGGAATATTCTCAAGGACTGAGGGTAGTGCATCATTATCAAAGGAAAATTTCTTCCAAGACGATGGTATTCGCAGAGATTTGGAAATTTATTACAAGGGACGGAGTTATGATATTTGAGGCGCCTTTTCAAAGAAAGGGCGCCTGAATGAATGGAGATAAATAAATGTGAGTATTATCACTCTAACTAAACTTTTATAAATAGCAGATTATTGTAAGGAGGGGAAGAACATCAGAACAGGTTTATCTCCTATTTGAACCCCATGACACTTATACTGCACGAATGCTAAGATCTTTTCTTAATTTTCATAAAAGGCGAAATAATATCACATCGAAACATGAGCATGTTTCTTAGACGTTAATTGAAACGCTCATCAGATGTTCCATTTGGGAGCGGAATCCGTAAAATACAAGGCATCTTCCAGATTCTTTGGCTATTTTCTAGAAAAACACGCAGATCATTTTTGGTGCTCCAAAGCCGTCTGCATCGTTTTAATATTACGGTGGTTCTTAAAAACGATCTTTGTGGAGCTACAGAGAGAAAATGTTTATCCAGCGCTGTGAGGAAAAGGCTCGCGAAGGCTGGAGCACACAAGCCACTGCTGAAGGCAGATTTTTGCATGCATTTACAGATGACCCCCAAATGATGTGTGGGGATGCTTCTGTGAAGATAAAAGAGCAATTACTTAGCCGGATCTGGAACACCATTCCTTGATCATAATGCATTTTTCTGTATCTATTGATCTTTCAACTTTTTGTTTCCGTGACCGAGTGTGAAAAATGTAAGCACTCATAATGCATCATGAAACAATTGAAACAGCATAAGAAACATAACCTCATTAAAAAATACTTAGTCATTCATACGTGGCATCTTCGGTCACAGCAGCGATTGCCTCGTCGAATAAAAGCTTTCAGTGACCTCTCGGGGCCCTTAATATTTTTTATGTGCTGAAGGTCTGTACAAATATTCAAGTGCTTGAACATCTGTGCCGCATTATTCCGTAAAATAATAACCACGAATATTTCGCAATCGTAATGAGTATAGCCATGAATAGCTCATGGAAGTATTGCCTGAATCTGACCATTTGCCAAACCGACATTTGTCGGGTGATAATTTTTGGGCCACCTTAAACATTCTTCAGATCCTCAGAAGCTGTAGATACAAAGTCAAGTAAGGACTATATCCAGTGCATAAAATCTTCAAGTCAGTTGTGAGAAGAGGATTTTCACAACTTGGTCAAGAGCTTCCCAAAAAAAGAGCTTTTGTTTGTTTGGCGGAAATTTTAAGTTGAGAAGTCATATGAAGAAGATATTTGAGATACGGAGGAAAGGATGAACAAAAACTAAAAAGGGATGTCCGGGGGTTTCCAAGTTTAATTATGTAATCTGGACACAGAAAGAAGGCAAGTTACCTCTTTAACATCTGTAAATTTGGTCCGGTCAGGTCTGTCAGTTCTGTCAACGAAATACATTTTGATTTCTATATAAAGATGGAAGGGTCGTGACTCATTATGACTCATAATAAACCACGTGAAAGAAACGTTTTCCCTTTGCTAAAGCAAAGAAGATGCCCTGAGTACAATACTTCCACTTGATAAGACCAAGCTTCCTGGAACTACCGCAGAGTAGTAGTATAAGCTGTACTAAGATGTGTTTTTAGTCCAAAAAGCCAAAACACGTCACGTCGACATCACTTGAAATTGAGCCAGCACGGAGAACCTCGAATCATGGTCCGAATCTTCGGAGACATGACTGATAACAATGATGGCGTAAGCATTAAAGTTATACGATTAAAATACTGCAAATTGGGCGAATGCAAATACGTCCGTATCATACTCGTATTAAACGTCCTGTAGTTACGAAGGTGGACCAAAGTTTCCAACTAATGCATTACCCTTCCTCCCCGTTTTTCTGCTCACTTATCCCTTCAGGCGCTTTTAAAATTCCAGGCCGCTCACGTTCAATTTCGACTGCAATGCCAATTTGGTCGTTTATCATAACGTGTCCTTTTTTAAGGACCTATTTCTTTTTCCTCTTTCTTTTCAAGTCTACTCCTTGACTGATTTTTTGGTGTTGTTCTTAACGCTGTTTGTCAGATGTGCCCGCTGAAAACGAGACATCACGAGCGCAGTCACAAAAATCCTCTTTAACTTTAAAACGTTACGTCTACACAAGCACACTCCATTCTCTGCCAGGCAGTTTTTTCGTCCTTCTTCGTTCTCTTCAAATATGTACATTTTCCTTGGCAGAATAGTCATCATTTTTTTAAACTTATTTTTTAGTCCTTTCTTTCGGGTGGTTATTTGCGCTCCTTTTCTGTTGTATCTCATTTAGAATCTTGCCTTTGTTGTTGAGGACTTGGAGCAGACGGCTGAGTGGCATACACCACTCACTTGTCATCGACGTTCAAAAATCCACCCGCCGCCGTCATGGAAACATTGCAGGTTCCCAATATATTATAAAATTAATTTATTTGTAATCATGGTAAGACGATTACGATAATTTGGTAGCAGATGTTTGGAATCGATTAAGAATGAAGTGGCATATCCTCCCGACATGCTTGCTGCTCTGCAGTTAAGAGATATCCCGAGCGTCGTCTTCCACACATACCATATCCACACTTTGTGCAGTTTTAGACTGAATTAACTGGGCGGGCAAATCCTTTGTTGGGTATTTTCATCTCGTTTCAGTTCCCATTAACAGGACACTGTATGTGCTAAAGCGATTGTGTGACGGTGAACACCTTTTGAAGGTCGATGGAAAGTCGGAGGACGAAGACTGAGTGCATCAACAGCAAATACTTTAAGAGGGCGTTGCATTCTTGTCCTTCAACAAGGACACAGTAGCCCTGTTGTACACAGCGACTGCTGATCGGAGTGCATTATTTTCAAAGTTGAAGGAATTCAGTGCACTCTCTCGCATTAGCAATCGGTTCGTTGGCAGCACATGAATTGGAAAAGTGACGTGTGGCTTGATGGAGACTGATAGTGGTTGATAGCGTGTATACAATCGATGTGGATGGGGATGGATTTGTAGTTTATTCTTCCAAATCAATAGGTTTCGGAGCATAATGATGGTGATATAATGTGTTGCGATAAGCGTTGATAAAAAGGATTCCACTCGACTGATTGGAGGTGTTACTTGACTACTGCATTCTTGTTGGTCGAAAGTAACGAAAAAATATCCAGACGAGGTACGGCCAAAATAAATAAAAAGAGGACTTCAATTGAATTCTTTCACTGTGAAAAAAATTCTCCGCTATGAAGTGAATATGGCACCCTTAAAAAAATATTCCATGAATACTGTTTTGCCATTCCAATCTTTGCAACACCAATTATCTATTAAGCATTGAAATCATTGCGCTGATTGCATTCAAATATGTGAAGTTATTTAGATTTTCGAATTCTTTTGCATTTTTTTGCACTCATTTAATTGAATTGATAAAAAAGACTCAATGAAATCTCAACATTCAATAGTTCTGGAATAAAGTCAAGTTCGTGGGGCTAATATGATAATAATTCTTTAAGTTTTAGCCGAAATGTACTTATGTGGCTCCATATCTCTACATACATCATTGAAAGTCCTTATGACTCTCGACATAGGCTCATTTTAGCCACATGGATCTTTTTACAAAAAATTCAATGTTTTCGGTACCAGTCGAGATTTGACGCGCTTGAGGACCAAAGCATCCTTCAAAATGGTATTGACTGAGCCTTTCGATAAGCCAACTTCATCAGCAAGGTCTCTAATCGTTAATCGATGGTTTTTCACACAAAATCTTTGATTTGTTGGATGTGAGCTTCATCGGTTGAGGTTGATGGACGCCCAGAACGCTCTTCGTCTTCGACACGTTCACGGCCGGCTTGGAAATCACTATACCACTTGTAAACATTCTTTTTAGACAAAGCCTCATTATCAAAGGCTTTCTGCACCATCCTCAACGTATCCGCAGCAGAAAATTGATTCCGCAAACAAAATTTAATGCAAATTCTTTGCTCAATAAATTTCGACATCGCAAAAAACAAAAAACTCACTTTTAGCAGCTCACAAAACGACGCGTATCTCAAACACTATGAATATATTTT
Organism: Orthonevra nobilis; assembly: GCA_963555765.1. Classification (NCBI taxonomy): domain Eukaryota; kingdom Metazoa; phylum Arthropoda; class Insecta; order Diptera; family Syrphidae; genus Orthonevra; species Orthonevra nobilis. The sequence goes on along the minus strand of OY743225.1, from coordinate 120,049,877 downwards.
GACATGAAATTTCACATAGATGTCACTGACAGTACTACCAACCTAAAAAGAAAGAACAATTTCCAAATCCTTCGACGCGCGCAGTTTAAATTCATATGTCACCTTATTTTTTTGACACAGTAGTAAATGTACACCATAGCCCGCAAATGTGGACTCTCAATGTCTTACCAGTACAGCTCACGCACAAAAGTTAAATCTTGCATTAAACTTCTAGACTCCAACGAATTCATACGATGCAGGAGGCACCTGGCTCTAAAGTCTGGCAAAGTCTTGGACTGAGCTTACTTTAAAAAAATTTTTGAGATCGTCTTCATAAGGCAGACAATAACAATGCTTGATAACTTCAACGATATCGGTAATGAGAATAATTTAAAGTAATGGCCCAATATGTGCGCCTTGGGCGACCCAGAAAAGCATTTAATTGATCTCGATAATGATCTGAGTTCTACCAATTAAAAGGACGAAATCCATTTAAGGGTGATTGGTTAAAAACCAAAACTTTCGAGTTTCTTCAGGAGAATTCTATGATTAACAGAATCAAAGGCTCAATAAAAGTCAGTATAAATAATATCGACTTGATATTTTAATCTCGAGTTGGTTTTTTTTACCAAACCTTCGAAAAGCTTAGGAATCGCTGATTGCTTAAAAATCCCTCTGTACTTCTCAACGTTATTTTTGATCCGATTTGAAAACTGGAACCAAAAGGTCAGACCTCCATTTATGAAGAAATGTGCCGTTAGCCGCCCTCAAAACTGTGTCGTTTAAGTCGCATGATGTTACAACCTGGAAGGCTGTATTCAACGAAATTATTCGAGCAAGCGCAACTTCAAAGTCCCATCATTTTTTCATTTCTAGAGACACTTCAATGATTCTTTCAAGCTTTTATTAAATATTACTTAAATTTGAAAATAATTATTAAAAAAAAATGTAAACCTTCTCCATTGTGCAGTCCTAATGCAATCGGAGAATTTGATATCGACTTATTTGCATTCGCTCAATTCGCAGGATTTTTTTTGTTTGGAATTAGTAAGTGTACCAACAAGTGCATTTTTTCTTGTTTGCTTTTTGAATTTTAGTATGAATCCACAATCAAAGCAGAGTTAACTTGGTTCCAACAGTAAATTAGTCCAGGAGGTAATAGCAACTTTTTCGTCTTCCAAAAGAAGCACGCCTTGAGCAGGCTCACAAGAAGTTGATGAACTTCTTGGTGCAGGCCACTGAGTTTGGACTTTGGAGGAACAATTTTAACAAGTTTTAATTGCCGGTTTCTTTCTACTTGATTGTTTCTCCTGTTGTGTCCTTTTGAAGCTCCGCTGTTCCACTCACTATTTTGCAATCTGGCGGAAAGCCAAAACCTCTGAGCTGAGCTTCTGTATTCGTCCCAAGATCACGACCAATCTAAGCATACATTAATGATGGGGTGCATTTGTTTTTGCGGTGTATATTTGCAATAGTAGAGGGTGGTTCATCAATTGATATATTTTTGGCACGTAGCCAAGTCCGAATCCTTAATTTCTGGTAAAAAAAAAATTGGCTATCCTGACTCCTTGAAGGCCAATAAAGCTGCCACTCCAAAAACAACACTCAGTAGTCCCAAGTCACATATTGCGTTGGTCCCTCAGTGACTAGATGTTGATCTTCCAAGCGGCATGTAAAGCAATTTTTCCTGTTAACGTAACTGCCGGGATGGAAATGCGACTCTTGTAACAAGATTTTGTGCGAAAAATGGTTGTCAATTTTAATTTGCTCTCAGGCCTCAACAGCGTCAAAGTAGCTGTGTTAATTTTATCAGTTGTCTGACTTAAAAATAAGAAGCCAACCGATGGCCCATCCTATACTATTGCTTAAGCTTGTTATTAATTATGTTTGATTTCACTCCTTCAACTTGGGAAGGGAGGATCTTGCCCCTCGTTTTTGAGTTAAAAAGTTCAAAGAAAACTTTCCTGTCAAAGTGCAAGAATGGAATCAAAGTTCTGAAAATTAATGGAGTGAGTGACGACAGATCTCCTAACTCGAATTCAACAAAGTTAATCACGGCTGAGTGCAAATTGCAGATTTTCTTTGTTTGCAAAAATAGTAGTTTTTTTTCTTCCTGATTTAAGACGCAGCCGCTGCCAAATGGATGGAAATCGTCTCCATCATTTCTTTTTTTTTAATTTTATTACTTCTTCTGAGGCGAGAGTTTAGAATTTCACCTGCATAATTCCCCGGTAACTGAAGGGCAATAAATTCACTCGATTCTTACTTCATCCACAGCGAGATGCATAGTCAGAGTATACATAGTTATCCATTCCTTTAAGGGTTCCTTTGGAGACGTTGAATTTCTTTGTCCTTCAAATGCACTCTGGTTGGGGTTTTATAAATTTTCGCATCGCAAGCACACCAATGCCCGCAGAGTACGCAAAGTCCTCCAAACGTCCTTTTTATTCGCAACTGACTCTCATTATACCCCCTGCACTGGAGTATTGCAAGTGACGTTTGACTTGGTCCCACTGTCTATCGTTATAATCGTCCTGGCATTTGGAATGTATTTCGTAAACGGTTTTTTCCACCTTCTCGTAAGATTTGTTATTGAACTTTTCCCTCGCGTTCCTTGGAAAATTCGCACATAATAATCCGAGTCCTTTTTCGATTCTTTTGCCATAAAATTCTGCGCGCTTGATGGAATTACCCTTTTTAACCTTTAACTGCGGGTTGCGACATTTGTGCGAATTAGTTTCAAAGCATGGTTGACTTTGGTCGCTCTTGGAGATAGTCGACATTTTTTAATCGGATGATGGCACTGCACTTTTTATGGTTACAATAAACTCTCCAGGATATGTTGAAGGGTCTAATTAGATGCATCTTGCATACTCAGTACAGAAGCACGTAAAAGAATTGGAGGAGCTTATTTTAGGGAACCGTGGGAATCTTTGTAATGAAGTTAAGTATCAGTTTCGTTTCGCAAAATTGTTAAAATTAAAGATTTTGTTGACACGAAAGTTCATAATACTTTTCAAAGCCACTTTGCGTTTTCAGAAGCTTTCATATGTGGGGCCATCTGTTGCTTTCATTTTGAAACAGATGTTTTTTGACTGATTTTTTCGGCTCTTATGCACTTAAGAAAAGGATGAAGAAAAACAAATAGAACACCAAGAGCAACTGGTGTACGCAAGCTTAATCAGAAAGTTTATGGGACTGGTTTACTGATTGACTGATTGAACAAATTCCCGTTTCCCCTTTCTCTCTAGATAGGCGGATTTTCATTTTGGTGGCTACGTAAACTAGAAAACCAAAGTTTTTGGAGCCCGGAAAATTCAATAGTCATTAAGAGGCCATGATAACAAATTATCCTTCCTTTGAACAGAAATTGCGGATTCGAATTGGCTCAGCTGTAGTTCCAGTGAGATAGGCTTATGTGTCAAAAAATTGCGCATTGAGGCACTTTGATGATGTAATTTGGCCACCACGATGCTACGATTTGGGGCTGATGGATTTTTTTGTTCTATATTTTTGAAACAAAATATGATAAAGATTACTACTATGCCTAAAGTCGTCTTCTCCGCTCGTCCTTTCATCAAATTCCAAGGATAATTGCGCACTAAGGATGCAATTCTGATAACGATAGCCATGGTTGGTCAGTATGATAGAGACAAAAAAAAATCTGCGTACACATCCCATTCTTTTTGTTTAAAAGGGCCCGTTCATCTGTTCAATACGTGGTATCACAACTTAAAGAAATCTAAAACAATAACTAATAAACCGAAATCTGGCTGTCCAAAAAAGAATGACTATCGTACGCATCGTACGCAAAAGCAATTGGTAAGAAGTGTACCCGAATATCTTAAGGAGGGTGAAATTCTTATTGCCGCTGTGTCCTCAAACAATACAAAATTTCTTGACTACATATGTTTTGGTTGTAAAGTAATTCGAAATAAGCCAGTCCTTTGATCAACGCATACGTAGACTAGACTGGAGAATGCAAATATAAAGATACTTAGGATAGGAGAATTCATTCTGGAATAAGGTAATAATCACCGACGAAAGAAAATTTAACATCTTTGGCTCTGATGGTCGTCGTTTGATATGAAGATAGGCAAGTACTGCCTTGAATACCAAAAGCTCAATACTCTGCCGGTGTTGGAAATATTGTTTTCACTGAGTGCCCTATAAATAATTTGGCTTCTTGAATATGCTTCGTGGGTGGCGATAAGTGCGTCTGCGTGGAGACCGGGGCTCAAATCCGGGTAAAAACATCTGTCATTTTTCCGCGGATCCACCACTCGTTTGCGACTGACAATCACTCCGAAGAGTACAAATTGTCAAGAGTCAGACTCTGGGTCCATTGGGAGTCAGCAATAAAGTGTAGGTACACCCACCGCCATTGGCCTTCAAAGGTGTTCTTCTTTAAAACGCTCAGAAGCTTGGTTGGCGATTTTCAAAAATTTTATTTTTCAAATTCAATTATTTTTATCAAAAAAAAAGGAGACTTTTTGGACTCTGTGTGTATATATAAGGGATCAATGCTATGCGAAGAATTTAGAGGCGATTGATACATTTAAGAGATAAATGGCCAGGTGGTGCTGAGGCTTTGCGCCTGTATTTAAATTGGATCAATTGAAGGGGCATAGGTTAGAATCGTATATATTCGTACTATTGTCGAATCAAATATTGCGAATTAAACGAATGTAAATAAGTCGACATCAAATTCTCAGTCCTAGATCAAACCCCACCCGTGGAGCACATCTGCGTTTCAGACCGTTAGACATTCTTTCCATTCTTCTACTAATCCTAAAGTTCGCTCTGTGCAAAAAACTTTTTAAGGGAAGTCGTACCACCTCGTTTTGTTCAAGCTTTTCGAGTTGGGTCGAAAACGTCAAAAAAGTATTCAAAGATTGGATTGACGGTACGTCATCCTGCGACGCGACGCCAGCCGTGGCGTTCATTTAATGTCACACTTTGCAGAACAGCTGTTAAGGCCTAAGAAAACCTAACTTTTGGAAGGTGTTCCATCAATCCACTCATTCTCATGAGTGAAAGTGAGCGTAAGCGAGACATTTTTTGGAAGATGGAAAATAGACAAAATACGAAAGAGCTCTTTATTTTCTTTAACGGATTGACGTTATGCAACCTGATATCTGCTTAGTGTGAAATACCAAAGGCAAGACTCATTTCTGGTATAAAAATGACGTAGACTTCCATAAGAATCTCGGTGCCAATGCAACAAATTGAGGCTGATTTCCGATGTTTTAAACAAACCTTTTTCAAGGTACAAGGTACTCCCTTGACTGCTTATATTGAAATTGAACAAAAATATAAACAATAATGGAAACATATAAGTAACTTTATTTGAAGTGTAATTCAGAAAAAGCAATACAAGCCACTAAATTTAACGAATGCAAAGGCAACAGAACCATTCCCTGCCAAGAACAACGCACAAAATAGGTTTTGGGGATTGCAGATTTAAAAGAAATCCACACAATTTAGAAATCCTTACATCTAGTTTAATTTTGAGTTTCAGTCAATTAATAATCTACTCACTTTGAAATTCTTTAAATGCCACAAAGATGAATTTCTTGTAAACACATTTTCTCTTTCGCAGCACAGACACTCACCATTATTTTACATTTACTGATATTTTATTCAAAGCACATTTAAATTTATTGTTTCAAAATAACCACGCACTTAAAAAAAAGATTTATTTAAATAATTTAAAAGAAATAAAACTCGCACGCGTGAATTCAATTAAACTTTCTTTCACTTTGTTAGCTCAGGCATGACTAATGTCATAAGTTTGACACTTGTCACTGCGAAATGGCGGAGTCAACCAAATTTCAAATTCAAATATTTGAATTTAAATTATAGGCGTTATTTTAGAGAAAAGGGCCTGCGGAAAATTTATTTCGAAGATGTTAGGAAAAAAAAATGTATGATGAAAGGAATTTAAGAGCCTTGTGGAAAATATCGTAAATGGATAAATTCAGTGCTTGATACCATATGTCCAGGATCAGAAAATATGACTGTTTCTATAGGTTTGATTCTTTTAGCCAGCTCAAATCTTTGTTGAACCCCATTTAAGTGCATGTGGAGTTGTTGAATGCGAGTAGGTAGGTAGATGTGATTGTCACATCTGAAAAAGTTGTGACCCACTTAGATCCTGTTTGGATCCATTGTGTTATCACTTACCAATGATTCATACACCGATTCCTCATTGGCCAGGGGACTAACTGATACTTTAGAAATACCTGATTGGTATCCAAGTGGTCTCTGCAGAGATTGTCCACATAATTACCGGTTATAACCAGTTTGTTTTCTTAATGCATATTGCTATGTTTTGAATCTTTATATCTGACATATTTTCTAAGTTGCCGAATGAGTAGCTTCCTAGCATGCTTTTCCTTGTTTTTGCGAGGGCGGGACAGGTGCCTAGGTAGTGTAGTATGCTTTCTACTTCTTCCTCGTCCATGCAGCTCCTGCAAAAGTCGTAATGGGGGGCTCCCATTCTTAATGCGTGTGAGCCCATGATACAGTGACCTGTGATAATTCTTACGACCTTTCTCATTATATTTCTGTTAAGGCTAAGGAGTGTACTTGTCTTTTTAAGATTAATGAGAGGCCAAATTTGCCTCGAAGTCCTATAGGTGTCTAGTTCCACCAACCTCCGATTGGTGATATTGATGGCATCTGTATTTAGCATGGGAGTTTATTGCTTGAATTGTGTGGTAAGGGGTGTCCTGATTTATTGCCAGTGGCAAGCTCACCCCTATTCTAGCTAGCTCGTGGGCTCTTTCATTGCCTGGAATACTACTTTGCCCAGGGACGCAGCATAGAGTCAGGTTACATCAGACTGCTATCTCCCTGAGAGATAGGCGGCAAAGTCTTACCATCTTGGATTTAATTGATGGTGTGTCCAGAGCCCTGATGGCCGCCTCGCTGTCTATGTATATGACGATATATAACCCGTCTATCGGATTCATTCACAGTAAGCGGGCAGCCTCTTGGATAGCTTTAACTTCTGCTTGGAATACACTGCAGTGGTTGGGCAATCGAAGGGACAGAGAGAAGGACATCTCCGGCGTGATCGCAGATACTCCGGGTCCGGTGTCTTCGTTCGTTTTCGAACCGTCCGTGTAAACTTCCAGATTGACAGATTTTCTGACTATATCTTTCGACCAGTCATTCCTATCTGTGATCAGTATTTTGTAACCCGATTCGAAGTCTATGAATGCGTTTTTGAAAGGGTCCGCTTGATCCAATTCCAATGCGCTCCTGTGTAACTGAAAATTATGATCCCTTCATGACTTAGCTTTTTTAATGAGGGATCAGATTAGTCTTCCCTCTCTTCGTGAACCTGGCTGAATTTCAAAGGCTCTCTTTATATTGTGGTCGAAGGATTTTTGCCTCCTGGACAAGATCCAGCTCATTATAATACTCGAAGAGTTCGCGACCATACTTACTCCTGTTTAGTGCGGTTGTGCTAGACGTGAAACTCTCCGAATCCTTGAGAAAAATTGAACACGTGAGGATGACTCACGATTCTCATATCAAAACTTATGAGAGTTGTAAAGAGAAAGTTTTCTTCTTCCAGATTATGATGGAGACAAATTTTGATTCATTCGAAGAATATACATATGCCAGGGGAGAGTCGTAAGACCTTTACTATTCATTCATATCCGAGATTTCTTGCTTGATGACTGAGTCCAAGATGGTATTTCCAGGGTATCACCGACGAACTATTGTGCATCTTTACTGCTTGTAAAAGCGATTGTATCTTCGGGTCGTTCTAATCTTATTTGAAACAACAATGACGTCAATCAGACTGGATGAAATGGTATCTTCTGTGATCAAAAATATATCCCCCAAGCCGGACGGAAGGCTCTACAGAACAGGCGCTCACGATATTAAATATTTAATAGAAATTATGGGAAGCGAATTGACGGCAGCTGAGTAACCAAGGCATTTACATAAGTGGGGAGACCTAGAAACAACTGGACCACATCTAAGCAGCATAACCAGCATTGGTTGGCCTAAATAAACACCAACGGCTAGGTCGTACCCGAAAGGAATCAGATGAGTAGGTGGATTATGTTCCTTTAATTTGGATCAATGCCCTCAAACAATACTTGCACAGTCATCCAATTGTCAATACTTAAATAATAGTTTAAATTAAATTTAGAGCAGAACAATGTCACAACAAGATGCAGCAATATTCGCTGAAACCTCATCCTACGTTCATCTTCATTCATCGAGAGTATTCAACCTTTTTTAAGTCACATCCTTAATGTATCTACTTGAGGAAAAAAATGTTTGTACTCCATGTCCTAATGCATGGTGGCATCGTTAGCTTGTATCAAGTGGTATTCTCAATGGAATTTTTGGGTTGATCCACCTTTTTAAACAGTTTTTCATTTCATATTTCTATTTCTATTCTATTTTTTTTTATCAAGAATCCAGAATGAGGAGACTCGAACTTAATGAGGAAGACCTTGTGCGAATATCATCAAGTGGACGATTTGATAGCTGCAGCCACAGCGAGCCTACAGCAATGTGTGTCCTGAAAATACGCTATACAGTCTTTATTTTCTTTCGTCCTTTTTTTTGAGGATTTTTTTTTATCTCGTGTGATATCAACTAAAATGGAGATTCCATACGTGGTTGACAAGATTTAAGAACACAAAAAAAAAATAACAAGGATACCAATGAATGAGAGCATCGTGTATGATGGCACTCTTTTGTCTCTGAATGAATCTGAAGTGCATCTGTGTAATTATGGAATATACACAGGCACTCATATATGCACAAGCTTGGTTGGGCTCCTTGGGGGATGACGCTGAACCAAAAAAGTTGGAAAGGTTTGACGTGGTTTAACCTACGTTTCGTGTCGCTTAACCACCATTTCAATTCTTTTTCATTCATTTGGGAATTTCTGCACATTCGTCCTTTCTCTATTTGGGAATCTTTTTTGTTTGTTTTATGTGGCACCAAATATACTCTCGTATAGGATGGGTCTTTTAAGGTTTTGATGCAGGCTTAGGATTTCTCTGCAGTGCCACTCGATACATAAAGCTTTTCGTTAAAGGTGACGAAATTACATATGGGCTGTTTTGTATATTCACGAGAGTAAAGAAACACGTCCTGATGTAGATAATCAAATGAATACATAGACCTACACAAGTAAAAATTTTTACATATTTTATTTCTTTTTAATTATATTAAAATTTGGTCTATTTTATTCACGTCGTTTCGTACACTGATTGCGTTAAGGACAGGGTAATGTTGGGAGAAGTGTGATACCTGCAAATGGTGCAAATGCCACAAAAGGCCTTAAATCGAGACATGCACCATTTGCCACGTCCACGTTAAAATGTTGGTGAACATACTGGTGCCAGCGACCTCGGCCTATGGTTAACAAGTTTGAGTTTGAGGCTCTACTTAAAGCCCATCCACCTAGTGAAAAATTTGACCACGCCGTTGGAATTTGAGGTAGGCGATATCGTCTATACAACACCACCTGTTAAATCGGACTGAGCTATGGAGTCAAGTCGATTGACAAGCCTCGGTTGTATAGAGTATTTAAGATATTGCCATGATAAACACGGATCTGACCCAGTCTCTAGCCGAATTCCAACGACTAGCGTGTTTTGTCAAAATAGAGTTGAATTTGCAACAACAAGTTCATACAAAATTTTGCGTTAAAAACGGTTTTACGTTTTTTCAATTGTACGACGATGAAAACATCAAAAAAATCAAAGAATGGATGACCGCAAATTGACCATTAGAGAGATGGCAGATGAGTTGGACATCGTTCTTAGATCCGATCAAGAAATTTTTGTAAATGATATGGGCCTCAGACGTGTCGTTGAGAAACTGGTGCCGTAGCACAATGTCATCGTTATCCGCGACCATTTGGCTAAAAACGGAACGGATACTATCCAACAACCACCAAATTTGCTTGCGACTTTTTCCTATTCGATCGACTCAAGAAACCGCTCCGAGGAACGTGTTGTAGCACCCGAGATGAAATCATGGAAAAATCGAATATGGCTCTGATGGCCATACAGTAAACGGATTTAAAAAATTTTTTCGAGGAGTGGATCCAGCGCTAACATAAGTTCGCTGCAGTCGATGGGGATTACTTTGAAGGCAATAATATCAATTTTGATGAATAATATTTTTTATTTTTCTGAATAAATTCCGGGAACTTTTTGATCAAGATATGATGCTGAGTAATAACTTAGTCCGCGCACATAAATTTTCTTCCGAACTGGGGCGTGCTGCCCTCGATAACAGCGCCATCGATAACGTAACGTTAAACCGAAATGAAAGATGTTTCCCACAGAAATACTGCAAATGTGAATAAAAGTTTTATTTAAGCTGATAATTAAAATACACTCCATTGAATTCTAACAAGATTTTGCTATATTTAAGAAACCCATACGGAGAGCCCAATTTTGTGTTACTTCTTGGAGTGTACTGACTGGTATCTCGCAATACTGGTATCTAACAATATCAGTTAAAACGAGTGATTTGACATATCCCCATAAAAACCAGCCTTAAGCCATCGCGGTGGTTGTAGCTGACCAAAATGATTGCTTACCGAAATCAGTTCTCACAGTGACAAAATATGCGACATTGATTCCGCAAAATGAAAAGCGGATAAAATAGTGCATTTTTCCGGTTGCAGTGTCAGCTCTTGTTTTTCCTGAGGTTGCTCAAATCTGGTAAGTTTGCAGATTAACATGCTCATTCTACCAAATATGCGCTTCATCACAAAAGGTAATTTTTCGGTAATACTGAGTTTCTGTCAATTTTTTCGAGCTTTTTAGAGTTTTTAGTTTAAAAGTGTAAAAGTTAGACACGCACACAAAGGGTATTCTAACTCTTTTCATTTCTTCTTCCCAAATTTCTCACTCTCACAGGATTTTACTCGACATTGGTTTGATATACTTTGAAAGTTTGGAAGACTTAGTTCAACACCCTGCTGTCAGTGTTATGCCTTCACAGAAGAGCCATCTATACACAATCTTCACAATACATCTTTTTTGACAAAACTAATAAGGAATTCAGCTGATACAACAACCACTGCTACAACGCCACCCATTACTCAGACTACTATTGCTGGTCGACCAATCCAGTGATAGGTCATTGATTTTATCACAATGGCAAATGGTGACGGGACCAGATCCGAAAAACTATCAAAGATCACTTTGAGAATCGAACCTGTGATATATCAATTCCAAAAATTGAAAGGCAGGCGCTATCAAGTTTCTCCCTTTGATTCCCTTAAGGACCGGCAGTCCTAAGTATCTGATATTAATTTCAACTTGACAATGTCACGCGTTCCTGAGAAAAATGTACAGACAGACAGCCAGACAATGAAGTGATCCTATAAAATTCAGTTTTTCTTTTTGAGGTACGGGCCCTTAAAAAATGTGGGAGTCAGAAAGAAACCATCAAATGGCCCACCCTCTATAAAAATACTGTGCCATGCATAAGTTTTTAGAAACTTATTCCAAACTGATTCAATCTTAAAAAAGAATTGAAATTGTTTTTTGTTGTAGTTTTTTTTTATAAAAATAAAATCTCTCAGTCAAGTTTAAGGAGAGCTATTTCGCGGAATCACTGTTCATTCTTAATCATCTTAATCACAACTTTCTGAACAGCAAAGAATCAAAATTCGCAGCGTTAAGGTGTGCCCAATTTGGAACTTCGAAAATCGAGCCTATTACTTCGAAAAGTTATAATAACAAAAAAATTGTTTTTCCGGATGTCGGACGGGTGCTTTCGCCAGAATTGATAAATGCCTGCGCACCATGTTACCCCAAACTTGTGTGACACCCGTCACTGCTGCATTCAATCGTCACTTACAGGATAACATGTGACGACGGACGACGGCGAGGTTTGAATGTGCAACGCCATCGTTTCGATTAAATATCGCGTTCATTATTATTTTCAAGAGCGATTTAATTAATTTAAATTTAATCATCCAACCACTTGTGTTATCCATTTACGACTTAACAGACACTTGGACCCTGCAACCTGCAAACGCCATCGTTTAATTACTTCTCGTATGGTTACGCGTTTGCTATTTGCGCACATGCATGCCATGTCATCGAATCGATGGTTATCCATTCCCCAAGGACGTCTACAACAACTTTTGGTCACTTGGAGCTGAGAACGAGGATATTAACTCCATGATTGCCCCCCTTTACCAGCAAAACAATGGTCTACGAACCACAGACTACGACATGGCTCTCAGGACTTACTTTGGAGTGAGTCCTTACAATGTTTGTTAGTTCATCGTCTAGTGTGCGTTTATTTGTGTGCACCAGGGAGGAGGCAAACTTTTGTCAAGTAACAAAATCTGGAGCCGAAAAAAAAAACCTCTCAGACGAAGGTACTTAGACGCCACCTTACTACCAAGAATGTTTGACTACGCGGGTGAGCCAAGTGATTCATTCGCCTGCCTAATGTAAGAGCCTATTGTTGGAGTTTTGTGTCTGAAGATGCTGCAGAGACTTTTGAATTCAAGGAAGTCACCTACTTCTAGAAGGGACGAGTCACGCCCTAGAGCGACCGGCGCGGCATAGTAGGTGTCATGCAACTATTACATCAATCGACAATCATCAACGGGCACACAACGAGACGACAATGACAGCGTTGTCTGGCACCAAGTGGCCACTTGAAACAATTAAGATGTGACCCACAAGGATGGGACGAAGATATGTATCTGACTTCTGCAGTTGGGTTTTTTTTTTAATATATGTGGATGGGATACATTGCTTGCTGATGCTTCTGATTTACACACTAATTAGCCTTGCCTTAGAGCTCAGTGCGTTCGCTGGAAGATGTGGTGTGTCAGTAATGTTGGCGAAATGCTTGAGAGGACGCATCATTGTTTTCAAATGGTTTCAACGAATAATGCTGCTAATTAGCATTGTGCTTGTTCCTTATGAACGATGCGAAAAAGTGAGTGAGGAACAAAGTTAATAACCCTGTTTCATTGAATTCTTTGAGATAAAAAATATAAAATGGACCCAGGCTAAATAAACGAGGAGATTTGATGGGAATTCGAGGACATGTAGTCTGACTTTTATCGGATTCTTAAAAATTGCTTTGCTGTTCGAACCTCAGTACGTAATGGACCTTAACCAGCAGGCTGTACGTTGGAGATTATAAGGGTCTCTACTTTAATTTTTGGAATTTTCGTCAAAAAAGTGCACTTTGAAATCCAGGGTTTTGGCCCATAAAAACTTGCAAAATGGCTTGATTTTTGAAATTCGATATTTTTGCAATTTTTCTATTTTTATGAATTTAATTTGTGAAAATGAACTCAGTTTTCGCTTTTCTTTTATACTCGAGGCTCTGCTAACGTTTTTGAAAGTTTCGTTAAAAAACGTGCATTTTGAAATCCAGGGTTTTGGCCAACAAAAACTTACAAAATATCTTGATTTTTGAAATTCGATATTTTTGCATTTTTGCTATTTTTATGAATTAAATTTGTGAAAATGTATTCAGTTTTCGTTTTTCTTTTATATTCGAGGCTCTGCTAATGTTTTTGAAAGTTTCGTTAAAAAACGTGCATTTTGAAATCCAGGGTTTTGGGCAACAAAATCTTGAAAAATGGTTTAATTTTTTATATTTGATATTTTTGAAATTATGCTATTTTTAAGAAATAATTTTGTGAATATGAGTTCAGTTCTCGCTTTTCTAGTCCGGGCTCTAGTAACGTATTTGAAAGTTTTGTAAAAAAATTGCACTTTGAAACACAAGGCCAAAAAAATCTGGCAAAATTACTTGATTTTTGAATAAATATGACTCCGTTCAAAAGGTTGCAATTATAAGACCCATCGTCTAGAATTCATTTAATTTAAATGGATTCTTTATCGGACAAGGCATAGTCTTAGAAAGCTGTCAGAATACATCTTAAGCTTTCCTTCTTACCTCTAATTATTTTGCGGGACCTACTCTTTTTCCCCGTCAAGGTTCAAAGTAGCCTCAAATTTGAGATTCGAATTCCATTATAAGCCGAGGATTTTTTGACAGAAGCCAAGAATAGCAAAATACGTCAAGTCGAGAGGTGATCAAATAATAATTACAAATCACATCAGCCAACAAGAACCAAATTTCAGTATAATTTTACAATCCAGATTCAATAGTATGTTTCAATATTAGTGCCCGACGTCTAGACACACTCATACTACCCGACCAGATGAATTCAGTGCAACGCCATACCAACATCCAGTGACTGGCCACCACTGCTGACACCGGATATGAAGTGTGTCTGTTACTTTCTGTCCATTAATTTAAGCACAGATATCCAGACAGACAGCCAGACCGAGTTCCATCCCCTATCCTTCCTGTTACCGATTCCAATTGTAAATTGCAAAGCCTGCACCCAACACAATAGATTACTGTCTGGCTATGTCAAAATTTTAGGACGAAATATTGAATCGAGTCTGCAGCACCGAAAGTGCATCGTAAATGGACAATGGTCGTCCGAACTAGGCACTACACTACAAGGGAGTTTGGGTACACAGATATGAATGGACTGGAATGAATGCTTATGGCGTTGACAGCATAGGAACTATACACATGATAGGTATCGCATTCAAAAGCGCAGCAATTAAATGCAGATGGAGCGCATGGGTGTTGATTTGGAATGGCATTGGAGAATAATGACACTAAAAAATTATAAATGAAATAATAAAAAATTTTCTCGATTGAGAACGAGAAGAGTCTTCTCGATGATTAAATTCTCTGTCCGAGTGAAACAGAATTTTGGGCCTAAACACATTTTAGAAAAATTAAAATTTTACAAAACGAACATGTTTTTAAGGCTGTTGTTGTTGTACGAGTGAAGCTATACTTTGGTTTTATTCAAAATCTCAAGTAAATCTTACTTTATTTTGCAAACTTCTTCCATAAATTAAGCAATTTAAAATGTATCCACAGGATTCAAAAGATATAATTAAATATATGAAAAAAAGTACAGAAAATCACAAATAAACAACAAAATCAAATATTACTTTTTACGTAACGCAGGACTTCTTTTATTTGGTTTAGGCCGGATGATATTTTTAGCAATTTAAACACGTCTTCATTCACTAATAATCGGGATTAGGAATTGGCGGTCTGGAAGCCCTTAACTCTGCTTTCTTGACCAACTTCTGAAAGTGATTCAAAAGACATGGCTGCACTTTCTTTAATATCTTCTCCTTTAAGTAAAATTTTGGGACTGTATCTACAGAGTTAACCCTTCGTTTTGCGGTTTGCTGGAAATTACCAAAAGGTTGATAGAAAAGTAAAATAAAACAATAAGTTTTCGAGGGAAATGAGGTTAAAGTTGGATAAAAGGTTTAATATAAATAATTGTTGGTTTTTACATTTAAATGTCTCTCGACTCATATTAAATTTTTTAAATTAAATAAATAAATAAGCATATATTAACGAAGTCTTCATAACCTGTTCACCTTTATCTTGACTAAAGTATTGCATCCAAAACTTACACGCATATTCAGAGGACTGATCCAAAGTAGTTTCTTGAACCTAACTTTTGCAGCATTTAGCTAAGTCTAGATTTCTTTTAAACTGAACGGAGAGATTAAGGTACTTTCTATTTGAGTTCATTTTGGGCAATTTTTTCAAATTTCTTTTAACAGAAAAAACTCACATGTACAGTCTCACGTAAAGATTTTTACATTTAGAAATCCCACCTTTTTTAAAACAGTATAAGTACGATAAAATATAATTTTCAATAGTTTTTTTTTATTAATTTAAATAATGTTATTGATAATAAAAACGATAAGCAACTACAATAACTACAATAACTACTTGGAAAGGTTCTCGTTAATTTGATTTTGTAGTGTTTTCTTATAAAATTTAATAATAAAAAGAGATTTAAAAAGAGAAAACATCACACTGTTTAAAAATCGAACAAGTTTTCTAAATAAAAGAAATTTGTAACCCAATGAGTTAGTACATTCTGTCAGAAAAAAAAAACGTATTAAACTCCTTGTTTTTTTGTTTAAGAAACAAAATTAATAGTTAATTGCTTCATCAATTCATTCACCCAAATTACTAATTCAAGTAAATCTTATAAATTAAAAGACTTGGGTACTAAGAATGTATTTGAACTCTTTGTGGTCGAAAATCCATCATTTTTGAAAAAAAAATACACTTGCTATAAACCACAATTCTTTCAGTAATTTTTTTTTTTAATTGAATTTAAAGGGGTATTCTAGTCTAGAGGCATGAATTTTATGTAATTTTCAAAGTGTCATAAAAAAAGGCAATTAATATTTTTACTAAACATTTTTTTTAGTTATTTATTAACATAACAAGAATACAGAAAAAAAAAATAAAAAAAATTTAAAATTTCAAAAATTAGCAGTTGATGGAGTGGGGGTCTCAAAAAATTAGCGCGTAATCATACCCACGATTTCAACCCTCCTAGGAATCTGAAACCAAAAAAAAAGATTATTAATTTAGAATAATTTCGCAATGTCTGAAACTACGGAAAAGTTGGAAAGATTTTTTTTCACAAAATAGCGACTGCCTGGAAAAAAACAATTTTTGCACCATTTTTTTACTGTACTAGAAATTTGATGATGGGGATAGTTCCGCACATAGACAAGTCTATAAAGAAGACTCTCTAAAAATTTCAGTTAAATCGGTCCAGTAGAACCTGAGAAATCGTGGGTATTGTTTTGAAAAAGACAGTTGCGAGAAAAACTCTTTTAAAATTTCGCGTAAAATTTTTCGCGAAACCTTCTTCGACTTCGAAAAAACTATTTTCCGCGTTTTTCTCCTCATTTCGAGCAGTTCTGGCCTCCTTTGATGCGTTGGATGCTTGTTTCTCGGAGCGGTCAATCCGAGCGTTGTCTTGTTTCACAGCAAATGAATGAGATTCCGGGCCAATTTTCATTACCATAAGCTCCTTAATTTTAAAATAGGAATGAAGCCTTCATTAAAAATACAAACAGCAATAATTTTCGCTATCTCAATCATCTATGGTCCGGAACGAATATGTTTTGGATCGAAAGTCCAAATCAAAGAGTTTTGAGTTCTGAACCTAAACATCGAGTCAATAATTCCTCTGATGATAAACTCTCGTAAATTGGCCTTATAATATGGATTCAGGTTGACGGGGAATCCCTAATGTCTTTTGTTCGATTAGTTCCGCCCGAACCCGTTTGGATGCCGGGTCAGCAAAAACCGATAGCTCCGAAAATAATTTGAATTTTGAAAAATCCTCTTGTAGATATATTCTTGAATAGTAAAACTTTGAAAATATACTAAAAAAAACCATTTTTTTAAATTTCTAGACTAGAATACCATCTTAACGTCAAATGATATCCAAATATTTTACAAAATAAAACATTTACAGATTGAGGAATTAGGGACCGAAATTACCATATTTAACGAGAATGCAGACCTCCAGAGTTAATATTCGAACGTGGACTCACAATTACGTTCACATCTCTCCCAGATTTCCAGAAGAACTCATTCAACACAATCTATCGAAAGGTAAGGTAAGGACATTGACCATTAATAGTACAATCAACAGAACATATTGAACATTGTATGAAGAAGCAGAAAGATGTTGCTGTAACCAAAGTCTCTCTTAGGAACCATCAAAAAAATGCGATCAAAATCATCAAACATACTTAATCCGCACTCATGTTAAGTAACAAGCGCACGACTCAAGGCAATCAGCTATCTGGACATAGAAGACCGCCCAAGATGAAACGTTGAAATGTGATATCAACAAAAACAAATGCCAGCCAGACAACTAGCAGACAGAGAATCAGTTTTCCTTCTACTATAAATCAGTCTCATTCCTTTCCATACACACCTTAGTCGTATTGTTCCTTATCCATCGCATCATTTCAGCCCTAATCGCATATCTATTCCGGTGACTAACCACATCACAGATAAGCGAACGGACGCACGAAGCAAATTCGCCACACCAGGTTACATGCACTAGGGGCACAGGACAGCAAGGGAACACTACTTCGCGCATGCCACTCCCCTTGTATTCATCACTGGTTTGGACTCATCAAGCTGAACCACTCAACCAGTGCCAAGTGTCCACAATCATCGGAGGAGTCACAACGTCTGACAACGTCGGCTGTAAGCTAGTCAGCAGCGAGAGTCTAATTTTAAAACCACAAAAGACTCGCATGCACATTCCCGATCCGCGGCATCGATCGCTTCACAGTTGATTCGTATCTAACGTGGCCACAATTATGTTTGTATCTCGTTGTCTTCTTTTTTTTTGGCCTATACATTCATTAAGAATGGCATTCCATATTAGTCACAAGTCTACAGAGAGACCGACCAACCAAATGACGAGTTGTTTGCAATGAGTGAGTGACAGCTGGCAGACACCGTCCCAACAGATGGACAATGGAGTGTCTGATGAGCAGAAACTCCTGCATCCAGCACCAGGCTCGTTATACTTCGATTTTGCGAACGTGTTTGGCCCAAAATCAATCTCATGTCTCTGGTTGTCTACGACAGCTTCCCTATCCTTGGAACGAAGGTACAGAAATGAATTTTTCCAAATGCTTGGAACATTTGATTTATTGCTTCCTTGATGGTGGCTCAGCACTTAGCTGGAGAAGGCATCTTTCATGTATACGAGTGAATGTCCAGCAAGGAGGCAGATAGTGAATGCCTTTTTTGCTGAACTTGGAATTCATTTTTTATGTTCTTCTTGAGAGATTAATGGAGACGATTCCTTTCGGCTGGCCCTCAGACTATTGTTCCATTAATTGGAAATGGTAATTTATCAAATAGTGGAAAATATGTAAGAAGCTCCTCCTTTGATTTGTTCGGATTTTATGTGCGAAAAGTCGAATTGAAATGCTTTCAAGGTCTTTTTCATTGTTACATAAAAAAAGAACAAACCGATATTCCGACACTGAGTGTCTTTAAAAAGTCATACGTTCTAAGATTTGTAGAGAATGAACCTAAACAACAGCTCATATATGATATCTACAGGATAGCTTGCTCTTAAAGATTCTACAGACAGCTTAAGGTTCATCGAATTGTGGCAGCAGCGAATACGAGGTTTACCTAAAAGAGGTCTTGTAGACATAAAGCTCTTATGGTAAGTAAGTCGGTTTCGGTTAAGCTTCGTTAGCAACAAACACAATATCGTTACAGAAGCTTATAACTTTTTGGTTGGAATTAATTCGCTTGATCATGCTGGTGGTTTTAAAACAAAATTTCAAACTGCATTGAATAACATCGTTATAAAGGGTCCGCCAAATAACTTTTTTTTTTTGAAAATGCTATAAAAAAAACTGCTGAATATTTTCTCAAATTTCTTTTTTTATTTGAAAGTACAATCCTTCCGGTTAATAATGAAAATAATTTCATTCAAATCGCTGCCTCGGCTGGCCATGCAGTAGCCTACACGATCGGTCCAATTTTTAAGCACATTATCGATTGTGTGCAGCTGTATTTCACCAATGGCTTCACGAATATTGACCTTTAAAGCGTCAATTGTCTCTGGCTTGTCGGCGTAACACTTATCTTTGAGGGCACCCCACAAATAATAATCCAACGTTGTCAAATCGCAACTCCGAGGTGGCCAAACGACATCAGCTCTGCGGCTGATAATGCGATCTTCAAAAACAGGGCACAAAACATTGAGTGTAGCTTCGGCTGTGTGGCACGTAGCGCCGTCCTGTTAAAACCAAATGTTGCCAATATCCTCCTCTTCAATTTTTGTGAACAAAGATTCGTTCAACATGGCCCGATAACGATCGGCATTGACTGTAACGGCCACTCCTTGCTCATTTTCGAAGAAAAATGGCCCAATTATGCCTCTGGACCAAAATCCACACCAAACAGTGACTCGTTTTGGGTGCATCGGCTTTTCAATGTATGCGTGCGGGTTTTCTGTGCCCCAAATGCGACAATTTTACTTGTTTACATGTCCGCACATACCCGCCAAGATCAAAATGAGCTTCACTGAAAAGATGATTTTTTTGGCGAAATCGGCATCTTCTGTAAGTCGATCGCAGGCCCACATAGCGAAGCGAAAACGTATTGGATGGTCAGTTGGCTTCAACTCCTGAACCAATTGGACTTTGTATGGCGTCATACCAAGGTCTTTATGCAAAATTCGTCTCAATGATGTCACCGAAATTTTCAATTGTTGAGAACGACGGAACAACATCAATGATGGCACTCACGCACACTTTCTGCCACGGCAGCAATATTCTCGGGTATACGCACTGTTTTTGGCTTTGGTTTATCGATGAGGATGCCAGTTTCTTTCACTTTTTTACTAGATAACGAACATACGGAGCTGACAGTGCTTCTCTTCTTCCAAAATCCGTACGAAATTTTCGGACACATTCTGCAACATTACCATGATTTTTAAAGTAATGTCGCAATATTTCCCAGCGTTGTTCAAGCGGATACACAACCATATTCATTCAGCGGAAGGATAAAACTAATTTACTGTCAAATCAGACGTGAGCTAAGTGTTAACATTCACGAAATAAGCACTAGTTGAAAAAGAATCGTTAGATGGCGGACCCATCTATTAGGGTTATCTGTTAAACTTCTGTCTTCTTCACGCGAACAACGTTGAGAAATTGTTGGAATTTTTTTCCGAAATTTGCCTTTTGCAAAACTAATGAAGCAAGATCGTTGTCGGATCTGAGCTTTAACTAGTTTCTATTCCGAGTACACTGCTTCCAATTGATTTGATCAAGCGTCTTGGCATCCGCGACAAGTCAATCCTCGAGCTGGAGGTTTGAACTTTCCATTTTTTATAGAAATAGCGTCAATTACTAAGGATCAGTCCTGTCAGATCTCCCCCAAGGTGTCGTTGGGAGACTTTATATTTCCCGAGATAAAGATAAGCTCGATTTTAACCTCACGCCACATTTTGCCTCTAAATCTTGAAAAGCGTGCTGTAAAAGTCAAAATCGTTGGCCCAAAAGTAGGGAACCCAACAACGAATGACAGCTTGGTGCTCTGCTCCTAATTTGAAATGAAATATGTAACCGCACGATGTTGGCCAGCTTTTTTCTTGACGGAAATTTAAGTTTTAGATGCGAAAGATGGTTATTCTCATCCAGATGGACCCATAAGCCACACAGTTCCTGAAACAATGACTCCCTATTGCGTGGCAAATTTCCTGGACTTGTGAGTTCTGAATATGGTGACTTCAATTGCCTGCCGTGTTTGTATGACAGCTCTTAGCTAGCTTACTCATCGGGCGATCGATTCTTGGAAAAACTCATTGATACGAAGCTTTTTTTCACAATGGTGGACATGCTGCTTACAGTTGCTTATAGCAAGCCTCAAAGCATGCCTGATTCTTTGATCGGAACTTCGGTCTTCTTTTCTCTTGTCCACCTGGCTGCTGCTATTCGATGACAGTCTTAGCTTCATTGGCTCAGTGTGGTCGAGCCAATGCAGTGGTCCAATTTATGACTTGTCAACTTGATCCACAACTCCATTCGCCCTCTTCTAAAATACGACTTATATCCGATGGAGAATATTCTTCCAGAAGACCCCTAATAGTCGAATAGTCGAACATTTGGCTCTCTAAAAACGAACTGGCAAAATGGAGGTTTTGAAGCGTATGATTTGGTGCTTCGGGACTTGCTCAAGGCTTCGCCAGATCTCCACCAAGCTCTTGTTAACAAAGTTTAAACATATCTCGGATAAGATATTCTCTTTTTAATTGCCACATTAGCATATGGGGGAACTAATTCCTGGCGGCAGAAGGCAGTTTTTCTCGTACCCTTTCACTTTCTTGGTCACGATCGTGTAGAAGATGCTGGAAAAAAGCACACTTCAATCATGGCGGGAAAGGCTTGCTAATTTGCAGTCTACAACAAGACTTTTGGCTTTTTTACATGAGCCACCGGATTGATTTTTGCAAAGACTTCAAAACCGTCCGATCCCTCTGCTGAAACGCAGACATTCTCGAGCCTACACTATCACGATTACAGATCTGAAAAAGCAATCGTCCAGCCTTGTTGATTTTTTCAACTTCTCAGGATTATTTTCAAAGACCTTTTTTTTTAAATGAACCCGTCAGCTTGAAGATCTATTTTCTTTTTGTTACAACAAAGTACTAATGTTTAGCATGCGACATGAACGAGTACTTCCCATTCCCATGAACTCCCAAACCACTAGCAGGATTCACATATTTTATCCTCGAATGCCATTGTTGAAATTTATTATTGTTGTAGCAAAGTTTATATGCCCGGCAGTTCCTAATTCCCCAAACCCTGCCTCGTCCTCATTTCCATAGCTTCACACGGCAAGAATGCAAAATTATTTGAATTTCCTGTTCACAAAATTCTAACTCCCGACTACTATGAATGAGAACGATGCAGTGCCTCCAGAAATGCAGGTGAGAACGTTCATTCGTGTTGCAGACGACAAGAGGCATGTAAGTTAGTTCAATCAGCATATAAGTCATATTTGCCAAGGTAACTACCAAATGGGTGGGGAAAAACTTTGTTATGACACATGGAAGGTAAGCAGGGATCGAGTCGAGTCGACAGACAGGCCAAACCGAAGGTATTCATCCTTCACTCGGGGGTAAAACTTAATTTTCCCAGTATACGAAAAAGGATAAGTGCATGTCTGGTATTAGTGTGCTCCAAGTTTCTACTGCATGCTGGTGTCGCGTTCGTCGTGCCTTATGAGAAAGTTACAATGTGAAACTTAATGAAATGTAAACGTGAGTTTTATTTTGCTTAGAAATGGTAGCTCTCTCGAAAGGGGACCGGGGTTTCAGATGACAAATGACGTAATGGGAGGTATAAGCATCGGATTTTGCCATTCTTTAGATGACTTGACACATGCACACATTCTTCACAATTGAGATAGTTTGAATTTGAACATACCATAAGAACAATACTGTTTTAATTAGAACTACGAACCGTACTGAGTTTTTTTAATTACATAAATTTTTAACTTTAACTTTAGCTCTTTTGAAGAAACTAAGGAAAAATAAAAACTCCAACAAAAAACTCTTGGTAAACTAAGACTTAAAAAATATTACAATAAAATATGTTCGGAATTGAAATCCGGAACTGCTTTTCATAGAGATACTTACTATAAAAAAAAAAACATTTTGAAAACTGTGGCAACACTCAAAAGGAGCGGGAAATCATTAATGAAATATTGACCAGAAATAAGCCAAAAAATTATTCTATTTTATATTAAAACTAGCAGTTCCTTGCGACTTTGTCCGCGTAAATTTCGTGTACTTTAAAAAATTGTCGAACTCAAAAAGGTCTTTTCGATGTTAGCTGACACAAAATCGTACTTGTTTTCCAAGCAAAGTTGTGTTGTCGGCAATAAGCAACAGTATATCTTGAAAATTTAAGATTAAGATGGAACATTCGGAATAAATATAGACAATACCGTCACTAGTGAAGTCGATTGATTCAAAAGTAGTATAAGAGTGCGGTTTCGGGAGGAATCCGGCGGGTGCTAGTTACGGTGCGGAAATAGGAACAATAACTTAACCGATGATATAGTAGCAGTATTATGAAACATTGAAAAAAACAATACTCACATTGTATTTGAATTTTGAAATCGGGTATGTAGTTTCGAAGAAGGAAGTAAACAATGAAATAAAAAAATAAACATAAGGGTCACTCCGAGAGTGCCGCCAGAAGTGTTAACTTGAACAAATATCGGGTTTTCAAATAGGGACTTGACAACTTTGAATTTAATTTGTCAACGTACCTTTTCACCTATCATCGAACTGTCGTTGTCAATTTATTCAGTTCATTTTCACAACATTTTCATCATGGTAAAAAACACGAACGAGCAACGTCTGCAAATTATAAAAATTTTCAACCGAAATTCAGAGTCGGTGACCGCAACTTTAGAAGCGTTAACTCCAATTTTTTTATTTCCAATCCTCAGTGACAAAGCTCATTTGTGGCCAAATGGGCTCGTCAATAAGCAAAATATGCGTTTTTGGTCGGATGAAAATTCACATTTGCTTTATGAATCACCACTTAATCCAAAAAAAACAAATGGTTTGGTGCGGTTTGCATGCCGGCGGGCTATATTTTTCGTCGACTATAACGATCGTCACGTAACTGTGAATGGCCAGCGTTATCACCTCATGATGAGCGTGTTATCTCAAAAAATGGGCCAGTCGATTGGCCGCATTGTTCGTACGATTTAACGCCTCTAGATTATTTTCTTTGAGGCTATGTTAAGTCATTAGTTTATACCAACAAGCCGACGACGTTGGAAGAGCTCAGAGCCAACATTGAACGAGAAATAGCAGCCGTTTCGGCCGAAATGTGTAACCGAGTCATCGAAAATTGAGTCCGACGAATCGACCGCTGCAAACGTGCCCACGATGGCCATATGAACGAAGTCGAGTTCCATTCATCAATGTTTTCATTGTACTTCAAGTCCATAATTAAGTTTTTGAAATATCTCAAATGGTTTAAGTTTCATTAACTGAACCTTTTGAAGTTACCTTTTTAATTAATGACCCTTTTTAAACACGAAATCCATTGTGGATCACGCTTCAATCAGGGATTATTCCATACATCTGAATCTGAACAAAGCGAAAGTTTTTTCTTTGAGTACTTTATTGCTCTGAAAGTACAAAGTATAATTTTCTCCCTTAAAGTATCAAGTTCCTCTTCCGTAGGCCTGATTTCGAACTAAATTTCATATTATATATGAGATGTCCTTCTACTTAAGTGTTCGTACTATTGTTTTTTCGGAATCACTCAAAACTGCATTTGTAAAAGGGAAAGGGGATACCGTCTTGAATAGTGGCCTTCTTAAATCACACTTAGTTTTCTACCGAGCGTCAGTTTGAATTCAGAAGCGGCAGTTCGACTGAAGACGCTTTACTGAAGCTATGTGGTGAGATCTACAATTTCTTAAATGGCTCGGAAATTCCTGGTGCTCTATTCATTGATATAAGCATTCGACATGTCGGACCATTATATGTACGAGTAAATTACTTTAAAAAATATTCAGTAAAGGTTTTTATGACTTTGATTACTGTTGGTAAACTTCTTATCTAAAAAACTGAAAACAAAGAGTTAAAATGAAAAATGAATTGCGTTCAGTAAAATAAATTTCACTTGGAGATCAACATGGTTCTGTTTTAGGGCCTATTTTATTCCTGCATTATTTCTGGAAGATTTTAGCAGGTATGTGTCCCGATAGTTTTTGAAAGACAGAGAATCGTATTTGGATCTGATGCATGCTTTTTACAGAGAGACTTGGTGCCTGTTTTGTAACCTGCATTAAGGTTTAAAGCTTTTATTTTAATAAAAAGAACGTGAAATATTTCTATTCCTATGTGTTTCGAGCTAGGAAATTTTATTTTCTTTTCTTTTTGATATTATTTTTTTTTTCCTTACAGACTCTTCCTTTGATAGTTGAAATTTTCCTTTGAGCATCTTTTCTACAAGCAATTGTCATACAACAGGCACAAAACTTTGGTGTTTTTTGCAACCAAATATTAATGAATCATTTAAGAGTCTTACGCTGGGCAGCTCTCTTTAGGTTCCGGTGAAGGTTTCCGGTGAAACTATCTAGCGGAGAACGAACAGTCGGAATCTCAATCGAGTTGGCAGATCTTTATTGTGATAGAATCTGTTGCTTGCACAAGATTTGTGCTACCGATCTCATCTGGCGTCCTTCAAAATCTTATACTCTGAGAAAAGTTTCCGATTATAGTTTTGAGTAGCTCTAAAGTAAATAGACGTCTCACAATTCATGATCATATTAAGCATTAAGTTCAGCTCCAAGTTCCCGGTACTAGAAAGTTACTAGTTTAAGTTTTTTTTATTTTATTCTCGCAGCTAGTTCAAATCGAAATCATTCTGTCTCAGTCGCTTTGCAGCTTGTGCTATTTTCGTCAGCTTCTTATTTTTTTTCCTGCGTTTCTGCCTGCCTTACATTCTTTTTTGTATATTTATTTTAATTTAAAATACTGATCACTTGTGTGTTCCATTTAAAATACAGTAGATGACGGATATAAGTAAATCCATAAAGTCAAGAAATTTGTTGAGATCCTTAATAAAAGTAAAAATTAAATGAAGTCACATTTTCCATTAAATTCATTTAATTGAAGATCATTTAATTCCTGGCGCTTCTGGCACCATGTTGCGCTGTTCTGAGAAAGTGCCTGCCTTTCAAATTTGTTCCAGTCACCATCAAATTAACGACGACGAAGAGTGGAGAGGTTGACCAACGATACTATTCTGACCAGTTGGATGGCAAAAAATGTATCAGCTGAAATTTGAATTTGAAATCCTCGTGATTGCTACGATTTCATTGAAAGGATTTGTTTTCTAACGCCGTAACATTACACATAAAAGCCAACCTTTTTCGATTTTAAGGCCGGCACATTTGATCCAACACTCGTACTCAAGTGGAAGATCTTTTGACTTAAATTTTCTTGTCGCTCCAGCGCTGTAGTCGCCTTAAATTGGCTAAGAAATCGAGAATTCCCGACTGAATCGTAAATGGTGTATCTTTTTTGAAAAATATCGGCGGTCTTCCTCGGTATTATTGCGGCCAT
Organism: Orthonevra nobilis; assembly: GCA_963555765.1. Classification (NCBI taxonomy): domain Eukaryota; kingdom Metazoa; phylum Arthropoda; class Insecta; order Diptera; family Syrphidae; genus Orthonevra; species Orthonevra nobilis. Next base: position 120,023,329 of record OY743225.1, on the reverse strand, counting down.
TAATAACGAAAATACCGAAACAATAAGGACCTGCAAGTTGTATGTACGCAAAATGTACACTTAGTCAAATTGATCACACATGGATTTATACTACCTTTTAACGTCCTATCCGTTTGGCATGTAGGATCGAACGCCTGCAAAATCTATCTCATTCTTTTCTCCAGAAAGCACTAGATCCCGATCTTCAGGCTACGTACCTAAGAAAGATCTTTACGTCAAACTTCATTGGAAAAAGGAAAAAGGAAAGACCTGTGTGACCCTGTAAAATGTCCTTCTGAAACATACAGTAAAGTTGCCGTCTATGAAATTGAGAATAAGCTTATGTTATCTTTCTCCATCGAAGATTGCCTTATAGAAGCTATTATACGATGCCACTTCACGTACTATTCATCCTGAAGTGAACAAATAAAGAACAATCATGCTTTCATGCACACGATCTCTTCAATTCTCTTCAAAGAACCGTTCGCATCGACAAATAATGATAAGGACGAGTTCGAGACCATTCAACATGTTAATGAACCTTCCTGCCCGAACAACGCCATGATGCAGAATGGCACAAGTCTGTTAACGGCACAGCAAAGGGTAAAGTCACCAAATGATTCATAAACTAGTTGGTAAAAGTGTTAAAAGACTTTAGAAATTTGCAAAAAAAAAAAACTCCTCTTCTCCAAATTTCATACCCTTCTCAAATCTGATCATATTTTCCTACCTTTCTCAACGCACCCATCCATCTCAACCCTGATCATATTTTCATCACCTCCAAATAGAAAGTGCATGGTGTCTTGGAGTGTTTCTTATATGTTCAGGATGTTCTCATATGCGTCATCTACTGTACGTCATTCTGATGCAGCTGCGTCTGTCTTCGCATGCTCGACGTTGATGATACAGTCCAAGGAAATTCGACTGCACAACGTCTCGATAGGAATGGCGACAAATTGTACCAGCGTCAAGCTGTCTACATGAGTCTGAGTCGCCCATCTAATTTTAGTTTATTTATTTTTGTTGTTGGCTAACAAAATACCGCTACTTGGCTGCGGTACTCCCGGGAACTACGGGAACCCATAAAATTTAGAGAATTGGCTCTCGTTCATGGATTTCATGTTGGAATCTCATTGTTTTCCCCGCAAAAAGTTTCTATTTTCGTGGTTGGTTTATGTATTTTTATAACGTGAGTAATTTTTATAGGGTAATCTCGGGTGTGTAGTGCATTTTTTTTTTTGTTGCTTCTTACTCAGATGATTCGCTTTGAACTTTTCGATTTTAGAGCAAAAAAAAAATATACATACATACTCATACGTAGGCTGTGAGTCAGTATCTGAAAACTATTAAAACGTTTAATGGGTTTTTCGACTTTTCGTATTCGAATTTTTTACATGGAAGACGTGGTGTCGCTGACATTTATTTCCAAGTATTCTAAGAAGTGTCTTTTTTCAATTTTTTTATTAAATTTATTTTTACTTGACAAAAAAAACTCCGAGATAAGACATTAATTAATTTAAGAGATAAGGTCCAACGGGATACGAATGAGGAGACTTAAAATATTCCGTGGATATTATGTAGTGATGTAACTGATCAGCATAAATCTTTCATCGTCCTAAAAACGATTTTTTCAAACACTTTGCTACCTCATGAAAGATGTGAGATAAACCGATGAGCGGTCACACTATTGATGAGGCTACATAAGCTACAATATTGTTCAATTTGCACAAATGAAGCCATTGTTAAGGCATTTGTGGAAGATAATTGCTACTTCTACCATCATCTCATCAACCTCTAGTCCCTGGCCATATTATAAGAGGCACTGTAGAGTTTTTTTAATTATTAGATTATAAGCAATATTTTGAACTTGTAAAAACTTTAGGTTTTACAAACTGAGTTTTGTTTATTAAATTTGTGTTGTCGTTCTATTATCTTTATTTTATATTTTTGTACGCAACAATTGTATAGTTTGTTTATTGTGTCCTTCTTTATTGTTATTATATTACATTTTTGACAAACAAAATCGATAAATTATGACATTCTAACAATGGGTAAGAAAGAAGACCTTTCACCACTTAAAAAAGCTGAAGTGAAAGCTCTGATAAACATACACGGTTTTTCTGAGCGTCTGAATTGGGCAAATGGGTTGCGAGATAAAGTCGTGGGCCTCTGGAGTTCAGTAATTTGATACTTAATTTATCGAAAACGATAGTATTATTAGAATCTATGAATTCTCATATATGAATAGAAAATAATTTCATTTCGACTGCGTCGTTCAGACTGTGAAGCACCCTACCAAAGTGATGATCTGGTCAGTCATCAACGGCAAAGGTAGAAGGGATAATGCGAAAAGACCAGTACAAAGAAGTCTTACAAAATTGGTATATCGACAGATATTTTTATGCAAGATGGAGCTTTATGTTATACAGCTCGGTCTGTATGAACTTATTTAAGGGAAGAAAACGTACCTCTGTTGGACTGGCTGGAAAACAGCAATGAAGTGTTGCAGCTGATGAAGAGTAAAGTGGCTAAAGTTGCGGTCACAACAAGAGCAATGATAATAAAAATAATTTACGTATGGAAACTCCACCCAAAAATGCATAAAAAAATATTGATTGAAAAAACTATTTCCAATGTTTTTTATTTCTATAAAAAAGTAGGAAATGGTTTATATTTTGCATAAAAATTTATTTGAGTGCAGTTAAATATAAGAAAACCTTATTAAAATAGCTGTGAATTGAGATTTTGCATATTAACTTTACATCTATAAAGCGTCTTATAATTTTGCCAGCGCCTGTATACTCGTAATAAAATGTTTAAGTGACACTTTCTTAAAAAGAAAATGACGATATAGGATATCTTATACAGGGTGTATTCATACTAAGCATGCAACAGGTTTAAGAGAGCTCTAGCTTGTGAAATTTCTTATTTTTTCATCTCTATTGATCATTTACAGAGTAAACAGATGCCGAACAATAGGCGACAAACCATTCACTAAAGCGTTTAGCAACTCACTTGCAAAAGGCTTGAAGAGATGAATGATTTTTGGGATCCTTTTTCCGCATTTTGTCATCAAAATCGAATGTGCCTACTTTACCTACTTCAATAATAAGTAAAAACTTGTACAATAAAAAACCAAAAAAAATGTCATTTCGTTTTAAAGATTTAATAAAAAAAATCGGATGGCTGAATTTCGGGGCATCCTGTAAAGAAAATCTGCACCTTTAATATTCAGCAAATTTTTCGCAAGAAGTAAGATTCCTCTTCAACTGCATTCTATGCATGTACTATGCACTAGGCAACTCTCATTAAAAAGCAACATTTTATAATCACCCTGCTTGTTTGTTCTACAAATCGTGTAAAAAGTCTTGATTTATTGCACCTTTACCCTATTTTTTTCCGAAACTAGCGTTAAATAAAAATGTCAACTAATCGCACGACGCCTGTTGAAGGAGTAGCTCTCCCAATACGGGTGTGGTTAAACGACTCAGTTGCACCAATCAAATTCACTCAAAGTGAAGTCCCATTACCACCCGTGCTCCTTCTCTAACAGCATCCACAATTAAAAAAGGAAGCTAACAAAAAAAAACAACAATTCCCGAATACCACGCACAATTTGGCCAAAAAAAAAAAAAAGATTCATCTCCACTCGCCCAAGACTTTAACAGATCGGCTTTCGATTGCGTTGCAAACCAAATTTTTCCAATGTAAAAGCAAAACTTAAGCCATGCACAAGGATCTTATTTGTCGCCTAGGGGCTACCCTGCCATTGGTGGAGTTCACATAGAATCGCTTTCTCTTTCAACTGCACTTTCTTTCTCTGTCTCCCTAACTCTGTCTACATTGTCCAAAAAGGGTTCTTAACTATGAAACACCCAAATGCATCCACAAAGCACTATAGTAGGTACTCTACGGGATGCTTACCGAGAAAACCAACCTTCTATTGCCATCCAAAGGACGGCAACAAACAAGAAAAAAAAAATACACAAAAAATAACAACAAAAAAAAACCTGTTCAACAAAGTGAATTGCCAGCAATCAAATGTCTGAATGTGCAGTGGTTTGCAGCGTCTAGCCATAGTCTAGACGCTTGCATACCACCGTCACTTTCGGGCGGCGTACAGCATGCTACCTTCCAAAGGGATGATCAGAATGCCTGTATTGTGTGCGGGGCTTGTGTTCGACGTTCAACCCTTTTTGTTAGTGGACGGGTTTCGAATTTTCTGTGATTTTACAACACACATCCCAGCACTGAGCACAGGACGAGTACAGCACAGCATCCTGTTGTTATCATTTCCCATTTTGTCTATTTTCCATTTACTGTGAATTTCTCCCATCAAGTGAATGGATGGAGTCTCTTGCGCTGCGATGGAGCATAGTTTTGTAGTGAAACATGACAGGGATGATTGGGGGCCTTTTTTGTCTGGCATCTTTTGGCTGATTTTTGCGAATGTCTCAAAGGCGGTTGTTAAGTTTCTTTTGAAACAAATTTTTCCATGGTGAACTTTTCCGAACTTGGTCACACACCCGAGGGGCATGGACTGAAGCGGAGGTGGTTCACCGAGTTTCCTTGTTTTTTACATATTCAGATGGGAGAGTAGAAGGAATTCTATGGATAAAAAATATAATAAAGAGAGCATATTTAAGCTCTTTTATGTATTTATCAATGAATGACATGAAACTGTGAAATGGAATAGCAAACCGCCATAGAGTCGTAAAAGCCTCAATCATCCCATTCATTGTTAGAAGACTGCGCGGTAAAAGCAACAACATTTTCCTCACACTGCACATTTTCGCATTTTACGCGTCCAATCTTACAAGGATAATGAGATGCAGTATTCGAACAATACACAATCGTCGATACACCAAGATTTCGAATGTCAAAATTGCTCTCTTTTAGCTATACCTATAAATTTCCTACCAATTGACTTACATTTGGACACTACTCACCCATCTGAGGTAATTATATATTAACAATGGGCGACTTCAATCTGCTCATTTTCTGTGGACTTAGTCTGATGACGAGTCAACAGAGAAGGAGATTGTCCTAACTAAACTCCACTTTATTTTCTCCTCCTATTTTAACAATTCTTTCGTTTCAAGGCCCACTCAACTCTAAGTCACTCTTATTTATTTTTAAGAATTCTGAACAAGTACAAATTATTTTTGTAAGGCAGATTTCGAAAGACTGAACAGCTGGTTCAAAAACATAAATTTCGACTTTCTTAATGTCTCGAGCGACAACTGATGAAGCAACGAAATCTTTGAATGCTTCATTCATTAAGCTTCTTACTTGCCCCAAAAAGATAACCCTCATTCAACAAATCTCGATTCGGAATCCATCTAAAGGGCAAAATAAACTATATGCAATCGTCAAAAGAAAGTCCAAATCAACAAGGATTCTTAAGGGGAAATAATAACGTTTCTCGAACCAAATGTATCCTGAAAATGGGAGAAGAAGCTGATTTTATTGAACCCGACTTTAGTAAAGCTTACGATAAAAGTTTACTTGAATTCATCGTTTATTGCTTGGTTTCCCCGCAGGTTTAGGAGACCGTAAATATGTCGTTATTTTCAGATTCTCAAAATCTAATCCATTTATAGCCACTCCCGGAGTTGATGAAAATCTTTTTATCCACAAATCTGATGCCAACATCATCGCCGGCTGACTCCCACCATTTTTTCCATGTTTGAATTTTGTAAAAAAACAAAAATTTCTTGATCTCAACATAAACATTAGCATACTGGCCATTCCCTTCATAATCGTAGACCCTCCAAAGCCTTGCCATCTTCAAGGAAGCCTAATAATGCAGTACTTAGTGGTTTAAAGCTGAGATGCATTTTGAGTTCAATTGCTCCAAGGGTGGAGTCGGAATTGGGCCGAAGAATTTGATACCGACTTTTTTAGCTTTCGCTTAGCACTCAGGATTTAATTCGATAAACAAGGAAGTTTAAACACTGCTGTCATTTTCATAAGCCCTTAGGAATTGATCGAAAGGATTCATTTTTAATATATGGAGTAGAATTAATTTCTTAAAAAAATTTTCATTAACCAGTGTTCACTTAACACGCTAACAGCAATTGGTAAGAACTTGCAAAGGTTTCGTCTATCCACATACGGACACCTCCAAACACACGTTAGTTTGCGTATCGTTTTATCTGGAATCGACCAAAAGAGTCTGCAGTCTTGCATTTAAATGTCTCCCTCTTGGATGGCGACCTACTTGCAACAAAATAAAAACCTCTTCGTCGTTACTTACTATCTTCGCCATAAAAGGTCTTGCTGCTGGCGGATTTATTGGGCCAAAAAAAAACTTGCAAAGGAAACACGAAATCTGTCTTTAAACGGCCGACCAACATTTTTCTTCTTTGGAAATGTTTTTTCCCAATACATTTGGCGAGTATGTACACTGCCGGGCAAAAGTTTGTACACAGGTTGGAAAATCTATGCTGCATGGGTATTTTGACGTTAGATTGATCTTGTGGTAAAGGGCAGGTTGACACGGAAAATCTTATGTTTTGTGAGTTATAAGCCGATTGACTTTCTAAGGTTACATTAACAAGAAAATAAGTTCTTCGTTGCAGCGCATTAAACGACGGGTTACAGTCTGCGCAAAGATTTGCGTTTTGCATTTCCTTCCCTGAATTGCAGCGATCGAAACCTCCTGAGTTTATCGAATTGAGTAGAATGTGTAAGGGATTGACGAGTCCAAATACAAAAGATGCATCCTAATCAAAATAAATGCTGCCGTTGTATGGCGCACAAGACTGGGAAGCAACCACAACTAGCTGAAAGGCCTTCTCATCAGAGTTCAGAAGTATCTTAGCTTTGGAACTGATCCAGCACACTTCAACAAAGTAAGTAACAATTTTCCTTCCGCTATACGAAAGATTTTATAAACCAACCTTCTGGAGAGTCAAAAAAATACAATAAATCACTCTCCATACTGGAAACTTCTTCAAGTTTCTGTTGGAATCGGAAGATCGGACAGACCGTAAACTATGCCTCAAACTCATAAAACACTTGCAGCGGCTCCTCTGTGAAGCATGTAATGTTATACACCATAAGCAATTTGGTTTCTTTATTACTACGCGCGCATTGGCCATAATAAAAGCCAAGAATTAATACATTGGCAAAAAAAAAGGTTAAACTAAAAACTTATATTTTTAAAGATCCACTTCCGAGAAAATTAAAATAGTAATACAAAACATTTGACTGATAGTGTATTTAATGTTCGTATTCCTGCACCGAAATTTTCGTAAACACAACAACCCAATCCCAAGATGACTGAGAATGGAGCACCATAATTCGTGCGTCAGATAAGAATAATGGAAGGTGCATCGCCAGAGTCACAATGTTAAAAGCCAATAATGGAACTCCTGCGCTTGTGCATTTTTGCGTTATCTCCGCATTGAAAGAACAATTTACCACTGATTTGTTAAGATGCATTTCATGTTTAAGCCGTCATATTTCATCCGATCAAGAATCTGCGGCAGCTGTCTGCTGCAAAAGAATGTTTGGCTTAAATGCAATTTTGTTGCAGAAACGACAGGATGCTTGCTCGCATATGGACTTATAAGATTTCTTTAGGGCTTTGCTCACGAGTTTCATTTTGATGGGCTTGGAAATGTTAACTACAGCCTTCCGATATGATTTATATCCAAAGGACATAGGATTACACCTTTGCTGCTGCCGTTGAAGATTTAAAAACTCATAACAAAAGTTTAATTTCTAAGCTTCCACGTAGTATTACATATGTAAGTTTTTTAGTTCCTTGTAAGCTGGGTCAGGAAAGAGCTTATGTTTTAGCCAAGGCAAGCAGATTAAAAGTCCATTTTTCCTTTAATTGCAAAGCGCTTATTGTCCATGCTCAGGACTTTACGTTGACGCTATTTTGGCCAACCAGTGTAAAGTGCTAATTGCTTAAAACCAGACCGAAGCCAGTCCCGATCACTGTCCCTACCCAGTTCAAAACTCAAGCCTGGTTAGCAAATATTAATATATAGCGAACTATCCATACGCAGCATAAGGCAGAAAGTTCGCTGGGCAGATTAGGTAAAGGGTGATTTTTTAGCTATTATCTTTTTGGCAACACTAGTTTAAACAGCTGACGCACGTTTCGTGTTTTGTTTCCCTGTCAAACATCTTCAGTTTGGTCTATAATTTAACCATGAATCGTCATACAAACGAACAACGCTTGCAAATTATTGAATTTTTATCAAAATGCGTGCTCTGTTAAGAAAGTTCATCGCGCGCTTCTTCCAATTTATGGTCAGATTAATCGACCCACTGAAGTGGCTATTCGGGCTATTGTGACTAAATTTCGCACCAAATTTACATGGTTGGACATTAAACCACCAACGCGCTTACCTAGAGTGCGAACTGAAGAAAATATCGCAGCTGTATCGGCCAGTGTTAATGATGACCATCAATTATCGATTCGTCGCCGTTCGCAGCAATTGGGCCTCTGTTACTCAACAAGGTGGAAAATTCTGCGGAAGTATTTAGGTGTGATGTCTTTCAAAATACAGCTGGTGCAAGAATTGAAGCCGAACGACCTACCGCAGCGTAAAATTTTTGTGAATGGGCTCTTGGAAAGTTGGCCGAAGATCCACTTTTTTACTGAAAAATTGTGTTCAGCGACGAAGCTCATTTTTGGCTCAATGGGTACGTAAGTAAGCAGAATTGTAGATATTGGATTGAATATCAGCCAGAAGCATTGCAAGAGCTACCAATGCATCCAGAAAAAGTCACAGTTTGGTGCGGTTTATGGGCTGGTGGCATAATTGGACCGTACTTCTTCAAAGATGATGCGAATCGTAACGAAAGTGTGAATGGTGAGCACTACCGTGAGATGATATCCAACTTTTTTTTGCCCAAAATGCAAGAGCATTTTTCAACAAGACGATGCCACATGCCACACAGCACGCGCAACTATGGACCTATTGAGAGGCGAGTTCGGTGAACATTTTATTTCACGTTCGGGACCGGTCAATTGGCCGCCTAAATCGTGCGATTTAACGGCTCTAGACTATTTTTTGTGCGGGCTATGTTGAAGCTCATGTCTATACAGACAAGCCCGCTTCAATTGACGCATTGGAAGATTACATTGAAGCATTTATTCGTGAGATACCGGCCGAAATGTTGGAAATGTTGGAAAGAGTATGCCAAAATTGGACTAAGCGGATGGACCATTTGAGGTCAAGGTCAACATATGCATGAAATAATCTTCAAACATTAAATTATATGGACCGTACTGTCGATTCAAATAAAGATTTCATGCATTTTTCTGAATTTTATGTGTTTTTTTTTAAACTTTCCTATAGCTTTTAAAAAATCACCCTTTACAATGAAGAGGGAAGTGTGCATGTACTATATATGTCACAGCCTTCACAAATGTTTGTACGAGTAAATACCACGATGCAGATTTGCGATGAAGCGGAATTCTCCATGAACGAGTTGTTCTCTATGAACGAGCAGTTCTTCAAACATTAAAGGTCCAAAATTCTACAGAGAGCTTCTTAGTGAAAGATTCTCAAATGAGACATTCTTATACAACCTTAAATAATATGGGGCAACAATTCTCCTTATAGACTTCCAAACACCTCGGCATCAGAAACTTAATTTAAAAAGAAAGAGACCGTTCTGTGAAAAAGAAAATAAGCCAACGCTGTATCCCAACTCTAGGCTAGTTCTCGTATCTCATTTGTGCCTTGAGAGATACTTAACCAAGTCTCTCCATTATAGTGATCCTTTTCACTGAACCGCATTGAATTGAGCAGGCATTTCCAGCAGCTACCAAACGACGACTGAGAGGGTATGAATAACAACCTAAGCCCAGCCGATAAAGTAGTTCCTCCCTCAATTTAAAAAGAGATAGTTTGGTAAAAAAATATATTTTAAAAGAAATGTTGGTTTAGATCGCTTACGGGCTGTGCTTTTTAACCACCAGGACAAAATTAATTTAACGATCGTCAGAATACGTTTCCTTTCAAATTTTCTTAACAGTTTTTTTGGGACTGCCGCTGTCTACGGGGCAATAGAGAAATCTTTCTTATGGTCACACTGGTGTTATGTCATTAAGTCAATGTATGTTGCATATCCAGAGGGGGTGTTGAAATACAGTCTCTCATAAAAGTATTCCATCACGCAAAATAAAAGATTTATATCAATGATCAAGTTCAAAATTTTAAATGGATTAGGAGGAGAAAATCGCTCGCAAATTGTACATGTGTATAAACGCATGCAATTTTGTAGCCAGAATCGTGCAGTAATTTGTCAACTTCAGTTCCAATGGCATTTCAATGACTCTGTATAAAGGGTGTATCCTTGACTTTAGACGGGATGTATTTGTATGTCCAAAATGGACGTCTCATAGAAAGGAATATAAGAAGGAATGGGCCCAATTATGTTGGTCGGGAGAAATCGACTCAAGTCGGTGAAAAATCTATATTTTGTCCTTTATTCGACCGAGAAGCTGTGTAGTAGGTTATTTTCGACAAGATTTGATTTTGATTTTTGATTTTGATAAATCGCAATTCAAATTGTTGCATATTGAAGAAACTTCTTTGTGGAGTGAAAAAAAAGATTTATTGAGTATTGAGAGTTTTTACAGCAGCAGCAAAGAAGATGAACAAAATAATATTAAGCTGATGCGTTTAGATCTAATATCTTTGATTTGGCAGTCACAATGCAAGTTTTTCTTAAGATTAAAAACAATTTTTCCAGGTTTTGAACATGTTCATGCAGTACTTCTGAGAGATGAAATAATCATTTAGTGTTTAAAGGAGCCAACACTTCATTGATTTGATCTTCAGCCGAGATAATATGCTTAAATATATAATATACTATACTTACGAATTCAATTTAATAAGGGATTCAGGATTCAAACGAGAGGACGTGTGAAGTACCTTGTCAAGTTTCAAACTGTTTTGATACACTCACTACTACTACTAGTTCTAAAACGAGGTGAACAAGACGTTTCAAATGAATATACTAATGCACACATCCTGCGCAGAGCATGTGAACCCTTGAAAAAGGAAATGAGGAATGAGGAATGAGGAGTGATGCTTGTTCAAGTACGCACTAGAAATGGCGAGTTCATCGGTTGACGGTGACGCCAAGGTTAAGTATTTATTAGACTGCAGAATATGCAAGAAGTTAAGGCGAGTTTCGAATAGCAACCATGTTCATGTACAATTTATGACTGGTGGTAATTCATTTTTGGGATTTAAGGCAGTTGAGAATTAATTAAATCAAAAAATAGGGGTTTGTGGAGACAAATAAACACAGTCAAACAAAGAAATAGTTTTTTTTACTCAAATTACTGCTATAAAAATGGGGTCTTCAGTACACAAAATAATTTTGTTTTTTTTTAGAAATGTACATTTTACGGTTCTGGGCCTTATAGTCAACCCGTCTCATGTAGTAGTTGGCAAGGACCCAATAACAACCGTAAGCTTTACAAAAAGCAATAAAATATGACCTTCTGTTTGGAAAACGTCGGGTCCAGCAAATTTTATGTGATATGCACCACAGAACATTTTGTATAAAGAACCGATGAAAAAAATACTCAGCCGTCGTCGGCTTGACACAAATCTCCTAGGTAATATTTTGCGAGAAACATGCACAGAAGAATGGAAAAAATTGTTTTTAGTGACGAGAAAAATGTAACTTGGATGGACCTGGTTGTGTTTTCTATGTACACGCCTTGCCAAAAAAATTCATCGGTACAGATGCATGGACTCAATTTCAAATACCGCTCTTCAAAATTATATTAAAGCCACGTCAGTTCGAATATTTGAAACAATAACTTAATACGTAGGTCCTACCCAAAAAAAAACCCTCTTAAGACCCATTGCAAACATGTGTTTTTGAAATTTCGCTGCTATTTTCATGAATTTTTAATAAATTTGAACTGAATGTTTTGTTCATATTGTTAGCAGCCTTGAGTTGCAAATTAAATTAAATTAAATAAAAATTGTTTAGTCCTTAAGTTCTTGCAGCCCAGTCCCGGGCTTAACTGCGGTAAATAGACCTCCACCCACATCAAAACCTGGAATCAATTTGATATACATTCGAAAAACTTGGCAAATAAATTGAGAGCATCCGCTTTCCGTCCACTTTTTGTTGCGAAGAAAATACAGTATTTTATTTTACAAAAAGGAAAAATAAGTTCGTTTTATTTATCCAAATCAAATGTATTCCAAACAGGAAATATGTATATGTATATTTTACAAACGAATCCTTATGTCTAAATCTAATAAAGAGCGGATTCAATCAAATATTTTCCGTCGCTTTATGGCAGGATGATAATTTACAACATCATAATCGTCTTCTTCCGAGTCTGACTTCGTATCAGAAGCAATTCCCGAATCAGGACTGTCGCAAACGGGTTCCTTTTGGGCATATAAAGCGTACAGTGCTATCAAAGCATCAACATAGGGCGAAATAGTAACAAAATGATAGCCCGTCAACGAGACCAATCTCTCTGTCCAGACGCGACCAATTTTCCTTATCGAACGTGTTGCAGCTAGACAAGCCGCTCCAATTATCGAGGGAGCGCAGTTGACCAGTCTGTAATCTAAAAGGCACATAAAACCATGCTTTATTTTTCGCTATAAACTCACATACCATGCAAGGAAATATCCAAAATGTTAAACAACAAGGACGAAGTCTCCAGGATCATCGATTCATAACTAGGATACGAGCTTGCGTGCGAACCACCACCACCTAATCGATTCACTTTGTAATGCGTGTAATCATCATATGAGACCAACTGATTGGAATAACTTTCGACAAAAGTCGCCGCAGTTGGGTATATGAAATCATATTTGAACGTTGACAGAATTTTCTTTTCAACGACTCTCAAGTCGTGCATGGTGTACATGTTGCCCACTAGCTCGTTAAATTTTGCAAATTTGGGAACATTTTGATCGGATTCTTCGATTTTTGCAGCGATCAGCAGGCACATCAATGCGGATGCATTTAGCTTTTCCATCACTATCGTGTACGTGTCCATAAAACAGTCAAGGAGGAAGACAGCTGCAAAGAATACGCTTATAATTTGTACTCAAGATGGTGTTTTTCCTACCTAAATGCAGGGTGGTTCGGCTCAGTGACAAACTGTCTGTGGCGTTCTTCATTAGCATCAACAATGAAGGCCGGAAGGAGGTCTGTTGCGATTTGTAGTCGAGTTTCTGTCGGCGTTTCTCTGATTCCTTCAAGGAGAGGAGTATATCGCTGGCATACTCATTGCACCAGATTGCTTTTTCTGTAATCTGCAAGATAAGCAAGTTTAAAGAATCCATTTTTTTGGAAGCTGCTTCACAAACTTGACTAGCTGTAATGGATGTTTTGATTGATGAAAGAAATGGAGAGCTATAATTGCTAACACCAAATTGCGGAGTTGTAAGTGTAACTTCTTGCTGGAGTTTTATCCCTTTTTCTTCGCACATTTTTTTCTAATAAAGTTGATTATTTGCTGTTTTGTAAAATGTAGCAAATTGGATTGAAGGCAGGAACTGTATCAAAACAAAATCATATCGACAAACAGCAAAAATAACGGTACACTTGCCACATTGCTGTTTCGTAAACAGTGCTGCCAGTATTTGTATTATTGCCAAAGTAGTAGAATTAAGTAATATACCTATGTCACGCTTTATTATGCTGATATGAATCTCTTTGATGCGCTCAAGGACGCATGCCGACGGCTTACAAATCACCACACGGAAGTCGTTCGTCTTTTAATGACAAATTAAATTTCAAGACCAATCCCTAGCCAATAGCCGTGGTATCAAGTGCTATTCTTTAAATTAAATGAAATTAATTACTAATTTACAAAGATATCAAAATAGTAATAAAAAGAATATTTATAAATTTAGTTCCAATTTGTCAGTAAATATTAAAAATATTCGGTCCCGCGTTACATGAATTCATATTGACAAAAGGAAAGCAAATAAATCAAATATGATTAGATATGTAATATAAAACATATATAATTATAGTAACTTCTCATACACCAATTATTTTCTTGGAAAAAACTAGGATGAGCGTATATGTTTTTTCTTCATTAAGCTTATATGAAGAAGTATGAGTGTCTTATACGAACGAATTGAATTCGAATACTCTAATCCAGCGTTCGCACCGAACGATTACGTGATCGCCATCTGCATCTGTTTTCTGGCGATGACAGGACTAAATATAAAACGTTCAACCGTTTTTGTGATTTGGTAGCACTATGTGACCCAAAACGCCGGGCGCAAATTCGATAAAAAAATTAATACTTCTGTCTGCAAAAAAAAATATTACAAACAGCGCAAATGAAAATGTTTTAAAGCTTAAATTTTTTTGATTTTTTTTGTTAATAAAATTCATATTAATATATAATTTTATTTTAAATACATAGAAATACAGTTATTGTCACTTTTGTTAAAAAAGGTTTTTATGTCTAATTTTTTGCTATGTACAAAAGTTTATTTGGCATCACTCTGCATCGAATTGCATCGAATCACATAGCCGATTGTCAAGTGTCAGTCGGCGTACCTTGACACTTGTTTGTCTAATGGCTGCGAAATGTATATTTGTTTTTTAATTGTTTTCCTAGAGAACATTTCGTTAAAAAGCCTTCGACTTAAATAAAAGAAAATAACAAAATGGGTAAATAATTAAATGAAATAGTGTCAATTATTGTTATTAATATTTTTTACATCTTAGATAAATTCAGGCGGGCTCGCAAACCATCACCAACGCAAAAGAAATCATCTGCAACTTCGTCGTCGCCTTCTGCTCGAGCGTCGTCTTCAACAAAAATAACAATTGAACAAAAAGTTCCAATTGGTGCGGTTAAAAAAGGACCTTATTCTGTTAAGCGTTCCGTTGGTCCAAACGATGTTGTTATAAAAAGAAGATTTGGTAATTATCTAACATGTGCTTCACTTTTTAGAGTCATATTATTTGCCAAACGAATTTCGCCTAAATGAATTGGGAAAAAAGAAATTAAAGCGGAGAGACTTCATTATGCAAAAACAATGAACATCATTCAACATATGTATCAACAAATCAATCAAGTTGCTGCTTGCAGACATCTTCATTCAACATGAGCTTCTGGAATGGCAATATTTTGGTAAGTTTTGCTTATAAAATTCGCAAACTTTTATTCTTCATGTTATAAATTACTCTTATCATAACAAAACGTATGTGATGTCTTGCTTCCGACAACGACTCCAAACCTCACCTCTTGTGCACAACGTTAGCAATGAAGCTACGAACAAGAATACGACAGGAAAGTGTCCTTTTTACACTCAGAATTCTAGTATATCTTCGGTTAGGAGAACGAGAACTTAGGTTTACATTTTTAAGCTAATAACCTTTTGCTCAGTTCAAAATCGCACTCTAAAAAGTACGGATTTAAATCTCAGAAAGGTGTTACCTTTAAGAACGATTTTCTAAAATGTTGACTTCATATGGTGTCATTCCTAGAAAGGCATCCATTGCCTCGGGTTAATCACAATCGTTGTGAATGTTCTGGTCGCGGTACATCAATAAAATCGTTTACTTTCTATTTGCAACAACGAATCCCAACACCATTTTCAGCCTGTTTTTTAAACCCCCATTCTGAACATAGAACCCTGCAATTTCCAATGGTGAAACAGTTACTATCAGTTTATTACTTGTGTCTTAACTACGGCGCCCTCACGTTTCTGTACAGCCTTGTACGGAAGAAGATTTAAAAATACAATAGTAAATTCATGTTTGAGACAACACCGCACACACCCGTCAATAAATTTGACGCTTTGAATCCAAAAACAATAATCTGCTAATATTCATCCAGTTTTGTCTTTTCCTTTCGTTTGCATTATCCAAAACAAAAGACAAAAGCCGAACCACACACATCCGATGGGTTCAATAAATTTCCGAAAATATTGTTTTTGTATATATTTTTGCTTTTCAACTTTCCAATCTTCATAAACTGTGCCATGCAGTCGCTAAATAACGAATAAAGCGCACTTTAAAAGTATTGGACTCGAAGGTATTTTAATTCTTAATTCTTAAACTTACATTGCATTTTTAGATTTGAACAGATTAAGATCTTCAATCAACATTCGAACACATCAATCAACACAATTATGTCTACAATCAACATTGCAGATCCAGCAAGGCCTGAGAAACAACACTTCAACTCAACAATGTTAAAAGTAAATAAAATTGCATGAACGGTTTCAAAATTTATCGATTTTAAATTCATTTCAATTTAATGAAATATTAAATGAAAAAAATATCAAAATTCAAAAAACTTTAAAAAATCGGGTTTCAATTCTCATTTGAACTGTAATGTTATGATATAAATTCAATCGAGCCGAAGGTCTTAAAATCTAGAGCTGTAAAGTTTATAAGAATGTTGTGTTACTTTCCGCGTCCAAATTGAAAAAAAAAACTAAGACAATAATTGTAACAGTCTCCGTTAAAAAAAAAAATAAAAAAAGACATATATTGTTATTTCACTAAATAATAAATTATTTTCCATTTAGGTGAGGGGTCAAAACCATTATTTTCCCGAGCAGATATAGCAGTAAACCCATCAGTAAGTCCTAAGAAACAATCACCACCCCGCGCATCATCTACGGTAGGCTTGAATTCGCATTACATGTTTATACTTTGTTTAACTATGAATATTTCTTTCGTAGGATTCCAGCAGCTCAGAGGAACGCAATCATTATAAAGCACGTTCATCGAAACCCCAAACCAACAAAGCGAAATCCGTTGAAAAAGTTCCTTATTTCCTTGACCAAAAGCGTGAAAAAGATCGCATTAAACGTGTCTACGGACAGTCAAGAAGATCTCGCAGTTTGAGCGCTGAACGGAGAAGGCGAGCTGCAAAGATTCGCAGTAGAAGTAGAACACCGCCATCATATCACCGAAGACATCGCAGTTATGGCGAAAGAAGATCAGCAAGTCGTGACCGCGATAAGGATCGGGATCGCTACCGATCACGTCATAGATCAGGTTATAGTCGAAGTAGGTCGCGATCCAGAGAGCGAGCTAGAATGTCATACAGTCGTCGGAACGGTTCGGTGGATGAAAGGCATCTCATGCCACCAACAGCTCAATTCATTCCGATTCCTGTACCCGTAGAATATCCATATGTAGGTTTTTTTTTATTATTCATTATTATAAACTAAATATATCCGATTTAGATGCCACCAGCCTGGGGAGCACCAATAATTCCACCACCAGGAAGGTTTCCATTTTTAATGAGACCCGCTCTGCCACCTCCTATTTCATTCATGCCAAGGCAATTTCGACCACCGAGGTATATCCCAAGGATGCCCAATGGATTTCAAAGAGGGACTTTCCGTCCTCGACAATACTGAGCATGTGCGAATTAAATGTATCCAATTAAAGCAATCGTAAAAGATATATTTTCTCTGTTAGAATGGAGGATAATTAAGTACTAGTCTTAAGCGAAAATAAATTACTTGACTGTTTAAAATTAACTCGCATTTGTGGACTTTTAACGCTTGAACAACGCATCATATAATAGCATACCCTTCGTATATCTTTTACCCTTGTGGATCCAAGAGCTTTCCTCAAGTAAACACTAGCATTTGATTGTGTATTTTAAGCACATTCCTGAGAACCTTTTTGTATCCTGTGTGAGGTGTACGAAAAAATAGTCTTTCATTATTATCGTATTTGTGATTTCCAAGGAAAAAGACCAATCGTGAATCAAAGTGACTTTAACATGAGAAATCCTTTGCTAAATGCCCGCTTTAATTGCAACCGATTACTCGTTCCTCTTCAGAAATGAATTAAAATAATTATTGCATTGTTAAAAATGTTCACTGGAGTTTCTTGCGAATCGCAAAATAAATACTGCAATAAAATTCCTATCTTATCAAAATTTCGAAGAAATTTTATTTATAATTCCGTTCTAGAAATATATTCATACTCGTATTGTTGTTCGTTCTTTATAACCTTGCTACGGCGAACGCAACGCTTAATTTACACAACTTAAGCACTTGGCCAACGCGGTGGTAAAATGTTATTTGATATAATAACTATGAAATGTGGGTAACCAAGTTTTATGCGTGAATCTTTGAAATCTATCTTGATAACGCGTTGCTTAGCTTGCTGCTTCCAATTTTGTCTTCTAGGTTGGCTGAGATAGCATAAAATTCGTGTACGTCATCACAGGTAAGTTCTTCTTAATGCGTAATCCTTCTTATGTGGATTCGAAAACAATTGCAAAGCACTCATATCCACCAACCACGAACTTTCTGGTTCTAGTCATTTTTCAAGTAAAAATTTCAGCAACGTACGCGACTTTGAATTCAATGAAGGAATTTTAAAAATTCGGACACTTTCCGAAGTGATCTTAAATCTCACTGATATAAGCCAGTTAATGTGATGGTTTTTTAGCATTCACACATTATTATAGAAAACGGATATACTTCATGCGGAGTACATACTTACCTCATCAACTGAATCGCCAAGAAGCTGAAATTCATCTCTCCTTAGCTGTAAGGAAAGTTCTCTTTTTTCACAAATCCGTTTTGTTCGCCTCCTGTTTTATCTGCAGCACAATTTCTGGATGTTGGTCATTCGATAGCCTCTGTCAATTTTTGTTTGTATGAAATGACCGCGAAAATGTCGCAGTTTTAGTGTGACCTCAACATCTTCGTAATATCGGGCAACCTATTTTTCCAACAAGGTTGTGAAGGTTGTCTCCTGAATTGTGAGCACCCTTTGAATCGTACTCGCAAACACAAAGAAAATGAGTCAACCATACAAAACTTTATACAATATATATAATTTTATTTTACTTATTTTTTACAATAATATTCTTTTTCGTTTATTATTTACAATAAAATAACCTAAACTTCCACTGGCTTTAACTATATTAATTTAAAATAATAAAAAAAAAAACATCATTAAAATAATAAAACTATAAAGTAGCTTAGCTATTGTCTAAGCCAGCGAAGCTTACGTAAAATTTATTGATACAATATAATTTGTTAGATTTTTTCTATTTACATGTACACTTTAAGATTAAAAAAACAAATAAAGCAAATACGACGGAAATAAATTGAATTAAAAAGGAAAAGAAAATCAAATAGAAAACACTTACTAAAAAAAAAGAATTGCGCTGAGGCTCTAAATAAAATGTACATAAGCATTCAATCAATTTTCTTTTTTCTTGTTTAAACGAAGTTAACGTTTATTATTGTAGTGTTTTACAAGCAGTGTAAAAAACAAAACAAAACATCAAAGAAGGAACGATGAAAAACACAATCTGAAATATATATGAACTTGCTGCAGTGTTGCAGTTGCTTTTACATTTTTTTCGATTTTGTTAAATAAATTACTTAAAATTGTCTAAAGCCTAATTAAAAATTACGTGTATATAAATTGTGATTTTTATTTCTTTAGTATTTGTTTTTAATAGATATATATATGTTTTCTTTCTGCTTGTTTTTTTTTATATTCTTTTTCGAGAGTTCGCAATTAATGTAAATATAAATATGTTTTTTGTTTGTTCACCTTTTTTTTGTAAATGTAAAAATTGTATGAATCTGATTTTTTTCTATCGCATCTTGTATGAAAATATTACAAAATATTTATATTTTTTTTTTTTTTAATTTACATGATTCTCTCCGAGTATGTCCTTTCTGCCTTTGAATCTTTTGCTTCATTCCTTTTGTTTTTTTGGATATTTATTTTCCCATCGATTTTTACAGATAAATTTTATTTACTTATGATTTTAGCTTTCTTCGTTTTCCTTTTTTTTATTATTATTTTTGTATGTAAACGTAATAAGTTTAATGTTATCAGTTTCTTATTCTCTTTATATTTACTTTAGTTTTTTTTTTGTTTTGTTCTTATTTAGTTAAATAAAATAATATTGTTCTTGTTGTTGGAGTTTATTTAATAAATATCGCTTTCTGGTTTGTGATACGAATATAAAGAATTTACCTGTTTTTGTTTATTACTTTTTACATATCTACTCTAGGTCTAAATTGAAGTCGAAGCGGTGGTTCTCGAAACCTCCATCGGGTCACGTAAACGAATTTTAAAGTGTGATCCTTTCCTAGAAGTTCTTCATTGCACAAAATATCGATCTGGAAACAGAAAATAATCATTTAATTATTATTATTTTTTGTTAATGAAGATAAAACGACAATAAGGAGTCAACTACATAAAAGCGTACGACGAAAGTTGAGTTCCATATGGCAAATGACAAGGACGAAGGAAGAGGCGAATACGTAAGTCAATAAACTGAGCTACAACTTTTCTATTCTGGGACCATCTTTATGATGGTTTCCTTCATCAAATCTATGAAGTGAATACTTCCACAGATCTGTAGACAGAAACGTTGATACTGCGCTAAAATTAATGGCTGGATTTTCGGATCAATTCCATTCATTTCCAAACAACCATTTGGCAAGATTTGGCATTGGCTTGTTTTTTCGCGAAGATTTCGATGTCTGATTTATGTTAGGTTAATATGGATGTTCTGCGACTCACTTAGACCACATTGTGCCCATAGTCGAAATATATCTAGGGAAGAAAGGAAATAAACGGCTAACCATTGAACCATCCAGATAAGATGGGATTTATGAGATCCCTGTATCTATGATCGTCGATAACTAGCCAGAAAAGCCTGGCTTTTGCCTATGATTCGATTTGATTCCAGCGTCTGTTTGCCCTGGCTATTGTTTACGAGTCAATAGTTTTGTGGAGAGCACTAATTGGCATTTTAACAAAGGGTAGAATGGATTAATTTACAGTTCTGATCCCTGTGATCCCGGTGACCTGGCAAAGTTTGACAGCTGATATAATGTTAATCGTGTTTTGCTATGACTTTGGCAGCTAAGTAATCTCCAATGCTCATTTCTGTGGCTTGTAGTGTGACTGACGGAATTTCCTCAATTTCAATTTCCTCAATTTCGATTTCCTTGCAGTTTTCGCCATCCATGGATATTTTAGCATTTTGGTTACTGTACAGATTTTCGATTATTCTGATGTCATTCTTGCCTATATTTTTTCCAAATCAGGATATCTATCATTTTTAACTTCCCATCAGGAAGTTCTTGTTTTTGTCTTGGGCTGTATCAAAGGCCTTTTCAGTAACCCAAATAATTATAAAATTAAACCGACTTTGGTTAGTCTGGTGTCTCAATTAAAAAAAAAAACTGAAATCTGTATATTGCTTATGATGCAACGAAAACAGGGTGTGATAAGAAGAAAATCATGGTAAGAATGACACAAGGACTGGAAGAGAACGGAGTCTCGGTGAAGATCATAAAAATAACAAGTTATTTGCTTACGGCAAGGAAAAGACAACCGAATGTGAAAATGAATCATATTAAAAGAGGTTTAAAAGACCAGCAAAAGAAAAAAATAAATAAAGAGCAGAAGAAAGATGTGCTCAATACAGTGAGAAAAGATGAAGATGATAAAAGGATTAAGGATATGAACACGGCGAAGATAAATGATTACGAATTGCTTACAGAATGGCGAAAACTAAGTGAGGATAAAGAATTATAAAAACATGATGGAGAGAAAGGCAACGGGAAACCACCTGTTAGTTTGAGTATTCATAAAATCGAATTCCCTTGCTATCAATCATCATGAATTTACAAGTTTCTTATTAAACCTAGAATTTTTTTTTGTTTGTATATATAAAAACAAATTCGTGAAATCCACCTGGATTATAATCGACTTCAAAATCATTGATAAAAAATATAGAAAACCGTAAAGCAGGGTATTCCCGAATTTCTACTATGCGCATATAGATGATGATTATAGAAACATTTGCAGCGTTGCGATAACGTAGTCCTTGGCATTGATTTATTGAACTTTATTTAGCGTAATATTTGCTATTTATAAAAATAATATATAAATAAATGTAAGTGCTCCAAAAAAGAGCACAAAAAAATCCCAATTGGCATTTTTGTTTGCATAGCTATTTTTTTCATATCAGAAACCTGTGTTTACTTTGATTAATCATTATCGTTTCATATTTTACCGATTATTGCAACAATCAATTCGCCTCTTTATTATTTTTTATTACGAAAAACTTGTTCCCGCGATAAAAATAACCAGCGAAAGAAATAAAGAAAGAATGCGAAGTGGAGAAAGTATAAAAATGATCAGTAAGGACCTGCATAAAGGTGATGAGGATCTGAAACACGTTGTTGTGCGTAATGAAAGTTTTATAGTTTTGATTTGGACGAAATAAATATTTCGTTTTTGCAATGGGTGATGAAACGTTAGGTAGAAGAATTGTTTTAATTGTTTTCCGGACCAAGTTTTTTTCCTAATATTAGTTTATTTTGTCTAGATTACTTATCAGAAAAGAGGGTTTCTTCAAAAGCGGCTATTTACATTTGTAACTATTTGTTAGAAATCGTAAGAAATTAACGACTTCTAAGGCAGTTTTGCTTCCAAACTTCCATTGTTTAGCTTCGACCCGAAGCCCGTCGTAGAATTTTCTTTTTGTATTCAGCCACTTTTGACGAGATCTAAGGTAAAAAAATACATATAACCACGGACCACTTTTCAGTGCAATATTGCAAATGCAAAAGACATTCATTTTCGACAAGAAAAGTTTAGATTACGCATATTAGTTTAGAAAATGAACGGGTTGAATTAATGGGGAAGAATCTCCCGCGAAGAAAACAATGAAGACGTGCTCTGTAGTTTGTTGCTAGCATCAGATCCATTAATACGAATATCGATCATGAAAGTACATCGATTACATCAAAAAGCAGTCGAGAATTTGACAAAGAAATTTTGGAGTAGAAAGTGCCTCACAAGGTAAGCATTTTATCGGATACCGAGTCAGATGATTCTGAAGCAACTTGCGCAACGAAGGTTCCGTACAAATTTATTGGTTTGTATTGGACGAACTGTTCATCACGGAAATCGAAGTTTTCCTGCGCTTTTGATTCCCCACCGAGTTTCAAGAAGCGTCATTTTTTTACAGCTTAAAGGAACCGTAGTAATTAGAATTTGATAATGATTTCAACTTGATATCTCCACTCGTTCCTGAGGAAAAGGATGGTCCGATTTTCCTTTGGGAAAATTAAAATTATAAAGCTGCAAATTATTTTTTGTTTATCGTTATTAGATGTAACGGACAGTTTCGGAACCTTTCATAGCACTTGCTTAGAAACCAGATTTCTAATTTCTAAGGACGGAGTCTTTTCCCACCTTCATTAATGTGCGAAAAACCCATCCTTATGAATGCCTCGAAAGGCAACAAGGTGTATCTTAAGACACGATTCATGTGTATGATCGAAAGCCGAAGAATTTCGTAGCTCTTCATTGGTCATCGTTGTGAAGGCTCCTATGTAATCATGGTTCTTGGCTGAACAAGAGTTCCAACCACACTACATCTGCTATGAAGGTTTCTTTTGTCGAAACATTAAATTTGAACTCGTAAGATATTTTTTTATTTATGGCGTACGAATCTTAACTTCCTTTAGCTGTTGATTGCAAATACTTTAGTGATGTTGTAGTAACCGGATTGAAGAGATTTAGAATTTTTCAGCAAACACCCAAACAGGTTCTCTCTCCCGAACTTCTATGAAAGCATCAACGGCGGCATGGATACTTCCAACTTTCAACAAGTCAAAACAAAATTGCTCAACAAAAAAGTGAAAGAGATCCAGGTCAGTCAGACGATTTTAAGTTGATCATACTCGCTCCTCCATTGAGGTTTATCTAGCTTGAACGCATGTCTAAAGACATTCAATAAGCACTCCCCCACAGCACGTTTCATGTTTCAACACTGCAGTTATAGCTCGACCTTAATTAAGTCACCAACCATACACGTGACACCTTTATGGCTTCCAATAATAATTTGATTTCGAAAACCGTGTTTTCCGCCGCAAAATTGCCGCAATTAAAAGTTTCTTCACGTGAAACGGCCGCAACACACATCATTCCAATTGATATTCGTTTTCTTTGTTCAACGCGACCTTGGAGTTATATTTAGTATCTCTACTCTGATCTCTGATTACGTTTCAAGTTCATTGACCGAAAGGTTTCACCACCAATTAAAATCCTTAAGGTTCACGCATTTAATCACATAAGTACGGATAAAGAAAAATAATAAGAGCACAAAAATAAACATCAGCAGTTTGTTGAAAACAACAAAACTTAAAAAAAAAAATAGAAGCAACTCGAAAGAACGAAAATGCGTTTCGTAAATAACAATCGAAATTAAACACATCACGGACATCATTCGGAAACAAGTGACTCACTCACCTCGCGATACTTATCCATTCCGTTGAGTATTTTTTTCGCAACCAGCTTTTTGAGATGCGTTATGGTTGCTTGCGAGCTACACCGAATGAACCGACGTTGAAGATCTTTGAAATTGTTACTCATACACTCCAGACACACATTGACTTGTTCATCTTGACGATGATAATCGGATTCGGCATGCGCTTCATTGACCTTCTCATTATCGTCGTCGTGATTCTGAGGCTGGTCTTTCGGGCATGGCATATTTCGACTCTTGTAAAAGTCGCGCTCCCTTCGGGTTTCATCTGAATGGTGTACAAGTGCATATTTTTACTAGAAATTGAAACATCCATTGCAACATTAAATTGAACTTACCCTCCTGCAGATTTGGTACTAATTTATATACAATATCCTGCATTGTTCTGTCGAAACTTATATACTGTAGTGGATGAGATTGGTGGATGACATTTTCGCATGTGGGACATGTTTTCTTTTCCTCCAAGTGCTTGACCAGACAACTTTTACAAACTACAATTAAACAAGGCATGAGAATTATTTTCTTTTGGGTTTGTGCGCTTAATTAAGTAAATTTTAAAAAGCCAATTTACATGTATGCAAACACTCGGTGACTGTGGTGGCATCGATAAAGTATCCTCCGCAAATTTTACAGGTGATATGTGGGTTTATTGTTTTTAATTTCACTCGGCGCTCCATTGTGTGGCGGGGTATAGGGGCATTGCACAATACTCAGTTGCGGGCTCCGAACGAACAACAAGAGGAATTGCAATTGCAACAATATTTGCGTGGGATATTTGGCTTTATTTATTATTAATTAAAATTTGGAAGGACAAATAAACCCGAATGAAGCAAAGAGAAATTGACACGACCACGACGGGTGAAATTATGATATTTTTTTTTTTTTTCAATTGTTTTTGTGTTGGTATCATTGTATGCCAAAAATTGAAGGTTACTGTCCTAGATTCGAAATACAAGTGTGCTAGTACATTTGCCAAAAGGTGATGTGTTTTAAGTTTCATTTGATAGAAGAGTTTTTAATAAATATTCACCCGATGTGTCTTTATAAATGAATTTGACACTGTTATTCAGTGGCCAGTGTAACGTTACTGTAATTTTTGGACTACTGTCAAAACACGAATTTGCACCTGCGTTTTTTCTGCGTTTCAATCGTGGGATCTGTCAAATGAATAAATATGAATTAAATCAAGTTTTGCCTTCAAAATTATAAAACGTTTAAGTGCAATGTGAAATTCATGCAAGCGTATTTCAATGATAACGCTACAGAAACAGATTCTACACATTTGCTCACGTTTGACGCTTGGAATTAATCCTTTTTTTATAGTAAATCTTTAGAACATATTCATGTTATAAGCTGAAGTTCATTTTGTTGTTACAGAAATTTATTCGAAACTCATTCAAGTGAAAAGGGATATTTTTTTGATAGCGAATCTTATTTAAAGAAAAAAAAAATATAAATAAGCACATAAGTATACCAATTTGATGATGATTGCGAGCTCACAGTGATGTTTGGTGTTACCAGAGACAATTTAGTTAACATTCATTTAAATGACAAGTGAATCTAGCAGAAAAGTGGTGGTGCTATAGGCAGAATTGGCGTATTGAGCAACAAAAACTGAAAGCAACAGACGAAAGAATTGGCCACAGAGATCGTACGTAGATTTGACGCCAGTCGCTAACTTGCTCTTGTGAGGTCGTAGTGTGACAATCTATATAAGTTTTGGAAATATTTATTTGTTCAGCGAATGAAAGCAAAGTTGGAATGGTCCGAATATGTACGTTTTGTTTAAAAAAAAAACACTTTATGCACAAGATGGCGCAGTTGTTTTAGCACCAGTTGGGTCCAATATTCATAGAGTAAATCTTGAACTTTATTTAATTTTTCGAATCTTGATGAGTCACCATTTGCGGTTGATATCAAATTAATGGCGCTAGTCGACCAGTATTCAAAACATAATTATTGCTTCAAACTTAATTGGACAAATGACAGTTTAAAAGATATACACTTGTTTATTTTATCATGTTAAAAAACCACCACTCTTGTGACTCACTGTAGTCCACCGCTTTTATTTCACTCAAACTGAGGTGCATGTCAAAATCAATTGAGTGCATCTCATTACTTTACCAGTTTAGAAACATTTTGCACAGCTTTTTGCCCTCACATTAATCAACGAAACGAAGTGTTTGTTGTATTAAATTCGAAACTAATTCAACTGCATTCCATACTGGACAAACAGGTTTAGTTTTTTTTTCCACAATTTGATGTACTAATCGCCTTTCAATTATTTGTTCGGCAAGCCGAATACCTGCTTCAGTAACGTAAAGCGTTCCGAATCACTGAAGTGCTTACCCGTTCGGGGGATTTCCTTCAGACAATTAACAAATTAAAATCTCCAAAATAGGCCCTGATTTGCGAGAAAACCCATTCTTAAGTGAGTAAAGCCAGTTCTTTAGAAATCTTCAAGAGACAAAAGTGCTTGAAGTAAAAAATCACAGCAACAGTTGGTCGTAATGTGGTAGTGCTGTTTTTTTTTTTTGTATATCTGTGGTTCAATAATTTGTATACAATATATATATAAATATATATGCTTCTTAAAACTTTTAGATCCAGTCAAGTGCACACTCATACAGGCAATAGAAATTGAGAATCTTGAAGCTAAGCTTAGTTTCTCTTTGTAAATACAATTCAGTTGCTGTCGGGGCCTTGAGCCGTTTACATCTTAAAAAGCTGGCAAAGAATCTTATTATGTCTGTTGGACGAGTACTTGTTTATGGTGGTCGAGGTGCGCTCGGCGCAGCTTGTGTTTCACATTTCAAGGCCAATAACTATGTAAGTTTCTATAGTAGAAAAATGTAATGTTTCGGATAAGCGATAACCTTTCAACTCTTCTGGTGAGAACAGTGGGTTGGAAGCATTGACCTGAGTGAGAACGATCAGGCTGATGTGAGTATTGTTGTGCCACGTGATGGATCTTGGGCAGAACAAGAGAAAGAGGTAGTTACAAAAGTCGGAGCGGTTCTGAATGGAGATAAACTGGATGCCATAATCTGTGTCGCAGGTGGCTGGGCTGGAGGCAATGCTAAAAAGGGTGAGAAAAATACAAAAACAAATCACAAATCGTTGTTATTTAATGTTCGTTTGATTAGATCTGGCAAAGAATGCCGATCTGATGTGGCGTCAAAGTGTTTGGACATCGACTATATCCGCTGCCGTTGCTGCACAATATTTGAAGGATGGAGGCGTTTTAACCTTGACCGGAGCAAAGCCAGCATTAAATGGAACTCCAGGGATGATTGGTTATGGTCTTGCTAAGGCTGCTGTCCATCAATTGACTAAATCACTGGCCGAAAAAGATTCTGGAATGCCTGCAGATTCGTTGGTTCTATCCATTTTACCGGTTACCCTGGATACTCCAATGAACAGGAAATGGATGCCAAAAGCTGACTTTACCACTTGGACATCACTCACTGAAGTTGCTGAGTAAATAAATAATAATATTCCCTTTAAAATTTCCTTTTATCAATTGTCATCTTTCTAGACTCTTTCTCAAGTGGACCGAACGAAAGGAGCGCCCAAGTAATGGTTCGCTCCTCCAACTCATCACAAAGGATTCCAAAACTTCACTAGTGGCCGCTGAATAATACGACATGTATTATGAAATTGTATTTGTGATTGTGATTATCACTATGAATTCGCTCTAGGGACCCATTGCATCAACTGTTTTGCATTAGCTTAGATTTTAAGTTATTAAATTGAGAATTTGTACTTTTCGGTGCTTGCTGTGCGCGTTTTATGGACACAACTCTCTGTAATATAAATGTGCTTCGTTACTTGTGTTTTATTATAAATAAATAAATTACAAAACTGATAGAATCATG
Source organism: Orthonevra nobilis (assembly GCA_963555765.1). Lineage (NCBI taxonomy): Eukaryota > Metazoa > Arthropoda > Insecta > Diptera > Syrphidae > Orthonevra > Orthonevra nobilis. Next base: position 119,995,180 of record OY743225.1, on the reverse strand, counting down.
TTTCTCTTTGCAGAAGTATATCATAGATAACCATTTCAACTAGCTGCAATGCAGTCGCTGGAGTTCTTTTGTGATAATCTTTATTTAAAAATTTTGATCAAAGACTCGAAAGTTGTTTCCTTCCATTGGATTCGATTTAAATAAAGGAATCCTCCGGATACTTACCTATATACAGTCGTGGCAAACTAATGGGCAACAATTGTACGAAAAATATTTTTGGATTATTTTTTTTAATGTTATACCTTGTTTTATATTTTGTTAATCTATTATAAAGTAAGAATAGCAAGTAACAACGAACAAAAAGAATATATAAGTCTTAAACAGTAGAAATTATTCAAAATAAGGAATCAATATTTCGTAGGAAACCTTAAACTCGCGATCAAGGCCTTACGATTCCGGGGCATTAATTTTGCGTGGTATGTTAGCCCACACCGTCTTTGCAACTTCAGATAATTCATTCAAATTTTGTGTTTGCCGCTTTTGGTTTAAATTTTATAGCACGGGTTTTTGAAAGAGTTTAAATCCGAACTATAAGATTGCCACTCTAAAACATCGAGAGAATACTTTTGGATCATTGTGTGCGTTTTGGGTCATCATCTTACATGAATCTCCTAGTAACAAGCAGTTCTTCCTCAGTAGGTTAATGGTAACAAGACATTTTCTAATATTTGTATGTAATTTTACGAATTCATATTCGAAAGCCGGACATACTATATAACCCCAAAGCATCACACTTCCTTGTTTTGTACTAGTACATAAGGCTACCCATCCGCGTCTTGAACCAGATCTTATCTGCCTGAATCAGCTGGTGACGGTTTAGTTAGTTCTCTGAGAGAAATAAGATGTTCCGGGAAATTTAAGAGCTGATGAATTATGCCAGAAATGGAATAACGATGGAAGGAACAGAACAGGTAGTAATTAAAAAAAGAGCGATATCCATTAAAAACCATAAATCAAAGATGATTTGGAAGTGGCCCCCAAGTCGGCTTGAACTGTGCTGAGCCATTGCTCACATTTCACAAAAATGCTGTTACTGAAGATTTGCGCAAATACATCAACTAAAAAAGTTAAGCTCCTAAGCTTCTTGTATTTTGATGAACAAAAAAAAAAAAGCTTGTTTAACCAATGATTCGTTAGTAAATACTGCTTTACTATTTTTATTTTTTAGCCCGGATGTAGAAAAATTATCGTTAGTCATTGTAATTCATTTAAATTTTAATCAAATTGATTGAAAATGCACTTAATCAGTGCAGGATCACTAAAGGATCTAACAGCCATGATTTTTCCACCTTCAACTTTTCTCATTAAAGTTTGGTTGTATCTGCACCATAAATATTTAAATCCCTTCTGTTTCTTTGCCTCTTTTTAAGGGCATCATTGATGTAAACAATTGTTCCTCCACTGCTTCCGTCAGCATCATTGCATCTATTGCCAGCAAGTACAATCTGGGTTCATCTTATTCCTGTTCATCGATTTTTCTGTCATAATTCGTTGCTTCAGTGAGGAATCAGAAGAGCTTAAGCAGATGATCGATGAAGTACGAAGAGTTGACGTGGACTAATTATCATATTATTCACGTTGGGGACTCCAGTGATTTCAATCCAAATACGACCTTATGATGCCTGCTATCCACGAGCCGCGCCCAGCAGGAACAGGAAATGAAAAGAGGCATTACATTCTTGGATTTCAGGAACTGCAATTGAGAATTCCTCTAATTAGCAAAGATTTGAAGTTAAAAATGTGTCACATCTCTTAAATGATATGTTCGTTGAACTTCTGGATCTATTTTGTGAATTTTTACATACAACTAAACTTCTTATGGTGGGTGGTTCTTATGCAACCCTTAATGACTTTATGACACACATTCATGATAGTTAAGTCCGCGGTTTAGCGGTTAGTGCTTCGGACAACTGAACGCAAGGTACCCAGTTCGTCTAATAATTGCTCGCATTCCTCTTGTCAAGAGTGACTGCGTGTCTAACTTTTGCCTCTTGGTCAACATTATACCAATCAAATTGAATCCTCGGGAACATTTCTTAATTTGACTTACCATAAAAACAAAAGAAGAATTAACATAAATATTTCCTTGAGAACAAATTTCCGCTATCAAGTGTATGATTATCTCATAACATCCCAAACACTTTAGTTTTACTATGGTTAACATTTATTTTTATATTTCTTGGTAGATTCATTTCTCTCTCAATAACAATCAATTGTAATTGCCCATTAATTTATTTAGACTAAAATAAAAAAATATGTTGCGCTGCTTTCATCTCAATTATGAATATCTAGCTAGTTAACAGTTACAGTATAGATGTTAAAAAATAAAAATTTACTTTAAAAAAAAACGAAAATAAGGCAGATCATTTTAAATCTAGTTGACGAATTGGTGCCAAAAACCAGCTACTACAACGCCAAAGTTGTTAATTAATGTGTGTTTTTTTTTTACAATCATGTGTATGTTGCGGTGGTGTTTAGGACATCACTGTTCCATAATCTACATATAAAATTTCGTGCGAGTTATATTCTATGATATTATACTTTTACTAAACAAAAAAGGTAAACATTTTCGAGTTGGGGAAATAAATTTGATTTTCTTAGACACTTTGAAAACATTGCTACTGTTTTTTAGTGTTTGTTTATTAAATCCATAAATTCATCTGAATGATGTCGAACAACTGGTTGATTATAACAATTTTAATATTATTGTTTCCAACGACTATGGAGAACATGTAGGAGAAATTTGGAAAAACATGTTTACATGCTTAAAAAATTTAGACAATTGAGAATTTTCGTGATTTTCATTTTTTATCGTTTTATCGAACCCTTAGACTAATTCCCTACGTTTCATCTCCTTGTAGAGTTCCTTGCCCATTTGGGCGGGGCTCCTTGTCACAATGACACCGGCTTTTTCAAGGGCGGCGATTTTATCTCCAGCACCACCTTTACCACCGGAAATAATGGCACCAGCGTGACCCATTCGACGACCAGGCGGAGCTGTAAGACCAGCAATGAATGACACAACTGGCTTGGAGTTTTTACCCTAGAAAATAAATCTATTGACTCGGTTCGTTAATGGCGTATATTTTGGACTTTACCTGATTGTGTTCGATTAGGTACTCGGAAGCATTCTCTTCAGCAACACCTCCGATTTCGCCGATGAGGATGATTCCCTTGGTATCGGGGTCCTTGAGGAAAACTTCTAAGCAGTCAATAAAGTCGGTTCCGTTGAACGGGTCACCGCCTATGCCCACACAAAGAGTTTGTCCTAGACCAACCTGGTCACAGAATAAAGCGTGATGGTCTATATGATTAATGGAAAGGACGAATAATAACTTACTTGAGTGGTTTGATTGACAGCTTCATAGGTCAAGGTGCCAGACCTTGAGACTACACCAATTTTGCCGCGTTTATGGATGTGGCCAGGCATGATGCCAATCTTGCACTAAAAAATAAAAATAAAAATAATAATTTATATCATCAGGCTATTTGTTGTTCGTTGTTGGCGGCACAATGATTTTCTTTGCGGTCGGACTCTTGTAGTTATTGCATTTAACATAACTTAGGTAAGCGATTTGTTTATTTTAAAATAACCTCAACTAGTTTTCAGTGGCCAAAGAAATGGTAAGTTGTGATTTCCTGTCCTAATGCAGGTCTCCCATGGAGTTGATTATTAAAAATGCATATTTTGAACAGTACTGGGTGGGTTGAATACTGTTCAGAGAGCGATATTTGTTTTTGCCACTGTTGGGTGTTACATCTGCTGGTAGCAGTGCAATTGACGGTTTCCTTTTTTTCGGCGTTATTCCTATTAACAGGGTGGATAACAGCAATTCATACATACGCGAATAACAAACAAAAACAAGCTTAAACAAATCATAAAACTATTGACCATGAAACAATCGAAATACAAACAAAATTCGAAAACAAAACGAAAACTATCGTCTTCCATACATGATTGCGAAAAGCAAAATAGCATTTAACTCTTATGTTCTAAGTAGAGAATTTGCAAAAGACTTAAAGTCGGTCGTTAAAGCGCGGTAATTGTTTATAATGAAAACGACTGGTGATAAGCAATTCAGAAATTATTATACAAGTAAAATAAACTTTATGCAATCTGCTTTTGTTCGAATCAAAATTATCGCCTACGTGCAGCTCTGTGGCCAACTAGAAACACAAAAATGAAAGTGATTTAAAACTATTTGACTTTGAGGATACCGTCAAAATCAATATACTATGCACAGATTCAATCAATCGTCTGCAGCATTCTACTAGTATAGCCCTCCACGCAGTTTAATACAGAGCAACGGCCGGGTAAAGTTCCGCACTCGATGCCGCCCATTCATGAACTTGGATAAAATTGTCTTGAAAGATTATGGTTGTTACTTTAGCCATATGTTTGGAGTCGTAAGCCTGTTGGGATTTCAAACAAACTTTTCTTCGGATGAAGGTAGTCATTTTATTTTCGGATTGGATTTTTCTGTCAGTCCTCGTAGATGTTTTGCGTAGAGTTACATTTCCTGTCGTTGCAAAACTTTTGTAATGCTTCATAGCACCGTTTATTTATTTTTTAATAAGCAATTTAATTAAGTTCTTTGGAAGAGTTACAGAATTCAGGCAATACTCTTGCGTTTGGTGGAAGGATTACAAGGGAAAAGATGTTTCCTTGTTCATTGACTATACTGTCCCCGATTCTGTTTTGGGTCTTTGCCGGGGGGAAACAAAACGTTCCAACTTTCTTTCTTCAGGTTCAATATGGAGAAAGTCCTGTGAGGTATTATTTAGCTTTTTATTGTGCTGCTCCTGATGTTTTTCTGTTCTCTATTGATAAGAATTCTGCTTCTGTCTATGCATTTGTTTTGTTGTAGGGAAGGCTTTAAGACTTCTTTTTACTTCACCGTGAAAGGGTGCCTTGATTTTATCAAGTGTTGTTTTATGGCATTTGCCATAGTTTTGGAGGCTTTGGTCGATTTTGGACAAGAGGATTAGTTTAGTAGTATTAAAGAGTGTTTGTATGGACAAAGCTTTTGTTGGATGTGTTTTTCTTATATTTATACTGTTCCTCTAAATTATTTTTGCTGTCGAAAATTAATCCTTTTTAAACTTTTGCGTTGACATATAATCGCATGTAATTTTAATTGGATTACAGAAGTGTTTTCTAACGATATGCAGATGTTTACATTTGGCCAGTGATATTTTGGCACCGGAGTAGTCTGAAGGCTGGCTGTATTTGGCCCATGTCTTTTTAATTGAACATAATGTACAAGTCGTCCGCGTTAAGGCAATCTTCTTTTCTATTCTTTATAGTTCTATCAAAACAAAACTAATCTCTGTTGCGTTGGCTATTGCTAGATGTAGATATCTGAACTCGAATATCGTTCACTGATGGCCAGTCATACCTAAGTGCTCGACATGCCCCCTGTCAAAAAATAAATTTTCGTTTGTTTTGACCTTGACATGGCCGTGGGCGTGGAGAGCGGCGGATAAAAGAGATCAAAATCTTTTTATATCCCTTACATTCCTTCCTATAAGGATCTTCTAGTCTCTAGCTAATTTATGGTGCCTTCTTTTCTAGAGTTATTATAAAAACCAAATAGCAAGCATATTAACGTTACGCAACATTCAAACATTAAATCGTTTCACGTGGCAGACGTAGTCGGAATTCTCTTAAAAACCACAAACAAACAAGAAAAATTGTGCGACGAACTGCTGTGGAAGAACCACCTCTACCTGCCTCACAGCAGATTTGTATACACAAAATTTTGCGAGAAAAAATAAAACATTATGGAAGAAACGCGCATTTTTCTATCACGTGTTTTCTAATACCATTTTAAAATATGGAAAGACAAATGTTGTTCAGGGAAATTATGGTGAATTCAATATGCATTCAAATAAAAATCATTGTCATTGATAGCTGCACAAAAAAAAACAATTTTATTCCCTCTGGTAAAGCACCAAATTGTTTAATCTGTATGGCGTTCCGGTATCAATTCAAATAAAGCCATGATCATAAACAAAAATTCAAATGCGCACGAGTGTGGCAAAAAAAAAGAAAAAAAAAATCTAATCACTCCCAATTTTAAAATAGAAAATTATACGTTGATGCCATGACTTTTCATATCTACATACGTGAAAACAAAACTAAACGGAAAACAAACTAATGCTTTGCCATCCCACATTAAAGTTTTCCTAAAATAATAATTCTCTGTCGCTTCTACACTGCTTAGGTGACCCTCTGAGCAATATAAACAATTAATTGATTTCAAGAACCGAAAATCAAAATGTATCTTAATTGTTATGCTTTCATGCATGCGTACAACACAACATTAGCCGGTTGTTTAATAGGGTGAACAAGTTAAGGATCTACTCGGCATATTATGATACGATTAAATTTTGATAAAAACGAAGTAAACAAACTATTTAATATCGAAACTGTTTGCATCGCGACGATTTACTAATTTTCAAGGCCAAACAAACGCTTTATGTCATTGTTCGCTTGTTTAAATTTGTACTAGTAGGTACTAATTGGATCACGGCCAGACCACGAGAGAGACAATAATAAAACAAATCATTTGGCGCATTGTTATGTGTGTGGCTTGATAATTAACATAGTTCAGTCTGTTGCATAAACTTTCCCGGTTTCCTTTATTCAAGATCTATAGCTATGATGCTGCTTATCATCAGTGTATCGATTGTTGACCCTTTTAATTAGAACAATAATAAAAATACACGACTTTCTGATACAGATGCGTATGCGCATTGCCAAAGTACAAGGCGATGAACAGACTTTGACCTCAAAAGTGAAAATAAACTGTGGGCCAGTAAAGACAAAAAAAAAAAAAAACAAACAAACTTTATCTTGACATTGCAACGTCTTTGACTTACCCTTTCAGGAGCGATGATACCAGGGCAATTTGGCCCGACCAATCGGGATTTTTCCTGTGACAAAAGTGCATGCTTAACACGCACCATATCATGCTGGGGAACACCTTCAGTAATGCACACAATTAGTGGAACTTCAGCTTCCAGTGCTTCCATGACTGCCTTAGCTGCACCTGGTGGTGGCACATAAATAACGGTGGCATGGCAGTTAGTCGCTTTCTTTGCTTCAGCAACCTAATGTAAATAATTCTCAAAGTATAACCAATCTTCCTTTGGTTTATTCAGTTTTGTCAGCACTCACCGAAGCAAACACAGGCTGCTTTAAATGTTGGCTACCTCCTTTTTTTGGTGATACTCCGCCAACTAATTTCGTACCATAATCGAGAGCTTGCTGACTGTGAAAAGTGCCTTGTTTGCCGGTGAAACCTTGGCAAATCACTTTGCTGTCGCCAGTTAATTTAAGGTTCTTGCGGGTTTTGGTGTAATCAGCCTTACCCCGAATGCCGACAATCAAAACATCTAAAAGAAACAAGTCCCATTGATAATTATTATAAAATAATTCTTTTTCAAAAAATGCTGGAAGAACATTTTCCTTTTTTTTTTGTTTTAAAATCAAATATAACCTTTAACCCTGGCCAAGTTCTTATCTACATAGACTAAATATGGAACAAGAAATACTTTCTCTATTTTCTTTTGTCCGAAAAAGGTTCTTCTCATATACCCCTTTTATTTTATTTTCGAAATGTACATTTTTTTGTTAAAGTTCTTCTCAAGTTATATAATTTTATTATTGATATGATATTTATCTTACTCTTGATACGACCGAATAATTTTACAGAAGCCGCCATTGTAGATTGTATTTATTTTAAGACCTACTCTCCTCAGTTTAAGTAAAACGGTCTGGAATTATATATTTTTTGATTCAATTAGCGACGACGAAAAAAAATATGAATGAAAATAGAATATGAAAACGAACGAAAGATTTTGCTCGTACCGTGGAGCACGGGAATGGTAAGTAAAAACCTTAAACTGACAGATGGGGTGAGATTTTATTATTTAATTTAATGAGGTGAATTTCGATGTAAGAATGAAAGAGTGTAGTAGATTTGTAGAATGTAGTAGATTTAAGGAATTGAGTGAGGAGATTATAAATGCACAATCCATTGTGGGATTTGACGAAGATAACTACGTCGGAGATAAGGCATGTCATTAACAGAAACTTTCTTTCTTTTAACCCCTTTATTTAAAATTGTATTTGCCAATATAATGTCATCGTTAAACGGCTCAAGGTCTCTTGGTCCTTCACACCGGCCAAACGATTGTTGCATTTTGGTTTTAACTCTTCATTCTTCCTTCTGTTATGCTTTCTTGCTTATAGAGTCAACGATCCTGGAAGGGTTAGAGCCTGAGACAGATGTGCCTTCCAGCACTGAGCATGGTGCTTCCAATTGGGTAGACCAAGCTTTCTGTCGTCCGCGTTTGCTAGGTACTTAAACCAGTGAAGGCTGTATAAAGGAGGACTGGCAAGTGTTTTGTAGAGCAGTATTTTTGTCCTTCCTGTAGGTCCTAGTTGTTTTAAAAAACCGAAGCAGCAGCGGTTTCGTAGGTTTATTTTCCATGGGATCTCCACTGTGGTGTCATTTGTGGAGGACATATTATCATAGTTCAGAAGCACGAGCGACGATGTCGATATCGTCTTCATGTAATTGAAGCTAAGAAGACTTTAAAAATATTATACCTTCCGTGTCGACACCTGCTCATCGTTATGACTGTTCCAAGACCAGATTGAAGAAGTCCCATGACAGTGGAGATACTTTGCGAAATCCGATGCAAGTTTTGAATAGTTCTGAGTTTTTGGATCCAAACTGCATTTTTGAGCTTTGTTCGACATATACCGATCAGTTTTCCGGTATCACAGTACGCTGGATAGGATCTTGTACGCGGCATTGAGTAGAATCGCTTGTTAAGTAAGTATGGGGAAGAGACAGCTGATATCCTTGTCATCGGGCATGCTTTCATTCTCTCAAATTTGCCAGATAATTTGGATCATGATCCCAACCTGAGCATCGCCACCACATTTAAAAAGATCAGACGCCAATGTACCTGAACCCGCGGCCTTGTTTGTTCTTCAGCTTTTTGATAGTTGCGCCGACTTCAACTACTTCGTCGACCAGATTTTGGTTCTCTTCTAGCCCTAAAACTCTCTCTTAGTCATACCCATTTAAGATTACCATTATATTTTCGAAAAGCCTGAGAGCCGGTTCTATAGCCTGCTTCTAGATTTTGTGTAAAAGCTCCTAACACGATGTCAAGTTCTAGACTTTTCTATGTCCTTGAACCGGGAGACTGCGAAATGGCTGAATTTCCTGCCGCAACTGATCTCTACAATGCTTCACAATAATGCAATAAATTTTCCTCCAACTATTAGCCATTCTATCTGCATCAAACCAATCTTTTTTCTATGATCCAACCTTCCGCCGCCCTCTCCACTTCTTGGACATCGGATACTTCTTCGTAGTTAAGGCCGGCTCTTGGAATGAATACCAAAAAGAAAAAACTACACCTTTGCTTTAATCTATGTTAGCTGGATCTGTTAAAGGGACAACATTTAAACTGATGTTCAAACAGTTTTTTCCAAAAGGGACGTGTATATTGCAATTAATGCTTCATTCAAAAATATGTTAAATTTAAACTTTTCAATCGAGAACTAAAGAAATGCAAACAGAACGACGACTCCAATAAAAATATAAATTAAAACATTAAGGCAGAGACAGTCATTATGTACAAAAGAACTAGTGGCTAGCACTTAGTGTACTCGAAATCGAATCCTAAAAAAATCTAAGTTTTAAAATATGTCACGTGGTGTGTGTGGTCAGCGGGGTAGAGACACACATTCACTTAATTGCTGATTGTACTTTTGTAGTACCATTTGGGTACTTCGTCATCAGTCTCGTCTTTTTTTTTGCTTTTGTTCAGTTGAAGAGGTTGCTTTCGGTTCCATAGTAATCGTAGCCGCCAGCACCGTCCCCTGGGTAATTTCCACGCTCGAAATCACCAATTTCTTCGTTCACCACTTTCTCCTCTGTTTTGATGGTGGGTCCTCGGTTGTAAAGATTCTGCTCGCCGGGCTTCAGTCGTTCGTACACCAATATATTTTTTCCAGTTCTCGCTTGCATGTACTGCAAGAGATGGGTGCTTTTGAGCATTTCATTATTTAACATGGAAGAGGGGACTGTTACCTCGCCATTTGCAACTTTATGCAGGACTTTGTAGTTGATCAGAAAATCATTTATTTGCGGGGCTAATGGTTCGAACAGCACAACATGGGATGGCATAGCGGTCCTTGGATACGAGGGGATGTGAGATCTTAGCCATGTGTCCGGGTTCTCATAGAATTTGTCCGCTTCGTCGATGTATGATTTTTTGTTCGTAAGGTTCGGCTCACATGTGAGAAACCGCATTGTTACATTCTCATGGATATGACTGAAAGCGGAACAGAGTTTAACATAACAAGTCAGAAGAAGGAAAAATTTACCTGTAAAAAGGCGTTGAGTGACAGGGCATGAGGTACAAAATGGAAGCCCTGTGATCTGCAGTATCTCGAAAATTTCTTGCGACTTCCTGCAGTTTTGGCATCAAGTCAATGGGGCCCCTTTGGTGCACTGTGCTTAGATACCAAGCAGGCATGGCGTTACCAGCCAGAATAATAGCAGCGCTGAGCCACAGGAAGGTGCGTGATGCTTTGTAACTCCACCGGGTCAGTGTATCAGCGACAATGTACAAGCAAAGCGGCAGCAACGATGACACAAAACGGAATTCCTTGTGTTCTACAAAGCTTAGGACAATCAAGGCGACGAGAATTGTGACCAGTAATTGCCTTCGCACAGGGAACACTTCACGGTGGCGAATAGTGTCAGAGATTCCAAACAAAAAGGGTAGAGTGTTGATTCCAAGTACAGTGGGCAAGCCGACGGTGAAGTACCAATACCTAGATGGAGACAAAAGTAAATTAATTCAGGTCTTTCGCTAAGATCCTACTCACCATGGATGTGTGCCATAGAAACTGCCAATTCCCTGCAGGAAATTGTACTTCAAAAACTCGTACGGTGTAACAATTAGTGTTCCATGAATGTAGGTATCGGCAGCCACTCCAATTCCAGCGACTAACAATCTGAAAACAACATTTCTTTTATTTCGAGATTCGAAAGATAAAGCTCATTAGTTACCCAATTGGCAGGAATCTCTTCAATATCAATTCCGCGATTGACAAACGTGTCTTTGCCAAATGATAAATGCACATTGGCGCCCAGATGATTGCAGCAGTTGGTCGAACAAAACAAGACAATGCAGCAAACCACAGGTAACTAGTCCCTTCGTGTTGCCAGGGAAAATAACTCAAAGCTATTGTAGTCAACGAGGCCTCTAGGGTGTTTGTCAGCGTCCTTGAACCGGTGTAGAACCAAAACCAAGGAACAATAATCAAAAACAGACCCCACTTCTTCTTTCCAGACCAAACATAGAAGCGATAATCCGAGAAGGCTGACAGGACAGCTTGAAGGATTCTTGGCAGCAGAACCTGCAGCACCCAAAAATTACGTCATACGACCATTTTTTTTTTATCACATTCCATTCCGACTCACCAAATTATTAACTGAGTCCAAACTAAGCAGAGCCAGAACTTTATAGAATCCGGCAAAGACCAAAGGATAGAGGTAACTGCGAATGCCTTGTACCCACTCCCATGTCAGGTGACCATACCTGCAATGGCAGTCATGTCAGATCTACGCCTATTGTTTTAGAGTCATATACTCACCCAAAGACAATCTTATGTGCCACTTCCAAGCTCTGCCAGTATTCGTCAGGAACATAATAAGTCTGCACTATGAAAACCGAAGCCAAGCGCACCGCAAGTAAAATAACAACCACAAGGAGCAGATTCATCGTTGTTGTCCGTTGTTCGGTTGAAGATCTTCACAGAAATTTTAATTTAATCATAAAATTAAACACGAACGCGAATTTGAGTCAGAAAGTCTTTAGGATTTACGGATCGGAAAATTCTCCATAACCTTTGCGCGCGGTAAGAAAAATTGAAAATCGAGAAAAATAAAAAAAAAAGGCGAGTATTACTCAGTCCGCGGCAGCGTGTAGATTTTTTTTTATTCGGTTTCCTTTACTTTCGCTGCTAAAAATAAAAATAAAACTGACAGCGGGAAAACGACGACAGTTGGGAGTGAAACGATTGATGACGACATAAAAAGAAGCGTTTGTTTTGTTTGTATGACGTGTGGTTTGGGGCACAAATTCATACTAGGTGGCGGTGGGAGCGTTAAAAAAGTCGTCGCATCTCAGGCGGCAAACAGAATATAGGATTTCTACACCAGGGCAGAAATTGGCGCTGACAACAGAACAGATGAATATGACACTCTTTCGTGACGTCAGAAAAAGCTGATTTACACGAATATCCGCCTTGGACAAAAGGCAAGGATTTTACTGGTCAGAATGTATTCAAAAAGATCCCTTGTCTATACAAGATTCCTTTGTTAACAAGAATCATTATAGATCGTTTCAAATCACTATGCAATTGGAAAACTGCGTCGAGAGAGCACGGAAATATTTGCCACGCATTTGCTTCCTGAAAAACGATGTTTTCAAATCGGCTGAAATTTTTCCACTTTCATTGATTTTTTAAAAATTCTTGTGCGTTTGGATAATAGAATTGAAATATCCATTTTCATGTCTGTTTGTATGTGGTGGGTTAGGTAAAAAGAATGTTTCCTAATTATTTGAAAGGAGATAACATGCGCGAACTTACTGCATACTCGATGTATCCCTAAGTGCAGTTGTTTTTTCTACAATCCTGGAAAGAATCCCTTGTACAGGGTGGCGTCTAAGAAACATGAAGATTTACATTTTTCTTTCTCATTTAATTTAACATTGGCATGTATCGAAACTTAGATTTTGGTTTCGAAATATGTTTTCATTATGTTTTAACGATACGATGTTGTCTCTCAAATGGTGCCCATTGTTTGCTTCAACCTGACCTGCTCTTTCCAGAGCATTGTCCATTATTTTTCTTAGAATTTTACGTCCGAGCGCCCTCAATTCTTCTCGAATATTGGCTCAAAGCTGTTGTATAGCTCTTGACTTATTGGCATACACCTTACTTAGGAAAAAAAATCTGTAGTCTTTACTTCAGGCGAACGCAGTGACCAGTTTGAATCAGAATAACGCGATATTATCCGATCACTTAAAATTTCCGTCTTAGACGAGCTTAACGAGATAGTTAGACGTACCGTGTGAGCTATGGCTCAATCTTGTTGGAACCACGATTCTGGATTGTTCTCTGCTTCTGGTCTTCAAAAATGTTCAATCATTGCACAGCAATGAAAGACATTCACATTAACCGCAACTTGTTCATCGTTTTCGAAAAAAATTGTTCCAATTATACTTTATGAGGATATTCCACACCATACTATTTTAGAATTTTCGATGCCCCATATTCTGCAATGTTACCTAGATTTAAAACAAGCTTTTGAAACAGTCCACCATTTCATCAAAGTTGAAATATCATAAAATCTACGGAACTTAAATGGTTGAAATCCTTTATTCAAGAAAGAATCCAGCCATCTACAGTAAATGGAAAATTATCGCCATCATTTGATGTGAACATAGGAAGCAAGGCACAATACAAGGATACGATATGATCAGAGTGATTCCTTCATCGAAACTGAAAATAGGGGAACACAATGGAATATTGTTATATCTGCTTAAGTGCTGTGTTGCACATTATTCCATTGCAGTTCACCGTTCAATACTAACAAAAAAAAAATATGTTCACCTGAAGTACAAGACAAAAGTGTAAATAAATTCCAACACCGAAAATTAAGGCACATTCCCATTTAATTTTAAAAGATCGTTTGCATCAGATGCAAACGTTCCTGCGCAATGAACGTTGCCACAAGCGCAGGAATGCTTTCATTTGCTCGAAGGATTTGTTGTTTAATAATTTGTTTGAAGTCCTCCCTCACTCCCTTGTCAGCACCACGGGTTCCAATTCGCCTTGTAGCGGCATTAGCTTGAGCAGGTGAAAATTCGAAATTAAACTCTTCGTTGTGCGAGCGCCAGATATGCATGAATTCCTCGATATAGTCAATCATCACTATGTACGTGGGGAAGAGGCGATAACAGAATTGCCCTCTTGATCGGATGAGGGAGAAAATCTGTTCGGCTAGAAGAGTTTCGCGTGGATAATCCAACTGTGAGAGGACCAACAGATCACCAAGAATCAAATCTGATACATTGGATTCGAACAGTTTCCGCTGGAAAAAGTAACTTGATATGATTGGGATCAACTTGCATATTTGTGTGGGACTCACGCTCAAGCTATTGATGATGGCTCTGGTGCAGTATTGTACAATTGGTTTCTGTGTCAAGGGAAGAAATAGCACATTACGTTGATTTCCGGCAATAGTCATATTTTCGATAATCTGTCCAGGGATGGTGGGAAGATCTACCAGGATCTTGAGAATACACTCGAATCCTTGCATCTGTTAATTAGAGTTGACCTTGTATTGCTAGAGAAAATTCCGAAGAAGCAACCTACCGTAAGAACACCTTGAATAAGATTCAAACTTAAGAGTTGAACGTTCTGTTGTAGGCTGTTTTTAATTTGCATCTCCGCCATGAGTTTCTTCGCCTCGTCCTGGTGACCAAAGTATACGGCCAGATCAAAGAGGAACCTGCTGATCCACGGAGCTAGGGGTAGTTTGATTAGTAATTGACTGAAATCCCTTTGGAATTGTTCGGTGTTGAGCAGTTGCCAGCACTGAGCGGCGTTCACAAATACTTTCGAGATTTCTTTGCTGTGGGGCGACGTTACAGAGATTTGTGGTGGATCCATGGTTTGTGGTTCATTCGACCGGTCAAGCTTCAGCTCTATTTGTAAAATAAAATTTAAACTTTGTATTAAAAAGATACAGAATATGCCTTACCGCGGTAACCCTCCACAAGGACGTAGTCTACTTCGTGGTCGTCGGCACTGGCGTTACAATTTTTGATGTACTCCTGCAGGGAGTAGATAAATAATGTGGCGGCATAAAACAGAACCTGACTACTTCCCGGCGGACTAGTTGAAGCTATTTCGATAAGCTTTTCCCAATAGATATTTTTACTCCTGCAAACAGGATGATTGAAAAAGGGAAATAAATAATTTGCCTGCTTACCAAGTCTTGTTGAATGGCAAGAATGTCTCCCATCGTAGAATCTTTCCACACAGACCGAGTACTTGAAATATTTTCTTCCAAATCTCACAGGCATCGCATTTGTTTTCCTTTAAGTAAAATATAAACAATAAAATTGTTCCAAAAATATTTTTGGTTTCTGTTACTTCCTCAAGAATTTGTCGAATGTAGTATTCCAGAGAAATTGTGAATATTCTGCAAACCAAGTGGCTAGGAAGTTCAGGAGTTTTGTGATAAATCAATGGGAGCGCCTCCTCAACCAGCATTTCTTGATACTTTGCTGGATTCAGATTCATACCTTCGGCAATCATTTCCAACAAACGTGGCTGTAACGAATTATATCATTAGATGTTATATGAAGTTATTTAAATTGTTACCGAATGCGTGACAGCAGCTTGGGGTAATCTCTTTAATATTAAAAGTTGCAATTTGCACTGTTCCAAGTTGTTTTCCGTGTGGTTGACCGTGAGAAGCAGGATCTTATGTTGGACGTCATATGAAACATGCTGAAACATTTTCACATAGAATTCCTGTTCGGGAGTTATCTCATTCTCTGGAGCACGAAGAGCAGCAGTAAGTTCGGCTACTTCGTTCCACAGATCCACACTTTGATTCTGAAATGTAAGAGTTCTGGATGTCTGGATGATAATTTCTGTTCTTCTTTCAACACTTACATATAACTAAAGCATTTGGCTGCTTCTTCAAAGTTGTTTGCTTCTTTTTCCAATTTATATGCTTCAAACTAGAGATTATAAGGGCAAAAATTATCCTTAGATTATAATACACGGAGATTAAGAGCCCTTTACGAACCTGCACATTAAAGTTGTTTGGAAATAGTGTCTTTGCGGTAATAATCCATGCTTTTGCTGCACAGGGATCGATAGAACGGGCCTTCTGGGCTTGGGATATGATATAGTTTTCTTCTGTTGATAACTCCATGGTATTATTGTAAGTTAATTGTTAAAATAGTCCGAATACGCGCTCCCTCACCAGAAGATAAACAAATTTGTGCGAGACTGTCAATTCCAAAGCCGGCTGTCACTCGATGTTACTATGATATGTCACTCTGAAAAAAATGCTGCCAAATTCATTGAAGTTATAGTCAGTTGTTTCTTGGCAGTTAAAATATAAATTTGAATATCAATTCGATAAGAACAGTCGATGTTGATTTTAACTCTTTTGATTTCCATCTTATCTTAAAAATATTTATAATTTTATTCAGGCATTACGTTTCCAGATGTTTCTTTCCACACGCGCTGCTTCCAATTGATGAAATCAAGCTTCTTGGATTTTTGCCCTCCGGACTAGATCCTCATCATTGTTGAGGTCGTACAGTTTGCGCTTGTACGTTCTCCAGTCTCCGTCCTCGCAAACATGATCGTAAATGCAACGGAGAATTTTTCTTTCGAAGTTTTTTCTGCTGCCTGGTTTATCGTCCAATATTTGGGTCCCTGTAGAAGTACTGATTTTGGTCCTTCGAGTACGGAGTGTTGATACCAGTTGTTTGACAAACCGCAATAGCACTTAAAATGGGTTATGAACGGATCCAATTCTTCTCTATATAGTTAAAACAGGATAGGTCCGTGTTTTCAGTATTAATTTTATAAATTTGAAGACCAAATCATCTAGAAGTTAATGCCCCACATGTTGACTCCGTCCGTCGCACGCCGGATAACCATCGACCGAAAGTGTGCGATTCAGCATAAATGTTAGGCATTTCAAAAGTGTAGTGGGAAAAAAATCAAAGGCGTGTTGTGTGCGAACATACTGCAGCATTTGCGTGAGGAAATATGAAAAAACGACCTCATTTGATAAAAATACAAGTGTGCATATGCAGTTTTTGTCTTCTCAAAACTGCATCCTCTATCACTACGGCCAAAATTAACGAGTAAAAGTTCAAATTGCTCCTTTACTTTTCAAACTTTAGAGAATAATTCTCTCCGTGCCAATTCGGACTTCACTCAAGGAAAAATCAAAAAGTTATCAAAGTTTTAAATCACACAATCTTTCGAATCTTATCCCAATCCTCCAAGCGAATGCAGTTGAGTTTCCAAAATCGATATTTATTTGATTTTTTTATATTTTTTTATGATGTATATTAACTAAAATTTAAAATATTTACAAATGTGTTTAAATACAAAGGTCCGCCAAAGGTTTTCCAGCGCGCAGCTCATCAAATTGTAGGAGCACCAGCTCATATGTCACGACTGTTGCAGCCATCTATGCAGAACGAAAACGTTTATCGTAAAAAGAAACTATGTATTATAAAAACAATTAAAGTTCACCCCAAATAATAGTTTTCTTGTTATAAAGAATAATTTTCGTCCCGAAAGAGCCACACAGTCTTCTGTTATATGCACACTAAACCTTTCAGCCTGTAAAGAACACATCAATAGAAAATCAAAATTAAATTTTATTTCTCAAAAGCGATGTGTTTCAAAACCTCATCACCCCATCCTTCAGCAGGCACAGATCGGAGTGCTCTCAAGGGAACCTTTGACTCGTCATTGATTTTAGATGCACAGAGAAACACAAAGCCAGTTCTTCCAATCAGGTAAAGTAGCGAGTACCAAAAGTATATGTAGTTTATGCTCCATCGTAGTTTGCTTTAAGATATTTGATAAGAAATTAAATTAGAACCTGTGTTTCTATCAATGCTATGTGATTTTTTAAATATTGTGCCAATCTTTAAAAATATTGAAAAGTATTTTTGTAGTTTTTTTTTTCTGTTGTAAGAGACCAACAGATGATCCACTCTATGCGCACAGTTCGCTTCGAATAACGAATAAATTCAGGTGGGGTTTCTAAAGCGAAGGTTAATGTTGGCGTTTTTCAGGCATTCTTTTTCTGAGCCCCTTTTGAGGCGAGTAGGTTCATGAACCTACCCCTTTTCGTATGGGTACATTGGTTAAATTGTGATGATGATAAAAAATATAAAATTCAATAAAAAAATAAATTATAATAAAAATAAACGTTTATCGCGGTGATTTGTATAATATTATCACGGATTTTACATGAGGCAATTTTTTTATTCAGAATCGGTTTATTTCTTATATTAAAGAAGAAAATAAAATCTTTTATTCGAAAATGTGATAAAGTGGTTTTATGTTGATACTTTTGGATGGTAGTGTTCGAGTATTTTATACTTACTTGAAAATGCTTAAAATTTGGTAGCAAATAAAATAAAGGTTGTTCATCGATGAGAGTAGAATAATAGATGACATCTGTTCGTCCACCTCCTCGAGGAGATCGCAAAGCTGCATGTAATGACAGCGAATCGTGTGCCAAGTGTTCTGGGAAACGTTCTATAAGTGGATTCATTAGAGTTGTGGATAAAACATAAAAATTTCAGATTTGTAAAATAAAATTGTAAAATATTGTTGTTATTATTGTCATAAAATTGCAAGTCTGCATTTATCTCCAACTGCATGTCTCTCCCAGATCGCTTCCTCGAAAAACTCCGTTGTTGAAGCGATCACTTTCCTCTTTTTGGGGAGCCCGGTGACTGAAGCACTTCTATCTGTTTGCTCAATGTGGAAGAAGGATTTTTGTCTTCCATGCTTTATACTTATCTTTGGGCAGCTCACTTAGTTTGTAGTTGTACCTCCTCATCAATTCGCAGTCTTCGCAGTCAAGACCCTGTATTTTATCAAGGATTTTTCTTATGAAGTTTATTCTGGTGTGTTGCTCATCATCCAATATTCGGCTTCAAATAGAAACATTGGCAATATGAGTGTTTTGTAGATCATGTTCTAAGTCCTCAATGTTAGGAGTCTTGATCCTTTTTTTTACGTTTGTCTTTATCGGGTCAATTTCCTAAGGATCTTAAATTCGGAACGGTATAAGGGTCGGAAATGGGTATGGTCAGTATCGACTTTTTCAGGATTTTACGAAGTATGCAAATTTGGTCAATATTTATACATAGTATGGGATATTGTTAGCCAAACTGGATCGTAATCGAGTCGTCGCCATGCTCTGTGTTATTTTTACTAAAACGGGCTTCAAACCAAGCATATATATAGCGAAATTAAGAAAAACAACCTTTTGTAGAGGGAAATATCGAGAAAAAAGTTTGAGGCAAAAACCGCCTTTTTTCCATCTTTTTTGTGGACTATAGCCCACGATTTAAAAATGGACTTTTTTCATGATTTTGAGTTTCACTTAAACTGTGTTATTTTTACTAAAAAGGGCTTCAAACCGAGCATATATATAGCGAAATTAAGAAAAACAACCTTTTGTAGAGGGAAATATCGAGAAAAAAGTTTGAGGCAAAAACCGCCTTTTTTTCATCTTTTTTGTGGACTATAGCCCACGATTTAAAAATGCACTTTTTTCATGATTTTGAGTTTCACTTAAACTGTGTTATTTTTACTAAAAAGGGCTTCAAACCGAGCATATATATTGCGAAATTAAGAAAAACAACCTTTTGTAGAGGGAAATAACATCCCCTCAAACAAAAGCTCAAACTACCTTTGCTCTTGAGACGGCTCTGCCGTTTTTAAGCTTTATTTTTGGCCATAAAAGCTCCTTGTTTCATGGGTGGGAGAGCTGCATTCTCTCTTGGTCTTTATTATCTACCAATCGCTTGAATACATCCGGAATTTCTGCGGATTGCTAATCCTTTATAACCGCGGACAGACTGAAAGCCTATTTTGAAGTCTGCGGCAAGGCTTTTGGGCTTCTTTGTTCAAAATTGTGTGATTTATTTAATTTTCTAGACTTTTGAACATCCTTGAGCTGCGAGACTGTGTAGGTTTTCTTGTTTTTTTAGCTGTGACTACTCCATGTCTACCTCTGTACTTTCTCCTTGCTGTTCTAGTTATCTCACATTTTCGATAAATGTTTTTGGATAATTATTCTGTAGTTGGATATGAACGAGTTCTTATTTCGAAGTTTAAAAAGTCAGTTGGAGACTCTTTTTCGACTCTTAAAGAGTTAAAACTCTTCAGAAATTGATGGATTTGCACTTGGTCCATCCGCTTAATTTATATCTGTGTCATTAGTAGATCTACTTGAAACTTGAGGCTCATTTAATAAAGGTGAGATTTATGCCTCTGACCTGCAAGAATTGTAGATATTTGTGTCTTGTCTTCCATCTAGCTGTAGTCTTATAAGATTAATTATTCCATAATTATCCAACCCTAAAGTTTTTTCCTCACATTCTTATAAGGATTGAGATCGTCTTAAAAGGTGACTAAGTGTCTTATACGAATCAGTAATCTGTTATATGAATTAAGATCGATGTATAACCAACGAGGACTGAGGGCATTTCATCTAATTATATCTGATGTTTGGTTTAAAGAGGAATTCTGATTGAATCGCCACTCATTTATTTTGTTACTTTGTTTCTCCGTAATCAGCGTTACAATGCTCCTTTTCAACATCTTCAACGCTACACTCGCCTTTCTAAGAATGCGTATGGGATCACGCTCAAGCGAGTTTTAGATTTCTTTTTTGAGCATTTTTTTTAAGAATACTTCATCTAATAATTTTTAACGCTATATTTTTAACAATTGAAAAAAAATTTAAGGAAAAACAAAACTATCCAATTTTCAGCGATTACCGTGTTTATTATCGCGATTCAACAAAAAATTAGACCTATTATCTGTTTTTAGAATAGAGTTTAGCAAAACTTGATTGCGTGTTTCATGTGAAAACATTAATTTCTCACCGAACATAACTTTATCAAACGACACCTGTTTTACGTACACTGCACATCACCAAGATGATGTCATCTTTGATGATTTTGGCCAAGTATAACTATTAGAATTTTTTAGCCGATTATGTAGATTGCTAGCTGTGAAGTTCGATTTAATTTCCAAAAATCAAAAAACGAAATACTGAAAAAGGACATAAAAAGAGTCGCCACTTACATAAGACTATTGCTAATATAACTTTTTAGGAGCTCGAACCGAAGATTTTTTTTTTCAAACAAAGGTACAAAATATTTTTTAATAGGCTTTTAAGGATTTGGGACTCTTAGGCGGAGCTTCGAATGAATTTATTAAGAGTACATGTGGGTTAGAATAATGAATGAAAACCAAGTGTTAAATCGGTTGAAAAAAATTGATTGTCCTTTACCTTAGATTGCTCAATAAGACACCGCCTTTAACAATAAGGGTTGTAAGACGCTAGATTCACTTAGAAAACTTGGACCTTTTGCCATGGCTACCCTTTTCACCGGACTTAGACATCCGATACGTTAGCTACCGAAAGACAATTTAAGGAAAAAAAAACGCCTTAATCGAAGATATATGTTAAGCTGGAAGGAGATTTCGTTTGACTGCTTTAAACAAAATTGAGTATTAATTCAAAACCGTTTTTAAAAAGTTTTTTTCGAAAATTTTCGAGCAACCTCATTATGAATGGAAATACGAAAAATACAAACTTATTTTTTCAGAAACAAAAAATGCTAACTTAAATATGGAATTTCCTTATAAGCCCTTAAGTTTAAAGTTCGGATGAAAAATTCTAGCAGGCATACATCGCGAAAAACAGACGCAACAATTATGTCCTCATTAAATGAAAACCTTTATAAATTTTAACGGTAACTTAGTGGGGAAAAAGTTGATCCTTAATTTCACAAAGCGTTTTCTGCACGACAGAAATGTGTTTTTATATTTTTCTCAAAACAATCGTTTGGTTTTTCTTTGGAAAATTTTGACCGAAATTATCGGAATTTTTTATGGAGCTTTTTTCGGGAGTCTGCAAAAAGTGTACAAAATTGCTGTCATTCATACTTACCGTACTCGATATAATTTCAGCCCGCTGACCAATCTGCTGGAAACGTGTAGCCAAGCCAAGGCTTATCAATACTATAAACAAGTCCATGTAGTTCCATATAAACGTAAACGTCCCATTCAGATACTACGAAATACATGTACTTTTGTTAATCTTTTCTAGAGGTTCCAATAGACTGTCCTTACCAAAACAG
The DNA here is from genome assembly GCA_963555765.1 of Orthonevra nobilis. Classification (NCBI taxonomy): domain Eukaryota; kingdom Metazoa; phylum Arthropoda; class Insecta; order Diptera; family Syrphidae; genus Orthonevra; species Orthonevra nobilis. Next base: position 119,973,124 of record OY743225.1, on the reverse strand, counting down.
GGAACGTTGTTAAAATGTGATAGGGTATGTGCGAAAAGATGAATGTAAAGTGCTGCTTCATATAGTCCTCGTAGCTGAGAGGTGGTTGAGTTATATTGCACAAATTCTTCTGCATCCTGTAACTGTATATGTCGGAGGCGAAGTACATTCCATGCTCAACTGTGCTGCACGTTTTGTACTAAAGAGAATGGATTGTCCAACTGAATAGAGACACAACTTACCTAGGAACAAAGCAGCAATGATGCATGCCGACAATCGGATCTTACTCTTCAGTGTCCTTTGTGTTGGTTCATAGGGCGGCGTTAGGAATGTAAGTTCTACCTTTGTCCAATATCGTATCAGTTGGGGCCAACGTAAAGCCAGGCGAAGGAACAACGTGCAGGCACACAGGCCACACGAAAAGAACACTATTCCAACTGAAATTAATGATTAAAGCTAAGTGAAGGACGAGAAGTCCTGCCAATAAAAAGTGTGTGTGAAAGAGAGAGCGAATAATAAGTGTCACTAAAAATGGTTGCCTCAATTGATCCTTTTTTACCGTCAACAACATCTGTGCCGTATTTGTTGCCTGCTTGCGGCAATGTTTTCATAAAGCTTCGAGATTAATCTACTTGATTGATTGATGTGTAGGCGTCGCCCAATCAATCGTCAGATGATGAAGTCAGACGAGGGATCATCAGAAACATGACAAAAAGGAAATGAACGTTCAAGGAGCAGCATGACAATAGAATGAATAAATATAGGCCAGGAGAAGACCAAATAAATCAGAAAGTTTAATAGAGCGATTTTATTGTGTCCAACCATTTGGATGGGTTGGAATATATTTAGAAGGAATTTAAGGTTAAAATGAGGCCAACCGGATTTAAAAAGATTTGCCGATGAGTATTATAGAGTTTTTCCTAAGAACTGAGCACACAGGAAGGTTAAAAATTAAATCAGTAAGGTTCCGCTTGGAAGCAGGAGGAGCCGACGTGATCCGAATGATATATTTTAAAGATAAATAAGCTGGAATTCGCAGAAAGGACACTTTTTGACTAAAATCTCGGAAGAAGGAAGCGTACGAATATCTTGACTTTTTTTTGTTATGCCATTGTGACTATAGAAGATGTCGAAGTTGTGGATACAAATATGTTGCAAACCGTTGCTATGCTTTGGTATCGATTGTAATTCCTTGTTACGTGCCGGAGATATTGAGTAAGGATGTGACTTTTATATCTCGAGTAAAGTATGGCGAAGGTTATCAAGTAATCATCGACAGATTAAGGGAATCTATTCGAGTTGCGTAAACGTGAAGCCGGAGGAAATTAATTAAATATTTAAAGATTTTATGAGTTCTCAGTCGGGGAATGGTGCCAGTGTTTATTGCAAACGGAAGGATGCTTCTTCAGTATTGCGTCTAGATTTTTTCGAGTACACCGTGGCTCAGGAGGATATGGACTCAGTATTATGTATATTTTCGTTGCAGGATTTATTCTTGAATAACGTTGGAACTTACTTGTAAAGTGAATTCAGCCTAGGATGCAGCAAAATGGGGCTTTGTGTTACACAAGCCCTCCAGCTAGTTTAAAGAATCGTTTTTTTGTTGCTGATAGTCGCTACGGAGCTGCAATTTGCCGTCTTTGATCTTTCTTTGGTGGAGAATCATTAAAGATCGAAGCTATGCGAAACATTCCTGTAAAGGGTCTTAACTGGTTTGTTAAAATTACTACCAAGCCAGTCGATGCATTCATTTTAACGAAAAAAAAATTCCATAATCAATGAAAAGGTTTACTCTAATCTATACAGCTACAATCTTTGTTTGAAAAAGAGCCCAACGAATGGTCAACTACATGTTTTCAACGCGGTTGAAAAGTACGAAGAAAAATGTTAAGAAAAGCGGTTCCTGCGTTGACTGCTGAGTGTGAGGCTTCGGGCTCAAATCCGGAAAGCAATATCTACTATTATTTCGAGGCCACAACTCGATTAAATGGAAACCCTTCGGAGAGCACAGTTGTCATAATAAAGCTTCTGGGGCCTTGCAATGCTCATTGATTCCTTCAGTGCCCATCCCTTTAAATTTCTCGAAATAAAAAGGCTTCAAACATTTCAGAGAGAATGTTCTTGGCATTCCTAAAATAGCTCTTCTAAGAAACCTTAATGTTTAACAGCAAACAAGTTTTTAAATGTCATAATATTGTTTTCGTAATTCTCGATCTTAGCGCACTTGCGATATAAAACTGGAAATTAAAAATGTTCCAATATATGATGTCCAGCATCAATTTGGACAGCGGACTAAAGTTTAACAACTCGATCCAGGAAAGCTAGCACACTTTTCCAATCATGTTGGGGAAAGGACCCTGTTGGTCTCCAGATCAACAAAGCTTCAACTAGATCAATCAAGTTTTGATCGACGCAAAGCACTCTTTCAGCAACCTGGATGTTCAGACGTTGCGAGGAGTCAACATAGACTTGAATCCAAAAAATCTCGTGCGGAGATTCAACATCGTAGGGCTGCAATACCTCTCTAAAAAATCATATGCTGCCAGGGTGGCAGCGAAGGAAAGTCCGGAATTGATGCCAAAAACAGCTCGAACTTTATACGCCAATAACAGCGTTATGATCTTTCTAAAACCTCTCTAGCTATTAGCGTATGCAGATAAGAATAGAAAATAGACAGATGAACATAGCTTTTAGGAAGTCAAGGACTTCGTCTAACTAGGAACAGTAGCAAATTCAAATAACTACACCAGCACAGAAATCACAAGGAGAATCGGTCTTAAGTTATGACTTAAGACTCAGAATGCAGTTGAGAAATAAAGCTCTATGTCGAGTGTTCGAACTGGTATTTAACAAGTCCCTTATAGTCCTGGATGTATGCATGGCGTACCGGCATGAAGCTAATCCAAGAGGGATGAAAATGAGAGAACATTTCCTTGGGTGATGCTTAGTCCTCTTTACCTACCATCGTTCAGGAAGTATGTATCTTCGAGAATACAAACAAGGGGACCTACACTTACTTATTGCACACGATTTGAGGCAACCAGCTGAAGAACCGCAGCAGCGGGCTGAGGCCAACATATTTTTATTGATGTTTAGCTGAATGACGCAATGTCAAGTGGCCTAAGGCTAAACATCCAATGTTAACGTGTCACACCACTGATCTTCCTTAGACCTGATAATAATAAGAAATTATTCTGCGGACTTTTTACTTGAATTTGGGCTTTCACTGGAAATTTACATCAAAAATAAACTTATAAAGTACAGTTCCCAAACTTTTTCTTTTCAAAGGTAACCACAAAACACGTCCGTTTTTGAAATGAAAGAGATGAGCAAAAACCCGAAAATCTTAACTTCCATTTTAACCAACCCAAATAAATTGTCAACTCGAATATAAACTTTCCTTAATTCACTCACTAATTCATTATTACCATCATCTCCAACTCTCCCCATTGCGGCCACTTACCAAAATTATTTCCATTTATTCCACCACGAATGGACTCACTTGATACGGACAAAACCATAAGAAATCCCACGAACAGAAAGACTCCAGTCAAAATAGACCCCACTGAATTCCATACAAAACGAACCCGAAAAGGATGAGGACTGGCCACATTTTTCAATGGCATTATGGCAAAGCACTGCGCTACAACAAACACTGAAATTCCAAATCCTCTTAAGAGCCAACAAATATTTACAATGAATAACAACTGTGCCCCTACCTGGCCAGACGGCTGTGTGGAACAGGTCCAGTTCTATGGGATTTAGCTTTTTAGGATTACCTGGCTGGCGAAATATTTTTGCCATTTTCAGTAGGGGCACCTTTCTCGAGTGGCTTGCTGGTGAACGCCTCCACTTCCACTTCAAGATCCTTCCAGGGGCCAGAGCTGAATGGATTGCGTGTGTGTCGAGTGCCGACATATTGTGACATGTGGACACTGTGAATAGGAAAATATAATTTGAAAGGAGCAAATTATATGGTTGGGTTAAGCGCCTGCCAAATGAAGGGTCTGATGATGGGTGGTTTACATGCCAGGGATGCTATACATTTGGTGGGTGTTGGTTTTTTCATTCAACGAAAACGAATTAGGGCAGATGGTTATCTAGGATTATGAGTGTCTATTGATGTGCATATTTAATTTGGTAGCGGATAAGGACTTTCAAGTTTAAAGTGTAGCCCGAGAAGGATAGACTAATGGACATTGGGAAAGTTAGAGTTTGTTAAAATAAATATGCTTAGCTCTTGTAACAGTTCTTAGAGGTAGGCGTATGTGTTGTAAATAATTCTTGGTGAACTTAAACTTGGCACTCTTTTCTTTTCAAGAATTTATGAAGAAAGAATGGAAAGTATACTTTTTAATAATAATCCGACTCTCATATCCGTACTGCGAAGCTTTGTAAATGTGCAAATTTGTCCAAAATCATTGCAGATCTAGGGTCACCTCTGTCTTCATTGGAAGACTTCGAAGAGGGGTTATAAGCCCATCGGAAGATCCTATCTGAGACTGAGATAAATCTTCTCTCCATCCTAAATGGGTGTGCTGCTTTCAGTTATTAAGACCAAGCTTCCTGGCATCAGCAATGCTTGATCTTTGAACAGAGATTTGTTCTTCATTTTTCTGGTCAACCTATTGTCTGGAACATTGTTGTCCATTCGCTCAATTTTTGTCAAGCCCAGAGCTGATATTTGACATCAATTTTTTTAACTAGAAATATATAATATAACACTGCCCATCGCTATATCTATTCAAGAAAAAGGTCGACGAAATCACATGACAACGCATCTCCTTGTGGAGTTTCCGGGTCAGAAGTAACACTGTTTTTGTCTGATTTGTTTGTTGTGAAAAGGTCCCAGATGGTCACACTGGAAAGGATCCTATAATCTATGTTTATGCCTCGATAATAGCTGTAAGACTATCAATTTTGCTGGCAAGATGAACAGAGGTGAGATTTCAGTCGCCGCACTCGGTTCTGCCCTTCGAACCCGACAGATGATCTGGTACATATCCCTTTCCAGCATATGTCCACCATTTTTAAAAAGGAAACTATTGTTTACTTACTAAACTCGCAGCCTTTCTATTTTTGATTTTTTTTATGGCCACACAGGCTTCTTCTTCGATGGGTGAACTACTGGAGCAATATTATCTTCTTATCCTATAACATGTGGATCGGTGACAAGTGTTCTTCAAAGCTAATTAGAAAAATCTTTAGGCTTTTCTGAAGCGTAAATATCTAGAAAATGTCTCCAGTTTAATTGTCGAAGACTGCCAGATGTTTTTAGCAGTAGCGTGGTCATTTCTTCACTCTATTCAATCCGTCTAAATAGTCTCCATTCTTTGCCATTTTTTCGAAAAAAAAAATCCTTTAACATGCCTTTCTGGATAGATCGTATTTCACGAATCACTTCCTCGTAAATTCTTCCAAGAATTCGGACCAGACTGGTGGCTTTTTTTATCCGCTCTAATGGAAAAGTTCTTTCGTAAAGCGTGCTCGAATCCTCTTTGATGGCATGCTTTGATAGAACCGATCACTGCGTAAGCGAAGGATAACGACACAAACTTCTGCGACTTGCATATGCTCGCTGCTTCAGTGCAGAAGGTTCTCCACTACATTTGTCCATCTGACACTCTATTATGCTTCCATGGTAGTTCAAGAAGTAAAGTTTGATGGAATATGAAGTTTAGGGGTTCGAAGAAACGTTCAAGGCAAAAAAAAAAACTCCTCCCAATACAATTGAAGCACATACGACTCATTTTTCCCTGCAATAAATCATAGTCCTCATATGATGGTAGAATAAAGGCAGAGGCCACGTTAATGAAGTGGTCCGCGATCTGTTTGTAGCTCTTATGGATACACCGGACAATATTACAGTAGAAATGCAGTAGGATGGGATGCTTTTGATCGCTTAAATTTAAATGATCACCTCGAGTATTTCTATCCTTTTAAAGGGACAAAGTTTTGGGCTAAAATTCTTATCTACGATTTTTATAACTTATGACGACATTCGCATGTATTGAGACGTACCTTATTCTTTATTTTCAAAAGCATTTTTTGGTGCGAGAGGCACCAATGCTCAATGGCATCAGCCTTGTTATTCTTCAGCTTTATGATTGCTGATAGCCTCTTCCAAACTATGAGGGCGGATGGGTTCTTAATTGAATGGATGCAGGTTCTCCTCTTGCCTTATCACTCCCTTTACCTCAGCTGCTGAAAATGCTGCTTAAATACATCCACTATTCCCTGTGCTTTGATGACAAGGTTTCCTTCACTGTGTCAGGAGCCTGCGTCCTCCTGGCTTGAAGCCAGCTACCAGCTGCTTGTGGTGTTATTCCAATCGCGGCACTCTTCGATTTCATTGAGCTTGGAGGCTACGAATGCTGGAAGTACATTGTGTACACTAAGAGTGCAAAAATGGATCTGTCCAGTAGAGTTTTTAACGCGCTCAAGAACAGGTGGAGGCACAGAGCGATCTGAAAGCTTTGAGCCCACAACAAAGTACCTGTGAGCAGATTGGGTACAAGCATGCTTTAGAGCCACCTTCACACAGAACCTCCATGTCCTATCCGTCTAGAATGCTAAAAATTCAACGCAATATAGAAGGATTTGAAAATGTGTGCAAAAAAAAGTACGTATACGCCCCGAAATATCAACGAACTTTCACTTTCGCGTCCTACTTGCAAAACCATTAAAATTTATGATGAATCCGACCATAAAATTCTGCCATATCATTGCTCGGCATTAATTGCAAGTCACCATCCACATTGGCCAGGAAATTATATGCGATTTATCAAAACCTCAGTCTACGCAAAATAAAGCACAAACCGTCGTTCATTAGTAAATCATTGAAATCGTTTCCTTTTCACGTAATTCTTCGATTCGGCAAAAGGACTTGTCCTCTCTGTTCTGCTGAGGTTCGCGAATATTATTGCTTCAATTGAATTATTAAAGTTTGGCCAAGATAGAAGTGCAGCTGCAATTTAGGGAAAGTTTTTCGCTGAATGCGGAGTCCACCCCCATTTTCCATGGTCATAAGTGAATCCATAATCTCACTCCCATCTATACATCTACCAGGGATCTGATGGCATATTGCAACTTATAATGTCTTGTTTGTGAGCGTGAAGGTGGGCGGTACGCTAAGCTCGAGTGTCACTATTTAAACGATTTAAACGCTGCAGCACCTGCTGCCTTAGTGCTTTTACTCAGGCAACGCCTCCCTTGCCAGAGGGGGGACAGCAACAATGACATGCAAATTTATTTTATGGTCCTTGCGGAAAACACCATTTAGTTCAGTAGAACGATTTACGGGCGACTTAGGTGAGCGACCGTACTGCACCTGGCGTAAACTTTAAGCCATTCAGCCATTGTCTTAGATTGTGGACCTTGTGGGGTTATTTGTTGTGCAAGGAATTAATTAAACAATTTGAGAGAAACATCGGGAGTCCTGGTTGAAAGTGAATCAAATTTTGTGAACAATGATAAGTCGCGTAAAGCTGAGGAATATTTTAAGGGAACACAGACCCACCGCAGAGCGGTTGGATGACATTTTAGCAAGGAATCCGAATTATCTTGACTTCAGCAAGGAGGAGGTTTTGCTAGGGGACTTGAGCAAGTCGGATGTATTCCATACGGCTGTTGGACCCAGTTAGCGGAGTGCACATAGAGATGAAGGTCGAATTTAAATTATTGTTTCTTTTTTAGTTCTTTTTATGGCGCAGTGCTTCGCAATAATGCCTGTGATCGGGATAAGGTGCTCGAATCCCAGCGACGTGCGATTTACAGTGAGAAGTCCGCAGGTGTTTTTGACCGTCGGGTTTATAGCTTGGGGAATGATTTTCACATTCGGACTTATACGAAAATTGTTTAAAATCGGTATTGATGCGAAAAATTTTGGTAAGTGTGAGCCAAATTTTGAAAGGGCAAAGCAAAAAGGCCGAAAATAAAGCTCTTTGTAGATGTAATGTGCTTATCGTGATGTATTTTACTGTCCCAGAGTTGGCAATTGAATTTCAGTTTCCTGAAGTGATCCTGAAGCGTCTCATGAACATTTTTTTCATCTTGGGGGATTGTCAGTGATTAGCAAAAGGTCCACGAAAAATGTGGACTTATTTGGAATGTGGAATGTGGATTTTCTTTGAACAAATCTTAGAATACGTAGGTTTGATCAGTGCGAAAGTGCCTTATGTGGATAGATTCAGCAGCGTTATGTTATTTGAAAATTGGAAAACTGAAAGATGGGCTTGTCTTCTGATGAAGCATATATGTAATTCCAATAAAGTTGGCACTATATGCGGGTTTGATACTTAATCATCTTTAAGTCTTTAGGAAGCAATGCTTTTAAGCTTTGCAATGTGTATTTGTGTCCTTGTAAGCAATAAACGTGTGAAGCATTGAAAAATTATTGAAATACCTTTAGATCCACCTCATTTTGGTGGAACAATAGCTCTGTAATGGGCTAACGATTTCCATTAACTGATGTCGTTATTTTATTGTTGTCTTGGAAGCGAAATGGGACAAAAGCTCCAAAAACCAACCTAAACAGTCAACTAGAAAGATGGAAATTTCGTCAATTTCGAGTTATTCCATCTAAGATCCGAACAAGAACGAAGCTGGTAGTTGTTTTGCTTTAGTTCCTGGTTCATTTGAAACTTGTATATGAATAATAGAAGTTTTGGTTTTTTATATACTTATGAAAACTATTTATATACTTTGTAGATAAAAATGCTTCAACAAGCTTTTATAAAGTGACTTTGCTCAAGTAACTAACTGGTCCTTTGCGGGCGCTCTTGCTTGAACTCTTTCAAAGTAATCGATATTTATTAAATTCTTAAGGTTAACAAATTTTGATTTTAAGTTAAGAACAATTTTGAAGAAAAACTTAATGCCTGGACATATTTTATTCCAAATCTAAGGCTTAAAACTACATAAAAATAACTTAAAATACATATGTACACATGTAAATATGCATGTTTACAGCTTAAAATCTATTTTTATGTATTAAACATAAATTTTTCACAATTTATTCATAAGCTAAGTTAATGTAACAAAAATAGGCCGACTTTTCCGCACAACGTGACTTGACTTAGAAGGGTAATGACGACAGAGTTCCCTACAAATTTCCCGACAGCCACCAATCTTCGGAACTGTGGATAATGCCTCGATTGTAGTCGAGTTACCTATATACACCTGAAAGTAGAAGATTAGCGATAAAGTCCTTCTATTCTGTATGAAACCTATCGAGTCAAAGTAAAGGAAGGTCTCCCACCGGAAGAAAGGTTTTATACAGAATAATAGGACTTTATTATGCACTCTGATCAGGTTGGGCCCAATGTAAAGGACCTGATTGCGATAGAATTTTTTTGTATTGGGACTCTTGAGATCTATTTAAACGAGGACAAGCCTTCCAAAAAACTCAAATATATTCCATCGATTTTGCTGTTGCGTTGAACCATATCCAATATTAAAAATTGGCCTTACAAGAGCTATGTAGCAATTCTCTTTGTCATGGCAAAATTTGCTTTGGAGCTACATCTTTAAGTTAATTAAACTATTGATTTATATTGAGCCAAAGCCCTAGGTATCTCAGTACACTTCGATTTGCTTTGATTTGAGTGGAGTCTTAAAAAGAATAGTCTCCGGTTTTTGGTAGTTGAATTTCAACTTCCAGTCATCACAATAACGCTAAATATTATCGAAGTCACAATGCAAGTTCAATCTGATGACCTCAATCGTTGATCCCGATCTTTAAGTAATCAAGTCGTCTGCTTACGCTATGGCATGGCGAGAGAGAACCTTCAAGATCAATCGTAAAAATTATGATTTAATTCGAAAATAAAAATAAAGGTCACATTGTAATTCTTCACACTGAACCGTCTATTTGTAAGCATGTTATAAAGCATGTACAGCAGTGGTTTGCTTATGCCAAGCCTGTAAAACATGAAAAAGAGCGCTTCTAACCACACGGTGGGGAAGGCCTTCGCAAGCAAAACGGACAGGCATCCGTGCATTGTTTTTGAGCTAAGTCATGGCTCTATTGACTACTTTTTTAAAAACTTTGATGATTGTTGGAAGGAGACTAATTGACCGCAGTATTGCCGGATTGGAGCTATCCTCACCCCTTTTGGGGTTGCTATTTTCTAGTGCGCCGGTTAATGTTCAAAATTCAATGCATTGAACAGTACAGTGTATAGCTTCCAGAAAGTGGAAGCACAATGTTTGGTATTCAGTTTCTGAGATTCTTAAATGTTTAAAGCTCATCGCATACTTTCAGCAGTTGCTGAAATAAAAGACGGAGTTATCTTTGGTTATCAAACAGAAACTAAGTCTCACTTACTTTCTTTGTAAGCTTGCGCACACCAGCTTGCTGGCATGTTATTTAAACTGAACTTTATAAAATATTAAATTTTTTCCAACATTCGCTTAAGCGAAAATCGATCCACCGTTTATAAAACGGCGTTTCTGTCAAATTATAGCCTTTTGCGAAAAGACCTAGAGATGGCCCATCTTCTAGATAAGTTAATTAAGCATTTTAATATACTATAAATTGTGTATGACAAATGCCAATTTTTACAGTCATGGCTGGAAGCAATAAAGTTAAAAAATGCAAAATTAAAATTGTTTTAAACAAGAGGTGAATCGTGGGCAGAAAAATCATAACAGGCTACGTTCTTTCTTCTCGCAACTGTTGATGTGATATTCTCGGATTAAAATCAGAAATCAGAAATGACGAATATGTGTTGAATGAATGCTCCCCAAATAAATGGCAAAATTTCAAAAAAAAACAAGCAAACATATTCCTAGCAAGTTTTTTGAATACTCATGCGGTTGGGAACCAAGTTGATGAAGGGATCCATGAAGCTACGTAGTTAGATTACGATTATTCGTCCGCCGAGGTCTTTCTTTAAACTTAAAAAAAAAGTAAAAATCACTGGGGGCGAGGTTTAGACTTTATGATGAGTGATTGCTTTTTTCAAATCTAGTTTTGCCCATGCCACGCCTTGCAACTCACGCAATATGAACGGGCGGATTATCCAATAAAAACAGGATTCCTTACGTAAGTAGCCTCTTCTTTTTTTAAAAATTATTTAATGCTATTTCGTCGACAATAAAGAGTAATAGTCTCAGTTTATTGTGCTATTTTCGTGAAAGTAGTCAATAAATAAAATTCCTTTACAGTTCCAAAAAACAGTGTCCATGAGCTTGGATGGCTTTTCTTCCTTTTCAATTGAATGTATTGACTCTTGTTTTAACTCTGGGTCATACTGCTGGATCAAGGTTTCATCAACAGTAACGTCGGAGGAAAAAACGTCAGGATAACCGCCACAGATGACCAAAAACTCCTTACAATGTGTGACCAAACGCTATTTGTCCAGCGAAGTGAGAGTTTTTGGAACCATGATTATGTTCACGGATTAATTTTTGAAAAGGTTGTGATGACAGTAAGAGGCAATAACGACACTTGATGGTATTTTGGCTCAAAACTTTCCTGCTGCCTCTCGTATGGCCTCAAATCAAAGATGTAAATATGGAAGACGTCTCAATTTCTTGAACGAATACCTTCACGCTTTGGTAATGGTAACAACCTCCTATATCGATTTCGAGACTCTGCATAAGATCGTCCCTATTCACACAATCTTAAAACTCCTGATCTTTACAAACGAACATTAGTAAAGTTTTATTCAAGTGATGCTCGAAATGTGTCCACCTCATTTGAATTGAGTCCTGTAAGAACTCTAGTCGACGAGTAGATCCAAACAATATTAATCGAAATACAAATCAAAAGTGTACTTTATTTAAACTAACTTTGGGAATCATAAAATGCATAACCCTGCATTATTCTCTTGGCTACTCTGTCTCTCGATATCTTCTCAAGTGAATTTCAGTGAAAGTTCCAAATAAATTCACATTTATTTTATGAATTTATTTACAAGCTTTCTAGTGAAACACATCAACTATCTCCCTGCATAGTTTATGAAACCTCATTTTGATTGAACAAAACAAAAATTTTAACATTTGCAGTTGGAATAGTTTTCTTCGTGAACGTTTTGTGTGCCAACGCGCTGTTTCTATCCTTGGCCCGCCGTTGGCCAAAACTCATCCAGTACTGGTCGAAAGTTGAACTGATATTCCTCAAAAAGCCATACTTGATACCGAAACGTAATCTTGCCACACGTGTCCAGCAAGCCGCAGCCATTATAGTATTCCTCTCTGCCGGTAAGTAAAATGATTCCACTCTTACTCCTAATAATTAATTTTCAACTTTGCACATCCTTACACGTACGCTGTGGGCCTGGCACCAGCTGAACATGCCATGTTCTTCATGTCAAGTGTGTATAGCTATAGCCGACAACTAAACTTGTGCAACAGCACAGTGAGTCCTTCGTTTGACCATTTCATGATAAACAACTATGACTATGTGTTTGGGATAGTGCCCTACAATATGGCATTCGGCGTTGCCACTCTGGTAAGTGGAAGTACGAGGACATTTGTGAGCAAATTGTTTGGACCAAACTTAATCTCGTGTGCAGATAATTAACGCGATATTCACATTCACATGGAACTACATGGATCTGTTCATAATGGTTGTGAGCAAGGGTATAGCCTATCGATTCGAGCAAATCAGTGTAAGGATAACAAATCTGTCTGATAAGGTGAGTCCTTTGTGTAAATTGCTTGGGTGGGGGATTGATCTGATGATTGGAACGTGGCAAAAGTTTTTTAATTAAAATTCCAAACGTTTTTTTTTTTTTTGTTTTTTTCCTTGATAGGAAATCCCTGAATGTGTGTTCACCGAAGTCAGGGAACACTATGTGCAGCTGTGCGAACTACTGGAGAATGTCGACGAGAATCTTTCCGGAATCATTTTATTATCGTGCATGAATAATTTATACTTTGTTTGCTCCCAGTTGCTGAACATTTTCAAGTAAGTGGATAACTTATTCTTTTGTTGTATTTTAATGATCAATTGAAAGGTATTTAAATAGCTAGGAAAGGAGGGAATTTTTTGTGCAGATTAATGATTTTTACGAGTCGTTAATACAAAATCACATCAAATTTTTTTGAACACTCCCTTAAGATCGTCCTTTCGACAAAACACATACATATACATTTTCTGTTTGTGCGACTTCCGACGTCATTTTTCTACTGTTCTATTTTGTCTTTGAAAAGGTTGTGTCTGTTCAGACTGAACTTGAAGTTTCAAAGACTTTGACAGGAAGGTATGTCTTCAATAGAACTCTAAAATTGATTACAATAAAAGTTTACAACAATAATTTAATTATTACGCTGCTACTATTTACAAAGTTGGAATACTGCCTCCATATTTGGCCATCTGTTCTTTTAACGGATACGGAGCCCAAAATCGGTTTATGCATCGCATGAAATAATAATCGACCAAGTCAATGGTATCCTGGCTTATCCGTTTCACACGCATTTGCAACGCTCTTCATGACTCAATATGACAATGAATTATTATTATCAGTAAGCAATAAGTAAGGTCCTTAAAGGTCCATTGTGATTTCCAACTATCTTGTCTGAACGCAAATGGGACAAATTGTTACCCTTCATGCTCCTTATGAAGCTCTTCAAAGCCGTAAATGGAACTTCTACTTGTTTGACTTATCTATGCATTCTGAGACGTCGCGTTTGAAGGTTAAGAAACCAAGAAGGTTAAGCATCCTGACAGCTTCTATAGTAGTTCCTAGAGATGATGCCCGGTCTGGCGGCGATAAGAGTCACTCGTTTCTACTAAGAGGGAAAGCTCCACAAGGTTTTGGCATGCCACTGCGAGTTTCATACCTTTCTTCACAGTGCCCTCTGTAAATTGTGAGTTTTCAAAAACAAAGAAATAGAAATTCTTTGAAAATCATACTTTGAGGGGTTGCAAGAAGCCAAGTAGGCCACATGCAGAATTGCTGTGTTCAAAGTGTTAACAGATCGAATAGCATTAAAGACAAATTGAGAACCAAAGCAGTCGATTAAAAAATAACGCGAAAATAAGTAAATGCAAAAAAATAATCGAGAGACGAAATAAAAACTAAAGGTTAATGGAAAGATTGGTGAAGAAAAGTGTTTAAAGCACTGAAACAGGGATCGGTCCGTGGAAATTTCTGATTTACATCAATTTCATATCAAAATCAGGCAATGGTGATTATGCGGATGACTTTACTCTTTCATGTGCGGGAAAAACACACACAAGAACAAGGCCCACAAATTTTTCACTCGATCGGAAGATGCTATCACTTAGCAAATGGCGGCAATTATATTTTTTTTATTTGGATTTTTGTGAATAAGTCATGGAATGAAATTTGGTCATAAGATCGTAGATTAGTTCTTCAGTGAATAAGTGTTTCTCGACTAAGTGGGTCTTTTTGTACCAACCATGCCATGCTGATAAATGTTTTCTTATCGAAGAAGATGTTAAGATGATTTTTTACTGAAAGTCACATATTATATTAAAAAAGGAGTTGATGAACGTTGTTCTGTCAGCTACTGAAAATTTACTTTGCATATATTTTTTTATCTCTCGAGTTTGATTCTATGCAAGTAAGGGCAGTGATTACAAAACGATCTTTAGAGCACCAAAAAGAATACCATCATTTTAGTAGCTAGCATTCACTGTTCATTTTTTCAATCAGCGAGACTTCTTTTTAATTGATATCTTCATATATGCAATTCACATTAAGTTCTTTTTAAATTTTTTATTTCATACATTTCATACATTTTATTCATCAGCCACTTAAACTAATTAACAAATAAATTTCTGTAAATTTCACACGGTGGAGTGAATAAATAGTTAAGTAAGTGTTAAATGACATTTTACTTCTTGTAACTGATCCTTAAAACGACATGAGGTAATATCAGTTTGACTTAAATTTTAAAATTAAAAAAATATTATTCATATTATAAACGTTCATATTATAAACGCATAAGTTGTATATTCTAGAACTATTACCACTTTGTTTTAACAATTCTCTGAGTACTTTCAATACATAAAGATGCCTAAGAGGGAGAATGCGTACTTCAAAAAAAAGTGTGGCGAACTAAGCGTATACAATTTTTTTCGACTTACAATTCGAATTAAGAGTTTTTGAGCCTTCAAAAGGATCCCAAAAGTTCTCATGTAAGAAGCTCGCGTAATGCCGTATTACAATTCGGAATTAGCAAGAATATAGTAAATCATTTAAAGAGCATTGCTCGAGCAATATGATTAAAGGAGATTCATTTTACGGGTTAGCATCATCATGTAAGACTTTACTGTTCAATTTACAGGCGATGAAAACCCCTAAATACTTAAAATAATTTACAGACTCGATTACGAAACAATTATAAGACCAATGAAGATTATACAGTCGTGAGTGAATGAAGTTCGTTGAAACATTTTTAAATGCAAAATATTTTCTCAATTTTGTATTGCTTGAAAAGAGAAATGAAAACCAGGAATAGAATTGGGTCCAGCACAGATCCCTGCGGGACACCATTTTTCAATTTAAGTGAACTACTGGTTACCCCATTTATAAGACCTCTTTGCTTTCCGCCGTGCATTCGTAGCTTATATCTCTCAAACCGGCGTTATAAAGTTATTTTAGAAGCGATCTGTTATCAACCATGTCGACCACTGTACCACTGAACCACGAATAAAATTTAGTGAGTTTTTTTTGAGGGTCTTTGACTTGGGCAATTCTTCGTTTCAATATCTTCCAGAGCCGCCTCAATGGCCTCCAATTAGACGTTATTTAGCGATTCTTCGATATTCTTAAAAGGCTGCCATGGTATATTCTTTGACGCAAGAGGTGAGCAGCATCCACGAATTGGTAGACCATTTCACAAATATGTCTAGCAGTCTTCCTTTATCTTTAAAAAAAAGACTGTTAAGAAGGTCTTTCGAACTTGCAAAGAGTTACAATTTTGCAATGGCGTTTTTAATTTCACTAATTGGAAGATGGTTTTACATTTATCGAGTTAATAGTATTTAAACTTTTTGGACAAGGTAAATTTATCGGGAACAAAATGTGATATATTTTTCAGTGTAAAGATTCCGCCAAGAGATTCTTGATTTGATTCAATCCATTTGTCACGATTTTGTCTGTTTTCCTTTTCTTGAGTTGCGTTAGAAAATCAGTGTTCTCACGTCATCAGGCACAGTAAAAAAAATCAGTCAAAGAAGAATTATTCCATTTTCCACTTATACAAAATAGATGTGACAATGAAAAACTGTGACATCTTCCAATTGGGTGATAAATTTTGGGCCACCTTGCATGTCTGGCTACAAATTTTCATGATTTCGTTCAGTGATTCTGTGTGGAGTAATTTTTTTTCTCTTATATAAAGCAACTTCACTTTATTCTTTTTAAATTTCAGCAAACTACGATGGCCCGTGAACTACATCTATTTCTGGTACTCCTTGCTATACCTGATTGGTCGTACTGCATTTGTTTTCCTCTCGGCAGCTGCAATAAACGATGAATCAAGAGCTCCAGTGGGAACACTAAGAAAAGTTTCACAGGCTACATGGTGCATTGAGGTACGTAATTTGAATTCAATGTTACTCTAGAGAGATTGTGCACATCCTGTGTACATAAATTCTGCCCCTAGGTGGAGCGCTTAATATTCGAAATGACAACCCAGACTGTTGCGTTGTCGGGGAAAAAATTCTATTATCTAACAAGGAGACTGCTGTTCGGGGTAAGGATATCCTTCAACGATCCACGATGATAAACGAGCATATTTACCTTGTCATTGTAGATGGCCGGGACTATTGTGACCTATGAGCTGGTATTGTTGCAATTTGACGAGCCAAATCGTGCGAAAGGGCTACCAGACTTGTGTAGTTAAATACATATCGAAAGAGTCACGCGATATTTTTTTTAACATCGATGCGTGCTGCCATCAGATACCTTAAAATTAAAGGATGCAAGTGTGTGTTTTATATAAATAAAAAGCTTAGAAGGACCTGTGAAAATGAGTCTCTATGTTTTTGTTTTCATTTTCTATTTATCAATTAAGTTTTTTCTCTGGACAGGGAAAGTCGTTGTTTTTCTTTGTAAAAATGACAAGTGCATTTGGTAAGTGAAAGGCTAAGAGTCACTGAAAGAGTCCTTGTCGAATCTTCCACACACAGCTATCGTCAGTCCTCATCAGCAACAAAACGTTTTCTTTCATCAAGTCATCGCGCACCGTAAGTAAAATGTCCTTGCTTCCGCTTTTTTAAAATCCAATTTTTCATCAGTACTACGGTTTTCGCAAATTTTCGGCGTTCTACCCGTTTCAAACGTTACCTCCTCCGATGTATATCAAATCCACTATCAATGGCTGAGCATTCCAACGCTGGTCGCAGCGATTTTCGTCGTTCTAAATGGCCTGGAATTTATGGCTGTCATTAACATGATGTTCAAACTCGGAGTCACCATCCACACGATAGGTAAGTGAACATTTTGTTCGAAGCGCGAAATTCTTAGCCATTCCGGGAAACTCTTTTGTGTTGGTCCATTTCAGCGACACTCACGTTCTTAAGTGTTTGCTATCTGGAACACTTGATGCTCTGGCGCTTGGCGACTAAGTGGCCACAAATCATTCAACTATGGCATCGTACCGAAGAGGTGTTCTTCACTCACCCCTATCGGCCTTACGCTAAATTTAACATGAACCTTACAATCAAGATGTTAAGTGGTTTTCTTCTTGCTAACACATTCCGTAAGTAGATTACAACAAGTGTTAATGCGTATGGTGAGTAGTTTGAGGAAAAGTATTTTCATTAACTTGTTCCCTAGTGGAAGTGTTGAAATATTCGGTCTACCTTGGTTCCTGTTTTCAATGGTGGCTTCTAGCATTTTGCATGTTTTTTTTTGCGCATAAATAATCGTAAATCTTTTCGCGTGCCGGCTTGACAATTGAAACTTAATTTGTTTGGAGACATTAACTGAGTCATCATTGTGCGATTTTTTATAGCATTTTTATTCAAACAAAGGACCAAATATAATAAGGATTTAAGGAGCGACCGAACTGATGGGGAAGAAAGATTTTATTGGCTACGATCTGACTTAACAGATTCATGGGCCAACGTTGGTGTTGGATAAGCTTTAATATTTTCGAAGCACAAACCTGGGGACATTCGAAACTTATGATATGACAAGAGAATAATCATCGTTGAAGGATTCGAGAATGATTTTTCGTCAAATGTCAAATGAAACCGTTGGAACAATGTCGAAAACATTTCGGTAAAGAAAATGTGCACTTATTCAATCCGTGATTGTGAAGAAGATCTGGGGATTGTGGTTATATTGAAACAGAATCTCTAGCAGCCGCAAAACGATAAAGATCAAGAGATGTATGAAAAAAAGCCCAAATCTCCCAGTCACTTCGGAAAAAGTAAGTGTGGTCAAGAGAAAGCTGAATTTTTAAATATGACGGGCGAATAGGCGAACGAAAAGATGGCCCGCGACTGATATATCAGCGCTGTCCATCTCTTCGATAAAAAAAGGCTTTTCAGGTAGATACTAAGCACCTATTCATAGACTCCACAGAGTCATAAGAAAATTCAAAGGCTCGACGCGAAATCATGCGTAATGCGCGTAAAACGGTAAGCAGATTGCAGAATAAAAATAAATCAATAGTTCATGTTTTTAAAAAAAGTAGGCAAGCGAGAGTTTAGGTTAGGTAGGTAAAAGTGGTGGTTCAGTGACAACCTAATTAGCACTAAGTGCCGTTTTAATACCACAGCTCTGTTACCTTATTTATGATGTTATTTTGGTGTATTTGAGATATCTCTTAATCCAGCCCGAGGTATTTAAGAAGGACATTAGTTCCTTCATATCCTTGGAAGAAATCTCATTAATTGAGTTGAAGTAGGGTCTACCAAGCGCCCGTTGTCTGGCTCTAGCAAGAGCCGGACAGTCGCAAAAGAAGTGTGTGAGGGTCTCCCTCTCAGCTGTGTTTTTGCAGCTGCGACAATGTGAGTTGTGTGGGATACCTAGCTCAATGGCATGATCTCCAATCGGCCAGTGTCCTGTGTAGACCGCCACTAATCTAGCAATATCATGACGGGCTCGCCGAAGGAGATCTTTTGTTTTTGATTGTTTGTATTCTGGCCATATTTTCCTTGATGTTGCACAGTTCGTACGACTGACCCATCTTAAATTTGCTACTTCAAGGAAGTATGAGGATATATTAGCCTTAACTGCTTGTAGTGAGATGAAAACCTCACCTGTAAGCCAGCGCTGAAGGGCAGATCCCTTTCTAGCAAGTTCATCGGCCTTCTCATTACCTGGGATGGCACTGTGGCCGCGAACCCATATAAGGGAAATAAGCTGACCTTCTAACGACGCTATTTCAGCTCGGCGTTCCTGTACTAATTTTGAATGTGAAGTAAAGGAGGCAATAGCTTTGATGGCTGCTTGACTATCAATGCATATGGCAACCTTCTGGCTTGGCAGGATATTTTGATGTAATTTGATTTGACGACATGCTTCCCGGATTGCAAATAGTTCGGCTTGGAAAACGCTGGAATTGTCGGGCAGTCTATAGGCTTAACAGATGTTCAGAGATTCTGAGAACACACCCGCACCGACTCCGCCGCCCATCTTAGAGCCGTCAGTGTAGATTGTCCAGTTAAAGTCCTTACATATCTGTCCACTATTCCATTCCGCTCTTTTTGGGATTAGAGTGTCAAAGTTATTTGATGTATAAATTCTAGGGACCGTATAGTCCGTTGGTGAAGATACCAAATCTCTCGGTATAAGATCAAGTATAGCGCTATGACCAGCATTGAGACTCTCTGAGCCTAATGGCGCTGTGAGCAGTAGTGTTTTTAATGTGTAGGTCCAAAGGTAGGAGATGCAGCATTACCGTCAGAGCATCCGACGGAGTCGATTGTAAAGCGCCTGTGGTGCCTATGCATGCAGTTCTCTGTACCTTGTTAAGTTTGATGACATTGAATTTTTTCATGAGGGCCGGCCACCATACTAGTGATCCGTATGTTAGTATCGGGCGAACCACCGCCGTATACATCCATAGGATCAGCTTTGATTGGAGACCCCATTTTTTGCCAAAGGTTCTACTGCAGGCGTAAAAAGATATGCACGCCTTTTTAACTCGCTGATCAACGTTTAGCTTCCAGCTGAGTTAAGGGTCTAAGGTAACGCCTAGGTACTTGACGCTGGTTGTTCATTCAGACGGGGGAGTGGGAAACTAGGTATCTTGGTTTTAGTAGTGAAGAGTATATGTTCTGTTTTGCTTCAGTTGATACCAAGGCCGCATTTCGAAGCCCAGGTACAAGCGAGAGTTTACTCTCAAACGAAGGGTTCCGCGCCTCTTAAGGGTATGCAATACTATATTTCTTTAATTTTTGATTTCTCATATCGGTTTACTTGTGATTCCGATAAGAACAAGAGCTTCGATTTCGGAAGTTTAAAAGTAAAAAAATAAGGTTTTAAAACGAACACAAGATTAAAATATTATTTGATGCTGACTTACTGTAGAAATGTGTCAATCTATGATTCGGACATTTTTTTGTTTGGAAAATTCATGCAAGGAATTCATTTCGAATAGGGTGAAAATTCGTTCGAAATTCGTTGATGAGCCTGTTATTGTAGTGGTGTTAATGGGAACTCCAATTTCCCTGCATAGCACGTTTCACATCCGTGTACGTGTTTTGCTATCACAGCTCAAGACTATTTATTAAAGATTATGGTATTTTCTTAAAAATAAATAATGAAAAACGAGTATAATATTTGATTCTGGAGTAATGGTTCAGTTATAGTTGTCGACGTTTTCAAGAAAATGCTCATAAGAAGAAGGGATTGGAATATATTGAAAAAAAAGAAAAAGGTATCTAAACATTGAGTATCCTGGTGTGCTTTAAATGTGTTATCAACACACATAACGTCATTCAATATTTCCTCATTTGTTTTGTTGCGATTTTATGAAACACTTTCCCCATTTATTTTTTTTTACTTTACTTTATATCATTATATTTTTATTTGTTGTTATATCGGCAATAGCAGTACACCTTCTGTGAAAATTGCAAGGGTTTCTCTATGACGGACAGCACGGACAAGGGAGACTCATTAATATGTTTTTTTTGAACACTTTGGGTGCGGAATCCTAAAAAGAAACTTCTGCCCAATTATTGGCCTTTATTTCCAACAAGCGTAAGACAGTTACTACTGACCGATGAATTTTTGGTGCTATTGCCGAAGTTGAAAAAAACCGATGGCTCAGAGCTTTCAAACAGTTCAGGGTCTACGATAAAACTTACAAGAAAACTTACAATCGAAGTTTTTGCCATTGAACCAACATTTCGTCGCTCTCTCGAGAGTTCACAAATTCTAGAGGAGTCTAATAGATAGAATCGAGTAATGTAGAAAAACGCTGTTGTTTTAATTCAAATACTAATCTAAAAAATGTTAAAATAAATTAAGCGCATTTATCTTTAGTAGGAAATAAAAAATACAATTCCTTTTATTACAATTTTCCGCCATTTCAGTTTGTCTCGTTTCTTAAAGGTTGAGTAAAATTTGAAGGAAATGAAGCGAATTTAAGCTTTGAATATGTATAATAATATTTTATTATTAATTTGTGTATTTTTCTTTCAAGTTGAGCATATCATGTACTTAATAAATGCAGTGAACAGCAGCGAAATGCAGAGGAGGGAGTGCAACTTAACGTCCACATTTTGGGAGATTCTTTTCCATAACGAAAGGACTCATTTGTATATGATGTTTCGATTTAGAATGTGGATGCTGCCTTTTTTGGAGGTAGGTTTTTCAAACTCCATAATATTTAACGAAACATATTTCACCAAAAAAATTGATTATTATTTTATTCTTTATCTCATCGCAGTTGTCGAATACAATTTTTTTTTATTATATAAATATTATTTTTTTTGAAAAGGACTTAAAAGTTTTTATTTTTTTTAAGGCTTAGTTGAAAATGGAATTTAAAAAATATAATTTAAATGATTTCGTTTTAATCCTGAAGAATTTTCAAGTGAATCTGTCAAAGTTTGCTTTGTAAATTCGTGAACTAACTAACAATCAAATCAATTATCTGCAGCGGAGGGAGTGAGTTCATTTGATTAAGGCTACCATTTTTAAAGAGACAGTAAATCGGGAATATATGGTGGCCCAATAACACTCAGTTCTTAATGTTTAAATAAACGTTTACGTTATTTTTCGCTCGTCTTTAAAGGTGATATTTTTTAATCCGTTTCGGAAGAACCCAAAGGCGTTGATCATGGTGTTGTATTACTCACCAGTTACAATTAACGATGACTCGTAAAAATAGGGAAACATGTTGTGACTTTGAGGGGATATAGTGGCTCTTCGTAAATGATGTGGGAATTCTCAGTACCCAGAAGCGCAAATGTTATTTTATCGTCACTCATGATAATTTTGGACTGAAAACCGACCATTGCGTTAATGGGGTCCTCGAGAGCGTGAGCGATACTGTGTCACAATAAACGGTCTTCTAACTTCTCCCTATAGGCTTTTGTTTCATTTAAACATTTTTATATTGGCCTGCTGAAACTTATCATCGTCCTAACAATTGCTAACTGGATTATAAGTAAGCCAAACATATAGGCCAATACCAAGGTTGCACTTTTAAGCCAGTTTGGAGACTACAGTGTGGTCGACTAGTCACAATTACTTTCATCGGGTGCCGTGCAATATTTTTCGCCACCTAGTATCATCTTCCTCGAATTGCCTTTGGCCCACAACTCTAGAAATCCCTTTGAAAAAGGGTGCTCATGGTGCAAGCTACGGTGACCGAGGTTGCCAGGGTATATCCCCATTCTGGGTTAGCACTTAATGAGTGACCGGAACTGTGTGTTGTTACTAAAAAAGAAAAAAATTGCATATACGGCAGCAAAAACTTGTGCATCATTCAGCAATACATAATACAGTAGCAGTCTCTCGCTTTAAAAAAAAATAAGGACCAATATTCTCTCAAACACATCACCCAAGTGTTTATTGAACAATACAAATTGGGGGTTTTCTGGTGCTCTGAGATTCAAGTTTATTTATTAAGCAAACAAAATGAAAGGTAGCTTGGTCAGTAAAAATATAATGCCAAGCATTTGTGCTCTTCGAAAAGGTTCCAGTATCGCTCTCGCTAAGTTTTCTCGAAAAAACTAATCATTTTCGTTCAGAAACTTGTCCGGAAAAAAATACAAATTTAATCGATACTGTCCTGTTTCATTGAGATGTACTTAGCTAGTGCTTGTTCCCATCCTCGAAAAGATCTTCATAAAGCCATCAGAGCCATCTTCCATTGTTCTATTATCTCTTCTCGTTTTCTTATTTCGATTTGGCTGGAGGAAGGAAACTGGCATCATGCAACTTTACGCGTTTGATGAATGTCGGGTCAGATTTAGCAGCTTTAATCAAGTCTATCGTGATCTCATTGCGTTCTCTTTTTTTTGCATGATGTCTTGCAAATTAAGCCTTTAGCCAAAAATGGAGAATCCAAGGACTCAGGCATATTCAGGTGTCAAACCTAAGAAACAAATCAGATGACTGAATGCGCACTTATTTCAATTTCAGTGGACTAACTTCTCGATGGCCTACACTCGGTCGTTTGTGGACATTTTTATAATGTGCCTCAGCATGGGAATAGCTGCAAGACTTAAGCAGATACACGGCAGAATAAGTGCAGTCTGTGAAAAGGTTCCACAAAAAGCTTTGAAAAATTTTCAACACATCTTCTAGACAATCTAATTTCTTCCTCAGTCCCTTCCGAATATGTTCTGGAAAGAAGTTCGACTGGATTTTTTAGTCGTAAGAAATTTGGTGCGAATTTTAAACCACAACCTAGCTGGACTGATTTTAGCCTCATGTGGCTACAGTATGTACTTTATTTGCCTACAGCTGTTCAATAGCTTCCTGTAAGAAGAAAAACTCTGAAATGATCTCAAATCGATATTAAAATGTTTTTTTTTTTTTTTTTAGAAAAAGTGGTAATCTTATTTCGACCATTTTTTTCTGGTACTCCCTAACGCTCATAATTGGCTGCACACTTTTCAAACTTTTCGCTGCGGCAGCAATCAACGATGTGTCAAATGACATTCTGGGCAAACTCAGGGATGTACCCTCCTCCTCGTGGAGCGAAGAAGTTTGTTAATACTTTAATTCTATTGATTTTCACTTCCAGTCTTATGATTGTAGGTACAAAAATTCTGTGACCAAATAGCTTTGGATATAATGGCTTTTTCCGGAAATGGGTACTTTTTCCTGACGCGGAAATTAATTTTTACCGTAAGAAATTATTCAGAAATAGACAATCAATTATGATAATATAATTTTTCCAGATGATGGCAACCATTGTGACGTACGAGCTCGTTGTGACAGATGTTGTCCAGGCCAGTACCAAACAAAGCACAGATTTATGTCCCGAATTAATTTAGGAAGCTATAACTTTCAATTCAACTCCACAAAATGAGTTTGCCTACGCAATAAAAGGATTTTTGTTTTGTTTGCATTTTAATAAATTTGCAACACCATCAAGCGGAGATGGCGTCCATTTTGACAGCTCGTTTGTTTTTATTTTAGTTTTGTTGTTTTTTTATGGGCAATTGTTTACTTGTTTGGGGCATAAACATGCGTGTCATGGGACAGTAAGGATTACGCTAATAACACCGGTACCATTGGAAAGACAGTTGTCAGTTGACAACTTCACACACCAGGATGTGGTATCAGTGTCATTATGGACTTGGCTGGGTGAGAGTTGTGGTTTCACCTTTTTGATGGAGACTAAATCTGTACGGAGTAAGGAGGTGCCAAGTGAATGGGTGAACACGTTTCGCAATGCCATTTGGCCGTGTAAGTCAAGACCGTTTATTGTGTGACATCAAATAGTCTTAACTGTCGTCGTCGTTGCTATTGTTGTTGTTGGTAGTTCTTGCGATAGGACAATTTATGGGCGTATTGCCGGTGTCGGGTATTCGTGAGAAGGATGTGACAAGGGTGAAATTCAAGTGGATCTATATTGGAGTTCCTGTGACCGTGGTTTTAATCGGTTTCGGGACAATTGATTTATTCTTGTCCATGAAAATAGTCTCTGAGAGGGGACTTAAAATGTATACGGCAGGTTTGTAGACTCTTTCAATAAGGAATGGTGTTTTGTTGGTAACTGTTGTGTTGGTTTAAAGGTCCTGTGACGTTTAGTCTGACATGTTTGCTTGGATCTGTTACATTTGCTGGTTTGGCCCGTGATTGGCCTGATTTGATGGGAAAGTTTTCGGAAACCGAAAAAGTTTTCCAAAAAAGGTCTTACGCAACAAAGGAATCAAAGAGTTTTTGTTTTCGTTTGCGGCTTTATGGAGGTTTGCTGCTGCTCGGAGCAATGGGTGAGCTTTAAAATTTTGTTTGAGTTCTTAATGGGCTTATTCCCGAAGGGCTTTTTCTTTTGATGTGGATATGGGTAAACGAGAAGTCCAGAAACAGCACGCAATTTGTGGAATGGGATGAGTATTCCTCAAAATACACTGCCAGTAGCTAAATAAGTTGAAAGTGACAAGTTAATTGCCATCAGGTGTAATTTTGAGGACTTTTTTTATTTTATTTTGAAAGTTCTACTCAGACGTGAGGTCTGTTCTACTACGACAGTAAAGAATTACGGCTTTACGTAAAGGGCCCAGTAGATTTATCTTGATAAACGGACTCTCATTATTACAAATCCGAAAAATCCTTATAAAGTGGTGGTCGATGGGAGGTGATTGTGGTGCCCTTGAAAGTATTGAACTGTTTTAAAGTTGAAGTCAGTTCCAGTCAGCATTTGTCATTGGGATCAAATTAATGGCACTATCACTGAATTGATCGAGCACTAATAATAGTGACAAGTCGGTTGCCGTGCAATTAGCGTTACGCTATTGGCTTATCATGGTAGAGTTCCCGGTGAAGCTCACAAACACCTCAATAATGATTAGAAAATATTATGTAATTTGTTCAGCTCTGAGATTTAAACAAAAAATTATCAAACATTTTTTGATGAGGCATTGTCTCTTGAACCTTGGACTCTTCTTGACATAGGTTTTTTTTTTTGGGTTCCGTTTGTTGTTATGTATCTCTTTAGTCCGTATTTCCTCTGTGACTGGTTTCGGCTCTTCCCTTGCTTCAGGTGTCTTGAGCTTTGCTTTGAGCATTAAGTTTACGGCCATGTTGAACACTTGGTATACTGATGCTAATGAAACATACCTCGTTTTAACCTTTTCTCATGTTCTCAGCACTTGCAACTTGCTTTTTCTTGCCATCAAGCACGATTTCACCTCAGGAAAATACTTGCCATTAAGAGTTTCATCCCTTAACTTCTTAACTGTTAACGAAACACTTTGTCGTCATCTTGGGCATCAGAGCTTTATTGTCTAAAGCGTCTTTTCTAAAAGACATAAAAAAGAGTAAGCTGCAACTATACGTGCAAGCACCTGCGTAATCATCACAACAAAATGAAGATGGAAAAAAATACTATGAATTTTGAGTGAATGTAAAAAAGTCGGTAGCAAATTGTTTTCCACACCTGGGTTTCAAACTCACTCCAATGAGCGTAGATTCAAATTCGAAAAGAAAATTCAGACCTCTTGCGTGTCAAAGTATTTTTGGCATAAGAAAACTTCTGAGGCCTTTGGAAGTCGGCAATAAACCGTGGCTTCAAATAATTATTTCCTTTTCGCAACTATTTGCTCATAAATTCTATCCTGTATAGGGAGGTTTACGCTCGGACAAGGGGTAATGACTACCCTTATAATGTTAGCACATAATTTTGAATTCTTGCAAATTGTAATGATAACAAAATACTTAGCGTGCAGCTAAAAAATCTCTATACTTGCTTGTGCGCCCGAAGTTTGTCTTGAGGGTGAACTGATAAGCATTCCTGGCGTGGCGGTGTAACGGTGAAAGTGATAAGGGGGAAGAATGCAACTAACTAATTCGCTAACGCATTGCTTGTGATATAAGCGATGAAATATGGTAAGAAAGACGACGTTGCGTCTGTGGTGTCTCCCATGAGTTTTCTCGCTCGATTTTGAATCAGCTGGCTCAAGATAGTCTTTGGAGGACCTGGGAGCTGAAAAAAAACATCATTGAATTTCGGAGGAACTAAATTCCACCTTATTCGTAGAATCCCATGATAATATGCTGTTAATAGAGCCGGATTCCAAATTCTGTCAAATGCTTTAGAAATATCAAGCTCCACAATATTGCTCTCACCAGAAAGATGTAGAGAGTGGTTCAACTTTTCGGTGATGTATACCATCAAATCACCTTTTGCTACGAAAACCGTACTGCTGTTTAGTGACACGCTTTCACGTTTCGAGATATTTCATAAGCTGACGTTTTATCAGCGTTTCCCTGAATTTGGAAAACAGGGTGCAATGGGTCGATAGTTGAAGATAGAAGAAGAGATCAGAAGAGTAGGACAAACAAAAAAGCTTACGCAATGGCTTTGCCAATATGGAAGAACACCTCTTCAGAATACCGTCTGGACCAGAGTGTAAGAGATGTCAAGATCTTTGAGTACTCTTACTACTGTACGAAAGCGGAAATAGATCCGTCCCATGGAAAAGTTGACGCGCTCGAGTGCAGGAGGAGGAAAACCAAGTTCTTGAAGTGTTGAGCTGGCGGCAAAATGGGTCGCGAGCAGATTTGCTGTGTCCACAAGATGAGATACAATTTTTTACATTTTTCACGAACGATGAAAAGTTCCCGCTGCCCTCTTGGGTAAATATTGCCCAATGGATTTTAGCATTGCATTCATTTCAAGTTTGTTTGTACCTTTTTTGGGTTTCCGCAGATGGATTGGTTTTGAAATTCCGAAAACTTGACTCCCTTAACCTGATTGCTTCTTTACAGCTTGAGTCGTATCACGAGTTTACCTTTGGCTTGATTCTATTTTACCCTGTGAAGGATGACGTTTCTCAAACCAAGGAGAACAGTTACCATATCGGCGACGGGATCCACGTCGCTAAGCAACGCGACCAATTAAAGTTCCTAAAGATATCGTTGAGGCCGTCCAAATTGGCTTCCTCGTATTTCCAAACTACTCCTTTAGGAACTTGTGTTAACTGATGGGTTGTGGTACGAGATATTAGCCGACTTGACACATTGGTCCGACGAGTCTCGAGGCAAATAAGGGTGAGAGGTCAGAAAGTGGTGGCATGACTATCGATGTCAGAATTCCGCTTGGGCTCATTTACAAGCAAAGTTAAATTTTTTACCGCAGCGAAAATCTCGACATACTTTCTTTCGGGTGTTCTCTGTCCAGAATGTCGAATTGTGTATGTCGAAATCGAGCGCAATATCGATTTCAGTACGAAGATAATTGGAAACACTTCTTAAAATGGAATCATTCTTTACCCGAATGGGATAATAATTCTATTTGGTTCCTTGTTAAAACACTGTAAATGACAAACAAATAACTACATTCTACTTCCCCCCGTTGAACTATGAAATCTCTACTCAAATCTTTTCCATTACTTGGAAACAGAAATCCTATGGTTCCTTTTTGACGATATCACGCTGTGCTTGAAGACAATCACCATCTCCCTTAAGTTCTTGTTTATGCAATTCCATTGTCTTGTAAAGTACTTAAGAAGCTGTCAGTTGCATATTTTTTTTAAAATCAAGAAAAATATTATAAACCAAAGAGTTCATTCAAAAAGCAGGGTGCTGGAGGTTGTTTCTCTGAAATTCAGTTTAAAATTAATAATGACCTCATATAAAATATGTGAAGGATGAATGCCAGAGTGAGCTTAGTTTTGTCAAGCCCGAGACAAGGTGCAGAAAACAAATTGGCTGTCGAAGCAGAAAAAATTAAGCTAGCGAATTTTGAGGTTAAGAAGACAGAAAATTGGGACGAATTTTGTTTCGAAACAGAGATGCAGAAAAAATCTTCTCAAGCTGCTAAAATAAAACAGGTCGTTTAAAAACTGAGACAGAAACTTGAGCAAAGGCAATATCATCTTCAAAACAGCCGCTCAGAGAAAGGGGAACTAGCTTGTTATAGATCAGGACACTTCCCATGGACTTACTGCTCTAGAGCCATACTATGATAACAGTTGAAGGTTCAAAAATCGTACTTCAAATTAAATAAAAAGCGGCCATATGTGTTTTGAACATGCACGAACACTAGGGGTCCCGCACCGTAGGACATATCCTACTTTTTGGTGTTAAACTGAGTTGCGATTTTAAAAAACACTTTTCCCCAATTTATTTATATTTATTTATATTTTATCATATAATTTTATTATTTGTTTTTATAGCGGCCATAGAAGAGCACATTTGCAAGTGAAAATTGCAAGTCTCTACCTATTATGCTCCAGAAGGTTCGGCGCTGTGACCGACGAACAGATGGACGGACAACGGACGCTTTAAGTACCTTTGGTACGCTTTAAGTACGCTTTAAGTACGGAACCCTACAAAAGAAAAGCATTGGGTTAGGCCAAATACCCTCCGAATTTTGGAAAAATATTCAAGTCAATGGGTACATTTGGCTCATGAATTTCACCGCTAAACTTATATCGTTTAGCGGGTATTGATGGCTGCAAAAATGTGTGCGGCTAATTGATGACAAGAGCGTAGTAGTCGAAGTATCCGCCCTGGGTATCGATGCCAAGTACTTTTTTAATATCGAACCGGTGATTATCTATACCAAGAAAGTATCGAATTTAAAGTATCGATACTACTCAGTATTGAAGACTTTTTAAACACATAGTCTGAGACTTCGATTTTACGTTACCGCATAATTTTGCGCAGTGAAATACATATCTGAATAAAACAATATTTGCTTAAGAAAAATCAAATCTGAAGCTAGGTACGTATTTCAAACCATTCTTTCGTAGGACGACATGCTAAAAAATATCACAAATTTAATACTTTGGGCTTGAGACGATATATTCCCTGTGTAGCTGTTACGCCGCATTTGGAAAACAATATTTCTGCTGGCTACAATCATGGAATTTGGCTTAGCAAACAAAAATTACTCTCATTGGATAGAAAAATTATAAAAGATGAGTAAGAAAATGTGTAGTCCTTTTCCTTCTCATACATACACCACAGTCAGCCGGACCTGTTAACTTTAAAGTACCAGTACCAGTCAAATACCCAATTCCCGTACTTGGTACTTGAAAATCACCAAATAGAATTACTTTTTCAAATACTTTTTTCTAAGTACATGTACTCCGTACTGAAATACTGTCCAGTGCTTTTCAAAAACAATTCGTACAGTAGTCTATGGCATGACGTTATAACACCAACACCACATCGCATAAATAAAGTATTAATGTATGACTTATCTTTAACTATCAAAGCATTATTTTTGTCCTGCATAAGTCGAGATCTTTATGATTAAGTATAAAATATAAGGTTTATCATCGAATAAAGAATAAGAAAAAAATACTTTTTCCCGGCTCAAATACTTAAAATGAGCTTTAACTTTGGAAGTACTTAAAAATGTAACAGCCAGTATTACAGCACCAAGTAAATGTACTTAGAAAGTACTTGTAATTGGTGTTGTACTTGGCATCGAGTATTTTGTATTTTTTTTCACGTACAAGTACAAGGTACTGTACCTGCAGCACAATCGTTCTTCAGAACTTAACAACTCTGCAGACAAATGTTATCGATACTCGATACACAAATGAGTCGAGTACTCAGTATCAAGTTTCAAAGAGTAAAGCATCAATACCTACTCAGTGACGGCGGTATTGTTCGAACCCTAGTCGCTGATGATGACAGTCCATGAACTTTCTTATCGTAAGGGTAACGAAGAGTTCTTGAAGAGATGATTATGGACATATATGAGGGAGAATAAATGGAGCTGAAATGGTTTGCCAGCTATTTATTAAACCGACAACAACGTACTCGACTGGAAGAGTACATCTCAGAATCTTTGGCAGTAGAGGTAGGAGTGCCTAAAGGAACGCTGCTATTCATCATATTTATCAATGAAATAGAGAAGGTTCTCCAGTTTTCCGAAATCAGACTTTTCGTCGATGATGCACTAATCTTTGTATCTGGAACTTCAGTGGATGAATGTATTAATCAAATTAATGTGGATTTAGAAAATGTTTCGAATTACTTAAAAATGAATAAATTAAAACTTAATACTATTAAAACTAAAGCTATGGTCATAAATGCATAATCAAACAAAGATATTATTATTGATAGGGTTATAATTGAGCGAGTGAATGAAATTAAATATTTGGGTGTTATAATTGATAAAGAATTAAAATTTGATAAACATTTAAGTAAAATTTGCTCAGAAAATTGTTTTTTTCAAACGTATCAGGTAAAAAAAATCATTAAATAGTGCAATAAAAATTTATAATGCCATGATAAAACCCCATTTTGAATACTGCTCAACAATCATATTTCTAAGCCAAAATCAGTTTAACTACAAAATAGGGGAATGAGAATTATTTTAATGTAGAATTTTTTAACTCCTGTTAGATTTATGATAGACGCTCTAAGCTGGTTAACAGTAAACCAAAGCACATTAATGAATGTAATTTTATTTGTATTTAAAATGAAAAATAATCTTACACCAAAGTATTTAACAAGCCAATTAGTTTATGTGGCGGATGTTCAACCATATAATTTAAGAAATGGTGATAATTTTAGGCTTGGATTTTTTTCTAATAATAGTACTGAAAATATACTATTGTACAATGGTTTAAATTTATTTAATAGTTTGCCAAATGAATTGAAAACTGAACATAATGTCAATACCTTTAAAAGAATGTTTGTTCCGTTTATTAAATTGCACTACAATTAAGTTATGTTATTTAGTTTTTAAGAAAAATTATACCTTTGTTAAAATAGCTTAAAGCTAAATAAAGGAATCTATCTATCTATACACTGAAAAGTTTCTGATCAAAGGTGGTGTACACCAGGGGAGTATTTTAAGTCCTTTGCTACTCATCCTTGACTTTGATTATCTGTATGAGGGAAAGCGAAGGACCCAAAAGTTCAGGTGTTATTTTTTGCTGACGATGGACTAATCATAAGCGAGCTATCAGATTTCTCCACACCAAATTGTTGATTAAGGTCTTCGGATGTTTTGGAAAGGAATGGATATCGCATTAGTCCAAAAAAGACCGAGTGCCTCTGCTGATCTTTCTCTTGTTTCCTTCTCCATACATTTATTTAAATAAACGCTTTAAGCTAGGTTCTATGATCTGTTAAGAAACAACTTGCGATGAACCTCACTGAAGGCGCAAGTGTATTTATTGTTTTTCAAAAGATTTTCAAAGTACCGAAATTGGTAATCTAAAAAAAATCCATTTTTCGTTCTTGTTACAGTTGAACACGGGTTGTACAAAAGCAACGCCATCTACAGCAATTATGATCAGATAAGGAAGTGCAATTTGACGGTGAACTTTTGGGAAAATCTCTACATGCGTGAGCGAATGCACATCTTTTCCGTAATCGAATTCAGCCTGTGGATGATACCATTAAGTGAAGTAAGTGTTCTGCCCATCATTCCGATACAAAATTTTCTTCTTTCCCCTGCCCTGCTAAGTGAACACTTTTTCTGCTTAAGTGGCTTACAATTAGCATGACATTCGTGTGGAATTTCATTGATATATTCCTGATGCTCATAACCAGCAGCGTGGCATTGCGATTCAATCAGGTCAACAAAAGGATACGCGGAACTGCATCGTTGGTAAGGAGAATCCTATTGAGCATTGCTCCGCCTCATTGGTTTTCCCATTAAGCATGCACACTTGTGTTTTAATTTGCAATTTACTCTCCGATTTCCTTGGTAGCCCATGACAGATGAATTTTGGTTGCAATGCCGTAAGGATTTTATGTCCTTGCTGGAACTGCTAGCGGCGGTGGATAAGCACATCTCATACCTGGTCCTGTTGTCCTGTGCGAATAATTTATATTTTATTTGCTTTCATGTGTTCCAGAGTTTCCAGTAAGTCCTTGACCTGCAATTATGTGACTTCAATTGATTTGATTGCTTTTGGATTTTCCTTTCATGTGCTTTTGTCCAACAACTCCATCGGAGTAGACAGAGAGCAAGTGTGATCGATGGAATTTACTTTTGGTATTCGACGAGTTTTGTTCTGACCAGAATATTGACATCGATGCTTTCGGCAGCATCCATTAATGATACAGCAAACGATATCCTTGCGGCGCTTTACGAGATTCCAATTGACTTCTGGAGCATCGAGGTTAGTATGCCGAGATGCTGATTATGATCGAATTATTGTCGTTTTTGCAGTTGGAGAGGTTCTATGAGATTGTGGCTTCGGACTCGATTTCGGCATCGGGAAAGGGATTTTTCTTCATCACGAGAAGATTGATTTTCGCTGTAAGCTTTAAGGATATAATCTCAGTTCCGTATGATTGATTTGTTTTTTTTACTCTGTTGATTTTCAGATGGCCGGAACTGTGGTAACTTATGAGCTAGTGCTTTTTGATCAGGTGAAGGACGCGGTGGATCACGCTGATTTTTGTGTTTCAAGGAAAGTTTAGAGCCGACAGAATTGTATGATGTATCGGAACTAGGTTGGAGTTGAACGACAACTAGCTCCTGGGTGGTGATAATAATTCTCACCTGGAATGGCTTTAGCAAAATAAAGCTGAAATATTTTTTTTGACCGATCTTTGTGAGATGGTAAAACTGAAAACCATTAAGAATAATAGTAGTGTCTAGCTCGACGAATCTTTTTGTTTATAAGAATAATCAGAAATTTAATGGATTTTTTTTCAAAGCTTAAGTGCAGCTCAAAGATCGTTGAAAGGGTGCCACTCAGTTTGTTTTGTCTTTTACAAATACGGAAAGTAGGGGCTCCAGGTTGCATGCTGGGTTAGTATCATGACTTGAAGAGCAGCTTTCCAATATAACTAGCTTAGGGGGTTTTCTTATTAAAATGCTCCTCGAGACTGTCTTTTTTCCAACTAGTTATTGTTTGCTTTAGTGTCTTTAAAAACCAAACATTGAGGAGCTTCTTGCCACAAAGATTTAAAAAAATTGGGTTGCAGAAAATAAGCAAAAACATGCTACTCTCGTTGACTGTTAAACCTTTGTTTCAACATGCCACAGAGAAGGTAGGTGATAATGTGACACTCAACTTGCAATTTAAGAACGGACACGTTCAAAAAGTTTTTGTTTGATTGCCAATTTACTGGAAATAAAATCGAACATAAAACACTTTGCATTCAGGTTCGTTGCAGTCGAAATTCGTACGGTGATATTTTATATCAAAAATGTTTCAATTTCTAAAATTGAATAACTTTAAACTAAGAAGCTGTGGTGAGTAAATATTACCAGCAATAAGCTGATACAAAAACACAACATCACAAACTTCCCAAAGTTTTTGCACAGAATCAA
Source organism: Orthonevra nobilis (assembly GCA_963555765.1). Lineage (NCBI taxonomy): Eukaryota > Metazoa > Arthropoda > Insecta > Diptera > Syrphidae > Orthonevra > Orthonevra nobilis. Next base: position 119,938,819 of record OY743225.1, on the reverse strand, counting down.
GGCCGAAAAGGAGAAGACGGACCTTAAAAGGTGGAAATCGAAGGAGATCAGGCCAGCCAAAATGGCGAAGTGCGAAGCGAACAAATTTGCTTTTTAACGGACTCGATTCGGTCAAAATTTGATGCCTATTTAAGCCGTGGCCTGACAAATGAAGTATACAGGGTATTTCTGATTAATGAACATGAAAATTCTTTACCCCAGCGTTTTATGAAACCAAGGAGGATGTTGCTTTTCTTGACTATTTACTCAATATGAATTGAAACGTAATGATTTTGAACGAATTGTACACCTTAGTCCTATTTCAGTTTCACTTCGACCAGCAGAGAACTAATTATGGTGTACAAAGAGGACAAAAAGGACATGCTTAAAAATCTAGATATGTTCAATGATAAGCATTTATTGAAGCACCATTTTCCAAATGTAAGAGCGATGCAGTCAGAAGGATTGTGGATACTCTTTAATATTTTTATGTCTTCGGCATAAACTAGTAACTTACAATATCGTTTATGGATAGAATGAATAATAGAGGACCAAGGTGGCTACCTTGAGGTAAAGGTAAAGCGCAAACTGGAATTGTGGAACTGGCCGCAAACTGTGCAGCAAGCAGTTTAGCTTTGTCAAGATTATTTACGACAGGAGTGTCATTTGAAATGAAGGTCGTGGTCGATGACGACGTAGAGTTCTTAATATTTGTGACGATATTTGCCCTCAACTTCAATTTAATGACGCTACCACTGGAGTGACCGGTCAGCAAAAGTTGGTTATACTATAGTGACAACTTCATTCGTTTGTTATAAAATTGTTTTTTCAATGGCTTGGGAAGACGGTGTCATTGGCTACGCTCTGAAAGCAACACGCTGAAAACAGATCTTGCTTTATGCAAGATGCAAAATCCTGAGCTTTACAATGATTTGGATCTAGTTCAACGTCAGCGTTTCGTGACATCCTCACCAATTGACGCCTAATCACTAAGCTGTCATTTAAACTAACAATTTAAACTTTTGAAATCACTTAGAAAATAGAAAACCCAACTTTCTAACGCAACATGGCCGATGGCGCACTTATTCCAAACCGCTTATTGGTTATTCTTGGCTGTCATATAAATAAAGTGCTATCGTCCACTCAATCACAAAACTCAGAGAACAGCAAAAATAAATCGACCTGAAATGGATTAAGTTCCAAAATCATGCCAACATCCTTCCTCTGATTTACCACGTTACACTATGAAACAATTGCATACAAAAATAGAAGAAATTATTTGAATACGAAATAATGAAAATGGCCGACAGGTCCATATCTAAATTGTCCACCAGATTCATCAGCTCGTTGTTATAAGTCCATTGTTTGCCCAGAAATCACCTGTCAGCCATTGCAAACCAAATTTCATTACACATCACCAACTACCATTGGACAGGACCGTTGAAATGATGGAACTGTGCTACAAGCTCCAAACTGACGATTATAATGAATATGCAAAATATATTCAACATCTGCATGCTTTTGCTATTAACGTAGTTGACTTTCAAAATGGCATAGCGAACGGGAAAAGCCTGCTTAAATTACGCCCTCATCTGGTCTCTAACGTGCTCACAGGAACGTGCTGTTTGTTCAGCCAAAGCTGGTACCCCAATACTATGCATCAAAATGTATCTACGAAATGGCAAGCTAGTGTTGACATCACGAATAATGGCACCAAGTTCCGGCTGGCCATCTGCGACAAACCCAAACAAATTAATGGAGCCACCATGGTAGAAGCCACGGTCTAAAAATATTTACAAAAAAAAAATCAAAACTTCCCCGATTAGCAAGGCGGTTCCGTGTCACTTCCGCATGTACTCACCAATGTTATCGAATTTCAAATCACGCAAAATATTCCAGTAGAATGTGATAAGGGCCATTGCGCACGAGGCGGCCATTAGCACGAGGCTGTACAGCATCCGTGGCATTAGGAACGAGAAATTCAATGACGCTGATGTGCCGCCACAAATGCCATTAATTAGCATTAAGGCAAATATTTGTCCCATTCGGAGGACTGGAGGCGAACACCGAATTGTGGTTTTCAGTTTCCAGTGCAGTGGTAAGCTTTGTGTTACTTATAAACTTTGATAAAAAGTTGTGACATTTACATGGCCATTGGCCATTGATGTGCCAAGGGACATCTATCTGAGCTGAGGCTTTCGATTTGAAAACATCTGATAAAGAAAAAACTATGGCGAACTTTTTTTAATGAATACCATTACATGTTAATTACTTTGTTTTTCAATCATTAATGTGTCTATAGTTTGAAACACGCAAGGATTCGGAAGGCAAGATAACCTAGCTTCAGTGAAAAAAACGATCTCAAAGATGGTTAAAAAAGATGGCGTTGGAGATTGGTGCTTGGATCACATTTTTTTGAAGTTTGCAGGTTCCAGGTTCGAATCTGGCTGGGACGTCCACAGGAAATAAAACTTTTTTTTTGGAACAACAAAGTCAAATTAGGATCGGGGTATTAAAAAATTAAATTTTGATACATAATAGGCAAGAAAAAAAATCTGTTTACCAGGCAGATATCATCTCGGATACAGCATATTGCTGGGCGGAGGTATAGTTTTTAGCGAAAGTTAAGACAGAAGTCGCGATAGTTGAAAATTAGGGTTTTCTTATCTATTTTATGTGAATAAATGCAGGTCCGATTGAAAACTTGAATCCAAGTCCCATCAACATAGAAATACTCGAAATTTTATAAATTATGTCAAGTCCCTTTACATCTCAATGGCTTTCGCTCCCTTGGGTGCAAATACTGCGCCACCACCTATAAATAGGCCCTTCTGTTTCCGACCTCACGAAAACATTTATCATCATCCGAAAACCTTATATCTCAAAATTGGTGAACATGGGATTATTGCATAGTTGTATATCCTTGATGCTGCTTCTTGAAAATAGTCATTCCGATACTTCAACAATGCGAGAATTAAGCTTTTTCATGGCAAACAGTAATCCATTTGAAGGCGCATTTAAAACGACGCATGAAGTTGAACAGGTGCACATTGCTTGGAATAGAAGCACCGAATATCATCTTGGCAAGTTTATAAGATATCAGGTTGGAAACTAAGTATTTGCGGATTTTTTTTAGAGAATAAAAAACAATTTTTTCATGGAACGAAATAAATTTATTCTGTAAAGTATTGCCGATTTTGAACATGACTTTTTGAGATCTTTCAGGCAGTATCATAATTCCACGTCCATAAAACTTCTGGTTTTTATCAGCAAAAAACTAAACCAGGTACGATTTGACATCATCTTCATTATTGAAATTTTTACCTTTCAAGGAGTTTTGCAAAGATCGAAATAAAAAGTAATCAGATGGTAGAAGGTCAGGACTAAATGGTGGATGTGGCAAAACATCCCAACCAAGCTCCAAAATTGTTTGCCGAGTGACCAAAGATGTGTGCGGCCTTGCATTGTCATGATGGAATACAACACCTTTTTGAATTTTCAGTTCGGGCCACTTTTCTTCAACTACATTGTTTAATTTTGTTAGTTGTTCAATGTAGACATCTGAATTGATCGTTCGGTTGGGTGGTAAAAGTTCAAAGTAGACAATTCCTTTGTAATCCCAGCAAACTGATAACATAACTCTCTTTTAATGAATATCAGCTTTTGATGTTGTTTGAGCTGGTTCACCTGGGTTTCACCACGATCTTTTCCGATTGACATTGTTGTAAACAACCCATTGTACTGTGACGATCCGAATCAGTTTTTGCTTTGATTTGATCATCATCAACTTCATCACCAGAACGAAATTTGGCAAACCAATTTTGACACTGCCGTTCTCTCAGAGCTTCGTCACAATTTGTATTTTCTGTTTTATTTTTGTGTGATGTTATCATCCCTTAAAAACTTCCAGAGTAGCCGCAAAGTTCAATATTTAAATTTATTTATTATTTCTTAAATTTTTTCTGTGGGCCTTTCGCTCAAAGACGATAGTGAAATAGCTTTCGTGCAAATCAGATCGAAAAGACGATAATAAAGGAAGACTTTTAGACCCTGCTTAGACGATTGCTTTTGAGTGCCCCATGACGAGAGTTTGATGGTGAGAGGAGTGAGCGGTAAGAGAAAGCGGCAGTCACGAAGAAAATATAAAAAGCGGGGTGTGCAGTCACGTTCCAAACCCGAAATGTTCCGTTTCTATTCCATTTTTTCATTATATTTCGATCGTGGAGTCACGAGGTGCCTGGCTACATGAGCATAGGATTGACCGCTATTACACACTGCATGTTTTGCAAGATTCAAATGAGTGCAAAAGAGAGGGAAGGTGAAACAGCGATAACCTAGCCCGGACATGCACGGGTAGGATTTTCCTTGCATGTTTTTGACGTTTCCTTATCTCCTTCTTCTTTATTTTCGAGTTTGCTTTATTTTTACTTCTCATTCTTAGGATACACATCAGATTTCAGTAAATTTATAATGAAATTGAATGATCCCTGGACATGTCGATGTCTCTTCTATGATTTTATCCTAGATCTTTTTTTTTTCTTTTCATTTCCTGTCTCAAAAGCATCATTATAAATATATAAAATTTCATCAGCAAGTTCTTCATCTGCGAACAGCGATTAAAAAATAAAAGATAACTGTCAAAATAACGCGCAGCTCTAGCGCATCAAAAAATCTTCGTGTAATAACGTGCGCAACTCGGGATGAGTTTTCATAAGAAAATCACCGAAAATTGCACAGCGCAACTATGCTGTGTGTAATAGCCGTCTTTCGGTGGGTTTTCGGATTTTCAACCTATCTCGTTTCCAACTCACTAAAAAGCTACCCGTTTCAGCCGACATGCCATTCCATCCCATGTTAGTGTAGCCAGGCACGAAGAAAATATAAAAATCGGGTTGGACAGTCACGTTCCAAACCCGAAATGTTCCGTTTCCATTCAATTTTGTCATTATTTTTCGATCGTTGAGCAGTGAGGTTGGTGGATGAACATCATAATTGGTGCGGTTGTGAGGTGAGGATCGTGAGTAAAAATGTGTGCTCGAACGAGAGAAGAAATAAATGCTCCATTTCACTTTCACTCATTCCACCCGTATTCCTTTTCAAAGGAGTGCAGCAGTGAGCACTACAGTGTGTAGACACTACATGACCTCTCACAGGGTCCTTGCGTTACGTGAAGCAAAAAAGTATCGTCACATTGATGTCGTGCGCACGATACTCCAATTTGTGAGTTACGTGATGCAAAACTATCGTCGAGGCGTGATCTTTATACGACTTTCGTCTTACGTGATGAGAGCCCTGCATCAAAGAAGCTTTTTATCTTTTGATTTTAATTTCCCATCTCGAAGTTCTTGTTCTTATTGCAATCACAAGTAAACTTTACTTTAACTAAAATAATTTTATTTCCTTGCTTTGAATTTCACATTAAAAATCAAGCTTCACAGGGATCAAAAGTTGCTTCCTTACGAGTATGAAGTTGTTGTAATAGAATTTCATATGTCATTATCGTTCCAGCCATCTGTTAATTAAGAATGCGATTTCTATTTCGTGAGGAACGCAGTCGGAAGACAACACTTCAAACACTTACACTTATCAAGAATCTGCGTGTAATGTAAAAGAATTGCAATCCTCCCAAAGCAATGGTGCCGGAAGTCAAGTGATGCATGAATCTTGCAGCCTTAAATGAAAAGTATTACCTTTAAGATCCAATAATCACAAACTTTGCTAGTTACTTCTGAGCCATAAACGGCTGCTGGTATACACTGCAGTACTTGAATCGGTTTCTTTGCCTCGTCATTTATGATTGTAGCTACTATGGTGACAACAAACGTTTTTCCAATCAAATAAATTAATGAGAACCAAAAGTAGATACCCCGGATTAATGAGTCACTGGGTCTGAAAGGATAACAAGACTTATAGGTGTCATGTAAGCGACCTCAATGCGTGACAAACATTATGCTCTCGAACAATTGCAGACAAATGTAGAACGTGTTTGTCGTGTATGAAGTGACTATCAAGACAGCCAGGTCCTTGTTGACTTGATCCAACAGTTCGGTAAGCTTTGTGAAGTATACCCTTTGTCTGCTCCAAACCTCCGGTGGTAGATGCTAAAAAAAAACAAAAGAAAAAACCTAAGAAGCCATCATAGGAACTGCACGACTTACCATTCCCTTTAAGCTGTCGAAATGCTTGTTATAGTTTCTGAACTGAGTTACCAAGCCAAGACTCACAAGGATAATCAACGTATCCGTCATAGACCAAGTGAGTGTACAGTAAACATTTAGCAACTGCAGGACTATGCCATTCACATAGTTTGTCTCGAAAATGTGAAAGTATGCTGGGAAGGCGGCCCTAAAATAGCTCGCCATTACACTCGTTGCGGTCTTGCATAATTTGGCCTTAATCAAATTATTCGCCAAAGATAGAAGATGCTCCATGAGAGCCAAAATTGGAATTCCTATGCTTGTTGCTGTGATGATTCTTTGCATTTGTTGTTGGACTTTGGCGTCTTGACGAGCACTCATGATTTCAAAGGTTTCCCAAAGTTTCATGAGATTAGGCCATTTGGCGGCCAGCCTTATGAACTGAAACATCGCAAAGGAATTAATGCTGAACCAGATTATAGGAGCTGTAAAAAATAGTAAAAATAATTACTGCTAGGGTAGGCCATGTCCGAACTCTGGTAACTTACACATTTTGTCAAAGCTAAATCCAGTAATAATGTTGTAGTAGAAAATGACTGCAGCATGAGTAAGGTTCAAGGCTATAATCACACCGGAGTATATGCTACGAAAGCTACACAAAGAGAACCGCAGCTCATGGGCAGTTAGGCTCCCAACACCATCGACTGGCATCAAAGCGAAGGTCTGGACCAGTGTGAGAACTAAGGCAGAACGTTGACCTCAAGAAATTTTTTAAAATTTAAAGCTTACAGATTTTCATGTTCCTGTGGAAAGTTCTGCTCTGGTAGATGAAAATACGAGCCCGATTGCGGAATGTTTTCGGGTCATAATCAGCTGTGAAAAAGAAAATGCTTTCTTGCAATGGTCTTTTAATTAAAAGTATTTCAAGACTTGCCCATATAAGTTGACGAAATCGTTGCAATGCTATTGTCTGTTGGCTTGAGCTTCCGCTGCGTTTGCTCAATCATTATCATAGAGCTGCAAAGATAAGAAAACATCATAGCAATTCATCTTATGGAGGTATTTAAAAAACCAGAACGTAAGCGGGCTAAAATGAATACAACATGAGGCTAGGTTATATTTCCTTAAGCAAACTGAAAATTGATCATAGTCACAGTTCAGATTGGGCTTAGTGGAGTAATTTGAGCAACGAAGAAGAAAAAGTATCTTAAAGCCTAGCACTGTGCTTCAAGTATGTTAACCGGATAGTTTCAGCCTTCCAAGCCGTGGTCTTTATATTTGATTTAATCAGCTTTCTTCCGTTATACGTTCAGGGGCGAACTGACTTATTAACTAGACCATCGATCATCTGTCATTCACAAAAGCCAGATCATTTAAACTGTGTTTTAGTGATTTTTGAAGTCCTTCTGTCCTGCCTAGAGCGTATTTTGGATGTCGTTTTTAATTTTTTTCTATGGTTTCGGGCCTTCCCAACTGCAATTTTTTCTACAGACTTGTGACTTGAGTGGTTCGCTCAATGATACGTTGAATTTAGTAGCTTTATTAATGTCTATCCATGGGCATTTTTTACACGCTTGTTTTAACTCATGGTGGAGATGTTTTTAAATGGAGCATGCACCAGAAAATCCGCCAGGCTTGGAAGAGCGAAAGAAAATCTGAAGAGTGGAATATCGGCTACATCCTGCCCATATATGAAAGGGCCTTACGATGCCTTCTAGATCCTTACACGAGCATCTTGGCTGACAAGGAAGATGGTAATGACAATGTCGACAGTATTGTCTTAAATGACAGTTTCCGCAGCCTGCAGGAGAGTTGTGATTTTGGCTCGAAAGACTTTGCAATTGCCTTCCACTCTATACAAATCATTGAATAACCTTACTCAGGGTTCCGAAATTCGTATTATATCCGTCGGCGTATTTTAGAAGGCCTGCTTTCCGGTTGAATTCTGATATGACATATTTTTGTCGAAGACCAATCACTTAGTGAGTTGTAGTCAATTTCAATTTCAATATATTGCATTAGAAAGAATTATACAATAAGACATGGTCTTTTGAAGTACTACTTTAGTATATTTTAATTGATATTATTAAAGAATATTTTTAAAATAAATTATAATTAAATTTAAATGAAGTTGCTAACAAAAAAGTAAAATAATATTACAGATTAAAATGAAATAGTAGTTCAAGGAATTGGGAATAGGAATGGGATATAGGGGTTTCATTGTATTGATAAATTGTTTTTTTTAAAGTTACAGTGTTAAATATTCTCTTGATTTGTACGAGGCAGGAGATATTTAAATATTTGAACTTAGGCCACAGCATATGTTGAGAGCTCTGTGAGCGTGCAAAAGTTAATTTGTTGTACTGATAAATAGGTGTTTTCTTTTGTATAATATTATGCAGAAAAATACAGTTGCTTTCGTTTAGATAGTTACTTAATGAACACCCAAAGACTTTCTTCGTTTAGACTGATATGTGATCAAACCTACGAAGACCGTAAATATACCGCACCGCATCGTTAAACTTAAATCTTGTGTTGGTACAACGAGTCAAGACTGTTGTACACCACTTCTGAATATGAAATAATTGGTAGAATAAGTGAAGTGCGTTTCTACCGGTGTGAAACTAGCTGTTATCCACAATTTCCTGAGGCACGCATAGACTCCTCAAATCACATAATTAATATGATTGCAGCAGGAAAGGTTCTGATTGACTACGAAACCTAAGCTTGTAGCTGATTTTACCATCGTAAGCCTCGAGGTAGTGGGTCAAATAGTAGGTAATGTACCCTCAGCTTGAAATTGCAACTGGGACTTGTCAGGATTCAATAGAAGCCTGTTTTTAACAGACCACTCTGGGCCCTAAAGTTTATTTCTTTTTCTGTCATTCTCTTTCAGGCATTCCATTATATAAAGCAAGTCGCGCCAGCTATATCAAGCTGTCTATACATGGTGGCTTTTAATATGAGCCCCATCTATGTCGCTTTGTTGCTGCAGTAGACGTATGTCGGCTTTAGATTTCATTGATGCGGTAGTCCCTAAGTAGCTGAGTCTCAAGCAGAATACTGGAGTCCTATATCCTTTGATTCGTCCATTGAAATACGGATTTGATCACACTTCGTTAAAGGAAATGTTCGCTGGAGTCCCACAAGGAAGTGTTCTTCGCCCGGTATTGTACTCATTGTGAACGAGCGATATCTCTCGCAAAGAAGACACCAATACAAAAAAGCTTGCGCCGCTATTTCTCAAAACTTTTTGGTTCTTAATGAGACCAAGTCCACGTATGTAAGCTTAATACATATTTTTATTAATTGGGGAGAAATATCGTAGCTTACTGGAAATTGGTCCAAGATAAGTGTTCTTAATTGCTTTTATTTACTGGTGCTTTGAGCACTGCTCTTCGGCAGCACTGAAAGTTGTCATTGGACTGTCTCCTCTTAACATTTTCATAAGGAAAATAGCCGCCATTAAATACCATTAAGATGCAACTGACAATGAAATATAAACTAGGTGACCAATCGGGATACTTGAAAATACTCAATTTCATCACGGATAAAGACATATTCTGCTCGATCCCAGGTTGTATGGAGGCAATATATTGCTTTTGGCGTGTCGTTGAGGTAGACATTCCTTCACGTGATCAATGGTCAAGCAACACACCTATCTACGACCTCAGAAACTTAATCTGGTATACTGATGGCTTGAAAATGGCAAAAACATCCAAGTGTTTTCCGGGCTGAACTACTAGCCATCGAATCCCGTGCCATAGAAAACCTTGCTAAAGACCATAAAGGGGCCAGAATTCTAATATTAATATTCAGACAGCCAAATAGCGTTCAAGGTATTGTCATCCAATCAAAGGCATGTAAATGTGTCAAAAGATGCTACGACGCTTTACAATCTCTAGCCCGACGTAACAAAGTTAGGTAAGAACGGGTTCCAGAACATCATGGAATCGAAGGCAATGAAATTGCAGACAAACAAGCCAAGGCTGATTCCAAAACTGGTACGGAACCTTTCTGTGGCGTAAGCTGGTCTATGGCCACAAGTCTGACCTGAATGTGATCTCAAGCGGCTCACGAGCTAACCAAACTTGGGCTCAGTACAACCACCGAATGCCGACTCTTTTTGAAAGACGATGAAACGGTTGTACATATTTTTTGTGAATGTCCAGCTCTAATTTGACTAAGAAGGCATAGCTTCCTCAAAGAGATATGCTCGTCATTGGACATAAGACAATCCACTGCTAAAGATATTCTGACTTTCATCAGAAGGATTAAATGTCTGTTAGTCTAAATAAACTTCCCAAGATACAACTGCTTTCAAATAAGCAACTGATTAAGCTTAAATGGGCCAGGATATGTATTAGATTTGGAAAAGAGATTGAAGATGGAATACCGTCTTCATGGTCATTGCATAGATTCTGTTTTCCCAAAAATGATACTACGAATCTTGAGGACAGACTTAAAAGAACGAAACCTTGTCTATGAAAGCTCTGCACCTGTCCACGTAAAAACGGTTATTTGTCGAAATCTCGAAGCCCAACATCTCAACTCATTTTGACAAACAAACTGAAAGCAAAGAAATGAACCTCGATGATTTTTATGGCCTGAAAAAGTCCTGCCTCTTGTACCTATAAAAATAGCATTATGAAGATTTTCTTTTAATGGAATTCATGACGGATAATTTCACCTGAAGGACGAAAGGACAATAATAATCTACTTGAGGCATTGCCAATTTTCTTGTAATTACCATTGTGTTGACAACTTTAATGGAATAAAATTTCAACAGAAACTTTCGCCGCGCTAAAACTTTTTTTTTCGTTCGTCCTTTTTTTTAATGACCCCCTCACGCTGTTCTATATAAACACATCCAAGCCTTAAACTTTACATGATGATTTTCGAATTTGTCACTCCCTAGCGTGTTTTTTTCCACAACACAAAGAAAGAGAGAAAATAAACAAGGACACGGCCAGGCATAAACATTTCCAGCTGTCAAAATGGTCGTGGGCGTCTTATCATGATATTTGCATAAATAAGTGTGTACTGTCCTTTGGTCCTGTGGGTTGGCTTGCAGTCTGTCCTTCTTGTTCACTTTATACGGTGGCGATTGCCCTAACAGCGAACTGTTTCGCGTGTCCTGGATATAAATAGTTTTTCTTCTCAGGAGACATAGTTTTTCTTCTCAGGAGATGTGCAGACCAAGAACAAAGTAACAAAATGAAATTTTCTAAAAATATCGATTGGATATCGCGGCATGAGCAAACTTTCTCAAGGATTAAAAAAGTTCAACAACGAAGGATATCAAATGAGTAAGTATAAAATATGAGCTCCATATGATGTCCTTGGGGATATTTGTTATTTCTTCTGCAGGACAGGATTTATGGCGAAGAACCGAGTACATGACTCTGGTGATGCAACAAACAAGAGATTGAAATCGATTCAAGGTTGATTGTGAGATTGGTTTTTGAACTGTTTCTGGATGTAATTATTGGGTTTGTGTTTGCAGTGAAGGCTCGTTTATTTCGAAGAGGACTCAAAGATGATTTCCTATGTGATGGGAGTTTTCAAGAGGCCATTGCTCCAGGTATGGTAAATGGATAGTTAATTTAGTTTGGAAAAGCCAATGAAAGGGTTGGAAATGGAAATTCAGCATAAGAAAAAGCATTTCGAATTATGTGGCATGTTAAATTACTAAAGCATCAAAAGATGTTGATGCAGAGTTTTCGACAGCAAAGAAAGTGGTTATGGCTGTTTAATTTAAAAAAAAAAATCCTTCATAATACCAGTCCATTACAACAGAACTTCGGCTTTCCAGGGTTATAATACGAATTTACTTAAGGCTTAAGACTTTTCAGTGTTAAATGTTTTAAGTTTTTTTTCATATTTAATTTCAGTCTTGGTTCTGGCTCAAGTATTCGCACTGATGCCAGTGAGTGGAGTCACATCGAAATCGGCTAAAAACCTTTCATTTGCTCTGCACAATTTTCGGACCGTCTACAGTTTCTTTGTCGTATTGTGCTTTGGAGTGTGCATGGGATTTTCAGTATTCTGGGCATTATCTCATCAGCTTAACTTTGACTCTGTTGGTAAGGCTCTATTTAAATGTGAAATTTTGTCATAGAATATTAAAAAGTTCAAATCACTAGTTAATTTAAATTGGTTCTAGTCACGCAATCTGCTTGGTTCAAAATATAACCACGATAAAAGACTTAATAAAGTCGTGAAACTACTAATCTAAGTTATATATTTGCGTGTTTATTCGACGGGCTGTTTAAAGGTAAAATTTTTCAAACGTTTGTGTGGATTTTTGTTTAGTTTAGTTAAATAACCCCTGTTAGGTCTTATTCGCCCAAAGAATTGACAGAAAGTCAGTATTTACATTTCGCCGGATAAACTGGACTGATTTATGCTTGAAAAATGTTGGAAAAGTTGTAGAACTTAACAAGTTGTATTTTCCGTCCGCTGACAACAAAGTGGACTATTTGTCCCAAGGAATGTTTTGCAAAAAGCAATTCTTATCTATAAAAAAATTCCCTGAAGAAAAGAAAAATTATCATAAAAAGGATGTAAAATTTTTTACATAAAAAACCCCCGACGGAACGAAATTAATTTTATATAAATTTTTTTTATTTATGTTTCAACAATTTGTGAATTAACCTTAACGAGAAGAAATATTACATCGCGGACTATTTTTTTTAAAAAATTAAATTTAAAAATTTCGAAAAAAATGAGAGTTACAACACATTTCATAGTTCAGAGATAATAATTATCACCTTATGACCATAATATTTAAAGTAATTAATAAATACCTATAAATATATTACAAATACACTATATTAACTTTAAATCAACAAATAAATCAATTATAAATAAATTTATTTGCAGTTCAATAAAAAAAATAATTAATATATTTTTAAGAATTATTTGAAACGAATTTATGTGAATAAATTCTTTACATTTATTATGCGACTTTTCAAGGCTACAGTTAACCAGGCTTGGAAAGTCAAATGCAAATAAGTCGTATAAGAGAGGCTCCTGAACAGTGCCTTGTGGGACTCCAAATGCCATATAAATAAGGTCAGAAACAGAACTATTGACAAGGACTTTAAAGCAACGACCGGACAAAAAACTTTGGATAATCTTACAAAGATAAGTGGGAAAGTAAAAATCAATCATTTTGTAAAGAAGACCATTATGCCAGACTATCATATATCGAAAGCCTTCACATCGCTGTGAATTTTCCTTGTATACTTGGTCCGATCTGAAGCCAAATTCCACGTCAGTTCTTTCCGTCTATAACACTTGTAATTTTGTCCTTCAGTACATTTCGTATAATTTACTTGCACAACTCAGTTAACTGGGTTAACTTGGTCTAGAGCATTTCGGATCGTCAGAGTCCTTTCTACGATTCAGTATAAGTATGACTCTAACTATTTTTCAAGCGACAAGAAAATATTGCATTTTATTTATTATTATTTATTGGGTTGGCAACTAAGTAATCGCGGATTTCACTCATAGGTGGCTTTAGTTGAAATTTTTAAGTTTGCATTTTGTTGCACATTTTGTTATTTGATAGTTGGTACTTCAACTGTCTTCATTGAAAAACTAACAAAATTGAACAATGCAGTTGAAGAAAAGCGGCCCGAATTGACGAATCGAAAGGGTGTCGTATTCCACCATAACAATGCAAGGCCACACACATCTTTGGTCACTCGGCAAAAATTATTGGAGCTTGGTTGAGATGTTTTGCCACATCCACCCGACCAGTCCCGACCTTGTACCACTTGATTACTTTTTATTTCGATCTTTGCAAAACTCCTTGAATGGTAAAAATTTCAATAATAATGATGTTGTCAAATCGTACCTGGTTCAGTTTTTTGCTGATAGAAACCAGAAGTTTTATGAACGTAGAATTATGATGCTGCCTGAAAGATGGCAAAAGGTCATTGCTCAAAATTGGCAATACATTACTGAATAAATTTATTTTGTTCCATGAAAAAATTGTCTTTTATTTTCTAAAAAAATTAGCAATTACATAGTTGCCAACCTGATATAATGATATAATGATTAATGCGGTCAAAACCTCGAGTCTTGTGTGCCTTCATGTTATCGATACGCTCGTTGAAGTTAAAGCACTCAAAGCATTAATACTATTATTTACTTAAATATTGGTGTGTGCATCACCTATACAGGTACAAGTAGAGTGATTATTTAAAAAGGTTTATGAGAGAAGACTACCCTTTTCAATGTCAGTGTAGTAAAAGCTTGAAAAAATTGTTATGCCTAATTATTCTGCCTCTATTCCAAAAAGGTTTTGCATTTTTTAAGTGCTTTATGTTCTATTTAGAGTTATGGTGCTGCAATATGAGCTTTGAAATCGACTGACTGAAATGACTGACAATAAATTTGCCAATCGCGTATCCAAATAGGTCACGCGAGATCTTATGCTGCCAGAAACAAGCTAAGAAAAACATTCGGAACTCTGCCAGAGATAAAAGATTCCGCCTGGTTTCATTTCATAGGCAAGCGCATGTAGCTTAGCAGAGGTAATCTGGATGGAAGGGATGAAAATTTACTCCAATCCTCGATTACAAATCTTTTTAAGTAAGCTGTCATTACTTACTTTCGTTTATTCGTCTATGAAGTGGCTATAATTTCTATGACGGCTTCGAAATCACTGGTTTTGAAATTCTTATTTTAAAGAGGCTTACGGCAAAAAAGAATACTCGAGGAAAGAGCGGGATAAGAAAAGAATAAAAATCAAGCTGGCGTAGTCGATTCGGCGGAAATTACTAGTCTTCAAGTCGAGAACACTTATGTGAAACACATGTTCTGAAGAAAGGATGCCCGATGAAGGGGACGTCAGCATTGTTTTCCGATCCTTAAGAAAGGAATACCTCCTCACATTGCCTATAAATTTTTTTCCTGCAGTATTATGTGAACGTCTGAAGCCGTTCACCAACAACCTGATAGGTTCACATGAGTATGGCTTTAGACCAAAAAGTCCATCATAGGCGAAAAATCCATGCAACGCAGGAGCTGCAAATCGACACCCCCCATCTTTTTATCGAAGGCTGCCTATGACAGCATCCACAGAGACGAACTGTATAGAAACATGTCTACTTTTGGTATCCCTGCAAAGCTCGTCGGTTTGTGCAGGATGACGATGAAGAACTCACGCTGCACCTTTAAGTTTGGAAAAGATCTGACCGACCTTTTTGATTTCAAAGAAGGTTTAAGGCAGGGAGTACTTTCATACGATTCTTTCCACATCATACTTGAAAAATAGCGCAAAAGTCTCTCGTCAAGACTAATCGTACTATCTTCAAAGGTCTGTTCAACTACTTGCATATGCCGATAAGGCAGTTTCGAAAGAAAAATTTTACATGTGATCTATGGTCCCGTTTGCATAACCGATAAACTGCACGGGATGTAAATCTTACAGCTGAGATAGCTCGGTCATATAGACCGAATAGACATCAATGCTGCGGTCCGAAGTCGTTAAATCCACCCCCGGTAGACGGCACAGTAAAGAAAGATCGCGATTCAGGTGGCGCACACAAGTGGAAGGGGACTTATACGAACTTGGCGCGCAAAACTGGAGACAACAGGCTGGAGAAGCAAGCTCATTGGTTGAGACCCTTGTCCACTTGGACTGTCTTACGTACACATGTAAAAAAATAATAACCTGCTGGTTTAAGTGGATGTCCAATTTCCCAGCATCATAGTGCATGACTTTTTGTTGAAGGCCGATGTAGGCACCACAAAATTTGAAGGATGTTTATGATTATTTAAAAGCTTTAACCTTTTTTTGTGTTTTCTTTCAGAAACAATTATATTCTACACTTCAATATTCATGATTGCAGTTTTGTTTTTCAACCTGGCCCGTAAATGGCCACAGTTGATGCTGGATTGGGAGCTGATCGAAAGTAAGCTTCCACCTTTACGCTCACAGATGGAAAAGCGATCCTTGGCACACCAAATAAAAATGATTACCTTAGTCGTTTCTATTCTCTCTCTTGGTAAACATTCTTGTATCCTTTTCAATCTCATATCGTTCAATTTGTATCATACATTTTGTTTTTTTTTAAGTGGAGCATTTGCTCAGCATGCTGTCCTTACTTTACTACGCTAATGCATGTCCTGCCCGTCCTGATCCCATTGACAGCTATTTGTACTCGAACTTTATTCAGATATTCAGCTTCTTTGAATACACCACGTGGCTGGGGGTATTTGGAAAGTATTTAAATGTGCTATCGACATTTGCCTGGAACTTCACCGATATATTTATTATGACCATCAGTGTGGGCTTATCGGCCAGATTTCGACAATTGAATTCGAATCTATTCGAAATGGCGAGGCAGGTTAGTATTAGAAATTCAATTCAGCGAAGCCTTATTCATTTTTGCATTTTTGTAGCCAACAAAAGAGTCCTTTTGGATCAATAGTCGCATAAACTATCGAAATCTATGCAAACTTTGCGCAAAAGTTGACGATGCAATATCCTCGATAACACTGCTTGGTTTCTCGAACAATTTGTACTTCATTTGTGGAAAAATTATGAAGAGCATTCAGTGAGTTGAGATCCAAATCTATCAACAAATAATTCTTGTATACACTTGATTCCAGAAAGAAGCCCTCCTTTACGCACACGTTATACTTTTGGTTCTCTCTGTTTTATTTGTTGGGACGAACCCTTGCGCTGTCCCTCTACTCAGCTGGCATTCACGATGAGTCCCGAAAACCAATGCAGGTTTTTCGTGCCGTACCCCGGGAGAACTGGTGTAGAGAGGTGGGTTGAGTATGAGTAGGATTCAAGGCCATTGCTAAGCACTTTGTCTCGACAGATAAAAAGGTTCTCTCATGAGGTTTCAACGGATGTTGTGGCACTGTCTGGAATGAAGTTTTTCCATCTAACCCGTGGATTGGTCCTTTCGGTGAGTATGTATTCTGAAATGTCAAAACTCGATTGTTCTTTGGATTTTGTGTGCCCAAGGTTGCTGGAACGATTGTGACATATGAATTGGTTCTGTTGCAATTTTACAAGCAGGATGCCATAGGCGATTGTACGTAATTAAATGGTGGGGGTTATCGTTGGATAAAATTCATGTCATTTTAAATAAATTCGAAAATGGGTATTCGTTGTTTTTATTTTTTCGTTTTGCTAACGTTTCAGTGGAGAGTTGAGAATGACGGTAAACTGTAAGATTTCAATTGTCTGGCGGATGGCCCAAAAGCACTCATCCGTTATTGTTTTGGTATATTTTTAAAATGAAACAATAAAGTTTAAACAATTTTTTAAGTTTTTTTTAAAAGACCTTTGGAATTTTTTATATTGCCGTTTCGATATGATGTTTGCCGAGCAGGTGCCGCCATTGTTGATTAGCATTTGGGCTGTTTTTACGGGATTTTCAATTGTTTTGGTCATTTGGACAATGGACCATAGATTTGCCGAACTCTTGTTGGATATTTTCTTTTCTGTTTTTTCTGTTGCTTGTTTTCTCCCCATAGAAAAAAACCCTGCAGCGATCAAACAAGCTGTCTTATCAACAGGTTCAAATCAGCAAAATGAGACAAAAGAAGCATTCTTCAACAAAATTCATTGTCGCACGAGATATGTCTGCCGTCATAAGGTGCTATTCGAACCTCTTGTCTTCTAGTCCTTGGTCATCGATATACGGCAGTTAAACTCATATCCATGCTGTCCTCGAATAAATGAAGGCCGATGACATCTCCGACGTAATTGGCGTACCTTGCAGTGACTTTGAGCGGATGTTTTGGCCAATCCTTTGCCAAAAAGTAGAACAAAAATGCCAAAACTTAAGACATGGAAGGTCAACATTGCACCTGACTATAATGAAGTCAGTCTCTCCAAAAATTCTTCGGACAAAAGTTTGCCCATAAATGGAACTTCAACATCGTTATAATGATCCTAAAGAAAGGAGGCCCTACAAACTGTGCCGACTATAAAGAAAAGTTTTTTCGTCTTCGTTGCCTTCAAGATATTTTCGGCCATAATGTGTGAGACCCGTCGTCACAATTTAATAAGCTGGGTTTTTTCTAGAAAGGTCCAGAATCAATCCAAAAAGCAAACGAGTGCAGAAATTCCAAATTGATTCTTACCTACATGCTGAACGATTTCAAAGCTGCATATGACAGCCATTCTGGACAAGAGCTGCATCTGTCGTTGCAACCATGTCCATTTTTAAAAAATCATTCTCGAAGAAATGTTTCGAAACACCCACGCTTACATCGAAGGTTCGAAACTTGAAAAATCTATTAATCTACTTGCGAACGGAAGAACACTATCAGTCGTCGAGCATAAGGCAGTAAAAATGGCACTCAAGGTGCTTTAAGGCAAAAAGAGTTACACAGCAAACACGGGTCCACAAATCCGACGCATATGTTTCAATGCCACAATAGGTAGATATCATTTCGAGGCTGTTTATCAAACCTATTTTTACTTACAGTAAAGGTAAGCACGGATTTTGCAAATTTATGGGGCATTGTAAAATCAAGAGTGGCGGGAATAACTACGCTTAATCTGGACGCCGTCAAGAAATAGCAGAAGAAGAATTCGCAAAAGTAACGTCCGAGGAATGGAAAAGTACCTCCGATAAAGCCAGAAGGACACAAGACAATCATTTGACATCTGGATAGGGTTGGGAAACCTACACCGAAAGAATTGTCATTAGACCCGGCGAAGAGTCATCAAGTGAAAATAATGATGATACCGACGAAGTTTAATAACTTTCGCATTAAAAAATAAACAAATTTATATATTTAATTAAAAAAACACATGCTTTAATTTTTTCCAAATTTTCCATACCCACGTTTTCATGCCAAATTTTTATTGAAAAACCATTTTTACTTCTTCTTAACACACCGCAGTTTTACGGGGTAAACAGAGATAAGAACCTAGCCAGAAAATGTGCCAGGTGGCTTCGAGCTGTAGACATAAACGGCCCGGCCCGAAGAGTCTTCCATTTTATTTGGGAGGGACACAGCGGCAGATGAAGACCCAATCTGCGGCAGCGCACACAAGTGAAAAGGGACCTCAACGAACTTGGTGAATGCGATTGAATGCTGTTACCTAAGGATCGATTTGTTGGGGCCGAAGCTAATGGAATACGTATAATTTGTTGTTTAAAACTTTCCTACAAAACACTCCAGGTACCACCATCAATCACACCGAACAAAAAAGTGATTACATCGTTTCAATCGGTTCCAACGACTTCGCAAAAGAGTTGAAGTATAAATTTAAAAAAAAAAATTGAGAAGTTCAACTTACTAAATTTCAAAAATCTTGAATTCTTATTCGCGCAAATAAAGCCAAATTCCACTTGAACAGTTTAATACTTAGTTCCGTCAATGACTAAACCAACAAGTATTAGCGCAACAAGAAAATTGGTATTTTTTTTAAAAATAATTATTATATTCTACAAAATGGAGTTTTTTTCTTGTCCAATCCTGTGGGAGTGTACATTATCGTTGCACCGCTCCTTTTTTTTTATAAATTAATATAAATTTGAATTGGATATCATATGTGATAGAATAATAAGCAAATTAAATTTTAATAGATGTTCGCATAAAAACTAAACGTTCAAATGCAGCCATTGCAAAAACCGCACTTTAAAAACAAATTGGATTTTGATAAAAAAACAAATTTAATAAGCATGATACGAAAAACTGGCAACGATTAGTGAGTTAGATACGGTTGACAAAATGCAATTAAGTGAAAGCGACACTAGATGGGCAAATTTGAAAAAAACGTCGAAATGCGAGTCGGACACGAATGCAAAAGGCTACAAACCCCCGTGCACTATTAAACACTACATATTTTATTTTAATATTTATATATCTTATGGCTTACTTCTCTTGTGTGTGGACCCTCCCTTGTTATAGCGGCCATATTAGTCCCACTCTGCACATATTTCAAGTGATTACATAGTAAGGCTCAGAAGACACAGCCTGTGACAGACGAAAGGACATATGGATGGTTCTGTTGGTACAATTTGAGTACGGGACCCTAAAAATATTAAATTACATTTTTTTAGTCTTGCTTTCATTAGTCTTGTGCAAACTAAGTTGGCGCTTTTAAGAATTTATCGAACTGGAAAAAACAAATTTTTGCAAATCATTGATAATGTGCTTATTAAATTGACCACGCTTGAGGAGTCGTTGCTCAGTTGTGCTGATTGGCATCAAGAGAAAAGATAAAATAAAAAAAAGCATTGTAAGTGACTGTGTTATACTATATTTACATAGAATATACTCAATACATTTGCACTTGCTCGGAGAGACTTAGGTTTATTGTAAAACATTTTTCCCAGCTATTTAGTTTTTGAAAGAGTTGCTGATCTCAACAATTTAGAGAATGTCCATTTTAACTCGATTTTAACGAACACTTTTTATTTGCAAAGGCCTGAGAAATGCTGCACTTGCCTGGCATTCCGAAGGACTCAGATCCTTTTTTTCCCGATAATCCGTTGAACGTTGGCTTGAGTCCCGCAAACTTTTTTCCATGTTCGAATTTTCGACAAGCTTAACAGACAGTGACACTATATTCGGACAATATAAGTCTGTAACTTGTTCTGATTTTGAGAGCTGTTTTTGTTAATATTTTAATACTAAATCTCCTGTTTATCTTTAAATAGGTTATTAAAAAAAAAAGAAATCCAATTAAGATAAGTGAAAGTCTTAGAATAGAGGTATTTTCTAGACTCGTAATAATCAATACAAAATTATTCGAAAACATAAAATTCCGAAGGGTAATGCTTTTAAATTGTGGAAAAATTGTGTTTGATATACGAAATAATATTAGTTAAACTTTAACGATAGCATTAGCATCCGGAATTTGAGGGGCCATTTAAGCATGTCCTGCGAGATGGCCGACAAATAACAAATTGAAGATTGATAATAGTAGCTTCATAATCTATGAAGAAAATGCATCCGTTCCGGTCGTTAGTCGCTTTCACGAAAAAGTCGTAAACGTCCTTTTTCTGGGATGGATCGTATTTTTTTCCACAGAGATTTTATATATATAGTATATATAATAAAATTTTCAACTGAAATATATTTTTTTGATAAAGAAAAATTTAGTGAAAAAAGCATCAGAATCTGAAAGAAAATAACGGAAAAATATAAGATTATTATAATTTAGGGTACTGTCCAAAATTAATAAAAAACAGGATATATATATTAATATATAAATACTTAATTAATGTGATCAACAAATGAATAAATAAGACAAAAACAAATATATGTAATAAATTCGATCAACAAGTGTTAATAAATAAATAAATATATAGTAAGTATGATATTTGTTTGAACAAACTTCAAATATAATGAATAAATAGAACGCTGTAATAATTAACTCAAATCAAAAAGACAACGTGTAGTGTTAAATCAAAAATAGGATCAAGTTACTTTAAAGGAGGGTTTTCGAAAAGTGCACACTTGGTTAAGAAGTTTTCATTAAGCTTGAAAATACGGTCGGAGATTAATTTAACGTTTGCTGGTGTATGTAGGTTACGAGTAGAATGATGCCTTGACAAATTGAACATCATTTTTAAAAGTTTGTTCTGCTTGATTTGTAGCCTCAAAATATATCAATTTGCACAACTTCCCACGCTTGGGAATCGGTAGAGTAGAATCGATTGGAGGATAAATTTATATAACATAATTTTATTTCCTTTACCAAGTAAGGACTTCCTATTGATGAGAAGGAAGAGCATGTTGGCGGCAATATTACTCTTTTGAAAAACTTTGGGTAAATGGTGCCAATCGAGATGGATTCCAAGACATGACATCCCATCTTACGTCGATTTTGACAATTCTTTCCTTTTATGAGGAACTGAACGTTCATTCGAATTGCTTGGATTTGAAGCTTTCATCTAAATCGGTTCAGCGATGCAGAAAACGATGGCCTCATTTTATTTAATTCGGACAAATAAATTGTGTAAGTAACATAAGACTAAGCGTAGAACTGTAGAATCGATATCATGACACGTATATCATCATCTTTCTAGTCAACCCGTGTTTTGATTGACATGTTTGAATTAAGTATAATTGTTATACATATGGTCTCACGGCCTCGAGACGCATTCGGTTGATATTGAAGACCATCATGAAGATCCGCCACTCTTCACGATCGGAAAGCATAAGGACAGGCATAATACTTAAGCGCAGCACATCGTATAATACGCACACAACTGAACAAAGTGATCCATAAAACAATTTCGGTCTTAGAACATTCGTTTGAAAAGTAGATTTCGACGATAAACGCACTCTTTTAAATATTCGAACCGTGTCTGGGATGGCACTACTTCCGCCAGTCTACAAACCGCACATTCATTTAACCGACCGATCCAAAATTTCAACCCATTTTCAATGGTTTGGGGCGGCCCAATGTTGACCACTATTGCTCTTGAGTGACTGAATCGTCTCTAGATTATTCGCACATCATCGCGCAATGTATTTACAATGATACTCTACAATCCAATAATGTCTAACAGCATCAAGTTATAGCTTCGTGGCGACCGTTTATCCATTGAGCACCCAACAAACACGGGAATATGTTCGTTTAGGAATCAGCAATCCAGTCTCCCGAACTTCAAAATCTGCCTTCACTAGCTGCGATTAGAACATTATTTCGACCGATTGATGAAAAATTGACTAAAATCGATTCAGCAATTTTTGACAGTAGCGCTTTCAAACAGACACAAATCAAATGAAATTATGTTGATTTGAAAAACGTGTTTTCGTGACAACCGGAATTGCTTTTTGGAGAGTTCCCCTCCGTACGAACTGAAAGCATCAGCCAATGAATTTCAATTGTATTATTGCCGCAATGTAAGGAATGTAAATACCATATTTTACATGTGTAAGGGCACTGAAGGCACGTCCTGCTGTGGCCTCAAAGCCGCCACGCTTAGGTAATAAACCGAATTTTTGGCATCAACGAAATCCGCCGATTTTCGGAAATTTATTCAAATTATCCTGCAAATACCAATTTGTGATATTAGCCTGACATCTACATTGATTCATTTTGAAATTCATGCATCACAATCCTGACAAATCGAATGTCAACGACTTTACTTGCCAAAATAAATCCTTCTTTATGCTTCCCTTATCCTCGCCTCATGTATTTACGTATTGTCAGGAAATTTAAAGCGGCTGCCTGACTGAATTTATGTCAAAACAACACACCTGAGCATATCGTTACAAGCAACGATTATAGCATCATTATTCTTTGCCAAAACATGACTAAATCACGCACAATCCAGGTGATCCTGGCTGGCTGGAAAGTCACAAAAAAAGCCATAACCCATCATTCTAGCTCCAAAGCCTCTATCTCTCAATCAGTTTAACTCAAAATGTCACTAATTCATTCGAACAGCACGTTGTGGCTGAAAACCACACAAAAACAACATCGCATGTCATTTTGGCGCTCGCTACCACAACAACAACAATAAGGCGAACCCACATATTAGCGCCTTTTCACCCGATGGCCTTATCCTTTCACGACAAACAAAACAAGGCTTAAGCGTTCGGAAACATTAAAAATTAAATTTTTGTCCATAAATATCGCGATGTCACGCCAAATGAACATTTCCGATTGGCATCATTGGGTACGCGCCTTGCGGAATGAGTATGGCTCCTGCTGCCATCCAGTGTTCAACGGACGGGGCTTCGGTGCGGTGCTGTGTTGTGTTCTGCTGCTCCTTGTGCGAACACACGAATGAAGGATGAAGTTCATAAGAAAAGTTGATTGGAAACACCATAAGCCAAATGTCCTGGCAAGGCTACAGGGCTGTCTGGGCACACGTCTTCGTCGTCGAAAAAACCCCAAGTAAAGCCACTTAAGTGTGGAAACACCTTAAAAAAAAAATAAAAAACGGAACACACGTCTCGCGTTATAACCAACGCGCATACTAATACTTAATAATAATAATAATAAAAATAATAATAAATTAATTTCGTTCGGTAGGTTAGGCATAGGATGTGGAGCAGGAGTTCAGGATGTTCTTATCGGGACGACAGCCGCAAAGTCGACAGCGAATTCTACTTTAAAGGATAAAGCAGCCGCTGCTTGCGAGGATTTAGAGAATTTGCATAAAATTTTACCACCAAGTAAGTCTGGGGCTGGGAATGAGAGTGAGGAAAGGGGGGGGGGCATACAGTAAATAGGATACACACAGTTTATGTTGACGACTGGCGCGAAACATGCGAAGTATCATAATAATACCGATGCCACACAACAGTGTGATTTTGAGGAATCAACCAAGAAAAATGTGTGCGTTCATTCATTTTTTTGTTTCTTCCTTTGGCAGGATATCTGAGAAGAGCCACCAAGGAGACATTCATGTACGATGGCAGTTTCCACGAGGCAGTTGGTTCAGGTGAGCATGTGTGTGAACTAAGTGTGCTGATGTTAATAGAGAGATGATGTTGACAGACAGACAGACGTGTGAAGTTCACACAGGACGTCTTAGATTTTGTGTTTCAATGTGACTCCATGCGTTTATTTGATGGGTGTGGAGGATTGAAAACAGCATGACAACTGAAATGGCAATCTGCAATGTAAGAGGATTCTTTTTTCATCATACTTACGGTTTTGTATCTTATCCAATCGCGTACCATTGCACTTGTCCTTGTAAAATGTCCTTTCCGGCTAGATTTATTTAAGAATCATTCGTGTATGAAGGAATTCCTGTCAAAATGGTAAAAGGGGATTTAATCTATACAAATTCAAACAAAGGATTGTCAATTGAGTTGTCTTAAAATCAGCCTAAAATTTCCTCCATGAGCACAGGTTTCCTCACAAAAAGATCTGTCGAACTACGAACCAATTTGGCATTGAGCTAGTTGACCTGAAATACTTGTCAAATATTGTGATTGTGCTGAAGTTTACAGACGCCTACGTTGACTCTGGGCTTCATATGGAGGCCGACTGTACAATGTTAAAAAGATGCACCAGGCAACAATTAAGAGGTTCAAAATTGGGCGCTCAAGCACACCGGAGATGAAGAGAAGAAGAAGATTACAGCTTGAACGACTAAGAAGGCACTTCTAAGGACAATTTGAGCAGTAAGGGAAGAGTACAGAAAAAGACGAGGAGGAGTGAAATAAAACTATCAGAAATAGAAAAGAACCAACCCACTCTAAAAGCTCAAGGATATCGAAGCGTCTTAAAACATCAACAGATACATCAAAGCAGGCATCCAATGTTTATGATATTGTGAAGCAAATCATGTCAACGATCTGCATGGAATTGTGGATGAATTCAAATATCATTTTTTGCAGCTGATAACGATAAGGACCAAGAGAGGATGATAGTTTAAGAAGAAGATCCAAGTGAAGCCACTGCAATAATTCACATTGAGTTGGTGTGAGCGTGTTTGGCAATTTCACTGTTTCTGGCGTAGATTCTGTGATAGACAATCTGTCTGTGAGGATGATAGTAGTTCCCATCTGTCCCATTTTCAAGAGAAAGGTTCTCTGTCTTGCAAATATTATCGAGGAATATCCCTGTAAAGATGTAAAGATCTGTTAAGCCCCTTTTCGGCCAGTACCAGTGTGACTTTCGTAAACCTGATTCTCACACGATTTACAAGTAAAATAGGGATCCCAGGAAACATTTTTGCCATCCTCCGTGATTAACATTTCGAGCTAGACATTTGTGTTATTATACTCATTCAATTTTAAGGCAAAGTAACGACCAAATTGCGCTCAAAGATCCCTTCCCATATTGTGAAGCACGAGGAAATGCAAATCGACTTCATTTCTTACAAGAGCTTTCAACTCGTTTCCTACCAAGCAAGACACTTGCTTTGGATGGTGAAGAGATCGAGTGGAAAAAGCAAAATATCTCGGAGCACACTACGCTCGGAGTAAACGACTAGCCTTAATCTTTAGCGAGGAATCAAAGCTAAGTATTGAGAATAAGATGTAAATCTTTCAGGCCATTATGTTTAATGCTGCCCCTATATGGGGCCAAAAGTCATCTAAGACGTCTTCAAATTTTGCAAAATAAAACACAGAAAATGATCCTATATCTGGCTTGGCATTTCTGCACAACATAGCCAATATTGATATGGTTGCAATTAGAATAGGAAAACATTTCGTTCGACACAAAAGTTCTTCTTTGGGATCGGACAATGACTTGATTTACCTGAATATCTATAGCCTTGCGATGGAATGTTCATATATTTAATAAATTATTAATTTATTTGCTAACTACTCATTTAATATTTTTTTTTCATTTACTGAATTATTTGTTTTATTTATTTCTTAATTTATTTACTTACTATTTATTTAATATATTTTCATTTCATTTCATTTTATTGTAGCGAAATATTAACATAACAATTTTAGTTCTTAAATATATTGCACATTTTAGAGACACGGTACAGGTTACCTTACTACTATAAATTATGACTATATTTATACAATTATTATCACAGGAATATACTTTTTATTGAAGGAAAAGCTACAACAAAAAACCTTCGTAATAATAAAGAAAAAAAAAGTAAATATAACAAAATATTTATGTTTTATTCTATGTCTTTTGGTCTGAGAGAAGGGGGTGAAGTCAATATACACTGACATTTAAAAACAAAGTACATATTCCGAATATGTAAGGCATGTGTTTATAAATTAAAAATATTTAAATATAATAAATAATTAATAATAAATAATAAATAATAAATAATAAATAATAAATAATAAATAATAAATAATAAATAATAAATAATAAATAATAAATAATAAATAATAAATAATAAATAATAAATAATAAATAATAAATAATAAATAATAATAAATAATAAATAATAAATAATAAATAATAAATAATAAATAATAAATAATAGATAATAAATAATAAATAATAAATAATAAATAATAAATAATAAATAATAAATAATAAATAATAAATAATAAATAATAAATAATAAATAATAAATAATAAATAATAAATAATAAATAATAAATAATAAATAATAAATAATAAATAATAAATAATAAATAATAAATAATAAATAATAAATAATAAATAATAAATAATAAATAATAAATAATAAATAATAAATAATAAATAATAAATAATAAATAATAAATAATAAATAATAAATAATAAATAATAAATAATAAATAATAAATAATAAATAATAAATAATAAATAATAAATAATAAATAATAAATAATAAATAATAAATAATAAATAATAAATAATAAATAATAAATAATAAATAATAAATAATAAATAATAAATAATAAATAATAAATAATAAATAATAAATAATAAATAATAAATAATAAATAATAAATTATAAATAATATAAAGCAGATATTAGTCAGGTTCTTCAGATGCTAGTTCTGAGATTAAAACATTGTCTGACATTCTGCATCTAGCGTTGTATCTATCAAATAGTTTCCCTATCCTCACTGAAATTTTCTCGATATTTGCTATTTCGTGGAGTTTGTCCGTTGAGTAATGCCACGGCAAGTCAAGAATCATTTTCAGTACTTTGTTTTGGGCTCTTTGTAGACTCTCTCGATGGTATTTTGCACATTTGCCCCAAACGGGTGAACCATAAAATGTGATTGCCTGAAAGATTGCTTTAAAGATCAGAAGTTTATTTTCATTGCTCAACTTTGATTTTCGGTTTATAAACGGGTACAAGGTTTTTATTGTTAGATTTATTTTGTGTATCGTTTCTCGAATATGAGGACCAAATGTCAGACGTTTGTCAAGGTTGACTCCAAGGTACTTTCCATCAAACTTCCACTCAATCTGTGTACTGTTGATGACTAAAGAGTTGTTAGGTAAGAAGCAGGCTTTTCTTTTTCTTGAAAAAAAGACGGCCTGGGTCTTCGAGGCATTAATTTTTATTTTCCAGTCGCTAAAATATGAACTGATTTCATTCAAAGCAGATTGCAATTTGTTTTCAATGCTGAAAGCACTTGCATCTGATGTGAATATACATGTATCATCTGCGAACATGGCGATGTTACAGTCGTTAAATCGAGGGAAGTCGTAGGTATATATATTGTATAGTACTGGTGATAGTACTGCACCTTGGGGAGTTCCTTCATTTACTGGAAATGAATTAGATACCCAGTCATTGATAAATACCCTAAAAGTTCGTCCTGTGAGAAAGGATTGTATGATTTTGATAAGGTAGGCTGGAAAGTTCAGTGAGTATATTTTATGAAGAAGCCCGTTGTGCCAAACGGTATCGAATGCCTTCTCCACGTCTAAAAAGACTACACCAGTGCTTTTCCTTAATTCAAAATTAGCTTTAATGCAGTTTGATAATCTGTGTATTTGATTCACTGAACTATGAAGGGGTCTGAAGCCAAATTGCTCATGTGGCAAGATATTATTGTCACCCAGGTACACATTCAATTTGTTTTTGATTATTTTTTCAAGGATTTTACTGAGCGAACTTAACAAGCTTATTGGTCGATAATTGCAAGGCATTTTAGCGTTTTTACCTGGCTTCGCAATTGGTATGACCTTAGCTGATTTCCACGCATCCGGAAAGTATCCCAATTTTAAACAAGCGTTGTATATTGAATGAAGAAACTTAAAACCAATCTTCGGAAGGTGTCTTAGGTATTGGTTGCGAATCTCGTCACAGCCAGCAGATTTGAAGGGTTTAAGTGTCTTTATAAGACACTTAATTTCGTCTACTGTAACCAAGTTTATTTCGTTGCTCGTAGGAAGTGCGTCAATTGAAGCTATCGAATGCGCCACGGCAGATTCTACACTCTGGTTGCTTATAAGATTTCTTGACATACTATTGTTAGTGAAGAAGCTGTATGCTAATGCGTTTGCTTTCTCCTCGTTTGATACAAGTACAGTATTCCCCACTTTCAGAGCAGGTATATGATTTTTTTTCTTTTTTATTATTTTGACCATGTTCCAAAAGGGTCTGCTTCCTTTTTCTAATCGCTGGAGTTTAGAGTTCCAAAGATTATTTCTAAACTCGAAGATTAGTTCTTTTATAGTGTTAGTCAGCAATTTGGTCGTTGACAGATATAAGAGGCTTCGCGTTCTGGACCACAAGTTTCTGAACCTATTTCTTTCTTTAATTATGAATAAAATTATACTTGGAAGTATGTTCACGGTGTTATTGTGTTTAGCTTTTTTTGGTACAGATATGTCTATGCTACCTATCACAGCTGATGTAAAGAAAATAATCTTTTCATCAATCAGCTCTTTTGTTATGGTTCCGGCAGGTAACGTTAACTCTTCATGTATCGTCAACCTATTTTTAATACATCTCTTAAATCGCCCCCAGTTTGCTTGCTTTAAATCGGGAACCATATTATTGTTCACCTTTGGCGACGATATTATACTACATTTTACAGGCAAATGATCAGAGCTTAGTTCATTGATGGTTATTGGGTGAGAGACTAGTTCTGGGACATTGCTTAAAAATATGTCTAGTGTTGAAGGATTAGAATTAGAAGCCGATGGAATATAAGTGGGTTGAGAAGGATATAATATTTCAAATGGGTGTCTCATATTTAGATCTTGAAGTATGTTACCCCATGAATTCGCTCTTAGGCAACCCCAATTTCGATGTCGAGCATTGAGGTCTCCTCCAATCAAAAAATAATTATTCAAACTTATTAATTTTCTCATGTCGTTTCTCAAATCACTTCGTATTGTTGCCCGGCCTGGGAAATAAACTGCATAAATATAAATGCTCTGCCCATTTGTGAATGGGATTTCTATTCCGATATTTTCAATATATTTAGTATTAATATAAGGAAGTACTTTGTGTTTTAGTGTTTTCTTTACTACTATGGCAACACCTCCACCCCTTCTCTCATCCCTATCATATCGATAGCATTTATAAAGTGGATTTGATAAATTATTATTGCTACTAAGCCATGTTTCGCAAACAAGACCTATATCAATATTGTATTTAATGAGAAAATCAAAAAATTCAATAGATTTATCTCGAATGCTTCTCGCATTCCAACAAATAATATTTAAATTTGAATTCATTTATTGAAATTATTGTATACATACTTAATAGCTAATTTCGTAATGATGCCAAATTGTTCTGCTTTTGTATTGCAGTTACTTAAAAGTGTAAGCATCTCTGCCGTAAGTGCATTAACCTCTTCAAATGTAAATAGTTGTCCGGTGTCGTTATGTGCATTGATGTTGTTGTTGCTTGTCCATACGTTGTTATCAGCAGTGGAGTTTGCCGCATAGTATGTACCTGTGTCAGCTGCTGGTGCTCGAGAGTTCTCGTTGTATTGTCGTCTTCTGGTAAGGAGCGGAGGAAATTCGACGGGATTTGCTTTAAAGGCGGGGGCGGCCGCGGCCTTCGATGGTTTTCCATAGTGGACTTTGGAAAGGCGTTCTCTCACTGCGAAGAAATTTTGCCGACTCACACATGTTGGATCTGTTGATTTGTGAGTGCCGCTGCAATTTGCACATTTGGTGTTGTTGGAATTGCAGTTTTTGGTATCATGGTTCTCGGAGCATATACCACAGTGCGTTTTGATGTGACAATTTTTTTCTCCATGTCCAAACATCTGACAATTGAAGCATTGTGTTAAACGGTTTCTTTGCCTCCGAGCAAAATCCCATTTGATTTGGGTCTTGTAAATTGACCGGACATTAAGCTTCAGTTCGTTGAGTCGTATGGAACCAGATTCTATTTGCACGAGATAAAGAATATCTGTGAACTTATCGTATTTCTTTTTTATCAATTTGACGTTCACACATTTTACACCGAGGTGAATAAGTTCATTTTTTAGTTCTTCTGTAGGATACTCATCTAATCCGTATAAAATTACTTTGAATGATCTTGTTGTCGGTAGATCATGAGTGTAATATTGCCAATTGTTGGATTTTAACACTGCACAAATATTTTGGTGAATGTCAACGTTCTCACAAATGATTTTAATGCCAATGGACATCTTTTTTATAAAATATTCACTTATGTTACTTTGTTGCATAAGTTTGTGGACATTTTCACATGTTTTTTGCAACACACAGATAGAAGGAATTTTCCGATTTCGAACATTTGTTGGTGGTTGAATACTTTCGTCACACTCGATTTCGTTATCGGAATCCGGCAGACATTGCAATGGCGCAAAGTAATTAGATCTGGGATTAAGCTCCCTTGAATTTACTTTCCGATTCTTATTAATTGAAGACATATTGTCTTCACTATTGGGAGACCGTACTCTCTTCACGATTATTATTTTATTCCTTAGTACCGCACTGAGAATTTCACGTAAGAACGACTGTAGATCGACTTTACTACTCGAAATACCGATTGGTACTGGATATTTAATATATGTTTTCGATCTTACTTATCCAATAGAGTATAAAGAGTTATAATAAGTGGTGTCCATAGTTCCGTGCGTTCTGTCTCTGTAGGTGTTCCTCAAGGTTCTGCTCTCGGTCCTGTTCTATTTCTTATATTAATTAATTCAATATTTTAAATAAAATATTAGAGCACAGTCACTGCATTTGCAGATGACATGATGTGTGTTTTCACAAACAATTCACCATTGAATCTTTGTGCTGACATCAATCATGATATTGAAGCACTGAGTCATTGGTTTAAAATACACAAAAACAAAAAGTATGTTTATTAATTATAGTGGTACAGAAGTAGACTAAGGATCTTTCATGTTTCATTGTGGTAATTGTAATAGACTTAAGCATAGTATTACTATTTGTAATTCTGACGTAACTCGCAGACATATTTTGAGAATAATTCTTGTTCTGATGAATGTTTTAATATAGAGAAGTTATGGAGTATTGGAGTTATGCTTGACTGGAAGATGATTTGGTCTGTACACACAACTGCATTTAAGAAGTATCTTATGGCAGCTAAAAGACAAATCTATTTTTTAATGCCTTATTGTTCACACGATCTTCTTAAGCGTACTATATTTATTATGGTTTAGTGCATTCTAAACTGGAATATGGTCTACCTTCGTGGGGCGGAACTCAATATAATAAAATATTTCCACTTGTCATTAATCAAAAACATGTTATTCGTCTTATTTGTAACAAAAACATATCATCGTATGATAGCCTAGAACTTTTTAGAAACCTTAAAATTTTAACCCTTGAAACATTTATATTGTTATAAAGTTTTAAAGATATTCTTAAAAAATATCTGGCTATTTATTCAATAGACGCTCATCTAACTACCGACTTCGAATCGTCTTTAAGTTCTTTACTTCACCCGCTCCTAGACTTTTTAACAAGCTTCCTTATAATAAAAGACTTATACATAATGAAACTAGTTTCCTTAAACAAATGAAATCATGGCTTTTAGAATTAAACTACGAAGATGTTCTTGACCTGCTTTGTGCTTTGACGTAGCCATTTTTTGATTTTTTTTGTTGTTTTATTTTTTCCTTATTGCTTTCAATGTAAATTTCTATTACTCATCACCTTTTAACTTTGGACACCGTTTTTTTGCTTATCTTTAATGACCCTACTCATTCAATTTGTAATTTAATTTTTGCTTGTGAATCTGTTCTGCCTCTAGTTCCTTAAGAACTACAGATTGCAGATACTTTTTAACAGGATACTTATCCTTCACCTGCATACCTATTCATTGTATTTGCCGTTTAAAACATATCTGTAAAAAAGTATTAAATAAATAAATAAATAATTAAATAAATGTTTTTATATTTACTAAGTTACTTGTTTTATTTTTTTTATTAATTTGCATATTTATTTATTTATCTATTTATAAGTTTTATTATTTACTTGTTTATCTATTTATTTGTTTATATTTCTTATAAGTAACTTTTTTATTTATCTCTCTTTCTTGTTAAAATCTTTGTTTATTTTTTTAAAGGGGTTTTCAATAAGAGCGCTACAAAAGTTTTGTTAAATGAAACAAAAACGGTTTTAGATATCAATGAAATTCTTTATTTCTGTGAAAGTACGTTCGATGCCATTATGTATGGATCTCAATTTCTTTTGCATGGCCACCACGGGCACGCTTGCAGAAGTCCAGACGCTGAACCCAATTTTCGACGGTTTTCAAGCGTAATCGGCCGATACTGCTGCAATTTCACGTTCGATATTCGTACAAAGTTCATCAATCGTCATAGACCATAGAGTTGCCGTAGCTCCACAGGAAATGGTCTAACGGCGTCAAATCGCACGACCGAGGCGGCCAAGCGACTGGGCCATTTCGTGAGATAACACGTTCTCCAAACATGGTTCCAATAAATTGATTGTGACATTCGCAGTGTGGCATGTGGCGCCATCCTGTTGGAACCACATGTCCAAATATTCAGTTATCATTGAATGGTAGCGATCCCCATTCACAGTAACGTGCTGGTCTTGATCATCACGGAAGAAGTACGGCCCAATGACTCCGCCGGCCCATAAACCACACCAAACCGTAATGTTTTCGGAATGCAATGATGACTCATGGAGTACGTGTGGATTGCTGCCTGACCAATACCGCATATTTTGTTTATTGACGGAGCCATTCAGCCAGAAATGAGCCTCACCGCTGAAGATGATTTTTCGATGAAAATCCGAATCATTTTCATGTTGTTGCTCAGCCCAATTCACGAACGTACGGCGCTTCTGGTGGTCAAGCGGCTTCAGTTCTTGCGTTAATTTAATCTTGTAAGGATTTAGGCCAAGATCTTTTTGCAAAATTCGCCACAACGACGTCACAGAGATGCGCAACGCTTGAGAACGACGTGTGAGAGACACATTTGGGCTCTCTGCAACTGAAGCCTCAGCGGCAGCAATATTTTCGACACTACGGGCACTTCTTAGTCTCACTGGCATGGGAACATTTTGTTCTGTGCCAGTGGATTCAAATTTTTCCATTAGATGCTCAATTGTTAATCTGCTAGGACGATAATGACGACCATAAATTGGACGTAGCGCTCTTAACGTTGAGGCCACTGACTCCGAATTTCGGTAGTAAATTTTAATATATAATTAATTAATTAAAATTTTTTCGACTCGTTGGTTCGTATATCTTTCCATAATGAAATGGCAAACCTTACTGAAGAGAAATGTCAAAAGAATGGCAGGAAATATGGCGTCGTTTGCTGTCCTTGTCGCTCTACTTTTGTAGCGTCCCTGTTGAAAAACCCGTTATGTCTTTGCTTGTGAATCTTCTCTCGCTTCTAGTTCCTTAAGAACTACAGATTGCAGATACTTTTTTACAGGATACTTATCCTTCACCTGCATACTTATTCATTGTATTTGCAGTGAAGTATTAAATAAATAAATAAATAAATGTTTTTTTATTAACTAAGTTACTTGTTTTATTATTTTATTAATTTGCATATTTATTTATTAATCTGTTTATTCGTTTATTTATTTACTTGTTTATCTATTTATTTGTTTATATTTCTTATAAGGAATTTTTTACTTATATCTTTTCTTGTTAAAATCTTTGTTTATTTATTCATTTGTTTAATTTGTTCAGATGTTGTATACTTATATATTAATTTATTTATTTACACATTCTTCTTTTTCCTATATATTTAACATATTTATGAATTATAAAGTAGATATTTATACTACCTATTTGTTTATGACTTATTTCGCAAGCTGAAATCAAGTCTTGTTTCAGTCATTACACTGAAGACTCTTCTCTCTTCCCTCAAACTAGACTAGGCACATAAATCATATGAATTGAATGTTTTTAGTGGATTTTGTGTCAAAATATTGACTCAAGATAATAATCTCTGCTAGAAATATTTAAGTGTTTATAACAAATATTAAAAAATGTAATGCAACCAGGCCGTATCACTGTCAAATGTGCAATATTGTAAAAACGATTGTTATCTTTTGTCCACATAAAAAAGGGAGGAACAAACAGATGCCAGGAAGTTTTGTCTGATCAGTAAATCACTAAAAAAATGGGTCGGAAGCAAGTGTGAAATGATCATTTGAAATTCGGAACCCAAGCAGAATGAAGCATTTAAAGAATCACAGAACGTCAAAATTTAAATATGCAAATTTGTAAAATAACATTCAATACAAAAGTTAAAGTAGTCGAATCATTATAATCCGCCGATTGGAAACGTGATGAAGGTTTTTCAAAGAAAACCATCTTTAGTGATGAAGCCAATTTACTTCATCCCATAATAAATTTATTAGCAACCATTCTTTAATTGGGACGATGAAAAGGGATTGTCGAGAATTCGAGGCATTTTCAAAGGTAAATCTTGGTGATCTTGTCAGACAGTTCAAGATGTCTGTTCATTGTTGCCCGGTTGCACCATCCTATTGCAACTCCATGTCCTCCAGCCCTCAATTCATCAATTTGAGGCCATAAAACCTCGTTGATTCTCGTTCTATATCGCCCAAGAATCACAGTAACAGTGCCGTTCCAGGCGTTCTCGAATAACAGATGCCCGAGGCGTAGTTCACGAATCATGTGGTGACCTGTTGGTTCAGCGTAATGCCTCCTCATTCAGATGAAAATGGAAAACGTCCATTGATTCGTTAAGGTTCAAAAATATACGTTGCGAAGAACAGGACTGCTTACTGCAGTGCACATGCATTATAAAATTGCAAATCAGACTTGTCTTTTGGACAAGCTGAATTATCCTTCCAGCAGTTATGTTAATCTCGTTTATGCTTGGTTGGAAAATGTTTTCATCATTAATAAAAATAAAAATTGAGCAGACTTATTTGCCTATATACTATATGTTTTGGAATTGTAAAGATTTTCCCGATTTCCCGCATTCTGCAGTTTCTTCTTATTATAAAAGCTATAGAAATCTTTCCGTTAATTCTTTAACCAGTCTTTCTGTAACTATGTTATCTAAAAAGGAGTTAAAAATCCAACCAATTACATATCTACAGGCTCTGTCAATTCTGATGAAAGTTTGAAGGAACTTCTAAAATAGAGATTCAATTTTTTTTTTAAATTTAAAAGACGCGTTTTTTAAAAATTTTTTAAAAATTTTTTAAGAAGCCTTTTTAAATTATGACCCAAAATGTTTTTCATCTGATTCCATTTTCTTTTCATCCACAGTCCTGTTAATGGCAGAGTTTTTTTCTCTTATGCCCGTGAAAGGCTTGAAAGGAAGGAACCCCTCCGACCTTTCATTTTCCTGGATCAGCTTTCGAACTGCCTACTCCATTGTCTTTATTGCCATGAGCCTCTTTGATACGGGTTTAACTCTGTACATGGTCCTTAATCAAGTGATTACCTTCAATAATATTGGTAAAAAAAAGACATACTATAATTCCTTAACATGATTTAAAAACGTTTTTTTTTCTAGAGCCTTTAGTATTCCGAGGTTCAAACATACTTGCTTGTGTGAGCTTCTTGCGTCTTGCACAACATTGGCCAGATTTGATGGTGAAATGGAAGTCCGTTGAGAAGCAACTACCTCCGTTCGACTCGCAAATGGATAAAGGCCGAATGGCAGCCAAGATTCGAATGGTCGTGTTCGTGTCTATGATGCTTTCCTTAGGTAAGTATTTTAAACTTGAAGCGCCTGACCTCTGTACTATCTCTTGACAGTTGAGCACTTTCTCAACATCATCTCGACGATACATTTTGCCAACTTTTGTCCTTTTACCGCCGACCCAATTGAGAACTTCTTCCTAACAGCGAATCATCACATTTTTTACACTCTTCCATATTCAATATGGTTGGCGTGGTTTGGCAAGATCCTTAATGTCATGTCGACGTTTATCTGGAACTATATGGATTGCTTTGTAATGTTCATAAGCATTGGACTGACGAGTCTCTTTAAACAGATTAACGAAGACTTGATGAAATTTAAGGGAATGGTATGAGTCAAGTGGCAGAGCCCAGACTTTTCAGATGACCAAAGCATATTTTTTTAGCCAATGTCGGAGGAGTTTTGGCGAGAGCGACGCATTCAGTATAGGAGCTTGTGTGTTCTTTGCGAGAAGGTGGACAATGCAATTTCCGTCATCACAATGGTTTCATTTTCAAACAATTTGTATTTTATTTGCATTCAACTGCTGAAAAGCATGAAGTAAGTTTTAAGGTGGCCTTGGAGCTTTTGTGAGTTGGAAACCTGATCCTTTTTTTTTTTCAGTAAAATGCCATCATTTGCACATGCGTTGTACTTTTATTTTTCTTTGTTTTTCCTGCTTGGACGCACTATGGCCGTATCCTTGTATTCGGCGGATATTCATGATGAGTCTAAGAAGCCTTTACGTTGCTTGAGGTGTGTTCCAAAAGATTCTTGGTGTCAGGAGGCGAAGAGATTCTCTGAAGAAGTTAGTACTGATCTTGTGGCCCTCAGTGGAATGAAGTTCTTTCACTTGACCAGGAAGCTGGTATTGAGCGTGAGTTTGTTTCAAAGGTTTTGAAATTCGATTTTGTTTTTTAATTGAAATTTTTGTTCCTCGTTTTAAGGTGGCCGGAACGATAGTTACATATGAGTTGGTTCTCATACAATTCCGAGAGGAAAGTACAATTTGGGACTGCGAACGAACTGATCTTCAATGAAGTTTAAGGTTAAAGTTAAATAAAAAAAAAATGTTGACTATACACATTTGAAAAGTTTTCAAAATGGAATTGATATCTAAAAAGATAAGTGAGAAAAATAGATGACGTACAGAGGCTGGAACCTGACTTTGTTTAATAGAATTTAAAGTAAACATCAGCATTTGAGAACAAAATCAAGTTTGTGAAAAACTTTTGAAATTTTGCAACAAAAGTAATGATTTTTACTTTTGTATTTTTTATTTTATTTTCACTTAAAACTAGTAAAATTTATTATTATAATATTTTTCCATTATTATTTATTATTATAATTTTTTTCCTATAAGAAAAGCATTATTTTATTACATTTAATGCTGTCTGAGAAAATAAGTTTACGTAGGCTGCTAAATATATTTCGGGCCTAGGCAACACTAAGTGTTGCCGGGTGCAATCTGACATTTCCACTGGAAAGTGGCATAACATCACTCAGAACGTATCGTCATTTAATCGTGAATTGTTTTATTACAGAGACTTGGAAAATTCATCTCGGCAAAAAAATGGAATTAACTCGTGAACACTTTCGTGCGATAATTTTTTGTAACTTTCGACGTGGATTATCACGACAAGACTGCATTGATGAACTTAAATCTTTGTATGGTGATGAAGCACCATCCAATAGCACTGTGAAAAACTGATTTAATGAATTCAATCATGGCCGACGCTCGCTCAAAGACGATTTCCGTGAAGGTCGTCCAAAAACGGCCGTTGTGCCAGAGAACATTAATGCCGTGCGTGAACTGATAATGCAAAATCGCCATGTGACATACCGTGAGATAGAGGCATCCCTGGGCATTTCTCCCACCAGCATACATTAGATATTGCATGAACACCTTGCCGTAAAAAAGGTTTGTTCTCATTGGATCCCTCAAAATTTGACAATCGCTCAAAAAAAGGCTCGTGTCGATTGGTGCAAAGAAATGATAATAAATTCCGATCGCGGTGCTTCAAAAGACGTTTATAAGATTGTCACAGGTAACGAATCATGGATCTATTCGTATGAGCCCGAAACAAAACAACAATCGACCGTGTGGGTCTTCGAAGACGAGCCAAATCCAACAAAAATTGTTCGTTGAAGAAGCACTTCGAAGCAAATGGTCACCTGTTTCTTCGGCAAAACTGGTTATGTGGCGACTGTTCCGCTTGAGCAACGTAGGCCGGTCAATTCTGAGTGGTACACCACAATTTGTTTGCCTGAAGTGTTCGGGGGAAATTCGAAAAACAAACAATATAAACTATCTAGCAGGCTACGTAGAACTTGGGCACTTTTTTTTAATTTTTGGAGTTCAATATTTGAAGGAAAATGTGAAATGTGAATAAATAGTGACGTAGTAAAAACCAAATCTCTTTAGTTAAAGTTTGAACTTTTTATCATTATATTACCTAATTTATCATTTAGGCGTTCTTATTCTACGTTTTCGAAGTCGGCACTCCAATTTAAATATTATTGAAATATGTCCGAATCGAATTATAAATATTTTTTACAATTATGAGCGCGAATATGTTGCGACGAAAGCTTTATTTTCGCTTTATATTTTTGATCTAAATATGATATGTCTGGATTGTTAATATTTGGACTTTTTATCCCAGTTCTGTGGCCCTCAACCTTATCCGGGTACTCATTGCCCCTGAACTTCTATTTGTGACTTATTTAGCGACAACAATAACAATACAAAATTCAAAAATAAATAAATATAAATCCTTTTTAGGGTTCCATACCTCGAAGGGAAAAAACGGAACATTTATATGATCACTTTGTTGTCCGTTCGTCCGTCTGTCTGTCAAGACGCTTTCTCTCAGCAACTCGTAGAAGTATCAAGCTGAAATTTATACCAAATACTCAAGTCTGCTGTGCCTTGAGGTTGTGAAATTATTCAAACTTGTAAGCTAACTATTAAATGATTCAGCCGTTTATGCCGCAAATTTTGACACTCTTCCCGTAAACTCAGAAGAAGAAAAAATTGCGAAAAAATTTTTAGTTAAAATATTTTTAATAATATTTAGCTTACTACCCCTTTTCTCATGAACGCGTAAAGGTATTAAATTAAAATTCAAGTCAAATACTCTGCTCTATAATACCTTTAAGCTCTAAAAATATCAAACTTCTCTGTCAACGCAATCGATAGAAACAGCAAATCAAGCCGCATATTTTGAAACTCGCAACTACTCGCAAGGGAATCAAAACCTAAATTAAAATTGTGATTATAAACATAATTTTAGTTACCGCAATGACCGCGACTTATCTCTATGTATGGGGAGGGGACGACATTTTTCAAACAGCTTGTCATACTCTATCATAATATTGTCAAACATATTATCAGACAGCATGTTTATATTGTTCCTACAATATTTTATTTTGCAAGGCTGCTGCAAGGCTATGGTCGGTATTTCAGTTTAACTATAAAATCAATGATAAGTGTTAATATAAAATAAAGGATTACTGAAACGATAAAGAGACCTTTGTCATTAAAAATACCATAAATATGACTCGATTGTCGCCAAGGGTGGAACTTTTACTTATTTACCTACTGGTTTGTACGGAACCCTCGGTGCGCGAGTCCGACTCGAATTTTTTTTTTAACGTTATAGTCATTGTTATAGTTCCTGTCTAATAAAAAATGTGCCGCCAGTATAAGTGCAGTATCATTTTTCAACGAGTTTGAAATGTCCTTTAAATTATGAGTCTGAATTTATCAGGTTAAA
The DNA here is from genome assembly GCA_963555765.1 of Orthonevra nobilis. Classification (NCBI taxonomy): domain Eukaryota; kingdom Metazoa; phylum Arthropoda; class Insecta; order Diptera; family Syrphidae; genus Orthonevra; species Orthonevra nobilis. Next base: position 119,898,477 of record OY743225.1, on the reverse strand, counting down.
GCACGTTGGATGTTTTTGATCATTGAAGATGCTCCCGATGAAGACATCCTTAGATCTTAGAAGCCATTAAGTTCCCAGGCATTTTGACAAATTCACTCGTTTCGCAATACCGCCGTCAGAAGTAATGTAAAAACTGGAATGGGACTTAGATGTCAAGTAAAATATGGAAGGTAAAAAGCCCTTCGCAAAAAGTCACGTATTCCGCCAATGTGCGAAGCCTGCTTGTTGTCTGCATACAATTGGTCTAATTAAAATCTCATTAGACTGGCGATTTTAAAAACACCGCCTGTTTCTTGGGTGGCGTCCAACCTCAATCAACAACAAATTTATCGTATTTTGTCCTTGTGGACCTTCGCTGACCTCCTTAAGCTAAAGGTTTGTATAGGAATGGTCTGTGAGACTCTTAATCACTCAAATTTATCAAAGCGTAAGCAATTAGGGTAATGAAGCTTTCAACGTTGCAGGTCACGCACTTAAGGAATTTGCATAAAAGCTCTCCGACCGGAGCACTCCAACGGTAAACAAAATGCCTACAACTCAAAGGAAACAACTGAACGGAAACACTGAATCTAAATTCAGTGCCGAACATTCAGTTGAATCATCCTCATCATCACGATGAAGCATTCCCGACGGAACTACGGCATCATATCGAAAGTTCGGAGGCTTTCACAGTTCAAGCTCTTACCAATGGGATATCTCCTGAAGTAAGGCTAAAATGAATGGCAATATTCCTTATCGTGTATTTCAACGGGCCGCTTTTTGTAAAGGTCAAAGTATCACTTGGACGCGGAGATCCTTGACTCCCTGCGGGATATGGAACAGGGCGGATGCGTGTTGAGCAGCACTGTTGGTACGTTGTTGTCCTCCTGTGTATAGAAATGAGAGATAATGTTTTGATGTTGTGTCGTATACATCCCGACAGGAAGCTTCAAACGCTCCAGAATGGGCACACGAAGCAACTTCACTTACAATGGCAGTTTTCATGAGGCCATCGGACCAGGTAATTACACTTATCGTAAATTTTCTGCGCGCAAAGAGGATCCATAACGCTCCAAATGGGGTGAAAGTTTGTGTAAATCGTTTTGCTAGCAAGAGCGACGCGCGGATGTCCTTTGTCCGTCGTCGCAATGGATATAGTTGAGTGTTGGATGGTTGAAGGAAATGATATTCCTATGGAAATTTTCGTTGTTTGTGTGAGTTGGAAGCAAAATTTGAAGAAGGGAAAAGTACTTAAAGAAAAGTTGAAAAGTGTTTCTCTCTGTCTATTGGAGTGACCGACGTTTCAATGGTTTTCACGGAAAATGGATTAAGCGAAAGAGTTGGAATTTTTTACAAGAGTCCGAGGACTTTTTGTTTTGAGTTCGATTGTGAAACAATTGAAAAAAAAAGTTTTAATGAAAGATTCAATAGAAATGACTTTGGAAGAGAGTGCCCATAGGTAGGGAGGAGTTGCGTTGGGGTAAAGAACAAACTTAAATTATTTTGAGATGTTAAGAGACTGATTAAGAAGGATTTCAGTTCAAATTTTGCAAAGATTTGAGAATGAGCGGCTTTATAAATTCGAGTATTGTGTTTTTTGAAAATAAGTCCTCACGTAAACGCCGTAGGGCGTACTGTAATCCAAGCCAATTGCCAAACGTTTTTCTAAATAGAAGTCTTGGCAGACTTTCGCTTGTTGCTCGAATTAAACAACATGCCTTCTCATAGCTCTTGCGACATTTCGTCTTTGTTACAATCACCTTTTCCTCCAGGCTGCAATCTCGACTGTCCATCATCTGTTGCATCTCTTTGAAGCATTTGCTCTAGGCACTGCTCGCTTAGTTGCATAGTGAGCTCCAGTTTTCGTTCTTATTGTTCCATTTTGGTTTATTGAGAGGTCACGCCAATCGATTTGCCAGTGAAAAGTGATATAAGTCTTTTAAGCTTGCAGCAATTTATTCCTGTAAACATATTATCCGGAATTGTTAGACAATTGGAAAACTTTGTGGATGCAGTTTTACTGGTTCATCACTTAAGCCGCAAAAAAATTCCTGGACCCATTGACAGAGTAGTTTCTCTTCTTCAGAACTTCTTAACTCATTTGCTGAAAGACACAACGTTCGGTTTTCTCCAAGACTCCATTAGCTTATATCTCCTATACATGCTTGACACTGCAGGCTTTTTGAAAATATGTTGAAATCACGACTCACAACAGCCCTGCAGAGGGCACGCGGTTTATCCAAAAGACAGCTACGAAATGTCGCTTGCAGAAATTTAATGACTTCCTGCTGAACAAGGCTGCTCTTTTTGTTTTTTTGAGAATTGAAATTTGTCTAATTCGGTTGAATTCTGAAACTCTTCCTCAGAAAACTTCTAATTAAAACTTGTGCTTGGTTAGCACTGAAACATCACTAATATATAATCTTTATTACTAGTGATATTATTATATACGAAACAATTTTAAAAAGCTGTTTTGAAATGAGCAAAAGGGAAATTTGGGTTTTTTTTTGTTTGCAAAATTCAAATTGTTTCGATATTAGCTTAATGAAAGACCGCTTATCTCAACTCCTTGTTCTATGTATTTTCGGAATTATTTCTACAACTTTGTACGATGCAGTTTCATCAAATTTATTAGATTGCTTTTCTTTGAAATATATTAACCATTGCTCGGAATATTAAAGCGTTCAAAAGTTCATAGTTTCAGTCGAGTGATTTCCACCACCTGTTCCTTCCGAACTGGGGAAATGTTTAGCATTAGATTTTTTTTATAGATGGCTTAAAGAGGATCACATTCAGTCGGTTTTTTATAGTTGTTTGCAGGCCGATTTCGAGAGATGGTTTATCTCTTTGTCATTTTCTGGAAAGACCCCTAGACTTTGCTTCATAATAAGAAACCACAATAGTGGCAAGTAAACTAAATCTTCGGGAAAAATTATCTACCTTGCAACCTTTTTTGCTTATATAGTTTAACGATAAAGAAGCATCAAGCCTTAGCAGGTTTTGAACAAAAATATTGGTGGCTTTATTATTTTCTTAGGCTGTTTAAATGGGTCGAAGTTGAAGACGTCAATCAGAATCATGATAAATGAAAAAGAGCATTCACGTTTCTGAAACAATTTTCCAAGCACTGCCGTGGGAATGTGGATCCAAAAATAGAGAAATACATCTCTTCCACAATGGGAAAAGAAATCGGCGCCACTCTGAAGTAATCCGAAAGGTGTAATGTTGAAAAGGGTTTAAGTTGATTTTTTTTAGTGGAACGGTGAAACACTGTTCGTTAGGTTTTTTACTTTTTTTTGTGAAATTACTTACCTACTAACTTCGGGACTTTAGTATCCAGGCTGGAACAAGTCCTTATCCAATAAGTTTCTCTTACCAGTTGGATTATTAGTTATAGATCGTTTCACATGAGTATGCAGTAAGTTCGTGCATGTTTTCTCTTTTCCAGTCATTCCACACAAAACAGAAGAAAAGGTGTACAGAAGATAAGAAGCTGCTGTTGCCAAATGTGAAAAATATGATAAATGAGTGTAGAGGGAATGTGTGGAGTATGCATTCATTCATTATTCTTTTAGTGAAGTGGGTAATGAAAATTTGAGCGAAGAGTGGTCAAAGATCTAGAAGTTCTAAGTTATTGTGTTAGGTGGAGGAATGAATGTTTTGCCAATATGAATTTCGCATGAAAATATGGGTATTGAAAATTTGAAAAAATTGAATATTTATTAGATGTTTTTTTATTTAATGCTACAAATTACAGTAAAATTTTAATTTTTTCGAAAAAACATTTTTCCTTAAGAGGTGCTTTAGGGTCTTAAAAATAATATACTAAATGATGGAATTCGGCAAAAGTGTCCGAGTGACCAAATTTTTCAATCTGCGGTAACGCCTCTCCGGTATGCTCATATATTTTTCATATGGTTTCTCAGTACTTAAAACTTTAAACACGTTTTTCTCGAAACCACTTTTTTTGAGCTCGCCGAAGACATAAATCGAGCAAATCTTTACTGACTTGAAATTTTGACAGTAGCTTTGAAATATCTTTCTCCAAGGAGCTACGTAGGATTTTTTATTTTATATGGCTTAATTTTTTTTTATCGACGATTTTATGGCGTTAATTTTTGTTAAAAATTTAACTTTATTTTCAAACATGCACCATTTTGTAAAAAAATCAATATATCGAAAAAATCCTACGTAGCTCGCTAGCTGTTGTTTGTATAAACCAAAAAATTTTAGTGTTTGCTTCAAGGTCAAAAATTACGGAGTCTACTTCTTCGGCCATCGACACGCTTTCAAAATTAGGCGCCTTGCGGCAAATGCTGCGCAGCCGCCATTTTTAAATATTTTTTATTGCAAAAATTACATTTTGTACTTTTTTAGTATTGCTATAAAACCTACTTTACAGATTTTCGATTAATACTTTTATTCAGCCAAAATTAATTCCCGAAAATATGCCTATTTTTTGTGTGCTACTGTGATACCCCCCCTTAATGAGTATTCGCCGGGTCTTATGACAATTCTTTCGGTGAAGGTATTCAAACTCTGTTCATATGCCAAATAATTGTCTTCTGTCCTTATGGCTTTATCGCAGATACTTTTCCACTCCTCGACCGTAATTTTTGCGAATTCTTCATCTGCTTATTTCTTGACGCTATCCAGATTAAACGTAGTATTTCTACCCGCCAATCTTCACTTATTATATTTTCAATAGGGCTTAAGTCCGGATGGTATGGTGGTAGCCTGAGTACTTCATGGCCTGCTGATCTTATCAAGTTGTCTATTTCACGCTGCGGATCCGTCTTGTTTCATTTAACTATATCGTATAGTTCAAATCCAAGCATTGAAGAGCTGAGTGCAATATTATTTTCTACCACCCAATTAGTTAGCTCAATTTTTATTGCTGATGAGCTTGGCGTACGATTTTTTAATTTGTTTTGATATGAAGAATTGTCAGCTGCTGTAGAACTTGTTGTTTGGAGAAATTTTCAAAGTTCATCTCATCATGGTAGTCACCAAACAGATCCAGATTTGAATATGAGAAAAGCCTCATCGACAAATCCATTTGATCTACCAGTATGTGCAATAATAAGTCGTGATCCTTTTCCAATAAGGCTTCTTAATCCTTCCGTACTTCCATCAGTCCAAGATATTCCTCTTATGTGGGAGCTATGTATATATGAGATATGACTCATCACCACTTTCACGGACAAATTCTGATTTGTTTTTCCTTTGAATTTGTAAGTCCATCCTTTCACAGAGGATTCTCCTTTTTTCTTCCGTCTTGCGAAAGCTGAAACCTTTGATTTTCAGAGCTCTCCAAAGTTATGTCTTGTTTCTCTTAATATAAAGATCATCATAGATTTTATGTTTAAGATTCCTCAATGTTACGACTTTTTTGTCAAATTGGTGAAAGGTGTAGATCATCCATCTTATGGCCTCTAAATCGATATTGTCCAGATCATTGTTCCAGTTTGATTCTCTTCTTTCATTATTTTGTAGAAATTGCGAAAGTCCAATAAAATCTGATTGCAAGGTTTTTAAAAACAAAATCATAAATTATGTATAATTGGGTAAAACATAAAAAATGTTTTATTACTATTTATTGAAGGAGGTAATTAAATTTTATCAAAAAGATAGCGCGCAGAAAAAGTAAAAATCGGTATGAAAAAATCTCAATGAAAATTGAGAAAGTTCAGCCGAAATTTAATTATAATTTTCCAGGCAAAGATTTCCATGTTCTCACTGCGCAGTTTTCCAATTGCATAGTGATTTGACCTGCAACTGGTTGGGCTCCTTTTCTACCACACTGATGAAGAGTTAAACACTCTTCCAGCCAGAGTATTGATATGCATACGCATGTCCTTGTAATTGATAGGGTTCCTGATTTTATTCGAAAAGTTAATTTCGAATCATTTCTCACAAGGACCACTTATTAACATGTCAAAAGTAATTGTTTGTCAATCTGATTACCACTCAGTCATATTTCAACTTCAACCTTTACCACGATCCTGTCGAAGTCACTCTTAGGAATGCAATCAAAACAGCAATCACATGACTTTTATTTGCATTCGAATGGACATATTCTCAATCACCCCGTCTGATCTGATGACCTTTTGACAGTTCTAGTTATGGCTCAATGCTTCTGTCTGATGCCAGTGCAAGGTGTGAAATCTGAGAGCGCCAAAGGCCTGTCCTTCTCGTGGCAAAGCTTTCGTGCCATCTACAGCCTTTTGTTCCTGTTCATTACTGTGGTCGATACGGCTCTAACACTCAAAACAGTGCTGCATGGTGAAGTCGATATCCGGAATCTGGGTAAGTGTATATATCAGAGTATGTTTCTGTGGTTACTCCGTATTGAATTTCCTCGTTCGCAGAACCAATTATTTTCCACATCTCAATTCTGATTGCGGCCATTAGTTTCCTGCGTCTGGCCAAGCATTGGCCCCTTCTGATGCAACATTGGGAGAAAGTAGAACGAGATCTTCCACCACACAAGAGCCAAAAGGAGAGATCCCAACTGGGCATTCGGATAAAGATGATAACTTTTGTGGCGATGATGCTTTCATTAAGTTCCGTCCTTTTTCTTCTCAAGTATCCTTCCTAATTAACTGCGTTGCTTTTGTTTTTTTTTTGTTGTGTAGTGGAACACCTGCTGAGCACGATTTCGGCTATACACTTTGCAAACTTTTGTCCAGCCCGAGATGACCCAATTGAGTCGTATTTCGTGTCGGTGGTGGGACAGGTGTTTGCTGTCGCGGACTACTCGCCTTGGTTGGCCTGGACAGGAAAGATAGAGAATGTCCTGTTGACATTTGGCTGGAGTTACATGGACATTTTTGTGATGATTATGGGTGTGGGATTGTCTTCGATGTTTGAACAAGTACAAAGGACTTTGGTTGAAGTTGAGGGGAAGGTATGTAGTAGGAGACGTGTCCTTTGGACGAGATCATGGTGCCTTATGATTTTTACAGCAAGCTTCGGTGAATTTTTGGTCTGAGCGACGGATGCAGTATAGACAAATCTGTGCTTTGATTGAAGAGGTGGACAATGCGATATCCGTGATTACTATGCTGTCCTTTGCGAATAATTTGTATTTTGTTTGTATACAATTGCTGAAGAGCATCAAGTGAGGAGAGTTCTTTGGTGATGGCTTCAACATGTAGGACTAAGTTTGCTTCTTTTTGTTTTTCTTTTTCATTTGCAGTAAGATGCCATCGGTGGCCCACGCAGTTTACTTTTATTTCTCGCTAATGTTCCTTTTGGGGCGTACGTTGGCGGTATCATTGTACTTGGCGGAGGTAAATGATCGTTCAAAGGACCCGCTGGCTGTATTGAAATGTGTCCCGAAGGAGTCATGGTGTGCGGAAGTTGAGAGATTCTCTGATGAGATATCAAAAGATGTGGTGGCGCTGACGGGGATGAACTTTTTTAATGTTACCCGAAAGTTGGTGCTCACGGTGAGTGCTTGATTTGGTGGATTACTGACAGTTTGTGAAGTTGAATATTTTGCAGGTGGCCGGGACTATAGTCACATATGAATTGGTGTTGATCCAGTTCCACGAGGATCAGAAGGCATGGAATTGTGGAGAATGAAAGCTGCTGTTCGATAACTAATGTCCCATTTCAAAGCTTAAAGTACTTTATTTTGGAAAAAAAAATATATAAACATGATTTTGTTTTGTCCTTTGCAACGTCGAACACGACTGTTGTGTTTGAGTATTTTCTTCTATTTACTTGTTCGTGGATATATGCAGCGATATACAGGATGTCCCGTAGTTAGTCGAGGAAAATTTAAGGGGTAATTATTTCTAAAAAAAAATAATGTTGATATCTTCTTTTGGTTGTTAAGATATTAATTGTCAAAGGATATCCCATTTTTCTTGAACCTGCTAATTAAGAATTGTGACGGAAATTTACTTCAAGAAATGTGTAAAAACATAACATTTTATTCATTTTTTCTTATGAGCGGAATAATATTAAAAAAAAGAAAGAGAAGTTTGCCAAAAAAACTTTGGAAAAACTTGCAGCACGACAAATCTTGAAAAAAACGTTTTTTTTTGCCTGGGCCGCAATAGGCTTAGAATTAAACATTAATTTGTTGGTAATATATTTTTTATTTTAAGTGCAGTTATAAGAGGTGTTCAAAGTATCCCTCTTGTTTATGTATGAATGAATATTTTTTCTGGGTTCAATTGCGAGTTTTAATTTATGGTTACTGCCCCACTTTTGTTGCTCAACAAGAGTTATTATTGCATTGGAATTAACAATGTCATTCATTCTTTCCCATACAAAAAAAAATAAGTAATACTGGTCCATTTCTTCCTATCCAACGGTTACCGAACTCTTCATCTAGCTAATTCTTAACTTCATGTCCGTAGTGGGCAGGAGTTCCATCTTGTTGGTAAACTAATGTAGCTAGTTGAATTAGTAGAATTTGTTTCCAATAGATCCTGTAAATCATTTTGGAAAAACTCCTGACAGTTCGTAATATTCAGCCTTGGTGGTAATTTAAAAGTTCTAATCAACCTGTGTCCGACTACTCTTGCCCACGCTAAGACTGTGTTGAAAGGATTTGTCCTCTTGAAGGTGTATTGTGTGTCTACTAATGTGTGAACTGGAAAAAAAATTTTTTTGGAAAACGCTCTTTGTGTAAAGTGCTAAACGAAACTTGGGTACAAAAATCTTAAATTCTCTTTTTTAACTGTTTCGGGTTTTCCCAATAGTCGTCAAATGTATGAGATTTTTTAGAAAACTTGTCGCTATTTTTTTTGTTTTCCGTTCATTAGAAAAAAATTATAAACGTTTTTTTATTAAGCAATTTTTGAAGAAAATTGACTTGAAAATCAAAAATACGCACGTGCAAGAAAAATCGCACACCTTTGAAAAGTTAATATCTGAGCGACCAAAGAAGAACAAAATAAAGTACTTAACAAAACTTCTATCATTAATTTTAACAGAGAAATTTTCGTAAACATTGGTCAAGGTACATTAAAATAAATGTTTTCTTAAATCATCGATTAGTTATGTCAACTTGCAACGTCCGAAAAAAGACTAGAGCTAATAGGTAAGTTCAAGATAAGAAAAATATCTCCACTTATCTGGGCGGGAGGGAAAATTTTCTGAAAAATTGACGACTTAAACTGGCAAAATCAACGATATCTTCAAACTGAATATTTACAATATTTTGCAGTACTTAGTTAAAGTTTTTTTCCTAAAATTCAATTGTTTTTAGTGAAATCCCATAGTTTTTGATCCAAAAGTGCGTAAATTTGCTTTTAAGAAATTAAAAAATCACAAATATTCTTCTTTCCATAAAAATACTTTATTTTTTTTTTCTAAGTTTGTGCTTTTAGGTCAATTATTAAATATTCGGATAATCCCTTTTTTAATTTTCCTTGCTATAAACTAGATTTACTAGATTTTTCTCTGTTTTTATTGGAATACTTGTTCAATGTAATGAAATTGAAAACAGCCTACTTGACTAAGACATTTAAAATAGGTTTGTAGTATTTGAATCTAAAAAACTAAAATTTGTTTTAACTAAATTTAAATTTGCAAGGAAAACGTATTTCAATTTTGCACGTCAAATCATCAACACAAAACAATGGCAATCTCAAGTAACTCTCGGGAAGAATCGATAGATATGCATTACTGCTCTGGCTAAGTGAATGTTTCCAGTCGTGAAGTACAAAGATTGTACGATCAAAATTATACCAAAACGAGATGTGCCCACCAATTACTTTTCTCTACACCTCACAACCGTCTTCGCGAACATGAGAAGGTGCTGGATCAACAGACTTACAACAGACAACAGAAACCCTCACTTGGTATCAGCAACTAATTGACTGTAGTTCCGCCGGATTGGAATTATCCTAGCCTCCTGTGGGTCAGAGCTGTATTTATACTGTTTAAGAGTTAGCTCGATATACGGAGTTTTGGAAAACATCGTAGTGAAGATGTCGATAGATTCCACAAAGAAAAGGTTATTGGTGAGGTTTTCCGGTGCTAAAACAGGACAGATCAGAAGCGACTTTAGAAGAAATTTTGCAAGTTTTTCATAGCATTGGAACAAAGATAAACTTCGGACTTCGTACAAGACATTTACGTTATTTAAGCTTACCTTAAGAGTCCCATTTTAATTTTTGACAACACAATATATATGGAATTGATTAGTAGGGAAGAAAGCAGAGGTACCGATCCACATTTTTCTTGAACTTATCGAGATCTAAATGAGTGAATAGTTTTGTAGGACCACACTTGGATCGATAAGCATTTATGCCATACCGGCAATTGGTCCAGCTATTTCGATGGTACACTGTTAACAGAAAAAGTGCTGATACACTGTTAACAGACAAAGTGCTGATACATGACGTTTGATGGACTTAAATGACGTTGCAATGTTCATGGTCTTTTGTAGCACCTGCGCAGGATTCGGAATTGTATTCAAGATGAATACGAATAGACGCTTTATAGATGGCAGCCCTATCAGAAGGTGAAAAAAAATGTTGAAGACACTTAACCATTTGACCCAAATGCCATAAATCGAGTCAAGAATCGGCTCTATTCACTCGTTTGAATTCAATTTAAGGTTTTTCAATAGAACTACTCATTAACGTTTCAGGCTCAACCTCGGATTATAGTTCTAGGAGATGAAGTCTAGTTAAAATTCAACGATTTCAAGGTTTTTATGATCAATTCAATCGAAGCGTTTTGCTTTCATGATTTTGAAAAAAAAACTCATTTAAAGTCAAATCTTTCAGTGTAAAAATTATTCCATTCAAAAATGTTTAAACAAAAATAATTTCGATTCCGCCCATATTTTAATTCATCAATGAGCCAACGACCTCGATTTATCCGCGACTATAATACTGACAACTAAATTCACAATACTCCCGTACTTCACACGCACTGCGTGGGTGTCTGCACGCAATCTTATCTTATTGATGAAAATATTTCGTTTCATGAGTGAGTACAAATTGCTGTGACGAATCTCTGACGCACAACATCTCACAGGAGCGTACCCCACTTCTCTTGCTTAAGTTGATTTTAGGCAAGACATTCCACGCGCAAAGTTGGTACTTGAGCTGGTGTTGTCATCGTCCTCGATCAGCTCGTTTTGAAATTCTTTAAAAAATTTAGAGTTCCTTAATAGACACTCTTCCACTTGAAGTCTATTTCTTTTATGACCCCGTCAAGTCATCTGTCATACTTTGGCTATAAAATCGAATAATCTATAAGCGGAACAGGCGTAACCTACACCACCCCTGACGAGAAATCAAAGTCTTTAACTTCCCTTTTCCCTCGAGTCCCATGAAGAGGCTCACTTTACTTCGTGAAAAAATAATTTTGCATCTGATTTGGGAAATCATGTCACATCAGTCTGACAGTCGTGAGCAGTGAGTGGAAAAATGGGGACGCACGAAACTCGCTGACAGTGTGGTGACATTTTTCTGACTGAATAAATTACTGAGCCTTAACGGGGACGAAGCCAAAGGCTCTCCATATCCCACGCAAAATATGTTTTTGTGTGGAGAACTCTTCATGGGATTGGTGGTGATTTTCATTAGGGATTCCAATGAACATGAACACGCTCGCCTGAGTGAAATTCAATGAAATATTGGGACACGTGATTTTTTTTTGTGTTGTCTTCCTTCAAGGATGATGACAATTGTTCTTTGTGGTATATGAGTATTTGATACGATAGGTCGTCGTCGTCGTCGTAGTGAGGACCTCTTTCACAGTTGATTTACTTGAAGTGTCAAGTTTTGTGCAGATTCATTGTGTGGTCATTGCGAGCTCATTGATTTAAGTGTTTCAAATGAATGAGAAATGAAGATTGTATAAAGAAGAAGGTTATTCGCTTTGCTGCGTCAAATAATTAGTTGCTTCAAGAAATAGACCAGTATCGAATTGGCGACGTTCAGTATTGTGATTTTTGTTGGGAATCCATTAAAAGACATTAAAGGGATATCGGTTATTTTTGGGTGTTCATTCGGACGCGACTTGTTGAATTTATAAGCCTGAAAGTTGAAAATAGCAGCACCGTTTAGTATATCTGCCGACAGACGGTTTCTTCTTACGGAAGCAGCAATTTATCTGGGTTTATCTGGCCGATAAGATTTTGTTGGGGTATCGACTTCGGTTACAACTGACTTCCTGTCGCACTTTGGGGAAGAATGGCAGTTAAGAACCTGACATTTCGCGCCTAAGATTCTGAGACCATTCACGATATATTATTAGTTTTATAATCAACCAACTACCATGCTCGCTAAAAGGCCCACTTTTCTGAAGATTTTTTTTTAATTGAAGAACATTATTGAAGATCTTAAGATCATTCACTTAAGATTTTTCAAGGGTATTCATTTTTAGTTTAATAAAATTAAAAAAATAGAAAAAAATTTAAAAATCATCACTTTCCTCTTGACTGTCATCATTTTTATCCTCAGACTCAAAAAAAGCGTTTGCTTCCTGGACACCCACGTCTGTAAATACAGGCCATATGTTTTGGCTCTTTGTGAAACCCGGGTGAGTGTAGTTTTATTATTCTTTTATTATTTATTTTCCAGAAAATACCATAATAATCAATATCTTATGTTGCGATAGCAAAACATTTGCAGGGGTTGTGACACGCCTTAGGGTAGGAATTTCGAGTTCGCGCTAACATTACTACAGATTCACGCATTTCTACAGTACAACTGCATCGAATAATATTTTTAAATCATTACTATTTTAAACTTTTTAATTTCCCATCTGGAAGTTTTAAATGATTGTAAAGAAATATAGTGTTGCACACTTTTGGGAAGCGCGGAACCCTTCATTTGGGAGTCAACTCTCAAATGGCTCTTGTTTTACCATTATAAATATACATTTAAAAAAGGGAACAGAATCAGTAAGGAATAACGGAGACGTAAGTCGATGTTTTATATAATACCCTTCAAACAAAAATAGATGAAGTCTGCGAAGGCGTTAACAATTAATGCAACTAAAGCAAAACGTTTACAAAAGCCGTGAGTAACAGCGGAACTGATAAAAAAATGTAAAATAACGAGACGAATTATATAGAAGATATTAAAACAACCGACTCAATAAAACATTCGAGTCAGAATACAAGAATTATCGGAACCACTTTAATACAGAAATTTCGCTAGAAAAATCGTTGTTCTACATAGATTTATTTAAACGATAAAAAAACGATAAGAAAACTGAAGTTTAATAAACGAAGTCATGGGAAGGAAGAAAACATCAATTGACGAAATAATGACAACAAATTTTCGTCTCAAGAGCCCGGAAGTCTTAGCTCAGAAATGTGCGGATGTATTCTCAACTCAAACAGAAAAATTCTTCAAAACTGCAACTTAAAAACAGCTTGCCATGAACATGCCACTAGACCAGACACTATATTTGTAGAGAAAACTGATATTTCAGAAATGATGATGATTATAAAACATCTCAACACAATTAAAGGTGCAGGAATAGATGAGATCAGGCCAGCAGGACATAAATGAAAATGCTGACATATTTGCGCCACCTCTTTTCAAATTTGTTAACATGAGCATAGCGGAAAGGAGAATACCAAGCCAGCTCAAGAAAGCATTGGTAAGGTCTAATTACAAGTGTGGAACTAAGACATTGATAACGAACAATATACTAATATCAATACTACCCCTTCTCGAAAAGTGCTTGAAAGAAGTTGTCACAAGGCGTGTTTGCAAATACATCGAACAATATGTGATCTTACACAAAAATCAATACGGTTTCTAAGAAGGAAAAAGTACCAATAAGCTGCTGGGAGAATTCTCAAACACTATTAACAATGCCCTTAATGAAAGAGGACAAGTGTTAGAACTTAATCATAAACTTGGTGAGTACTTGTTGACCGGATGATGAACTACCTGCAAAACAGATTCTTTGATGTTCACATAGATAAATTGTACAACGATAAGAGAAAAATCGCGCACGGCATTCCACAGGCATCAAAGTAAGGGCCAATATTATTCATACTATATATTAACGAACGCCATCGCAAAGTTAAAAGCGGCACAGTATTTGCATTTGATGCCGCAATATTTGTTCATCATTATCGAATGAGTTCGATAAAGTAGTGGTGCCATAATCTGGGCTTGTTTCTAAATGCAGAAAAGACAAAGTGTATACATATACGAGCACCCCAGCTTTCCCAAACAAACACCGAAATTGCTTTTCAAAATCAAGATTGTCTACAAACTTCTTCTCAGCATATTGAATTCGTCAAAAACTATAAATACTAAGGAATCACCATTGACGACAACTTCAAATGGAAACATCATATCCAAAGAGTGTAAAGTGATCTTAAAAAGGTCTCATTTGCAATGGTATATTTGGGAAGATATTCGACAACGTATGTTTTTTATCAAGTTTATTATGCATTGGTAGAGTCAAAGTTGCGGTATGGAATACTGGCGTCGGGAAACGCGTCCAAAATAGAATACAAAAATTCCAAAAACTACAAAACTCAGTACTCAAAATAATTTCCCCGAAAACATCGAGAATTTAAGGCACTGACGGTTTGTGAAATTTTCCAAATGACTATATACTATACTAGAGTTTAACATACCTATAGCACACGAAGTGAACAGAAGGTAGAATACGACAAGAGAACACTTAACCATACGATTCCAACAATATTTAATAAACTACCACAAAATCTAAAAAACATTCAAAATCTCTTAAGAAAAAAAATTTAAAAAAAGTATTTGTTGTCAGAAACATGAATCAAATGAAGTTATATAAACATTTTTCACTTCTCTCAAAGTAACTGTAAGCAAATTTGGATTTTTGATTTACAAATAAGTCTTTCTTTTTTCGTTTTCGATTTTTTGAAAAATTACATTTTTAAATCTAAACCAAATACGTAGGTCATTAAACTCATTTATAAGCTACCAATTGGATAAATAACCTTCTGGCGATAAGCATTCTGATTGGCGGACATTTTTACATATCAAAGGAAAAAATAAAAATAAAACCTTAAATGAAAAAATATGTATACAAATATATATATAGCAATTCGTTCATTATGTATATAGACTAAGCTGGCAGAAGGAATTCATTTAAAACTAAATTATTTTACATGCATATTTCGATCAAAAATGAATGGTTAACATTCTTATGCTACACTGTTACTTGAAGGTGTAATAAATAAATAAATAATAGTAAAAATGGACACTAAGTATAGCCTGATATCCTTCAAAGCACTGCCTCACAAATGAACAAAAAAAATAATAAATTCAAACTTTCTGATTGGCCGAAGCAAGTAAGAAAAATAAGCCCTGCGTATCCTTTCTTGCAAATTGAACTGCTTCTGTTTTTAAGCGGCAAAGCTTCTCCCAAAGCTATTGCCATTTATAACGCACTTTTTTAACCCGGTCCTTACTACATCAGCTTTTCCGTCGCATTGGAAAGTCGCGAAAGTCAACCCTAAACCTAATGAAGGTCGTTAAGATGAATGCAGACCCATATCCTTTCTACCCTTCCCTCTAAGGTCTTCGAGAAACTTATGCAAAAACTTATTAGCTTATATCTAAGCGATAATAAATTGCTTTTTTCGTCCAAAACACAGCTGCACCACGGATCTCCTTAATGTAGTGGACGATATAAAAAAAGCAATTGATAAAGACTATGCTTTGTTCCTAGTTCTTCATCAGGTCCTCGTTCCTAGTTCTTCCTCAGGTACATTGCTCTTCTGTCTTTACGTTAACGAAATTGCTCTATTTATCTTTATGCAGATGACGCACAACTTCTTGGTAGCTGCCCTCAAATACAAATCGATCAATGTATAGTACAGGTTAACGACGATATACTAAATCCTTAAAAATCAAAGTGGATTGTTATTTCAAAAAGATAATCGCTAGATGGGTCCCACTTTCCTCCAATTCTTCTCTGTAGCGCTCCGATAGAATATGTTAATACTATGAACAATCTAAGTATCGTTTTTAATCGAAACTTGATGGATGGGATGACCACAAAAATAAGATTGTTGGAAAAGTATATGGCGTTCTCCGCACACTATGGGTCACTAGGGACTACACCCCGAAACATGCTTGGTTGGAAAAACGCTTGCGCTTCCCATTCTGATGTACGGCTGAGAGGTTTTTGCAGATTGCGATTCAATAGGCCGAGGGAAGCTCATTGTCGCACTTAATAACATCGCTTGTTGCATATACGGCCTGAGGAGATTCGATCACGTGCCTAGTTTTTCAAAAAATATATACGGTGTGTCTTTTCACAACTCATTCAAATACAGAACGCTTAAGTTGTTATTTAATATTCTCAAATTACGCCAGCCTTCGTATCTCCTTAGTAGGTTTCAATTCTTAGCTTCACCGAGACTAAATAATCTCCCTGTGCCTGGGTTTTCATGTCTGGTATCTGAACGACTGTAGCTTTATAAATAAGATATTGTATTTTCATATAAAAGCATACTTAAAAACAAATAAATAAATAAAAATGGTCGCAGCAAAAAAAGCTTCCATTTGGATACCGATCTGCACATGTTCATCGAACAACGCAATCAATGAAGAGCAGCCTTATTGGAAGCACTTCCGTCTTGGACAGCTAACCCAAATAAGTTCAAGTACTTGTTACCGCTATTTAAGGCAGAAACCTAAAAGTTCCACAATGCCTTTCGGACTTTTATGCGCACAATCCGATGATATTTCCATAACCAGACGGCACCGCGCTCCATCAGGTTGTGTATCAATTGGAGCAAGCTGCACAAATGCCGTTGTTTCTATGATTGTGCTGCTGTTTCCTTGTCAACAACACGTTGGGTCTGGGATGAGGAAACTAATGCCGCTGAAGTCTGCATTGGTTTATTCACTTGGAATCGAATTGAGTATCTTGTATAAAAGCTGCGTGAGAGCCACAAATCGACATCAAATCTAATTCACTCGTTCGATTGTATTGTAGTCTAGATTTCAGTGTGATCAAAGGATTAACCCCGAAAAAAAAATATGCTGATATCTATCGTGAGTATTGCCAGAGGATCATTTCAAGGAACTGTTCTGTATGGATTCACCTTTTCTAGCGATGGCTCGTATTGCTGCTTGCTTTGGCAGGCAAATCACTTGGAATGATGCGATTAGTTCGAGTTAATCGTGGGCTGTATGGCTTGGGCGGTCTTGGATACGGCGGTCTAGGTGGAATAGGCTATGGTGGTTTGGGCCTGGGACTTGGCGGATTGGGCGGGCTTGGCGGTCTGGGCGGACTGAGTCCAGTTACGAAAGAAGAATTGCAAGCTCTATTGGATCAGCTTAAGGCAGAAGACCCTGACCCAGAACCTGAGCCGGAACCTGAACCAGAACCTGAGCCGGAGCCTGAACCCGAGCCTGAGCCAGAGCCTGAGCCAGAGCCAGAGCCGGAGCCTGAACCGGCTCCACCACCGCCACCACCACCACCACCACCACCACCTGCTACTCCTCCACCCGGTGTTCCACTTACCGTGTCACTTCCAGCTTTCGTTCCAATTCAACTTTCAGCCATGTACACAGCTCCGGCGCCACCTGCTCCACCACCGCCACCACCACCACCACCACCAGCACCAGAACCAGAGCCAGAACCTGAACCAGAGCCCGAGCCAGAACCCGAACCAGAACCCGAGCCTGAACCGGAACCAGAACCCGAACCAGAGCCAGAACCAGCACCCGCACCGAAACCAAAACCAAAGAAACCTATATTCGGCATCTACCGACCATACGTTACCAAGAACATCATAACTACCCTGAGACAACCCGTTCCAATTCCGATTCGTGTTCCCGTGCCTGTTCCCAGACCATTCCCCATCGCAGTCGATCGACCAATCGGGATACCCATCCCCAAGCCGTTCCCATTCCCAGTCTACAAGTAAGTACCCTCTATCAATTCAATCACCGAACAGCTATTAAACTTAAATTCGTTCTCATTTGTCTCAGGTCACATCCACCAATTCCATTCTCTGGACCCCCAGCGTTTCTAAATTCGTTGCCTTCACACTCGCTGGGAATCTCTTCAAAACCATATCACGGCGACCCATCTAGTATTCTGAGGAGTTACATCGGCTGAAAACGATCCAAACGACTGCAGTTTCCTCATCAAAGAAGAACATCTTAGCTAGAATTACGAGTCAAAACTTACTGTACCAATAGATAAACTAGGACATACTCTGCCATAAGAATTAGCCAAATGCGGTCTCTAGACTTAAGAAAACCTTATTGTGAATTATTTTACTTTTATAATAAAACCAGTATACCAATATTGAAGTATGAAATTCATTCCTTTTTAAATGAGGCTCTAGAAACAAAAATGCGAAACCTTATTTCCTTTTAAACATTTTAGCATTCATTTTTCAAACAGACAGCAAGAAGGTTCATTGCCAAACTCTCTTCCATCTTTGAAAGTATTGTCTATAATGAACAGCACTGAACGGATTCGAAAATGTATATGAGAAAATTATATCTAACCGAATGTGCATAGAAAGCTATGCAAACACAACAAAAAGACAAAGAATTTAATGTTATAACAACTGACTTTACCAAAGATTTCGATGATATTTCCCATCCTTTTTCTGAAACTAAAGGTGCTTAGATTTCCCTTTACTTTCATCTCTTCATCGTACTGGTCCTACCTATGGAGTTCCTCAAGGAAGCCACTTAGGACCGGTCATCTTTTTTCTTCTTGTTATTAATTTCGTTGAATGTGTGCCGCTAGTCGATTCGATGTGCGATCTTGGTACCCATTGCGAAAGAGAGCCTAGTTTTCAAACAAAGCAAATTCTCCATAGTCCCTTTCGCTTTATGTCACTTTTGTTCGCCCACTCCTCGAATATCTCTGCCTGATGTGGTCTCTATATTACGATAAAGACTCACAATGAATAGCCGCTTCACGCGGCATAACGTCAAAATTTGATAACTTTGAAAACTGCCTTCTTACGAAAACCGTCACAAATTGATAAATTTACAAACCCATGGTTAACGAAGCGTTGTAGCTGATAAATCAATTGCTAGCTGGAATATTGATGCCCCTTCTCTTCTTCTAGTGGTTCTTTCTCATTTTATCATGTGGTTCTTTTGGTCCTTTTCTCTAAAATCTCCGTCGAAAACTTCCTAAACACGCCGATCAATTTTCTTCCCTCGTCCTTAAACCCTTTTAGGTTAAACTCTCTTCTTTGTTTCATTTTTAGTCTTAATAGTCTTGTGATTAAATTGATTATAAAAAATAGTATGGGATGTATTCCGTGGCTTTATACTTGAAGACGATATTGTGAGCCCCTTGCCCAAAAACGTTTGAAAGTTTTTTTTTTTCAAATTAAATTAATTTAAGCTTTTTAAATCTTTCAAGGATCTTCCACAATCTGAATTTATTTTTTCGGTGAGTCTTTCCTTCCTCAGGTCCGGACAGGGTCTATAATTCCTTTAAGTTTGCCTCAAATATAATAACATGATGTTATTTGGCTTCATCCTTAAAACGAAAGAACATAATATCGTGTCTTTTCCTTTAAATCTTTTTTAGAACCTTTGAGTTTTTATGTGATTGTCTCTTCAATTCTTGATGACCACAAAGGGTCTTTTTTTTATAGATAGATAAATTCTTTATTAGTATTATTGATGCTTTTATATCAATTATTTAATATGTAGTTTACAATTCAGTCTTTCGTTAGCAGGGTTTAGTTTCTTAGCAATAATTTTAATACTTTATATTCTCAGGTAATGTGTTGAAAAAGTTGAGTCCTTTATTAGTGTTAGTGTATTTTGCGCTGTGGTTGTATTTAAGCTGCATGGTCTGAAATCAGATGAATTTTGCAACATATAGGGTTGTAAATCTATATTCCGATGCAACTTAATGTTTTGTTTTGAAAACTACCAAGAGTGTATTCAGCTGCAGCCTTTGTTTGATATCCAACCACCGAAGAGCTTCAAGCATGGACTTTACAGGTGACTTTATATAAAAGGCTCAATGATTGTGTTGTAGAAGTTCACCGCTGTAATATCATCCATATTTTTAAGTATCCTTTTGAAAAACACAATTTTTTTGCACATGTAGTCCACTTATTGTTGCATTTTAAAATCTTTATCGATTATCATTCCTAGGTATTTGGCGCTCTTTAGTTTTTCAATTTCTTTTCTATTCATTTGTAAAACTGTATCACGTTCACGTTTTCGTGATGCGTATCATCAGCAAAAAGTGTTCTTTTCCACAATTTTAATAAGGCTGGCAAGTCATTTATATAAATTATGAACAAAAGTCCACCCAGTATCGAACCTTGCGGTACCCCTTGCTCCACGTTGACGAAACCGGAGATAGGTTGCGTCCTTTTTGTCAGAAGGTATTCAGTTCAATTAAGCTCCTTTTCCTGCGTACCATACTCATACATTTTTTCAATAATATTTTGTGATCAATTGTTTCAAAAGATCGCTTGAAATCCAAAAATTCCGCTTTTATCTGCAGTTCCATAAGCTGCTATTGTGATCTTGAGGACGAATGTTATGCATCTTATAAATATTAAAAAAAAGTTGCAGCCATTAGTAAAAGTTGAAGCATCTTCCGACCGTGACGAAGACGAAGTACAAAACACCCTCCCATTAAGAGGTTGTGAACGTACATATTCCTTTCGAGGTTGAAAAAAATACTGAGTATTTTGAGCGAATGTAAATAAATCGGTGAAAGTTTTCCGAAAAAATGTTCGCCGGAGTCAGCATTTAAGCAGACTAAAATTTCGCAACTTCAAACAAGAATTTTGATGCTTTCTCTTGCCTGTCTAAGAAGTTGTAAAAATTTTAGTAAATATCATAGACCTTCGTGCATGCAGAGCGTTTGGCTTATTAACCGAAAATCAACTACAGATTATCCTCTGTTTAACCTGAAACTTTTCATCAGCGATGATTGTCACATTTGGAGAGAAGAAATCGGGAAAAGTTTTGGAGATGTCACTTCATTCAGATTAATTTATTTTATTGTATTCTCTACGGTTTGGAGAGTTCATCGAGCCATACTTCTTCATAGATGCCGCAGATTATTGGTGAATGCTATGGAGCTACGACAATAGGTTTTTTTGTTATTCCCATTTGCACGTCATGATTGTAAAAAAGATTATGTTCCAACGGTATGGTTCCTCATTCTACAAATGCCACAATCAACTTTCTGAAGAGAACGGTTTTACAATTTTTACATTGGATGCTTCCGGGGACAATACAAGAAGCAATGTTTGCTGACACGCGTACTCAACTGATCGAAAAAGTGATGAAATATTTTATTGATTTTTGAAGGTACAACAAAATCAACTGCAGCCCGTATGTCTTTTTAAATGGCAATTGTTATGAAATTATCAATCGATGAAATATGAATAAATGTCCAACTACGTTATGATCCAATTTCATTTGGATCATTTGATATGTTCATTTTCGAATCCTTCTTGATTACACGTACAGAACGGGATTAAAAGTTGAACTAACACAAATCGGAGACTATTCTTTTTAGGATTCTATTGGCGAAAATTTCTGATCGGAACTCTTTGTGAACAGAAGTGTAGTCAGGTACCAAACAGATATATGAACATAGATCAAGCCATGTCAAAGAGACTGTTTTTTAACAGCCAACTCGATGCTGGTGTGAAAGTCATCATCAGTTAGCTTGTCAGACTGACGATCACGAAATGGGTAATCCGTGTGGTTCAACGTTCAGGGCTTGCCTTCTTTTTATAGAACTCCAGAGTCCAAATACAAAATATTCTATCGCAATGAGGTCCATTAAAATGGGGCAAACCTGATAGGAGTGGCTAATTTTCCAAAAGGGCTTATCCGAAGATTCATTGCATGGGTAACGACTTTTACAAGTGTGTACGCCTTTATGGTTTTATCCCTCCAGAGGCGTTGATGCTAAAGGTTTGATATAGATTTGTCTAGCGGTGCCACTGATCTGCCTCATCGCCCTCTCCAGTATAGACAGGCAACTCATCTTCGATCGAGGCATTGCATGAAAATTTGGCGGCTCTTGTTGATATATTTATATAAAAGCATATTATAAATTATTATTATTATATATTTATTTATTTTATATATATAGAATACACTTAGCTAAGAGCGTTAGTACAGGTCCGGTAAGGTTGTTTAATAAAATTAAGATACTATATATTATTGAATAAACCAGTTGAGCCATTTTGTCAAATTATCTGAGTATTTCCTATAAATGTCAAATTAAACAAATAAATAAAAATGTATCATTTGCCCTTGAAGCAAATTTACACATCAACCACTGTAGTTGAAGTCTGACTAAATGGGTACCCGAGCTGAAGTGATTACTCTATCGGCTTGTTCTTAGCATATCAGTCAATGGCGAAAAAAATACTGCGAATTAAGCGAATGCAAATAAGTAAATCGAAGTATCAATACCAATTCGAATGACACAGCTGAGTTTAGGAGAAATGTACAAACTTTTAATTCTGAATCGTTCTACTAGCTCTGTTTATGATAAAGGTATTCAGAAACCCTTTTCAACTAATCACTTATAAATTATTTTATTTATATCAAAGAAAAATCCCTTTCCAAGCATCAGAAAAATCTGGATTACAATTGTCCTTAGTGCTCAATTCAAACAGTTTTCTAACCTTCCAATTTTAATATGCGTTTGTCATTCGGCGAAAGCAATCATCATTCAAAGGAATTGCCACAAAGTTATAAAATAAAAAAAATAAAGGAATTCAAATTCAAATTCCTGCGATTTCCCTGCATCGTTAATCAAACCAAAAGTATCTCAACCCAATATCTGAAATTAAACACGCACAAAACTACACGAAATAACCACATTTTATTCACCATCAATAATTCCTTATGGCAATCATTTTACAGCAGGCTATAATCTTATTTCTCATCCAAAAACGAATTTTGTGCCATTCCACGGGAGAAATTAAATCAGCTTCCTGGATTAAATTAGGCAAGCATACCGCGCACCATAAAGTCAAGATACTTTTACAGCCTCCATGCTTATGTGGCACTCATATGCGTAGCCACACACGTCGTCGCGTCGCCCGCCACACAACTCCATGAGCACTAATTTGATCCATTTTTTGAGTGATTCCAGTCACGTCAATCTGCCCAAATAAAATTCACACGGCGTTTTTGCTGCCTTTCTGGCCGCCACCAAGTGGTGGCAGGAGCTCGTACGTGTTCCGGTGTTTCATGCATCCATCCATGGTGACGACATAACCAAACAATGATGCTGGCCCGGCACATCACGAGACTAGGTGAAAATATTAAATGTGAATATGGTTCAGGCTGGCAGAACTAGTCTTCCGTTGGAAGGTTTCGCGAGGTGGGTTTAAACGGAATAGATAAATGGGTGCGTGTAATGCTCCATCAATCAGCTTGTTCGAAAGTCAGTTAAAGGAAGAGGAATCAAAATGTATATCTAAACAAAAACTGTTAACAGGAAGTTAATCCAATTATTAACGGATCTTAAGAGAACCGGCGAAAGATTGACTTTATCGAAAGACAGTTGAGTCTGCTCCAGTCCTGCCGTTGCGATCATGTGTGATATCACTTGGCTATGTAAGTTTCGAATCTAAAGGTGCCGACACACTGAAGAAATAATAAAAAAACTTTCATCATAAGAATGGATGATTGTTTTTTTATGAAGATGTGTAGACGAGTATACTAAAGGGCTAGAGTTAAAAAAGAAACACATAAGACTGTCTATTTTTTTATATACACTGCCGTTTATTAGTTTGGGGCCACGAAAATTATACGTTTATAAGTCAATGAAGAAATTAAATAAAAAAATACTCACATACGAAAAGCATCTTGAGAGTCCTGATGCTTCGAATAAAATTTTCTCAGAAGTTGCAATTCAAGTAGAGTGGGTCTTTTCTTACCATACAGAAAGGTTTCGTATTCCCCTGCTAGCAAATTTTTTTCAAAAATCTTCAACCAATTCATTAACAATGGATACTTGTCAATATTCTGGAAAAAGTCGAAAATACTTTCTATAGCTTAGAGAAGTGTTTCAGGGGACGTTTAAGATTTCCGCCCAACTTCATTTCTGTCAAATATAGGTGAGCGTGTCCTTTGTGAAACATTGGATAATTTTTGGGAACGAGTTAAAATGTGATATCCCAGAAAACCAATTTGGTTTTAGAACAGACCACTCAGACGAACATGCATTGCTTCTTTTGGAAAACAATTCACAAAATTAGAGTAATAAAGTGTACTGTTGCTGTTGATATTGATAACAAAGCCGCTTTTTATTCAATTTGGCTCAAAAGTTTAGTATACAAACTCAATAATCAGCTTTTTTAATTCAAGAAACGATTAAATTTTTCTTGACTCTGGTAGAATATAATCTGACGATACAATAATGCTAGCAAATGGAGTTAAGCCTCACTCTACCGAAGATTAATTGAAAAATGCATTACCTTTAATTTTTTTATACAAAAGATCTTGGGGTTAACATATAAATGCACAAAAAAGTGGGCTAGTTTATTTTAGAAAACCCCAAGGAAAAGGTCATCGGCTTGTGGTCAAAGAAAGTAATAAAATAATAAATTGAATATAATATTTTCACTACTTCTACTTGCTTGCTACTTCTACTCTTAAGCAGCTATTATCCCCTAATGATGTGTCAATGAAGATGAAAATATTAATATATTAAAAACGCTTATTAGACCCACAATGACATCCGGCTTAAGTTTTTGGTTCAGTGTCAAAAGGCGTTGAATTATTTGAAAAACGCAGCTTAAGATATAGTAGTTGAAAATTTAGAAGACCAAAACTTAAACCAATTTGTAAATACATGGTAGAGGCTTTATAGAAAGGACTTATTGGTGCTTCCACGTACACTTAACCGCTCATCAAATCACTTTGGAATCTAAGTGTTGGTCAATCCATTTAATCTTAGGAAAGTCCGCGGTAATTGAATATGATTCAAATGGAAATGAATTACTATCGCTTTACGAAAAAGCTTCATTGCCCAACTTAAGAGGATAGGTTGTATAATTTTTAAATTTTTAAATTGGTTGTTCCTTTATATAGCAAACTAAACAAGTCCCACTAATACAATTTTATAACACTTCTCTTAGTATTAGAAGTAAAGCATTCAAAATTGATATTGTAAATAGACGTATGTCTCTGTTAGAATTGCGGGAAACAGTTTCAATGAATTGGACATGGAATGATTCCTTTTTCAGGAGGCACTAGTTCCTAGATACATGTCCGCAGAACTATATAGTTCAAATTGAACTAATTTTAAAAAATTGGAAGTAATAAATTATCTACGAAGGGAGATGACGATCTTATTTGGTTTGAAAGGTTTTGAGCAACTTTTTAAGAAAAGTATTGTAAGATTTATTCAATGTTTCTAAGATCAGTTTATGTTGTTATGAAAAAAGCATTTTGATCGATAAAAAAATTTATAAACAAACAAAACACAAATTCTTAAAGAAAAGAACATAAATCCATGTCATTCATATACTTATAAATATATTTCTTCACAGTCTCGAATTTATTAAAAGGTTGCTTCTTATGACAAGGAGTTTTGAAACTTTTTTTAGAAGACAGCCTGGATCGTCTTTCTGTCTGGATTTGACTGGCTTTTGAATATAACGGCTACATTATAAAGGATCGGACATGGATCGCATCTTTTTCCAAAAGAAACTACGTATACATATCCGCGGAATGAATAACGAAACAGTTCCCGTGGAACTAAAGACGTCCGAGGAACTGTTGCATTGGCATTTCCATTTCCAAGGAGCCATACGTTCTATAGTCCATACCATTTCTATTGCCAATGGAGTGACTGGGAACTTGTGGAAGTAATTAACTACGAACATGTATCCGGGCACGGATAGATAAACATGAGGCTTGACACAACAGACAACACATTGTTATTTGCAGAGGTGTGGTGGATTTTTCTCGGATGTCAAAAGTAAAGACACTTTTTTTTCTTTCATTCTTACCTCCGCGAAGATGGAATTGGAACTATATGGACATGTTAAAATATGATCTGCGGAATGATATTGAACGATTCTGACAGAGGACATAGTTTCAAGAACTATACAGGTCCAGACATACTCTAGTCTCTGTACATTTTTCGTCAGTAGTATTAAGTGGTCTATAGGAGTCCCATAGGGCTGAGGTATGCCGGGAGCAAGCATATTTGTTTCTTTATATACTAAATCTATTCAAACAAAAAATATTTCAAAACAGGACTGTAAGTATGGTGGAGACTGGCCAGAGATGCCTTTGGGAGTCGGCTCCAAAAACATTACTAGGTTTTCAAAAAAGGCGCAAAATGTCGTTCGAAGTAAATCATACCAGATCAACAATACGCATTCAAGGAGAAGAATTCAACTATGCATCGATCACAATAGGACTCATACTACTGAAAGGAACTTTTTAACTGGAGAGAAGAAGGTATAGACTTTCAACCATGAAGCAACTAAGAGGGGGTGTCCAGCAAGGTGAACGAACAGCACAAACCAAAATCGATCTACACATGAAAATACAGATGACTCTTGAATATATCAAAGTTCTTCCTTCTTGCACTGAAAAACCGAATGCATCCAAATTTTATAAAAATCACAAGCTATACGGAAAGCGGGAGGATATTTACAGTCCTCTTAATTTTCTTTCAACTTTGTATCAAGTCCTGGAGACGAACGAGGTGAGCTTTGGAGCTTTTAGACAAAAGAGGAGTTTAGGTTCTTGGGTCTGCTATGGAAAAGATGCGACCAGTCAAGCTTATCTGCTCCATTATGATCTGAAGATGATTCTCTTGCACCGGTATTGGAGGCTTATCAGTATGAATGGAGTTATGAATAAGGGGAGATACAGACAAACACAGACTTACTAACTTACTTTTTTCTTCAAAACGTTATTAAACTCTTTTCATTTTTCTTTGATTTGGGTACTTTATGAAAAGTTTTTTTTGCACAGCCATGAAAATCAAATCAAGAAAGTAACCTCGCCCCTTGCTCAGTCAATTAGAAATTTCTGCCTGAATGGTCTGGCGGTGGCTTACTTAAACATGAGGTATCGAAATACTTTAAAAAAGGTTCAAATTGAAGAAGCGGTCCTGCCAAATTGCCTCTAATAGAGATAAGGCGCTCCAAGCAATGCTGCCTAAAATAATGAATTCTGGCATTGTTCCATTCTGATAAGGCCAAATGTCTTCGAAGTCCAATTGAGAAAGTCGTTAAAAACAATTTTTTTAATAATTTATATTCCTCGCAAAAACAGGGACCAATCGCAGGTGAGAAAATTGTCTCCAAATTGCGATCTTACTATGTATGTTATTGCCAAGGGCTTTAATGAAGTTCCCGGCCTTTGGTGGCAGCCCACTAGTGCATGATGTGTTTTTCATTCAAGTGAAATGAGCTGCATCACTGAAAAAAAAAACAATTGCATTTTCTGAAACATTTTCGAAAAGCGCATCACTTGCGTTCCTCTGTGAATGAAGACATAAACGGTGCTAAGAGCCCCTAAGCCTGAATGATGGGCATTAGGAGAAAAAAGAAGAAGGCTTGATATCAGTGATATTTAAAACTATGCAGAAGTTGACTGATAGAATCAGCTAGATCGACGGCCGTTCTAGGTCAAGTCTTGACAAGGTTGACTAAATTTGATCAAGGGTAGCTTGTTTTCGAATAATTGTTAAAAATTGGCATCTGGATAAAACAAAACAAAAATAGCAACTTTCAACGCAGGGGAGTGTTTGTACGAGGCAACATTTTGCACTTCTTGTAAACAAACTGCTTTCCTCAAAAATCACGTTTTGTAATGCATTTGCGCCGTTTTCTGGATAACCACTGAATTCATTTTTTATTTTTCTGTTTTGAATAAAAGAATTTTGAAGGTTTGAGACTTAAATATAAATAAAGAAGTACTGACGTGTAGGCTTTCTTTATACGTAAAATATTATCAATTTTGAACAGCCATATTAAAAAAACTTCTTCGATGAATTAGTACTACTAACACGGTGATATGATTTGCGGTTTCCAAAGAACAGGGCTCGAAAATTCCCTTATTTGCACACCTTGCTTTTGCATATTTAAATTTTGATTATTAAATGAAAGAGTCGTATAGAATTTTTTGTAAAAAATTATCTGACCGGAAACTTATGGATGGTAGTGTATGTTTTATGAAGAAAGATGCAACCCTATGAGTTCTCTCGTTTTGCTTACAAATAAGTAAAGAGTACAATTTTTATTATTAAAAAATATCGCAAATAAACATTTTTAAATGAAAAAAAGATTTCTCCTTTCCTTTTTTGAAAATCCTTCTTTCAATAAATTTGGCTTCACGAAATGTTGCAGCCGAAAGTTTAAGTGTGGACAAACCTTAAGAGTTGAATGTCACGAACGCCTTTTCATTCATGACTGGCTACATCAACTGGTTGTGTGATTGCAACGCTATTCTTGGACTTGACTTGTTCAAGTGACGCGAGCTTGTTTTTTTTTCGAAGGTTGTTTGCCTTTTTTTTAACGTCTCTCATTTGGTGGCGTGGAATTGAAAGTGAGACTGAATAAGGCGGAAGGGAAGGTGGATAAACTTGTACTAATAATGATGCTAAATATAATTGATCTCGGGGGAGCTACGCTATGTGTATGATGGACTGGCTGGCTTGGAATTACCTTCATTTATAGTCAAGTCACGTGGCCAATGACACGATAAAGATTAATATAACTGCAAGAAGGAGTATTTTTTATTATTTGATTGCTATTGTTTTTTTGCTTTTTTCTATCTTTAAGGAACTGTACACGGACAATTACGCTTGGGCAATTATAACTGTTTAAATGGTCACATTAAGGGGACAACTGAGAAGCATTTCTTGCCACTTTTCACACGTATAAAAGAAAGCATTAAGTGAAACAGGCTCTAATTGCTTGCGTTGCTTGCGGATCTACCAATCGCAAAAAGCCTATGTAGGCTGAGTAAAAACGCTTATATTTTCTAGTGAACAAAAGTCGTCTTCCAAGTCCTGGTATTTAAAAGGAAGTTTATACTTAGCCTTGTTCCATGACCATTTTCAGGAAGCTACAAAGGCAGCTCTTGGAGGCCTGATCGGGTCAAAGATGCATCTGAGATATCAGCATGTTATCCTCAGAATCAGATCATGCAGAAAACGTAAACAAACTGGCGAGATCTGATTCCATTATGAAGCTTCGGTTCGGGCGAAAAAAGGGATGTGAGCAAAGCTACGACAACAATCGACATAAAGGCTTTATTCGGCGACATCAGTCTCATAACCGCACTTGGTTCAATTAAGACCAGACCAACGAACAATGATCCAATTACGATGTTTAATTTGTTGCTAGAAAATGTCTCCAGATCAACAAAACGTCAATCAAATATATGACGTTGTGATCGGCGCGAGGCACTCTTCAAGCATTTTGGAAGCTCGGACGTTCTGCCGATTAATTATAAATAACATCTCATTCAAATCTGTACCCTTGCTGGCTTGGCGGTGGACCCAATTTTTAAAAATGTTTTCAATAATTTCGGACTCTATTTAACCAATTTTGTTCTCAAGCTTTGATGGATTAGCCTTGATCGGCTGTCCAAACTGCTTACTGAACAGCGTTAAATCGCACTAGAGGCGGATTTTCACTAAGGCCCATTACGGCCAGGTTTAGGGTGACCTGATTCCAGAGATGGAAAATCGTGGTAAATATACATTGATGCTAACAAGTAATGATTTAAGGGGTAAGGTCACATTGAGTGATTTAAACGCTCAGTCGCTGGCTGCACTACATCAGGCATACAGAGTGAGTGTAAAACACTTATTCGAACATTAGCTTCTAAATGTCGAAAAAGTTTCTCGAAAGTGACAATTTTTAGTAAAAGTATTGGATGTGTTTTTTGTGGACCACTTCATATTTATAATTTCGGAAAAAAGGAAGAAGTTAATCCGCCACTGACCACGATCAATAAATCAATGGCTTGTGTCGCACTTATAGTTGAAACTTGTTCTCACCCGCGTCCAAGCTCTCATTTTTTTTCCCTTTAAAAATTGGTTATCATAACTCGCCTTCCTTCTCAGCTGGCTGTAGCATTTATTTGCATTGTCGTCTTGGATGAAAAACAGTTCGACACTGTTGCCAGTCCAAAAAACACTATAAAAACAGCGAAGTTGGTAGAGCGCCTGCCTTCCAATTTATTCAATTGATAGGTCACAGGTTCGATTCGTAGAGTGGTCTAGTTTTTCGAATCTGCCCCAGTCACCATTTGCCATTGGGATCAAATTAATTGCACCATCACTGGATTGGTCGACCAGCGATAGAAGTCTGACTAATGGGTGGCTTTGTTGTAGTGGTTGTTGTATCGGCTTAGTTCCTAATTCGCATTTTTAAAATAGTGGTTTGTCCGGATTGTGTGTAGATGGCTCTGCTGTGAAGGCATAACACTGACAGGCATGACTTTTACAGTACATATACCAAACTAATGTCGAAAAAGATCCTGCGAATAAGGTGAAAGCTAATATGTCGTTTAAAAAAATCTTCCGTCCCGATTCGGGCTTCCATTCCTCCATTCTTCTTCTAATTCTTCCGCTCGCTCTGTGCTGCACGCATTATAAGAGGATTAATATCCTCTTGAAGAGCGAGCAAATAATAAAACAAACAAAATCACAGCCACGCGTGCAAAATGCATTAGCTTCTACAGAATTTCGACAGTAATTCCTCTCCACTTTGGACGTTCCCAACGTTTTTTTTCGAGCCTTACTTGAGCCATTACATTCCTGAAAATATAGTATAGTGTATAAAAACTGCCAATGCCGACCCAAGTGATAAGTGAACATGAACGATTTAAGAAATCGAACCTTTCGAAGCTAATTCAAGCTACTGGCAATTTTCTGAAAAATTAAAAAATAAATTTTTAAGAGGTTTTTCAATGGCTTGCCACACCGAGGAATCAAAGATGCGACCTTTCGGCTTGTTAAACCAGAAGAAAGTGGCAAGTTTTTTTTTATAAAAAAAAACAAATTGAAAAAATAAAATAAAATTGTTTTTGGATCCAACCAAGTTTAGTTTTTTAGAGCGTTCCTCCTCTTCGCAGTAAGCAATTTTAATTGGCGGACATAATGTAATGCTTAACAATTTCAGTTAAGCAGTTAATATCGTCCTGTATTACTTGCGTCATAAAACTTTATGATGCCGCAAGCTACAAGCCGTATCAGAAATGTCCACAACAACTTAATCAACGTCGAAAACACGACAGACAGCATAAAATTCCGATTAATCTACTTGGAACTGATTATGGCAGTTTTACAGCCGCACCACTTCATTTCAATCAAAATAGGATCTACTAGTCCTGAACATAAGTTGACGTCACATACTAAATTATCTGCGATATTCTCGCTCTGTCAAATTTAATTGATATTCGTTCCATCGTAAATTAGATCCCTCGTCCCTCACAAATCAATTTTCCAAAGCTCTTATGAATTTCAAATAGACTTACTATACTTCAGTCGTTCCGTGACGAGGACAAAAACTCTGATGAATATCCTTATGCCACAGTAAGAGTCAGTTTGCGGGGTACTTGGTAAACACTACTGATTGCCTTGAGTTCGTGAGAAGGGCGGCAAACGCTGGCCGCCGCGCTCTTGTATTTAACATTGGAATTGGCCTGCCATTAATTTCCGCCTGTGAGCATCTGACTTTGACAGCAGTAAACATACATACTTCGCCACACACACACACATTGATGTGTCATAGAAATAGCTAGCATCTACCAAAGGCATCTTGGACAGATGTCATTTTTATGAATAATAAATTCCACATAAAGATCTATCCAAGTTGCTGGCTGTCTCTGTTGGCATCGGTACGGGTGAGGAAATCCGATTAAGTAAACGTTGCATGAGGCATTTCTCGGAGCATGGCACACAGGGGACAATCATTTGAATGTTCAAAATTTGTTATTGGGGACAGATCAAGTCTGTCGAGCGTATAAATCAAAACAACAGTCAAGAATTTATCCTCACTGTGCTGGTGGTGCTCGTCGTCATGCAGTTGTACAGTGTCCAGCTTTCCGAGCTGTGAGTTACGGTTGACCGAGAGTCTCTGTGGCACGTGCGTTATCCTCTTTGGACTCTGCCAATTCTAACTTTTACCATATCTTTCATTTGGTTAGAGAGGCACATAGATTGTGCGGTTGTTGAAGGGATTCCTTGCTAAGGAAACAGACCCAGTCGAACTGGGGTCGAATAAATTGTGCAGGATGCCTTTGGATGAGGGCAAACGTTCCCTCATGCATGTTTATGGGCCTTAAGGTGATGGTGAGGCTCTAGTTTTTGCTTAAGCCACAAGGAATGACATGTTATTTAAAGGATTATTTAAGCTGAAGAGGTATCTTTTTAAGGTCTTTTGTAATGTGCTTAAATTCGAGGTATGACCAAATGGAAAATCAGTGCCGTCTGAAATGGAGAAACAAGCTTTATATTTGAGATTGATCCCCAAGAAAAATAAATTATAAGGTGTGTGGAGGAACTGTCCGACGACGAGAGCGAAACTCAGGATAATTTGGACCTTGATTCAGATGACCGTTTAACTGATTCAAATGAGAAATTGGCTGATATATCGCTAGATGCAATAACGCAATAACATCCAGCAGCAGCTTCACCAAATGCAGAACTTCCAGAGCAAGAAAGTCATATCAAAGAGGCAAAAACAACTGTGTTTGGTCATCGCAACCAGCTTCATACCGACAAAGCAGAACAGCTGATAGGAATATTATTCACATTATGCTAGGACTAACGCAACGTGCCAAAATACTACAAAGCCATTGGAGTTTTTTGAGAATTTTTTTACGCCAAGTAATACTTTCTTACACTAATCAGGACATTGAAATAAAATCAAAAAAATTGGTTTGGGTGCGAGTAGGTCTGCCCATACCATGAACTTCCCATCTCAAGATAAAAAAAAATATATGTGCTGTTTTATTTGCCGCCACCATCAAATTCCATTTGGGTTATGAAAACATCAATAATTTCCTATAAAAATGCATTGCAATCGAAAAAATTAAATTCGTACACATTTTATTCAGCTTTGAATCATTTAAAAAAAAACTTACGATTTTAGTATTAATTTTTCACATTTTTCTCGCGAAACTACATAATTCGCCTTCATCTGCTTTTGGAAGTTTCCATGCTTCTGCATCATATATCATAGACGGGGATGGTAGGCCGATACTTAGGCTCGAGAGAGGGTTTTACATAATTGCTTTCGGGTATTCTCGGTTTGACCTCAACGCTGGTGTTATTATCTGTGTTTGCAGAGCAGCCTAAGCAAAGTCCCTAACTACCACAAAGTTATAGCTGTCTATGTTAACGTTCTGAACCAGACGTCGCATTTAAGTGTCCTTTCTTGATGACAGCATATATTTCTTTTTGCCCTATTGTATAAAAGGACGAGCTTGGATGGGATGCCAAACCTAGACATGGCTTCATACATCTCGTCTCTGTGGACGAAACAGAAACCATCTGCCGATATATTTATATTTAGTCTATGGTGGACTCTACAATTGGCACAGTTAAGACGGTCACCTTTCTTTAAGAGCGGGCAAACAATACTGAGATTCCATTTTCATCTTTGATGCTTTATTGCTGTCGCATTGAAAAGTTCGACAGCTAAAGTTGCTTTATTAGATTTTAGCTTAAATGTTATTGCTATCTATTTCGTCTAGGTCGGATGAACGCTGTTGGCCTGTGTCGTGTAATACAGTCCTCAGCATTGACTACAATTCGACTATGATTTTTCCACTTTGAACTTTGTAGGCTTTGGTTTGGGGTCTGTAACCCTGAGATAATTGTTTTTTCTAACCTGTTTCCTGTTTCTTTATATGTCAACATCGTCGATCGCGCTTTTCTCATACTTGAGAATATTGTGGACGAAATTAAAACTGCCAATGAGAACACTTGAAAATTTGTCACGCATGGCAATTACAGCATATTTCTCGCATTTAGCTGTTTTACAATCCGCTTGTTCCAACTTACGACCGATTGCATTTTTTGTTCTGGTCAATAGAAAATAAGAGAGCGTAGTTTCTGAATTCCATTTAATGCTTATTTTCCTAGTAACCAAAGTGCTTTTGCTTTGTGCGGGAGTCTTGTTTGCCAAAAGAATGCAAATTGTAAAATCAGATTGTTACTGAAATTGTTTTGTGTGTGACCAAAATAACCAACTTTTAACGAATCAAGTTAGAAAAAATATAGGACCAGCGACACAGATTCTAAGCAAGTCTCCTGTAGGCACATAGTGGCATACAGGCATTGCTTTAAGAGCAAAGAACTCTAAGTTAAGATAAGATGTGTCAAATTTGGAGTTATATTACGACAACTTTTACCTTGGAATTTGAATTTGTTGTTGAAGTTGTTTTTCAAGTTCACCAATAAAGTGCTTAAACTTGTTAGGGACAGACAACCAGAAGTAAGTTAAAATTGATCTGAGCTAACACTGAAACGTCACTTACAAATTATTACTATTCTAGTAAAAACAAAGTTAAGAAAGTTGTTTTGAAATGAGCAAAAGTTAAATTTGTGACCAGAATTTGGATTTTGATTGTGGAAAGTAAATCGTTGTTTCGATATAAACATTGTGAAAGATCGCTTATGTCAACTCCTTGTTCAATGCATTTTTGAAAATATTTCTACGACCTTGTACG
Source organism: Orthonevra nobilis (assembly GCA_963555765.1). Lineage (NCBI taxonomy): Eukaryota > Metazoa > Arthropoda > Insecta > Diptera > Syrphidae > Orthonevra > Orthonevra nobilis. The sequence continues at coordinate 119,863,846 of OY743225.1, read as the reverse complement.
ATGCACTTGTTGTGCTCGGACTATTAAAGCGTGATTATCTTTATGTCGATTAAGTTCAAAAGTGCATAGTTTCAGTACCGAGATTTCGACCGCCTCTTCCTTCCGAGCTGGGAACTGCTCAACAAAGGATCGTTTTCTGTCTGGTAAATATATGGCTTAAAGAGGATCACATTCAGTTCAGTTTTCTTTGCAGATTTCGATAGGATTTTCCACGCCGATTCCGAGAGATTTTTATTTATCTCTGTGCCATTTTCTGGAAAGACCTCTAGGATTGGGTTCATGATTTAAAACCACAACAGTGGAAAACAAACTAAATCGGATGTTATGGTCTTCCTCGCAATACACGAGTAATGCAGTTTTATTCATGTATTTTAACTTTGTCATTTAGGTTTCTCTCGATGCTTTTGCTTTAAATTCAATTGCCTCATGTAATTTGAGCCATGAGCTTCTTTTTGCTAATATATTATAACTATAAAAAAGCGTCAAGCTACAGCCGAGCAGGTTTTGAACAAAAAAACTGATGGCTCCATTATTTTCTAAGGATGTTTTCATGTGTCAGCGGTGCAGACGTCATTCTGTGTCATGAAAATGGGAAAGACTATTATGATTCACATTTCTGAAACAATTTTTCAAGAACTTCCGTGGAAATTTGGATCAGGAAATAGAGAAAGGGGCACATCAATGTCTGAAATGGCCTCATCTAAATACTGTTTTAGTCTTTTTGGTAGTCTCTATAGTTAGTAACTTACTAAGTTTAGTCAATTGGCTAAAAAAACCTAATATTGATGAAACTTTTGGCATTAAAATTGAACAAAAAAAAATTTAGATGAATTTGTCCGGAAACTTTTGAACGGCAGTGTATATTTTTATGCATATTTTTTTATCTGATAAGATAGATGTAAACTATAGATTTAATTAATTTTGAACTGTTTTTATTGGGAAACTAAATTGATTTTAATTGCAGAAGTGAAATTGTCCCTTTTTTTGACAGTTTTTTCGTCATAAAATTCAAACCACCCTGTGGAACTTAACCAAAAGCTTTTCAGGTGATCTTTATGCACACACGCTTCGAATGAAACCAATTTGGCTTCGATATCTTGATTTGTTCTCGAGTTAGGCTGTACGAAAGAATCCGCACAAACGTACGTACGTACGTACACACACACACACAGACATCTTTCTAAAAATGATGGAATCCGACTACTGGGACCGCCAAACGTGGAGAAATGTAAAAATTTTGAATTTCGAAAATCGGACCGATTACAAGAACTTCCTGATGGGAAGTTAATAAAAAAAATCAAGAACGTGTCGCTGATGTAACCGCTGCTAGAAAGAAAGAACTTCCGGATAACCAATTCGGTTTCAGAGCGGGGCATGATTGCATAAATGCCTCGTCTAAACTGGTATCGGATATCCAATGGAACAAAGGTAAGATGGGTGCCTTGTTGATTGACTTGGAGAAGGCCTTTGACACTGTATGGTGTCAGTGGCTCTTTTCAAGCTTGACCAGCTCGTCATAAGCAAACCGCAGCTCTACATAATCCTAGCTATGTATGCTCACCCGCAGACAGTTTATTGTGAAAAATTACAGTGTGACGTTTGCTAGAACTTTTGAAATTAACAACGCTCTACAACAGGGTGTAGTTAATTCGCCGATTTTATTCACTTTTTTCACGAGCGATCTTGTAGGCTCTCTTCACCACGCTATAGCATACGCAGATGACTTGATCGCGTACAGATCAGGCCAAAAGATTGAGGGAATTGTAAGTCTTTTACAGCGCGACTTCGTTGAGATTAAGCGATATTGTTGAAGATCAACTTCCAAAAATGCGAATCCATTTTGTTTAGGACGCCGCTGTCTGGGGCCTCTTGGGATATCAAAAAGAATTGGCGAAAGTTCTCTATTGTCGGACAAAATGGGTAGCCACTGGCGAGTTGGAGTGTTGTCAGATATCTTGGGGTCTGCGGCCAAAGCGGCCTATGCCATGACAAAGAGACTGTTTCACAGCAGCCAACTCGATGCCAATGTAAAGGTGATCTGCTAAACGGCACTCATGCGGCCTGTGCTTGCATATGGATGTCCCGTGTGGTTCAGCGTGGGACCAAGCTTGATGGAAAAATTTAGAGTTTTCGAGAGACGATGTCTTAGGGCTTGTCTCCAAGACAAGAAATTCTATTCCAATGAGGTCCTGTACAACGGGGCCAACCTAATCCAAGTGGATAACTTTATTATTAAACTCATTCGGAGGCACGTGGCAAGGGCAATGACCTCGAGCAATAACCTGATCTCCGGGGCTTACTACCCTAACTTAATGTGAAACGAGAAAGTGCGCCTTAACGGCTTTACACCATCAGAGGCTTTCGTCTTTTTTGACACTAACGGCCTAAAATGCGGTTCCATTAATCTTCCATGTTGCCCGCAAGAGTGGACAGGCCACTTGCCTACAATGGAGATGTCGCTCGCGGCTCACAGGAGAATCTCCGGTTCAGTAGGACGGTATCAGTCCGTGACAAAGAGGATGTTAAAAGACAGCACCAACAATTTTGGTGGTTAAATGAGGCAGAAGATGCTTCGTAGTTGTCGTCTTGGTCATTGATCTAATACTATAGCTGTTACAGCTGTGCGGAGACTATGGCTCATACACGAACGCTGACGAGCTTAAATCTTGGGACTACACCTTTTGACAGGACAGCACAGAACTAGTCGAAATCTCTGCAGGAGAAATTATTCATTCATAAAAGTTTGTCTCACTCCATAAGGGTATACTTACTACCAAAGGTTATTTTTAGGAAAGGTATGTTGAAGGCTTTAACTGCTTGGAATACCTTGATGCTAGACCACGTATTAATATAATTCAAAACCGACACAAAATTTAAAAAACATACCGGGTTTTATTTTAAATTAATGTAATACTTATAAAATTTGAAGTACAAGATAATTTGAATATTACAGAAGCTGATTGTTTGTGGGTGTAAAGATCGTCAGTTTATTTCCCAAAGAGACAATGCAACGCTCGAATGCGTTGAGCGCGCGTCATGTTTGTTTATCACGCTGACTGAAGGTGTTACCCCCGTCAAAAGTATAGCTGACAATTTCTATCTTTATTATTTTAAAAGTATAAAAATTGAGATACATAAATTTCATAAGGTTTCATAATATTTATTTGTCAAATATTTAATGTGGTTTAAGCACGTGACTGACATTGAATCGCCCCTTCTAAATACAGCTGAAGGTTTTTTTTTCAAACAATTAAAAGAATAATTTAAAACACTTTCGCTTGGTACAAAAATCATCGGAGAAGATATTTTTCCAATGACTTTTTCATGCTGTTTCATTTAGCTCCACTGCTAGTGCGACAACTGACGCTCACTTTACTGATTTCCGAACATTAAACAAATATTTGAAAAAAAAATTCATTCGGTATAAAATTCCTAGAAAATTGCAGCGTTATCCCGCGAACTAGAACTTTTTGATCCTTCAATTTACGAATCTAAATACCTTATAACAATGAGTCAAAAACAGTGAAGAAGGAACGATAAATTTGCTCTACATATAGAAACCAGGATTATATCTAACCTTTGCTGAACAACTTCTTGCGGTATTTGCATTTAATGTTTTTTAGATAATTGCTTTAAAAAATGGTTGTTTATCTGAACTTCAAAATTAGTGCATTTAGAAGTCGCGGGCTACAGTCCCCAAAAAAAAGATGAGGCCTTAAACTTTTTTCACGAAAATCCTTCAAAAAAATTAAGAGAATATGTTCTCAGTTTGACGCCTGTGTCAGGATCAATGGATCAGTTTAGATAGAATTTAAGATCATGAAAAACGTGTTTTTCAAAATCATGGGCTACAGTCTACAAAAAAATATGAAAAAACTATTTTTGCCTCAAACTTATTTTTCGAAAATCCTTCAAAAATCAGTTGTTTTTCTGGAATTTACTGATGTGATCATCTCGCGGCATCTTTGAAATACTGATACCTACCCTGTTAAGGGTAAGATAATTTTCAAACACAAAATAAAAACATTATGACTTTTTTAAGGTCTTACTTTGGAACTCAATCCTTGAATCACATGTAAAAACCTTCTCATATCAAAGTCCTAGAAATATCTTAACTAACTTCAACGTTTTCTTCTTCGATGCTGAATCTTGTCAGAGGGTTAAAGATTTTCTTCGCATGGAAAACCAATTACAACTTCACCACTCCCTTAATTAGTCCTGCAACGAAATACTCGTATTTTGTGTGCCACATGAAATGAGGATTCAATAAACAAAACCTTCGTAGGTCTTTTCACATCAACATTCAAGCACAAATTCGTTCCGTTCCAGTCCTCTGTTCGCTCCCAATTAGTCGCTTCCAACTTTTCGTAAATTAATGAGATTCCTCCTGAAAAGTTCATGTGCAGCATATTTAACTTTTTGGTGCATTATTTCGGAATACACACGCATTGCCGGATGCACTGCATAAATAAGGCTGCAGTTGCCTTTTGTACTATACGTATATGTGCTTTGGTGTAAATTACAATTTGACAAGTTAGTTTAATGGTCGAACGACGCAGGTAAACAAGCAGCCAAGTGCTGTCTAATATTGGAATTGAATAAACTTTGAGGTCCTTTGGCGAATCAGCAGAGCTGAAAATGTAGCTCTCCGTTTGGGATGTGACTTTTGCCAAAAGAGATATTGTAATATTATAATCCTTTTAAAGGGACACAAAATTAAATTCAATTTTACTGCACTAATTTATATAGAAAATTATAGATTTTAATAGAATATTAACTTTAAATTGAGACCCAGCGGGTTTTCTGACAAAGAATGTTGGAGTTCCGCAAGGTTGGAGATTCGGGTCTTACTGTTAGATTTTGTTTCTGTTAGAGTTTGTTTCTGTAGTAGTGCAGGACTTTTATTCAAGAGGCTAGGTAAGACTGTGAAAGGTTATGAAGTTAGAATCCGATGGCTCCTGCGGAACCTTATCCACTATAATTGGCTAAAAAATGTCTCCTTTCTTGCCTTTTATCAACTCGTCTATCCACTTAAAATATGCTCCAAGTACATGTGTAATATTCCCTATCAACCAAATGTCATTGCTGCCTATAATTATACAAAAAATAATTATAAAAAGGTAATTATAATTTGTATGCATGAGGTAATATTCGAAAGTAACCACTCGATTTCAAAAATTCTTCAACCTATACTTTCAATAGATCTTCGGAATGAATAGAGGCTATAAATAATTTCATTTTATTTAAAGAGTCTTTCGTGCTGACCAATAATATTTGTAAAGTTGTTGAAAAGACGGTAGTTTTTTGCGAACGTAGTCGTAACGGTAAGATACTATATATTTAATTGCTTTCGAGAGAAAAGTTTTAGAACTGAAAAGCTTTCGAAAAAAGTCCGCGATGACATATCTCTATATGTTAAGGTTAATACACAAAATGTTAAAATATGACTTAAAAACATATATAAAATTAATTACAATCGAGGACTATTGCATACACCAAATCTATGCGGCCGAAGTCGCAGGAAACAGCTATTATTGGCTTAAATTTGTGCCACATAGTTTGAGTCTGGCTTAAACACTTGTAGCGACTATGAGCTTCTGCCTTCTTGGCCTTAAAATTTTTTCCCTTGTTTATTAAATATTTAATGCATGATGCCATAGGGCATGGAAAACTTTGTTGTCCCGATTCTTAGACCATAGATGGTTGATTGGTCTTTTAGTTTGGTCTGGAATGTGTGTGTTTTAAACTGCTCCCATGCATATGGAGGACCTGTAAGCTTTTAGTTTTTGTTTTAAGCAAGATGAATCACACATTCAAACTGGTATCTCTCCTTTCTGTAACTGAAGAAAATATTGATGCTGCCTCACAACATCCTCACGGACTGAAACAGTTTTTCTGATCCTGATATCCCCAGAGGCCTTTGATGAAATGGTTCCGCACTTTTAAATGTTGATCTTCAGCTTCCAGCCTTTGAACTTGATGACCTCTTTCTTTGACGTATATGCGATCAAATCATCTAAATACGTTACACAGCGGTGAGACGAACCTTCGGAAATGCCGGATAAACTGATAATATCGGAAGTCGCAGCTGAAAGAGTATACAGGGCGATGTGAAATGCCTATTCCTAATTATCTAGGCATTGTTTACTTCTTTTGTTTCAATGGATATTCGACAACAACTAAGAGACGGCATTTATAATGCCATGCCCCGCCTTGAAATTAAATTGGCCTTGCGGGATAATATTTTTGCACTCAACCCAACTCGCTAGGGGTAAGTTTTTTCATTTGTTCCAATACCTTTTGTGGATTTTCAGAAGGAGATTTGTAGGCTTGTTGATCGCCAGATTGGCTCTGTACTTATTCTTTTTCAGATAAGTTTCCAGTTTAAGTGTTTTTTTTTTCAAATCATGTCAAGAAGTGAACCTTCCACTTGACAGCCGAGATTTTGGAAGGTTCGTTTCGAATCACTCATATATGCTGTTGAACCAGCTATAGTTGAAGATTTATAAGCTAAAATGTTGGAAAGAATATGGGACATTATTTTTAAACTGTAAATGCGATAAACTAAATACTTTGCGATTTGATGAAACGAAAATAATGCTCAATTCATTGATTCTTTGCCAGTTAACAAAGTGTACTTGAGTACCGCTCAAACGAGAATCGCAAAACGTCCTGCAGGACACATATGCTGGGGAAGAATAAGGATCGATAAGTTTTAGCTTCTAGCACTCAACTTGGGCGGGACAAATATTATATAGAGAACTATATGTAAATCTTATACTGAGTGATGGTTAATTGTGTAAGGCAAACGGTTGGGAAGCGAGAACCTAACCTGTTTTTCTTAGTAACCTTAATCGAAATTTAACTGGCGCCCGAGCGGGGACATGTCTGTTTTCGACAAAACACTGCACCCATCAGATAACTCGTAGAATCGCAAAAATTAAATGAAAAAGATATAAAAGATATTTAATGAACTGTGCCAACGAGCAATTTCAACTTTATTCAGTGAAAGTAAAATCGTGACATATTAATGGAGTGATGATAACACTTTTTTACAAATATTCAATTACCAATCGTCACTTGTGACTATAAAAGTAGACGAACACTTTCATCAATTCCAATTCGAGAAATTGATTAAGAAAAAGTCCACATATCAATAAAACCTGGAAGTAAGTGTTATGAAAAGTTTTAAGGAAGTAATGCCTTGCCCTGCTTAAAGGAAGTAGAGTCAAGAATACTAGCTCCATCGAAAGGATATGATCGGGTGGGTCTAAGAAAATATTTTCGCAACGGCTGGCACAAGGTTCAATCAAAAGATCAGGACATGTTCAATAATTGTAACCATCAGTAAAAAATTAACAGTCAATAAAATTAAACAAACATTAAAAAAGGGTCAATTGAAAGAAAGACAAGGTCGATGAAATGGTGTGCGCTTTCCAAATGGCATAATTGAGTGAATTAAATGTGAAATTGAGTGAATCCGTTCGACACCGAAACTGCAAAACATGAAGTTAAGAAAAAAAAACATCAATCACTAATTGCGGCTAGTTGAATCGAACTGTTGTGCAACTGGATTACATAGGATTGAAATAAGTTGACCTTCAAAATTCGTTTGTATGTGCTTCCTTCAAACAACTACGCATCTTTTCTCCTTCAGTCTCTCCAAGGACTTTTTGCACAGACTAACAGACTGCTGAATGTGCCAGTAAATTAACTAAATTAAGCCGAAAGCTAGGAAGAATTAGGAAAAAGGTACACCAACTTGGAAACCACCTGAATTACGATTATCATTAAAATTACCATCGTCGAATTCTTTCCAGCGGCTCATTCGGCAATACCTGAAATTTCTACATTTCCACAGCTCTCTTGCTTGAATTCTCATTGAATAAGATAATGAAACCAAAAAAATCTGAAAGTAGTATGGGCTTAAATTAGAGACATAATTAATCATGAATAATGCAAGGAATGTCGGCAAGGACGCTGTCTGTCACATAGCACCAAAGGTCAAGCAATTTTTATGTTTCCACATATTAAACATCAAAATATCAAACCAACAAATGGAATCACTAATCAGGATCTGCTCTACCAAAAGAAGCCTAATTTTCCCGAAAAAAAAAAATTAGCAAATGTTCATGGCCAAATCTGTCTGACAATTATTTTAGAGGTCAGATACGGTTGAATCTTGCCATTTAAACATTGAACCAATTTTTATAAATCAATTTGAAGGCTTCGCTCACATCAAACTAAACACAATCAGTCGTTATTTGGTTTTCTACTAAAATCAAGCCTTATTATTTGCCGGATTCATTGGAGCGTAAAAAACGTACTTCATATCTTAACGTGACTGTGAGCTATAAACGCTTTGCCTGTGCCATCGCATAAATCAAAGAAACCCCATTAAACACGGCATGATCCCACCTTGATTTGCTTTGAATCTCCGTCAAAACGTTATAATAAAACAATAAACAGGTCTCCGAAGCCATAACATTTATCACCGAACAATGCAAAGCGGGCCCAGGGCCCCGAATTCCCACCGGAAAAGGTACAAAGTCCCCAAAAAAAACAAAAAAAAAAACAGAATGATTTCAAAGCAGCAACTTCGTAAGGAGGCCATTTGATTTGCAAACGCAAATGAATTCTTAATTTTTTGTCTTTTGAATCAGCTCTCAGCATGAGTACACAACAAAAGGACTAGACATTATTAAAATGGCCCAAGGACGAAACGGGTCGCTCCAATTGAATCCACGTGTTGCTCTCGACGTTTCTGCTTCGTTCATTGGGCAGAGTCTTTGAAACGCTAGAGAAAGCTGGCGATGTTCAAAGAATATGACTTTAAAAAAGGGCGCCATTTTTTTATCCTATCATTTTAAGGAATCAGGAAAGGGTGATGAAGTCGAGGCAATCGCACGAGAAACATTTCTGATGGACTTAACAATTTTGCTTGGACTTAATGAAATTTTATGATGCTCATGCAAGGTTATAAGGAAGTGTCTGTCACTGGTCTTCTTTCAGATAATCCTGCAGCTGTGAAGTTCCTGTAGTGGAAATTTTGCTCCTGTAAACTTAGAAACGTGAGAGTTTTACGGAATTTTTGAGGAAGGATGTTATGATAGACCAAAGATTTTAACAGGTGCTTTAAATGACTTAGAAAGAAGGTTGCATTGGTGGAAAATTTAATGCAGCAAGACAACTCATATAAAGTGTGTGCAATATTTACTTTGTTTCGAGGCAAATCGTTTGTGTTTCGAGGAACCAAATGGATGGATTGTTTTTTCTGAGGCCAGAATAACTTTATTAAATTTAGCAGCTGAAGAGAAGTTGATGCGAAGTTTAGTGTGTGACGTGATCCAAAATAAGGATGACGCTCCTTCGCAAATATTTTCTTTTTTGGTTTGGTACAGAAACACTTGAGGTGACTCGAACCCTAAAAAAGAAATTGCCTCTTTACCGATAATCACTGTACTTGACTTGCATCTTTCCATAATGAAACTGAAGACTTAATTGAGGCCTCAGAGCCTTTTGTTGAAGAATAAATGCATATCGTTGTCCCCTCGGGGTAGAATGGCGGATTTCATGTTTTCATCGACGTGAATTTTTGAAAATAACGAAAGAAGCCTTATCAGCGTCGTTTTTGTTTTTAAGAACTACGGGTATTAATTAAAATGTCGCTAATGACAACAGAATTTTGGGAAGGAGCCTGGAACTCGATACTGGGTAAATTGTCAGTAAAGAAGTGGAAGAATACAAGTTTGTGGGAAGGAAGACGTAGATACCTTAATATAAGGTCCTTATCCATTGCTTGTGCAGATGATTAAAATAAACCCGGTGGACCAGGTGAAGTCTGGGTGAAGAGTGGTCACAAGCTTAACTAGCTACTGCCACCAAACTCACACTTACACTCAAAATTTGAGTATTTAGTAAGCACTCCTACTGCAGTTGGCCATAAAGTGCTGAAGCTGACTGGTCATTTAGCTTGTTATATAGCTAGTTGGTCTTATATCTAGATATATTTCTACCTAGCCGGTCTTATTTACAGAGTGTGGAGTCTGCGCATCAGTTGGTTAGTCCTTGAGCCTTTACGACCTGTGCCACGGCTGTATCGGGGGCCTGTTGCTGGTTGACCCTAAAGCCATTGCTTTGAGTGGCCAAGCCAGTGCAGTAAGCTCATAGAACGTCAATATTCGAGAAGGGCGAAGTTATTTTGTGATCTGTTACAGTTTTCTCTTCTGAAGGGTCCAAAGAAACCCTATTACTAAGGCTCCGCTGTCCGTCCGTCCGTCAGTCATAAGGCTGTATCTCCAACCATTGTTGGGGGCTATTTGCAATTTTCGCAGAAGGTGTACTGCCATCGCCGCTACAACAGTAAATAATAAAAATTATATAACACAAATTATAAATTGGGGTCAAAAAATAAAGAAAGTGTTTCATAAAATCGCAACTCAACTTAACTCCTAACAGAATTTTTTTATTATTATTATTATTTATAAAACTTCACATTAATGGAACAGTTTAATATCTTATAACTACAGCACTAGCTACTGGGGCTTTCGGCTGGGATCATAAAAAATAGTGTAGAGTAGAATTACAATATGTTGAATAAAGTTAGTTGTCGTTTACAATTTCTAGTTTCTGCAAAAGTTTGTATACATTTGATATATTTAATTCAGAAGAGACTTGCAAAATGGATTTTAAAATTTTCTTATATAATTTTATGCATAAATCGTGTATTTTGTTGCAGTCTATAGTCAGATGTTTAATGGTTAGTATGTTGTTCGAATGGCAAAAGTAACATATAGGAGGTGTGTCTTTGTTGATGAGATGTTTATGTGTTAGGCGCGCGTGTGCAAGTCGAAGTCCTTTTTGTTGCCTTTTATGCCAGTATGTCCTGGAATCCAGATTAGCTTTAGCTTAGGTTGAACAGTGGTAATGTTGTCGCGTTGGAATAGTTGGATATATGGTTCGTTATGTGTAGTATCTTTGGGATATTAAGCGATGTCAGTGTTGACTGTATCCGTGGGAAACAGCCAAGGCGGATGTTTTTCAATAACTACATTTTCGATGACTGGGTCGATGCCAATCTTCTCTGCAAAAGCTAATGCTTCATATAATGTTGATGGAAATTTTGGGACCTTTTTTCGTGACAATATTTTGACAGCGTCTGACTGCATTGGAGAGCTATACGAATGGCAGATTTTTGGAACGAGGCGCGAAAACCTTAATTTTTTATTTTCAGAAATACCATTATGAGCAATGTCTTTAGTTGCGATAGCAAAACACATACACGGAAATGACACGCGTTAGGGCAGGGAATTGAAGTTCGCGCCAACACCACTAAATTTGATGAATTTTTATAATTCGAACGACTTTTCAATCGGTTTGCGTTGAATACCTTGCATGAATTTACCAAAAAAAATGTCAAATGTTAATATTGTGATCGATTAATTTTTTTTAAATTTTTAATTTCCCATCTCGAAGCTCTTGTTCTTATTAAAATTACAAGTAACCCAATTTTGAGTTTTTACTTTGTTTACTCGTACAAATGTATTTGCGATGCTTGATCGAAGGGGATTTATGAACGTGTTACATACTCTAAAGAGGCGCAGAACCCTTCGTGTGCTACTTCACTTGGCTACTGTTTTCTTATAAGCTCTCACACATCGGCCGATACGTTGGAATTTTCACGTTCGATGTTGTTTTTGAGGTCATGTAAGGTTGCTGGCATAGTGAATTGACTGCACTCTTTAAAATATAAATTCAAAGACATTGAATCGCATGCGTGAAGTGGCCATCCATCCACAACATTCGTCGAAATTACTCGCTTGCCAAAATTCACTACCCTTATTGTTCGACCAGCCTTATTACCAAGTGCATCCGATTCTGGATAAAAAAAAGTATTCCAACATGGTACGATTTCGAAATTCATCGATAATAAATCATTTACAAAATACAATCCAATGACACTTTCAAACATATCACCCGGTTTTTTGTGAGCGTGAAATGGAGTCTGTTGAAGCACATGAACCACAGTTGCTCTACAGTATCGCATTTATTCAAGATTTTCTTTAAACTTTTACCGAAAGCAGTTGGAGATCTTTCAGCAACTTAAATGATAGTGAGAACTCAATGCTTGTATCTAATTTAACAGGTAAAGTCGAAGGATATAATTTATCCTAAATTCTCCACAATTTGGATTCAGGGTTCCCATTTCCAGTGATTGGTTTGATTTGATTCATTATAAACTTGGGGTGAATCCTATTCATTGACCAGTGCCACTATTTTTAAGAATAAAAACCTTTTAACAAAAAGCGATCAAATGCGGGGCGGACAAGCATACGCAGGGTTCCGTACCACTGTACAAAATTTAACGCTACATATTTTTTTTCCAATTTCATAGACTTTTTCTTGGCGAAAAGTTGAGTTACGGTTTTGAGAAAACACAATAATTGTATGTGGACCATTATTTTTAACTTTATATTATTTCTATTTTTTGCTATTTAAGTGGTCGTAATATTACAATTTTTTAAAAAATTCAAAATATTTACCTGTTACGATTCAAAAGACTATTTTGTGATAGAAGTACACACGTTTGGCGCCCTTTGTGTACGGAATCCTAAAAAAAAAACCCTTAAGAGTAAAAGAAAAATAAATAATACAAAACGACGTTTTTTTGGCAATTGAAATAACGGTTTAATAGTTCATTTGTTTATAATAATAAATATCAATTTTTCTCGATTGCAACCTCCTCGAGCAGATCGCATCACAATCACAAATTTTAAAAACTTACAAGTCTACACCTAAGCCTATTTTACAATATTTCTTTTCTGTTTGTTTTTTTTTTTTTACATTTATACAATATTTACAAAGAATACAGTAATAAAAGCAGTCCAAATATATATATGCATGTATGTTGCGTTTAAATGTATAAATATGTACAAAAGGAGTGTTGGCCTAACATTCACACTATGTATGAGTATCCGGTGAGTAATGCACATGAAGAAGCTTCTTGCTGCCTCGTGTGCTGGTTGACCTGCGAAAGGACGATTGCACAGCATGTTAAATACACGTTTCGTTGTTCTTTATGAGGTTCTCTTGGGCATCGTTTTCGGTATAGACCTTGGGGCGTCCGTTTGTGTTTTTGTCAACGACAACTACGAGATTTGTGCTGTTATGGTTATTTTGGTCCTCTTTAACCGTCTGGAATAAAAAAATTGATTATTAAATAGATATTGAAAGTGTAAAGAGTGAAAAAAGAAAAAAATAAAACGTCCTAGTGACAGCAGGTTCAAGTGACAAGTTGAAAAGGGATAATGTCCCGAATGGGATAAAGTCTGAAGAAAATTAATTGGAACGGAAACAATACCCGACATGGCCATGTGATATTTCTCGTGTGTCCTCATTTTCCAGTTCGATGGTTGTGAAAAGATAGACGATGTAATGATGAGACCGGGTTTAATATTTCAATCGTTTTTTTTTTCGAACCTATTGAATGTAGTTGGGAAGGTCCTTTTTTACTTATTCGAATTGTATCATGTCACAGGGATGAAGTTAATTGAGGATTGTTAGTTTCCAGATTTTCGTGTTCTTGTTCTTGAAGGTTATTTACTCTTATAAATATAAAATGAAAGGACTACTACGACACTACGCCTGTAAGGCGAACAAAGCGAATCCAACGGGTTAACTGCAAAAGGGGATGTTCTAAAGAGGTGAGTTCATACAGAGATCTTAAAACTCCGTTGTGATTCCCCTTTTCTAACTATTAAATGGAACCTGTTTGATTTTCTCTTCCTCTTCTTCGTATGACTCCTTTAGAATGCTACCAGTTTAACGGCCACTGGATAGCGATCAAAATGCTTCATGATTTGCTCAAATGATTTTTGTTTAATTTTAATAGCTTACTGGCTTTCAAGGAATTATAGTTAACCTAGTGGCTAAAGAATCAGAAAATCCGATTTATTTTGGTTTCGATTATTCCGTTCGAGTAGTGGATTTGATATAGAATAATTTTATTCATTCAATTCGCAGTATTTTATTCGACATTCAAATTCTGAAACAACTGCGGCTTTATTTTTTGGTTTTGTTGCTCATAGTTTCTTGCCCTGGATAGCTGTCTCTAGATATGCGTATCCTTTTTGTGTGTTCTTGGGTTGCTATGCTTTTTTCACAACATATTGTGGCTAGTACAGTGACTCATCAACATTTTCTGATCGTAATGTCGATCTTTTTCGGATGAGCTGCTCTTTGTGTGCTCTTGGTGATTTGGTAGTGTTCGCCTAGATCATGCAAAGCCTTCGACCGCCATTTTTTGCATCGTATCTGCATAGTGCTTTTATATAAGGTGCGCATGAGAAACGCCAAGATTTTATTATTGCATACTTTTTTTTGCAAATTTTTGTTATTCAGAATTTTCTTTGAAAAACTTTGAAAATTTATAATGGAAAAATTCGGAGTACCAAAGTGGTTCAATTTTATTTTGAACGTCGACATTCAATTCAATTATTCAGACACAAAGATTTTATTGGAACTTCTTTTATGTTCGAAATACACCCAAGGCTCCAAGAATTTACCGATTGGTCCAGCGTTTTCAGCAACAACGAGCTGCCTGTGAGCTTCTGCATGCTAGAAAACCTCGTACAGTTCAAAATGATGTGAACATTGCTCGGCGTTTTAACAAAGCATGTAAAGGACCCACTTAAATGCACAGTACGGTGTAGAATAAACTCAAAAAGAATCATTGGATAATTTTTTTTGGACAACGACGAACAAGTGGCGGTTGATGTGGACAAAAAATGAATGAACCTTTTTTAAGACCATTTTAGAACAAATCAAAATTGTTGTTCCAACAAACCGCAGCTCACACAGCTAGTCCAACAATGGCTCTCCTGACGGAAATTTTTGGTGATCGGATAAAATCGCGTTTCTCTGATTTTAACTGTCCACCGCGTTTGCCCGATTGACCGCTCCAGATTTTTTTCTTTGGGTCTACTAAAAAAGTAAGATGAATGCTAATGAGCCAAGAACCATACAAAAACTTAAGGCCAATATCCGAGAAGAAGTGGGGGCGCTGCGACCTGAAATTCTAAGAAAAATGATGGAAAATGCATCTTCGATAATCATAGTTTAGAATCCTTGCTTTTCCTGCGTGACATAAGGATAAGATAATTCCTTGCAACATTGTGCAAAGGAACTGAATAGGACTTCATACTCCAGGTGAAGAAAGGGTCTAAATACACAAGAAAGCGATAACAGTTTCAGTTGAGGACAAGGTCATGGCGTTTTCGTATTTCGAGTAAGAGATTCGCTGTCATCTGAGTTCATCAATGTCGGACTAGAGTAGATAGCTCGTAGGTCACGTTCAAAAAGAAAGTTGGTCTCACTGTTACATTACCTCCACGAACATTACCTCGGGGAATATATAGCATAGGACATGGGTTCAGGACTCCGAGCATGTTCGAGAAAACACTATTCCTCCCATTTCTGCCACAAGCGCTGGGCGACTTTCAGACATTTAAAACTGATACTGAACACCTTCTAGAGATAAAGTCTTCGGCGAATATTCGGTTCCGTACGTGAATGAGGACGAACGGAGCAAAAACCACAGCGAACTTTATGAGCTGTACCAAGGAGTGGATGAAGTCCGAAAAGCTTAAGGAAGACGACATTACTGGTAACGCCACATCGAGCGAGTGAACAACAATTATCCAGCAAAGAAGATATTCGAACCGCAGAAGATTGTATCTCTGCTTTAAAAATCAAACAACCGGATGTAAGAGCATGCCTCGGATCGAAAACAGTTGAAAACTGCCCTGTCTCGGGCTTAAACTCTTTTGCACGGGCCATGAGTCCCTAAACTTATTACGAGTATGCTATTACCGAGCTCACAAGGAAAGAATCAGGAAGCAAGCAGAGACACAATTTGATGCATATTGCTTATAAGCTAAGTTTTACTTTTTTTTTATTTGCTCACTCTAAAGGGATTATGACAACCCTTATAGAGCACTTGGTACAGCGCGGGCATGAACAAATAAGTTAATTGTGTAAGTATGTAAAATTCATCGTCAGATGTACTTTCGTTTTCAATTGCCCCATGGATGGATCCCGAATAGGGACTGTTAATTTGTTTTCGTCTTATTTGCATTCGTCCAGTTCGCAGTATTTTATACGTCATAAGCTGATCGGTTGAGATAGAAAGCTCATCCATCTTTGGATACTATTTGTGAATGAATTGAACATCAAATCGCTGTAATTGAAAGGCCGAAGATTAATCAACCCCTGCGCGGTTAAAAACAAGTGGCGAGTCATTGGAGCACTTGAGAACCGTAATATTCTATTCACTTTTTTCCAATTTTTTTTAATTTGATACTCTCTAAAATAAGCCTTTCAAATAATTTAATACCCGTACCAAAAAGTTACCAAACAAAAAATCGTATTTATTTCCCACTCAAGGTTCATAAATTTGTTCGACTACGGCAAAGCTCAAAATAACTCAATTCCTTGCACAAAGAGAAAAAGGATTCAGCAAACAAACAAAAAACAAAAAGTTGACTTTTCACCTATTGGCAATCTAAAAATTAAATTCGTTTTTTTCTTGCTTTCGCGTTGGAATTTTTAATTTAATTCACGTGGCCTTTAGGGCGTTGCGATGACACAAACTTCGAGTAGCATCATCAACTGCACCGAAGGGGATAATAAGGATACTAAAGATGTAAAGGTGTATAGGTTTACTCACTTTTTGCGGTGACTGGGTGTAGTCAGACTTCTTCGTCCAGACATTGTTGTGGGACTTTATTGAATTCCTGTCCTTGAGATGGATATTCCGAACAGATCGACCTCGGTCCTGGAAATAAGAAAAACAATCATCGGTCAAAAGTAACTCAATTTCATTTCAATTTGCGGTTAGAGTGAAACCATTATCCATGCCTTCGACGTGTTAGGTACTTATAGTTAGGTTATACTCATGAGGCACATAAACGCTGTTGAATTCATAAAGTTAACCCTTGGGGCTTGTCTAGCAATACATCATGTTACGCACACAGGAATGTGGTAACAGAAGCGTGAGAATGTGTAAGGGATACATGGAAAAGTCCAAAAGTAGGGCCTACCCTCTCTAATCTACGACTCGTGAAAGAAAAATGACTCATTGTAGTTTTGAGCTCTTCTTTTGTTCTTTATTGTCCAACCAACTATGCACTTAACATTTAAGGATCATTGTGAAAGGACGTGGTAGTTCTTCGCTAAGTGTTCGTGCGTTTGGGGGTGGTTCTTCCAAATGAGCGGGTTTATAGCAAACGTGCTTGTGAGTAGTGTCCATTAATTTTTTATGGCGTAATTTAGTCTGATTATTTGTTCCATATTGGGGTAATGTATTGTAAACTATGCTTTCGTAATCGCTTAATGGTCATTCCAGCTTGTTTGTATCTAAAGGGTTTTTTGATGTCTTTTTGATAAGCTTTTGCGATAAATTTATTACGTCTCCATTTAAACTACTAAGGATAATAAATGGTAATAAGTAAACTGTAATAACATGCCTTGAAGCGAAGATGACTATGAGATCATCAATTGCGCGGGACAATGATTATCCTTTTTTTGCGAAGTGCTTGTAATGCGGCTACACATTTTCACAGCCTTCAAGATTTTTTTCCAGAAATAGAAGGCGAAGTTGATAAATTTGTAGAAGAGTGGAACAACACTTCTTTCCGGCAGACCGGAGTAGGGCATGACGAAAAAATATTCAGTCTCGAAATCGAAGAGCGTATAATTTAAAAGAAGAGAGCGTTCAAGTGACGGCAACGATCTCAAGCGCCGCCAAAAAACCCCCTTTTTGAACCTTCTCTCTTACAAAATAAGGCTCATTCTGCAAGTTAACAGAAAAAGGAAATAAAAAGCAGTTTGAACTCATGTAAAACTGGTGGCCGACAATCCCAAATGTCAATATGGGAACGGACAACTTCAAAATGAGAACCATGTCCGAAGTTTGACAAGCGACGAAGCTCCGTGATTTGGCCTTCTATTTGATGAAGATTTGAAGGAGCTGCCTTGAGAATTTCATGCGTTCATAGGTATTTGAAATTCTTTCGAAATCATAATGGTTTCAAAACCGGGAAAAAGTTCGAATGACAAAAAGTCGTATGGATCTATTTCGCTCCTTAAAGTCGTCCTCTAGAGAGTGTTCTATATCCGATTCTGTTTTTGCTTTATTCGAGAGGCATATCTCGAGGTGAAGGGTTCGTGGTCTATACGGTAATTCTCGTCAACCCGACATCACCAGCGAATTTTGAATGAAACATGCGAGTGGGTGGAGATAATAAGCACAGATAAGACATATAAGAATTGGGGGGTCTTTTCTTGAGCTAGAACTTCACACTACTATTAACTTGGAACTTTTGTCAAAGTAGTTAAAGATGAGCCAATAAATTACCCCGCAAGTCGATCAAACACAGCAGAAAAATGAACTAAGGGAAGACTTAAAAAAAACCTTACAACTCATATTGAAAAGCTAGACAGAATAGATACGAGATTCACAACCTTCTACCTGAGTAAATCGAGAAATAGATTCCTGATGGAAGAAGAATTTAATGCAGAAATTCCCTATGGGGGATCAAGACTAACAACAGCTAAATGAGAGGAATTGCTGAAATCAACTAGGCTACATGTATGTATAGTCTTATCAACTGGCAAACCTACGTACTGGCCATCGGATCCAAAGAAAATGCCAGAATTGATAGATGTCTTTATCATTAAAAAAATAGCTGCAAGCACTATTGAAGTATATAGACAAGTTTCATGATCTTAACTTTGACCACACATGAATACTTTTATCACTGAGCGAATATAATCCGGACCAGCATCTACAAATAATAGTACCGGCTGGGAGAGATTAACAAAAAAAAACCTTCTAAGATGAGATCGAACTTAACGTCACTCTCGAAAACAGAAAACAACTAAAAACAGAAGTGTCAAAATTTGTTAATTACATCTGCCTTGATAAAAACACTAAAAATCAAAAAGAAAATAAGAGGAAAAAACTATTCAAGATAAATAAGAGAACTTATAGTCGAGCAAAAACGAGGTAAAAGAAAATGGCAGCGAAAAGGATTCCAAAAGTAACCTTAACAACCTGATCCAACAACTAAGAAGGAGGCCTTGAAGGAGGAGTCAACTTAAAACTGCCTTAGAAGTCCGACCTAGGAAACGGAAACTGATTATTCTTTATCACACAAGCCAATTAAAACAGCTGATGGAAAATGGGCGCCAAAGAACGACCAAAAAGCCAAACTTTTTGCAGAGCATCCAGGAAACATTTTTCATCAACATAGAGGGCAAGATGGTTTTAACATTGACTGTTACCGAAGTCGTAGAAGAATATAGGGAAATAAGAACCACGACATCAAATAACTGGCGAAATACTATCATAAAACAATTACCAAAAAAGCCATCATTAAGCTTACAAACTTTATTAATTAACCATTCAGGATAAAATACATTCTCAGCTTAAGGAAAGTTGTAGAAGTCAACATGATAGTTAAACTAAGGAAAACACTTAATGAAATGTCGTCCTACAGCTATCTAAGCTTTTCGAAAAACAACTCGCCGAACTCAAACAAGACTCGACACAATCTTCCGCATCACTAGTTTGGTTTTTAGAAAAAATGAATTGGAATTAAAATACAGAAAAATGAATTGGCTGATAGGAAAATAGTCATTTCTTTAAACTGGAACATAAGAACAAGCAACAAAATTAAATTAAGACTACAGCAACATACAAACATCGAAGCGGTACAATTGTAAAACAACGCGAATTTAAAAGGACAAAACCATATGAATTGACATTACTTGTTCTTACCTCGATAATCCTAGTACATAGCTTTGTTATCCTTAAAACAACTTTGTTTTTCGGCGACAATTTAGCCTCGAAAACTAAAGATGTAGTTATTTTCTGTGCTTGATGTTATGTTCATTAAAATATATGAGCTACCGAGGGCTACCATTGGGACGAACACTTGGTAAGATCCATTTTAGGGCAGAAAAAAGTTGCTCATTAGAACAGGAGACTAGTTTGCAACTTGAACGCAAGGGCACAGATTTTGGACTATGCCCGAACTGAGCCGAATATCAAACGTGCTTAGTTCGAAAAAAAACGCTTTATCTGCTGCCCTCTTCTTTTGCCGTTTGGGTTACAATGAGCTTCTGTGGTCTTGGTTCTTTGGACAGAAATTTTAAAGCAAACTTTGTTTATCATAATCCGTCTTCTACAATAGTTTGTATTGCTGATTATTTGGAGTCTTGAGATTTTTTCATTAACTTTATTTAAATGATATCGGTAATATGGTCGCTGTCGTAATTGTTGACCTTTTACCGCACTTTAAAATTTTGGAGCGGTAATATTAGGTGATCTTGCCGACCAGTGCATTGCACCCAAAACGAGGAATTCAACAATCTGGAAACGCATCCTTTAAAAAGTCAATTGTCCTGCGAGCTATGTGTGCGGTTACACCTTTCTGTTGAGTTCAAATTTCCTTTCTTCTCATTTCATCATATTCCGGCAGTAAAAACATGTTGATCGTGGTATTGCATCGCTCACCAATCACAGAAACCGTGTTATAAAGGTCGCTCATGAACAAGTGACGCCGGTTTTGATGTGAAATGGCACACTGACTGGATGGACTGGCCACAGAGACGACCATGTAAAGGGATATTGTATGGCATGATCGATGTTGTCGGCTCGTTCCTGACATCTTCTACAATAGCGACGAAATTATCGTTAAAACTAAACCTTACGGCGTCTCTTTCCTTTGTCTCTCCGAGGCGAAAGGCTTGGCACCTATTCGGGTACGACGGCCGGAAAAACTGCTCCGAAGTTGACGTTGCGTCAAAATCAGCAACGATTTAATTTCTAAAAAAATTGTCGCCAGAATTCCATTGTCTTAAGAAGTACAGCATCCCATGGCTTAGAAGCGTGTTTTTCGTATCTGATTAGGTCGCCATATTAAAAAGTTATAGTGACTTCCAACAGGGCAATACATTTCGGGCCAGTTTGTTTTTGATCGTCCCGATTTCAAAATATAATATCCATCGGGAGGTTTTAAGCGTAGCTACTCTCCAAAGTCACACCAACAGGCGAATGTCTAATTAATTGTGAATGTTTGCATAATTTGGAGGGACAAGAAGTTTACCTACCCTTGAATACCATGAGAATTTCTTTGCCTCCAAACTATAGCCCAATCGCTGCCTAATTGCCGAAGGGCAGACCGTGTAAAGTAAATATGTATGTAGACACTTACTATGCTCCATCTATTGTGTTTCTTTATGACCCAATAACAGAACCTAATTGCTGTCTTCCCATTAACCGTTCAAGATAACTACTATGCTTGAGCAACAGCCAATCCCTTCCCTGTCACTTGACTCTGCAAATATTGACTCGCGGAATATAATCCTGTTTACATTTGGCCTTTAATTAGTAAAGATATCTCGACCCTTACAACCACACTCCTTCCCTGCCCACTACATAGTTAAATCGCTTCCTTTTCCCTACTCACATTTAGCTAAAGAAGTTATTATGGCAATTTTGTGTCAGGTAAGTGGGATACACCCGTTCCACTAGGGTATCATTATTTGGCTAAAATGTGTAGCCTTCCTTTGACCGTAATTTGAATAGAAAATAGAATTTCCTTGGAACAAGTCAAAAGCTTATCCTCCGCCTCTTGCTGAGAATATTTTAAAATTACTCACGGGAACTCGAAACATAAGTCATGCAAGGAAATCAGAAAACAATTCGCGTTATACATACACTCCAAGGATAACCGCCGATATGAAATTTTATCCACTACCAATGAAGGCAGACCTATTAGGAGAATAAACAAATTTATCCTTACATCATGGGCCTTAAGTAAATGGCAGACATCATAAATAGAACATAAGGATGTGTATGTGAAGGACACTCTGGAGTACGTGTTTCGTAGAAGTCAAAACCGGTCCTCAGTTTCAACCACACGAACACTGTTTATGTAATCAAATTGCTTATCCAAAGGATACGTGCAGAATGTTGGCTCTTTAACCGCAGGCACATTTAAAGATATTTCCTAGGACTCAACATACAAATTCACTTACGGAATACACTCGATCGTAGGCTCCTCCGCCGGTTGAAGCTATTATCGTCTCTCGGAAGCTCGACTGATCCCGGGCGAAACCATTGTTGCAATAGAAACTTCTTCGTTTGCCGCAAAGTGTCTCCTTAAAAGCCACCCGATATCGATGTGACATCACATTATAAAGAATCGGGTTTATTGTGCTGGAAAAAAAAGGAGACAAGAAAAAGGATATTAGTTTGCTTTCGAATAACAAATCATTGGCCCTCGGGTAGGTGGGCCTTTCTTTTTCCCATTTCCATTTTTTTGTCACAAATGAAGGAGAAGACAATGAATTGCCATTGGCGTTGGCAGGACAAAGAAGTGGGAGATTTCATATTTTGTCGCCTTTTGCGCCTCATTTACATTCGATTGGAACTTACCATGAAACGTAATAACTAAATCCAGCAAAGGAGAAGAGCCATTCGTTGACATCTTGGTAATAGTCCCATTGTCGGGCGTATAAATACAGCAATCTCTGGGCATGGAATGGTGCCCAACAGACAAAAAACGTGATGACAACAGCAGCTAAGGATGAGAGAAGAAGAAAAAAAAAGAGGTAAAATAAATACTCCAGCAAAAGGACGAAAGATTAAATCTGCAGATGGAAGAAGCCTTTCGTCGTCGTCGTTGTTGTTATCTATGCGATATGCATTTGCGACTATTGAAAGTCCCAAAAATAGCCTCGAGGAGCCAACAAAAACGAAAACCAAAAATAAAGGACGAACCAGTCGAAGATGGCTGAGGGGTCATAATGTCTCTTCGACTCGATATCGATCAGGGAATCATCATCGTTCGCGCGTTTCGGTCCAAAAAGGCAACGCACCCATCAACAGCAGCCGTTGTTATTATCCTTGGGATGGTGATGGTGATGGTTTTCGGTTTTTGGTTTTGGTTTTTGGGGTTTTGATTTTCGTCCTTGTGATAAAGTTTCCGATTCGAAATTAATTCTTTCGTTGGGTTTTTGTTAACACTTTTCCAGGGTGGCTCTCCGCTCGTTTTACTCAGCCTAAGGGGGTTGCTGTGCACATGTGGTAACACACAACTTACGAATGCGAAAGGTCCCGGATCCGTGAGGATTGTTTTAACACGTAAAATTGCGTACGAAAAATGGGGAACTCGCGTATTGGAATTAAATGTCTATTTTCCCACAAATCTTTTTGCAAAAAAAAAATGTATTAACAATTTTTGAACATCCGTGTGCAAGGTTGGTAGGTTTGGGGTTCCTTGTTGAAAGCAGGAAATAAATGCTTTAATAAGAAATCAGAAGAGAATTTTAAAGCAGAGCAGAATGAATCGAATTCAAAACAAATATTTTGTTTTCTGCACCCATTAAGGCTCAGGAGGGAAAACATGAACATTAAAGAAAGAAAAAGATATGAGAATTGTTCCGAATGAGAAAGACGCGTCCCTAAAAGACAAATGCAGCAATAGAGATGATTTTCTGAATTTTCTTTGGCCTTTGATTCTATAGAAAGCTCGAACTTTTACTTAGTTTTTCGTTTGAATCAATTTAACGGCGCTATCACTAACAAATGCTGTCTTACTGAAAGTCCAAGTTTCCGTCTTTAAAATAATGTATTCTGAGAAAACCCGTTGGCTATACTTTCAGTGAGTGCACAATACTGACAGCAGAGCGATGACGCAATCTTCCAGAACAACAAAAAAAAAACTGAGCTGAGCAAGTGAATCAACTTTTCCGGATTAAAATACTGCGAATTGAGTGAATGCAAATACACTGTGGCTCACTTGAATAGGGGCAGCCGATTCAATATTTGCTTTACTCAAATCAGGAGATAAAAATCTTGTTTCGGCGAAAATTGGTGAGCTTTGGTTAAGAACAATTATATTTCGTTCTCTTTTTTTTAAATGCATACTCAGCGTTCGAAATTGGGTCATAAAAAGACGGAAGTTGCAATTAGGTCTTCATGTTTATCAAGAGCATTTCGTTGAATTTTTTTGTATATTCGCAGTGTGCTTGGAGATGGAAGAGATTTTGGCGTCAACTTACTCTTTAAGTTGCAGTAAAAGCGGGTAGAGGCAAGCTTTTAAATTTTATGGAAATTGAAAAAAATCGACACATTCAAACAGGACGGTCGCAGTGTAAGTAAAATAGACAAAAAAACAAATCTGTTGTGTTAAATATTTAAAAAACAAAACTAAGAATGACGAAATTGCGTACGTGGGTTGAGCTTACTCCTCACGATAAACGAGCAATCTGACGAGGAGCCTCTTATTCGACACGGTCAATGGCTAAAATCAGGGTAAAAATTGAAGCAAGTTCTTGTTTATCAACCGTAAAACAAGTGATCCAAAGTGCCTCAAATGTAACTACAACAAATAAAGAAAACAACCGTCATTCAATAACGTCTGAAAACCAAACGATCTGATTTCGGCATATCACGGCATGGGGAATGAAAAAACCTCGATCGTCCGGACGAGGTTGACTACAATTTCAAATATCTGCGAGAGGATGAGCGGGTTTTGGCGAGGCATCTCATTGGAAACGGCTTTTCCGCAATGTCAGAATATCTTTGGCCCCATTAAGTGGACAGACTAGTAGTATAATACTCCCATTCAAAAATGCTCGAATTTTAAAAAACTGGATTCAATTTCAAATTGTGAATTTGATGACATGATCACCATACTCCCCTGGCACGAAAAGTGTACGAAAGAGACAGGCAGTTTGAGAACGAAAACGAGCTGATCGATGACATCAACGTAGCCTGATGTGAAGCGGCCTCTAATTACTTGAAATCATTTTACGATCCCGTGTCGAAAAGAATTTTTGAGTAAAAAACTAACGAGAAGAAGGAACGCATTACTAAAATAAATAGTGCATACTTTTCTTATATTAAATTTTATGGAGTAAAAGCAGAATTTCACTTGTGTCGCACTTAAATTAAGTAAGAGAAGAAATTGGTAAAAAATCCTAATACGTAAGTATACAAAAATTAATGTGAGGACGATTGAGAAACCTTTTATATCGTAAAATAATTTTTATCGTAGAAAGGTTAAATCGAAAGATGTTAATCCAAATAATTCCTAAATAAGTTATCCCTAGTCATATGACCCGCAGTGTAAGTGAAATGTACCACATCTATCCAAAATATATTTTAAGACTCGAAGAAAATTGTGTTGTTGATTAAGTCGTCCAGATTTAACTTTTACTCTGAGTGAGTATTGAATTTGCATCCAAATAAGAGTGGAAACTCCTTTTAAGTCTACTGGAACATTGAGGGTGCAGTTGTGATTGATCTTGGCTTGAAAAAGTTCCCACATCTTAGAAAGTGATGCCTCGAAGTCAGTAAACTGGCTCTGTTCCATAGAAACTGGATTGTTTGTGTTTTATACTAAAGTGGGGATATAAAGGCAATCACTTGATCTGTTTGTAGGCTTTGCCTAAACCAGAGCCTAGAACAATTAACTTAATCTGATTGAAAAGCAGCCGTGTAATAAATTGCGAGACATTTGACAGCTTGTAACAGAGCGACTTCAAAAACTCTCTGAGGTAACTTCATTAAAAAACTTACCGGGAACGATGTATTCTTATGTTGGCAAAAAGACGAATTGTTGGGGTGTTTTGGTCACTGTTGCAGAGAAAAAATGCAAAAAATTACCGATCGGAGTTCGACAGCCCACAATAAGAACTTTGCAGAGAGATTTTTCTGCAAAAAAGTTTCTCTCTGTGGAGCTATCATCAGTTCCCAATGCCTGAAAAATAAAACAAAAAGCAAACTGAAGCCAAAAAGAGAGCATCCATGCGAGAAATTCCCATAAAATCCATTGCCTACGAATAATGTAATTTATTTGTCGACTCCCAAATGAAGGGCCCTTTTCTTAATATGCTAGTCAGTCTCACGGTTTAGTTTAGATAATTATAAGATTAAAAGAAGCTGCGCAAAAAACATTTTTCGCTCGTTTCATTTGAACCTTCATCGATTGAAGCTAGTTTTATAGAAAGTTTAGTCTACTGTACTCGAAAAAACGCAGATTAATCAGAGCTTTGAGTTTCAAATATCTAAATCATGTGAACTTCAAAATGGGAGCTGTCCTATTTTTGAAGCCAACACAGTTGATTGCATCGTCACCATTTAGTTGGACTTTAACCTCGCATGCCGAAACTGCAAAGCTGTAAGCAATTGAACGTCTTGGGAACTTCTAGAGCATTTACTCTTCAAATATCCTTCTCTTGCTAATACTACGCATAGGAGTTCAATACCTTCACACAACGGCCCAAATTATTTGTGTTTAAAAAAGTAACACGGTCAACCAAGTTTCCCCTCGAGTAATTCTATAGCTGCTCTATGTGAGGCTATGCCCCCATAGAAACCTTTCCTTTCCTTAGGCTAAGAGCTTGGTCTCACAGCTGGTTAAGCACTTGCGTTTCAATTGGATCAATTGATAGGTCCTTATTAATCAAGTTTTCGAAACTAGTTCAGACTTACTTCACATGTTGTGATCAAACATACGGTAGAAGTTTTATTAGCAAGTGGGCGGCCTTGCTGCAGTGATTACTGCATCGCATTGCTTATGTTCGAAATCCATGTTTGTGTTGTCAAAATAATGGATTATGAAGATCCCTCACTGACTGGCAGTAGGTGATGAAATAATCATTCATAAATACAACTTTCTTGTATATCAAGTAATTCCAAATAAAATACTGTGAATTAAACGAACGCAAATTAATCGATGTAAATTCTCCATTCAAATTCAGACTTCCACCAGGAAGCAATTGAAACTAGATCTAGATCACTACAAAATCCTTCTGCTCGCTCTGTGCAAACTGAATTATAAGGGCAGTCACAATCCCTGGTAAATTATAAAAACAAGCAACACATTGTCCAGCTCAAACGAAACCGAATTAACTGCGAAACTTGAATGTCCTTTGAACAAAATTGTTATACATGAATTTACGCTGTCCGCAAAGGCATCCAAAAATAAATCTAATCAGTCCACAGTGTCCCTTAATTAATGCACTCAAGTTGTGCTACTCACACAAAATAATACTGCGCCACAGAATACAAGGTGTCAATACATACCCAACATTCGTATCACAGCCTTCCGCGACTGCTGATGCCTGGACTCCTTATGCATAGATCCTTGTTGCACTCCTAAATATCCAACACAAAAAAGAGATGGAAAATATTTCAATGAATACAAACCAAAATATCAAATTCAACAACAATGCAATTTGAAGGAGCCTTTGAAAACATACCCAGTTGCTGTGTGGTCCTTGATCGTATCTGCATACCCATGCGGCCATACAATATCATAATAAGGACCATGGGGATGACAAAAAACAAACACGAGGATAGCTCCCACAATGGGAATCCTTCGGGATTGTCAAGCATGGCACAGAAAGCTGATTTCTCTATCGTTGTATTGTCTGTGAACAAAGAAACTTTTACACTATAGACAGATATGCATATATATATATAAATAACGAAGGGCAAACTACCGGGTGGGTATTTCAAATAATCGATTTTCGTAAGAATTGAAAAGGGCACCGCACTGATGAAACTTATCACCCACAGTGCGGCTATGATGCGCAGGGCTCTCTTGAATCCACTCATTGCGTACAGATGCAGCGGGTGACAGATGGCCAGGAAGCGTTCCATGGAAAATGCCACTATAGTCAGGACGGAAACATATGTTGATCTGTTTTGTTAGATATAAAACGAATATCCGGAAATTAGTTTGTACACATTCGAATGCATGCAAGGACATTGTATTTTGACTTACGCTTCGGATATTAGTGCTCGGAGTTTACAAAACGGCAGACCCAAATTGTAGGGATACTGATGCCAATATAAGCTTATTTCATATGGAAGTCCTGCAAGCAGAGAGCAAGGAAATTTAATTAAAACGAATGATGGTGAATGGAAATATGTATATCCGTAAAGCTTTTACGATCTATGATAAGTGATTGGAAGGAAATAAAGTGTAGGGATACAAATTCAGAAAAAAAGGTTACGTATACGTCATACATTTTTTTTTACAAATTATCAGCAATGTTAAACAGTTTTTTTGGGCTTTTTCGGTTGAAAGCCCAGGTCAACTCAGGACTGTAGGGACATCGGAGGAAATAAGCAAGTAATAGTTGCTGACATCGTTCATTCCATCCAAAATGTTCTGTTCCAATACACGTTCTATTGAAAAAAAGTACTCAACTTATGTTAAAAAAACTGGGAATTAGGTGAATAAAAAAATTAATCGACTTTGTGTTTGTATATCTGAGTTTCAAACCACTGCACCACCTTTCCATTCTTCTGCTAATCTTTCTGCTCGCTCTGTGCAACAAGCATTATCGGAGTTGTCTTAATTTTTTGAAAGCGAACGAATTACAGAAAAACGAGTGTCCACTTTATGGGACTATGGTTGCTTTGAATCTTATAATCGTAGGAAGGATGCTGAAGATGTCATTTTAGAACAAATGGAATGAGAAGGGATACGCTTGTTTCACTCCGATTTGGACCATTTCTTCCTAAAAAGGTATTTTAAGACATCAGCAAATTTTGTTGTATTATTTTTTGTGAAAGCTTTTGCTGAAAGGCCGCTTATATTAACTGTATAGAAAGCTACTCTTAAGCCAATTAAGAACGCATGCAATGTCTTGTCAGATAGCGTTGTGGAAGTGATGTGAATTCGTTTCAAAGCTCCGGTTGGAATTAGATAAGCTTGTTTTCGTCTCTTACACCATTTAACATATCTTCACTTCAACAAGTCAGTGAGTTTGACATTGATTAAGGATGTTCCTCTATTGTTCACCTTTTTTTGAAAAAAAAGAATAAAATCGGTTTTTGAAGATGGCAGGATATTTTGCAAATCGAACTATGTTGTTGGAATTTTATTTTCTTTGTGTACTTTATTGTTCCACTTTTCTTAGCACTTCAAGGAGCTCGGTATTGCCAACGGATCTATCGATTTACCGCAAAGGGTGACACAAACTGAAATGAAGTTTGTCAACAATGCTGAAAACCGTCTGAAATAGATGACGCCTTGAATCTGGCTTCCTGTCTGGAAGTTCACACTGACCGAGCTTTTTTCTACAGTCCTGCATCCTTTGCTATTGACAGTTGCGCAAAAGTTAAGCACTAGCTTGAAAATATCTATTTCTTCCAAGCTTGAATTACATCGTTTCCACTCTTTCGCTCAGATTTTCATGTCCTTGGTGATATATGTGTCATTCTCAACTGATAAAGGCTTCTGCCGTTTCATATATATAATAAAATGAGTTGCAACAAATCGCCCAAACAACTGGTTTCTTGTTGGCAGAAAAAAAAAAAACAACACACGCTCAAATGTAATCATTGTTAAGGTCATGTAGTCCTTGGAACTACTACCTAAAGTATTTTCTCTTTTAGGTACCAAAAAAGGACATCCGCATAGATGACAGATTTTTTCTCTTCGGCTCTGCAAAAGTCGTTCCGCATGATGTCAGTTAGAGAGTGGGCAGTATTTTTTTCTGATACGAGTTGGCTTAATATCAATTTGGCTTCCGGGCCGACAAATCAACAATTGTACAAATTTTCACAATTTAACAGTTGAGAGTTCTTCTATTTGAAGCCGATTTTATCGTAAAATAAGTAGAATAGATTTTAAGGACCTTTGAAGAGAAAATTATCGGTCAGACTTTCAGTCCTGTTTGCAGTATGGCCAAGGCTTGATCCAGAGGGGCGACAGAAATTGCTGATAATGGATCAAACGATCGCGAATTACCGTACATGCGACCACGAGTGAGGGAAAGCAAACCGAAATCTGGCTCAAATGGTTTAAGGATAGATGACGTAGTCGATAAATATTTTTAAATTTTATTTAATATAACTAATTGTTTTGGACGATGACAGACCGTAAATGACCTCCATGCTCATCCACGCACATGCGACACCAGACCAGAAAATCATTCATTGTGGGGTGAGGGTTGAAGTCGTTTTAATGGACTACTTCAATTCAGTCAATTTCCTTGGTTTCTTGACATAATCCCATAATGTTACCGTCAGGGCCGATTACCTTTGGGAACAATGGATACTTCTTTGTCGCAGGGCTGGGTAAAAAAAAAACTCCTTTCAACATCTTTAAAAAAGAGTCAGCATTGACAGCTACTGTTACATAGTTTTCTTCAATGAAGTTTGGTCCCACAATGCATCTTGATGGAACTGTGCACCACACAGTGACTCGTTCTGGGTGCAGTACCATCTCGTGGAGTATTCTTGGATTAGATTCACTTGGACTTTGTACGGAAACAAGTTTAAGTCATCATGAATTATCCGTTGCAATGACCGTTGGCGCCGATGAGTTTTGAGTCGAAACGATTGGATTTGCGTGAATTGACGAGGCTTCAGCCGCGATTATGTTTTGAAAGCGAACATGAGGATGTCGATGGTACGGTCTTCGTGCGATGCTTCTAGATTTGGCAAACATGTCTGCCATCCTCAAAGTTCATTTACTGGGGCGAGTGCCGCCAAAGACCCGCCTGGATTCCATTTTGATGGAAATGAAGGACTGGAAAGAATGGTTTCCCTGCATTACCCAAATCCTATTTTGATATTGGGATACAGTATTTATTTTAATAAATTTTAATAAGAACCGACCTCAATAAGCCAAAATAAGCCAATTACTCAGTTCCTACGTTGTGTGCGCCACCATGTTTATCGAAGGTACTTATCGCAGGTCTTGTCACCATTTGCTATATTCGGCCAAGTGTGCGAGATGATTATCGTGATAACTCTTCGGGCTTGTCGTTCATCATCAAACACTGATTTGTGAAGGTGAGCAGTTTCGAAAACACATAAAATTACACTTTCGAGTACATAAACTAATATCAAATAAACACACTGCGAATTTTGAGCTATTCAAAAACGGAAAAATTGCCTATATTGAGTTCTTCAATCCTAATCACACTGTTTCCATATATTAATCGAAACTCAAATACAACATCACAGTTTAAAACCTCTCCAATGTCTGCGCATTCTGTTCCAAATGCATTGTAAGGGTTTTCAAAATCCCTTGAAAGTGAACGAATTACAATGGATGGGCCAACAGTTGGTAAGTTTTTGAATCATATGTTATGTTGTTTTGACACTGACATCCGTTATGAGCTCAAAAAATTTACATAAAATCAGTATAACAATCGATTGAGTTCAAGCATCATTGTGAAATATTACAAAGCTAGTTTTAAAAAGGATTCTGTGTTGTCGAATATGGAACAAAAATATCGAGCGAATCACTTTCAGCTTTTGTATGCAAGTTTTAGATGAACGTTCATGAGACTAGTTTGCTGCTTGAATCTCATAAGCCTCAACCAGCCAAAGATTCAACATCAGACAACTGAGCATTGGGAGAATTTCGCAGAACATTGGCGGATTACTATCCGACATCACCGGAATAAATTATTGAATCAACATTTTTTCCAATGTAATAATTTTTTAATCTAATTTTCCCTAGGCAAAGCTTTAAACTCCCGCCATTTGCAAAATAAATAAAATCATATAATTTGTAGAATATCAAATAAATTATTTTCCTTGATTATACAAAACATCCTTTTGATGAGTAAACTAAAATTTCATCTTTGAGCTCTTTGCTGTGATCACAAAATGAATAATCCAAACTTTTATAATCAAACTGTGTCTGGAAGTAATCACGTTTCTGGCAATTCACTGCGAATACAAATATTGTCGACAGTCTTCAAAACTCATGGCCAACTTACTCAACTCAAACTTTATAGACAGCATTTTGCATAGATTTGTTTACCAACAGACTGTGCTTCAGGTCGTCCTTTGTGCTCCAAATCAAGTTGAAATTGCCGCAGTATCTTTGCTCGAATTTATCCTTTAATCCTTTCCATATTCATACAAATATATATTTTTTTCCATTTAACATATTCCCAAAAATGGTTTTTGTTACATTGGAATGTGAGGGGTCACAAAGATACACTCTCCCATACGCCCCATCTATTATTCAAAGTCCAGGTTAAGTGGATCAACGTACGAGTCGCAGTCATAAAATTTGTGGTTTTTTACCGAATGATATTGATACACTCGTTCATTGCCGAAATGACCCACTTTGCGCACGAAATATGTTAGAAAGGATCTGAACTAAATCGATCCTAATAAAAACAATGACTCACAAGCACAAAAAAAACAACAACAACAAATAAAATTCGAATATATTACGCAGTCCTAATGGAATGACTATTCTTTTACTGCCATCAGTTCGGCCAGTCGCCAATGGGCCTGTTTTTATGCGAATATTTCTTCGACGCATACATGCACGTGTAGGGAAATATTGAATGTTGGATGGCCCTCGATTATTTATGTCCCTAGAGGCGTTTGCATTTTTCGGTAACATTGCCGCGTATCGCCTCGTATTTTATTGCCTTCGTCTCCGGCGGAGTATCTTTGAGTTTCCTTTATTAAATGTAACGACGCGGATGGATATGATATTTCCTTTCTGCAATAGACCCTTGGGTTAGTCAATCCTGTTGAGTGTGCAAATATCGGATGGTGTACTTCTCTTGGGATAGAATCATGCGAGTTGTGCTTATATCATCTTTTTGATGACTTGTGGTGTGAGACACATTTAACAAATTTCCATTTGAACTTTAAGGTCCAACGAAGTTCGTGTGTTGAATCAGGTACGAAGATCAAATGTTGTCAATTTTACACGTCCAAGACCGTTGTAATAACCAAAATCAGTCAATAACGGCGTGGCTTCGGGTCGACCAAAAAAAAGAAAACACTTCAAATCCTCGCACCAAGGATCCAAAAAGAAAATTGAACTTCAAGTTGATAATCAGCTGCCATTCACCGACTCCTAAGCCGCTTATCGAATTTAACTAGCCATACTTGCAAACCGGTGATTGAATTCGGGATCCCGGGGAAACCGATTTAATTATGGAGGACGAAAAATTGTCTATCGTTGTTAACTATAACTGGAGAGCCGTTGATGACTAATCGACGTCACTCCGGTACGTCAAAACAACTTGGATCTGAACTCGAAGAACAAAAATCAGGCTTAATAAAATTCTCATCTTGCCAGTTCTAATTCTAGAGCTGAATTTTGGAAGATTGGCAAGGCAGCAGAGCATATTTAAGAAACCTCCTATGGAAAATTCTACGGTTCTGTTTGCGAGAAGGTCAAAAGGGAAGAAAGCACAGCCGAATCCTTCGAGCTGTACAATGATATGAATCTTATTCATATCTTCAGGCACGGTTCTTTCCTAAGGTTATTTAAAGGAATTATTTCATACGAGTAAGTGCCGAAGTTCAAGTTCTAAACTTGACTGGAAATTTTTGCCGTCTTTTTTTCCAATGGAACAAAACATAAGCGAACGATCCTTTCGATCCATTTCAATTGAAGGAGCGAAGTAAAATCTAACGACTGTAGCTATAAAGGATTTGGTAAGCCTCTAAAAATCTAAAAAAGTGCCAAATACTAGTCGGACACGCGCCCGAAGGGTTCCGTTTACTTGTGTTAAAAGAAATTGCTTCTTACCCAATTTCATGAAACAGTATTGATTCTCTTGCGAGGATCAAAACATGCAGCATAAACAGCTGTATTTTATTTTACTACCCCGGTTTAGCAGCTTGATGTTTTTTTCCCTTTGAACAATTGCCTAAGCTACTGGCATCAAGAGCTACCCATTTCTCCCAAAGACAGCTCTCTATAATATCCTTTCCTGATATGTCGATAAGACTTCATGCATACTTTCGATAAGTTGCGATCCTTTGCAAGATTCCTCTCTCCATCTGACGTCGATTCAGTGGTTCCGAAACCATAAAGGCAAAAGACCGTTTGTTACAGACAAAGTTGGCTCTAGAATGATGTAGAATACGCTAACGTTTGGATCTAGAAAATTATCATTAAATTTAACCAAGATTAAGATCCTTTTCTTACCAAATTGCAGAAGAAGAAAGGCATGAAAGACTCATGATTATTTTTAGAATGTTCATTTGTTTGCAGTATTGGGCCTAACTTATTATATTTTATTGATTTTTGAAAAAAGGACCTATTTTTAATTTATTTATTATGTATTATCAAATTATTTATATATTTATTAACAAAATTACATTTATATTTTATAAATATTTGTTTTAATCTTCATGCATTTTTCACTACAATATAATAACTAACCATGTACATGCTGTCATGTCCGAACGTCGGCTTGTGTGCTGAAAGTCGGCTCAGCAAACAATATTTTGAAGTTCGAATTTTCGAAATAATATTGGTGACTGAATCTAAGCCATCTAGGGACCGCCTCAAACATACAAAAGAAATTGCATCTTAATCAGTCCAGCCTCTTGGGAGGAGTTCAGTGACAAACAAGCCTTTATGTCTTGTTAACTTATTTCTTAGTTTTGACTGAGTAAACATTAGTCTAGAAATTTAAAAAAATCAATTTTTTTTTAATATTTTCAAATTTCAAGTTTCAAAGTTTATTCAAAAATATATCTACTACACTAGCCGATAGCTCTGGTAGCTAGTGCTATTCCTTTATATTACTAAGTTAATTTAATTACTTATTAATAAAGAATTAATAATAATAATAATAATATCTACTACAGGATTTTTCAAAATTCAGATTAT
Source organism: Orthonevra nobilis (assembly GCA_963555765.1). Lineage (NCBI taxonomy): Eukaryota > Metazoa > Arthropoda > Insecta > Diptera > Syrphidae > Orthonevra > Orthonevra nobilis. Next base: position 119,829,137 of record OY743225.1, on the reverse strand, counting down.
TTTCGGAGATATCGGTATTTTGCTGACTGGGCATTCAAACTGGTTCGGCCGGAACTAATCGAAAAAAAGACGTTAGGGATTCTCCGTCTATCTGAATCCATGTTTCTCAGTAAAACCTTCAGTCCTTTGTATATATTGTAACACAAGAATCCAAGGTGACTTATATCTTTTATATTTAGTGTTCACTTACGTCCAGCTGCTAAGAGTAGAGGGTTCAGAAACTCAAAATAATAATGAGTCTCTAAACTCTTGGATTTGGACTTTCGATCCAAAACATATTCACTATCCGGACCTAAGATGATTAATGAAGGCTTCCTATTTTGAAAATGAAGGAGCTTATGGGAATGAAAATTGGCACGGAAGCTCATTCATTTGCTGTGAAACGAGACAGCGCCCGGATTGACCGCTCCGAGATACGAGCATCAAACGCATCAAAAGGAGGCTGCTCGCTATGAAAAGAGAAACGCGGAAAATAGTTTTTTTCGAAGTCGAGCAAGGTCCAATGTATGATGGAAGATTAGTAGATTGATTAAATGTAAGTCTACAATACAATTTCATGACTTAGACTGCGAAAAACTTTACGCGAAACTTTAAACGCGTTTTTCGCGAAACTGTCATTTTCAAAACAATACTCACGATTTCTCAGGTTCTACTGGACCGATTTACCTGAAATTTTAAGAGAGCCTTCTTTATAGACTTGTCTATGTCTGGATCCCCATCCCCAAATTTCTATTAGTTTTTTTTAAATTCGAAACAGTCCAAAAAAGTTGTACAAAAATTGTTTTTCTTTTCAGGCAGTCGCCATTTTGTGACAAAAAAATCTTTCCAACTTTTCCGTTGTTCCCGACATTGCGACATGATTCTAGATTAATTATCTTTTTTTTTGGTTTCAGATTGCTAGGAGGTTTGAGGCTCGTGGGTATGGTTACACGCCAACTTTTTGAGACCCCCACTTCATCAACTGCTAATTTTTGAAATTTTCAACTTTTTTTATTTTTTGATTTTTTTTTCTGTATTCTTGTTATGTTAATAAATAACTAATAAAAAAATGGATACTTAAAATATTAATTGCTTTTTTTTTATGCCACTTTAAAAATTACATGAAATTCATGCCTCTAGACTTGGAAGTCCCCTTAAATTATTTTATTGCTCCTTTTTTTATTATATTGACTTTATTTTAATTAATAATTTTTTAAGTATCATTTTTATTTTATTTTTCGGTTTTATAAACTATTTCCCTAATTTAAAAATGCTCGTTTGATTAATAAATTTCAAACCATAGCGCATTTTGACTCTTGTCTACGTTCCCCTAAAAAGCCCCTTAAAATGTGAAACAGGTGTAGGAACAATATTTCAATAGGCTTTAGCATCCTTGCTCATACCCATGAATACGAAACCTACAATCAGTGCTTGATATACAATCGATTGTGTTTTATTTTTTTTTGAATAAATTTGCCCCACCCTGTATTCTCAGCGCAAAATATAAATTGAATATCGTAATTTATTACACTCGTTTTTCATTTGCAAGCTCGGTAACACAAAAAAAAAAGCCCTGATTTTTATTCACTTCACGAGTATACGGAAGTCGAGTGGAATACTGAATCGACCAAGGACGATAGTAGCAAAGGATCAAAGAGGCAAAGGAAACAAAAAAATACAATGTTATATTTTAACAAAATGACTGACTTACCCAATAGCAGGAATATGAGATCCGAAACGGCTAAGCTGAATAAATAATAATTCGTTGCCGTGTGCATAGTTGAATGGCGTACAATAACCACACAAACGAGGACATTCCCTAGGACACCGGTGATGAAGATTCCGCCAAATATAATAGTGATCTAGAAAAACAGAAAATATATTATAACAACAGACTGGAATTTAAGGAAAAACTTTAAAAAAAAACAAATAAAAAACAAAGACTATGATAAAAGCCCGGAAACAGGAAGCAATTTATTGGAAATGCGAGTAGATGCTGATGCTGAAAAGGATACGTATCTGTTTTGTCCTTGTTTTGGAAGAATATGCCTAGAAGTTGTATGTAGTGAGCCACATTCTCTGATGACAATGTCACACAATTGAATATCATTTGTGCGCCAGAGACACAGTCACGTCCTTCAAGGACAACGACGACAATGACTGCTGTTGTTGTTATTGTCATGGTTTCATGGATTTGTAGTTTACATACCAAAAATGCTTCCTCATTTGCATTATGCTCGAGATATATCGTTGTTTGTTTACAGTGTGTGTTTTTAAAAAGGACTTTCCTACCATATAACCACCAACAAAATGCATCACCGGAAAAGAGTAGTTTTCTTGAAGCTTACTTGCGGCTTATAAAAGGATTTCTTTTTTTTTGTTGTAGTGGAAATGTGGTAAAGATGGATGTTGAGTGGAACGATACAATGTTTTGGCTAATCTGTGAAATTGCCAGGAATTGTGTCACCTTGAGGATCTTAAGAAAAGACTGCACAAAAGCGCTGTTGTGTAGGTTGTGTAGGGAATGGAGACTCATCCTTGGCAGACACTCAAGTGTTTGTCCTTATTGTGCTTTTGGATTAGGAGCTTACACCAAGTTTGACAAATTGTGAAAGTGGGTGGGAAAGATTGTCAGATGTTAATTCGGCGGTGTTCGATTTTAAAAAAGGATTAGTGGACGCGACATTGTTTACCAACTGGACAGTGGATTGAAGGCGCCAAACAAAGTAATTACTGCAGTATTTAAGGCAAATTGTGATGTGAAGCGGGGGACTACTCTACAAGTTTTACTATAAGAGATGCAAGGCCGTAAGATTTAGAAAGCTTTGCACACAGCATGGGATGACAAAAGGTACCGAAGGTCATAATATATATATATAATATATAATATATAAAATCTACTTCTTAAGGTGAGCTAAGAAGCAGCTGTATTTTGACCGACAGTCTTAAATGAATTCGGTATCGTTTAGACATAAAAACTCTAAAGAAACAGATTTTTTTGTTAGTTTTGGATATCATCAGCAAATCCATTGGAAAGTGAAACCTACGATTTGAATTTGCCGTCAATACTCGAGTGTTTTACTCTAACTTACCAGTTCGAAGCTAGTGGATGAGCAGAGTATTGACAAAGTCACGGCGTTATTCGAAGGACTTATTAAGGACGTGGGAATGGTGAAAGACTGTAGCTGTATCTTCATGAGACTTCACTTAAAGCAAAGAGACCAGGCTTGTGAAGTGTAAAGATAGCTGAGAGCAGAGTTGGTTCTATTGCTAATAGGGTCAATGGGTCCGATAGCTCCCAAATAACGTAGAGAAGGGACTAAAGAAATGAGTTTATTGCAGTTAGCTCTAGAAGGTTTTGGTTGATCTCGATGTCGAATCGTTCAATTCGAGACAATCCAAAAATTGAACTTTTTCTAAAACGAAAAAAACGTTTACTACTTTTTTTGTTAGGGATGTTATGAAACTCATTTTTGTTTTAAATCAGAAGTAGGTTGTTAAATTTTAATGATTATAAACTGGGCTGTTTGGATATGTAAGGTGACTTCTGGCCTCTAAAACTTGGCTTTTATTAACAATGGATACAGAAAGGGTATATGGAAATTTGGCAACAAGTGTATTGAAATTGGGTCTCCAAAAATCGTACATGGTTCGAGAATGGTTGCCATATCAGACCGCAAAACTATTTGATTATCTTCATACATCCCCGAATCTTAATTCAGTTGCATTTTTGTGGCATCATTTAGACCGACATATTTTAAAACCACTGATGACATCAGCAAAATCGCCTTAATAACGAAATGGGCTAAAATTCCCGAATGTGTAAGCAGGAAACTTGTTGAATTTATGGCGCAAGGAATTGTAGTAGTTTTTTAAACAAAAGGAAACGGAACAAAATATTTATTTTTATTTTTCAATAAGACAAGTATGTTGGAATATAAGTGTGCATTTTCTTTTGAATCGTAGTAAAAACATATTTTTTCTTTTAAATAAAATTGAATTCTCCATGTTGACATTTAAGTTAAATCTTACATAATATATTTTGAGGTATAACTAACGAGCTTTAATTTGATATAAATATAGTCACCATAGCTTATTTCTGTGACTTTCCTATAAGCACAGACAATAATTATAATAATATTTTTTTTTTGCCTAGAGGGTGGTGGAAAAGCGCTAATACGCACGAGAAACAGTCCCGATCTGTTTCAAGTAGTGTGAGCCCGTCTCACTAAACAACCACCTTTAACCTCTTTCGTAATAGAGACACAATCCACTCCGAAACCGCTTTCGCATTACTTCAGAGTGGTGTCGTTTTCTTTCCCCTATGGGTACTTTTTGATGCGGGTTTATTTAATCTTGCCGGTTAGGCTATCGTCGGTGTAGTTTAATAAACTCTCTTGCTTCTTAAAACGCAAAATGGTTTCAATATATAATATATAGTTAAAATAATAATAGCAATAGTAATAATAGAAAAAATAATAATAATAATAATAAAATAAAAATAAAAATAAAAATAATAATCATAATAATAATAATAATAATAATAATAATAATAATAATAATAATAAAAATAATAATAATAATAATAATAATAATAATAATAATAATAATAATAATAATAATAATAATAATAATAATAATAATAATAATAATAATAATAATAATAATAATAATAATAATAATAATAATAATAAAAATAATAATAATAATAATAATAATAATAATAATAATAATATTAATAATAATAATAATAGTAATAATAATAATAATTATAATATAATATTTGACTGTGCTATAAGGAAACAAACTTCAGCCAACGACAGCACACTCACTTTTGACTCTAACTGTATGAACGAGTCAATGAAATAGAATTGCTAGAGTTACATACTATGATCGCACCGCAAGTTGAATTATTCTCTCTGGTAAACTTTTTCATCATGCATGACATCAAATATTTTCTTTTTAACAATGAGCTCACAATTCTTACTTATTGATCCAAATTATCTAATATATCTAATGCTTGCAAGATCTTCTGGCATTATCTCAGATATTTTTCAGCCTGATGGGTAATCCAATTAAAGGCATGCTTTCATCAAGAATTTCAGAAAAAAATTTTAGGTAACTCTTTAAAATAAATATTTCTTATGCCTTGGCATAATTTCCTTAAACTCTGGAACACCATGTGATTTGAGTGCATTTTCCGCCGGGGCTACGAAGACATGGTGAACGATGATTTTTAAGAGTTCCATGCCGAAAGGGTTCCAACCTAACCGTTTAACTAAGGCTTCGTTGTCTATCTGTCCATTCGTCCACTGGTTCGTTTGTCCGTCCGTGGTAGCCATGGCTGGTATAATAAAGAGTAAAGTCAAAAATTAAGGAGGTCACTAACTATTCTATGTCAAGAATTAGAAAAGCATAAAATGACAAAATGTGTTATAAATTTCGCACCCTTCGACTCCCACTTGGCCGCATTTTTTACTATGGCTCAAAGACACTTCGGCACATTTTTGTCATCTACAAGTTGAAGGTTGCTTTGTCATTATTCTTATTGGACTTTTCTGGCTATGGTTAGTTCTGCAAATTTATTTGAGCGACTTATACAAATTTTATTTTTCATAACTTTTGGGATAGAAAATTTTAAAAATTTACTGTTTTGTCGCCAACTTAAATAACACGAAATGCTCTCAACTTTCGAATAGTTTATAAAATAAAAGAACGATATTCAGATTGAATATTCAAAGTTGAATGAATGAATGAATTCAACATTTTTCTATTTCTTGTCCTAAACGAAAACAACTCAGAATCACATACTTAAATGCTAACAAATCAATATTTCGATTTCATTGTCAACACTGATTATGCTTCTAGGAAAAACAAACATCGTAAAGCATTTTTATTTACTTGGGGTTTTTTTTTTTTTTTGCTTTGGCAAATTTGGACAAGATTAGAACCATCCACCCACAATTCTCGTAGCATCAGAAGCATGTGAGAAGGTGTGAGTTTCCGACATTCCCCAAGCCCCTTATTTATGTTAAAATACTCATTACTTACAGCGTCAACAATTTAAGCAATGCAAACACCCAAATGCTCCCATGCGCCCGGATACAGTAACACTTCAATAAATATCATAAAATCATAAAAGCAAATGAAACTGGGATTTGGGCCCGGGTAGTGGCAAATAAGGCGAGCAACATCCCTGTTGTTTGGGCTCTGTACTCTGTACCATAATAAATCGGGTGGGCCGTGTGAAAATATTTACGCCGCTGTCTAAGCCGCAATAAATTGTCGATCTCTTTCTCTACACCAAGTAAAAACTGACGTAGAATTAAACGCAATCGCTATCTTTGTGAAAGGCATTGAGTCTTATCTTCTATCTGCATTGTCAAATATTGCTGATAAGTTTCATAGACTGCTTACCTCTGGTGCGGTCTCTCGTTTCATCATGGAATGAGCAGGCTGTTCGTGAACCGAATCAACAAAGAAATAAAACAGAATTCATTGCTTTGTGTTCCACATTGGAAGGGGTAACTGACTGACTAGATTCAAGGATACGACGGCAAGAGTGATGCTCACATTTAAATGGTATGCTAACTTGGCAGTGTTGTGGATGCCAGCAAGTGCTGAATTGGGCCAATTGGGTCAACGAGTTTTGTTGCCGACACCTACGGTAAATGTTGACAGAGTCACATGTGATGGACGTTTGCTGTTCTAGAACCTGATTAAAATATGTCATTTCTGCTGAAATAAGATACAATATTCACAAAATATATGACGAACTTTTAAAATACATTCAAATAAGAGTTGCATTCCAACGGAGTCATAACTTTTGCTCCTGCGTTTTCTTTCAAATGTCCTATGAATAATTAAACTAGAAGCGTCAAAGTCATTGGCCCAGCAGAACATTCTTTTCCACAGACTTGGTACGAAACAACCCGGATTTGATTCCGCTGTGCTTCGCAAGTATCGCTGCAAGAAGTCATGAAGTTTCGGTTCGAATTATTTGAAAAAAAAAAAAAAAAAAAAATATGTGATTAAACTCGAATTAGGCCTGATTAAGCTTAGCTGCCCATCCTCGAGTTTATGATTTAACACACCTTGTAAATGAGCTTGAACAAATCTATCGTATGACTTATTTCTCGTACCAAATCCCCAAAGAACCAGTAGAGAAGTCTATCTGTCTGTAGTTCGATAGGGTCACAAATGTCTTCATTTTTATGGACCTTATCTTTTACAGACTGAAAAGCTTGCAACCTAAAGCAAATTTGGGGTTCAATTTGAGCTGCAAAAAAGTTATCAGACTGAAGAAGACCAAAGAGAGTAAAAACAAGTAAGAAATGACTGCAATTATCAACGAACAAATATTAAAGTGTGCTGCAATGTCCCAAAGCAAGTAAGAATTTCAGAATTTCATCTTGTTAAATATTCCATGAAACAGATCAATTTTTGAAAAAGTTCTTAACAATTTTGACATGCACCAATCCGTCAAGATGGTACTGCTTTACTCTTTAACAGAGATGTTGTGTCGCGCGGGCAAAACCATTGCACAATTCACCAAAAAAAAATTTGGTATGCCACTTTTAAGTATTCATTAATGATTTCTTGACTACTACAACTTATTTTATTCACACTTTCGCTGATCACACTGTCTCTAGTCAGTGTCAGTGTCTCTTGTACCCCTCGTTGTTTATATTCGCGTCCATTATCTTCAGCTGTGCAAGTGGGAATGGAAGATTTTTGATAGAGTCCAAAAAGGTAGTGTTAAAAAATTTTACAATATTACTCTTTTTCTACTGAAAAATTATCTCAATGATTTGGAAAATTTTAAATTTAAAATAAACTTTAAAATACTTCAAAAAGGAAAATTTGTGAAAAACCTTCGCTTAAACAAAAAAAGGATAAGATTAGAGATATCCGAATAACGAAGCAAACGGAAAAGAATTTTCATGTTTATAAACAACTGAATGTATCGATAACGAATCAAAGAATTAACAAAGAAAATGAATAGATAAATTTTTAAATAATTTTGTAAACAAATAAATAAATAAAAAGGAAAATTAATAAAAAAATAAATAATTAGATACACAAATTTATAAAGGGGACATCTACGAATAAAAAATAACTACATACACATATAAGTATGATGGAATACAACGTGAGTTTTTTTGCTTTGCAATTAACTAGCTAATTCGCTTACGAGGTTTTTATTAGTTAAAGTTAACTAAAAAGGCATAAAAATCGTTGAGAAAAATATGCCAATGAACAAAGATTTGACCAAATTCCTTGTTCTGAATTCTTGAAAACTGTTCAAAGTTAACTAAGCCTTACAAACTTCTTCTTAGTAAACAAAAGTCTAATTGTTCCGTCTAAGGCTTGAATCGTAGAATCAGCCTTGAACTTTTATTTTATTAACTACCGTGGTTCAGTCACAATTTTTCATTGACTGACCGCTGAGTGATGACACAATATTCCAAAAATACAAAATCTGCTAAAATAAATGACAAATAAAACACTGCGAACTGAGCAATGCAAATAAGTTCATATCAAATTCAATATCCTTATTCAGACTCCACCCATGAAGCCCAAATATATCAAAGTTTCAAACCACTTGGTAATATTTCAATTCCTTCTGCTGTGCGTTATAAGGGAGGTTGTTAGCTCGTGAGAACAGTCAAGAAAGAACATTAAATTTAGTTTTCTATTCAAATTAAAATCTAAGAAGTCCGCCACTTTTGGATCACCAGAATGGTTTGGTTCGGTGAGAAACGTTTACTATGTTCACTTAAATAACTCTCGGGAAGAGATTTTTAAGCTGCTAACAATCGAAAGAATTGCAGAGAATTTCGAAAATGTTATTTTCTGGCTTAGAGCAAGTAACTCCAACCAACCAACTGCTGCAATTGTATCTTTAAAGTACTCTCTTTAATTAAAGTTAGATACAGATGTAAGATTGAACTTTTTTCAAAATCTTTTTTCATTTGACATCAAACTTGTTATTACGTCGACTGTGCAATAAACTTTTTTTTTCCAACAAATTCATTTAAGTTGATCCCAACTTGAAAACAACATTTTTTTCCTTCGCCATTAAAAAACATTTTTTTGTTAATATTGCCCAACAGCGGCGGCGTTGTTCCCTATCCCTTTGCAAACCCTTAATAGCGTTGAAACGCAAAATCATTGTTAAGAAATGGGAAGAAAAAAAATTGCCGTAAAGGAATGCTCTCTGCTGTCATAAGGACGAGAATGCCATAAACTTTTTACGATGCCTTCCAACACGGTGCTTTAATTTTTTTTTTTTTAGTATCCCAAAATGATGGAGATCCTTCAATGCCTTCGAGAAAATTTATTTGGCACCACTCTAAAAAATTTGTCAAAGCTGAAGATGAAAACGATGCGGCAGCGGGGGGCGCCTCTGACTATTCACTCATCCCACATGTGTGAAAGTAGTGTGGAAAGGAGACAATGCCAAAGCCAAGTGTAAACAGGCTTTAAGTTCAAAAGTTCAACATCGAAACGAATGAGAGTGGCACCTTTGTAAGGAAGTATGAATGCTCAGCTAGGAGCGACCATTGTCTTACTGACGGTGCGGTGGAACTCCTACATGTGTCAGAAAAGCGTTTGATTCCACACATTCGGTTTCCTGCCCCGAGACATACGCTTTGCGAAAAAGTTTTCCAATAAATCTATATTTGCGTTCTGGCTTTGGAAACTAAGAAGTTTCCGCATAAATCACAAACAATGGCGATGTTTTCATATTGGGAATGCTACTTTTGGGAAATGCGGTCTCACCAGCAACAATGAGACTCTGTGGCATGCCATCGAAAAGTGGCGATGTTATTATCCAAGGGCATTGTCAGCATAGCTGAGAGTGTACCTACTCGTGTGGCTTGTGGGAGGAGTATACGTCAAAGGATGCTTGTGACAACGTCTTTGAAATTTGTATCCTATACACTTTAGGTGCAACTAATGGGCACAAATGTGGTGATGCTACATTCTGGTGCGGCTTGGGTATTTGACATTTTGGTTCGTCGAGCATGTGCATTCCCTTGGGAACTATTTAATCGTGTTATCATGCTAATTAGAGTTTGGACAAGTTAACGTGTTCGACGTAATATGATAGTTCAATGGGCTCTTGTGTGTCGTTAAGGATGTCACAGTTCGGCGAAATTCATTGCCGAACTTTAGAAAATATTTCAGAAATTTGTTGCAGAGCTCTTGAAAAATTTAAATCTTAAAAGATACGCTTCCTTATCCATTTATTTTAACATGAATCTTATCCAATCTGTCCATTCCGTAACACCTTGTAGGCGTCAAGGATTACCAGAAGCATGAAGATTAATGTTCCATAAATAAGTCGATGCAAGAAAATGATAAATTTTGTTCGCGAATGCCGAAGCAGCACTTAAAAACTGATTCATTTGATATTTATGTTTATCGGGTACTTATCTGAAATTGGGTACACCTACTTGTCAGTTTTATGAAGAAATAAATTTCGAAGACTTTAAAGGATTTTTTAAGGATGCGCAAAGAGCAAGTTAAAGTAGGTTCGAAATGTGTATAAATGGCATACAGCATTGACTTCTCCTTTTGCCAAAAAGGTTCTGAGTAAGGTAAGTGATGTTTTGGTTTTCATGATCTGAAGTCAATCACTTTCATTTACGAACAAGTTGTTGGTTTGCTAGCATACAAATTATTGCACAGAAATGTTGAATTACGGCAGCCTACAACTGAACAACTTATACAAGCTTATTTTGAGACTCAAACGAATTCTTTGCATCCGAAGGAACTTTGGATCAACTATTTTTTTAAATGATGTAAGCGCTCAAGGGATTGGACGTACCCTTATAACATATCTACACAAAGCACGAGCAGAAAAAAAATTATAAAGGAGATAAAGAATTTGCAAGTGAACATTGGTTTTAAATTCCATTCGGTTGCAGAGCAAAGGAAAAACAGAGTGAGGTAATGCACTCCAGATGCGAAGTGTTCGGCCTACAAAAGAATCTGTAATTCTCACAAAACGTTCCAAAGTAAGTTTAAGGGTAAACTGATTAGCACCCATGATGTGCGAGTGTCCTTCGATGTTCCAGCTGATACTGATGTTCATTCATAAGTTTAAGCGACCGCTTTTGAGTTCTTTCTGGTAGATGTAAGGTGGTTTTGGGTGTACCTTATAAACTGTAGCCAAATCAGAAGGTGTAAAGTCCTTCTTACACCACTGAAGATGCATTTCTAAAATTATGCGGAGAAATATATAGCAATGTTTATGAAATGGTGGATCATAACATACTGCTCAAAAAACTCATCAGTGTAGGTTTCAGAGGATTTTTCCACCACTGGTTAACTTCTTATTTAGAAAACCGTAGTCAGAGAGTAAGGGTTCGCAATTCTCTGATTGCAAAAGCTCTCATCAACATAGGTGTTCCACAAGGATCTGTTTTGGGTCCTATCTTGTTTTTAATTTTTGTTAACTCGCTCTTTCTTCAACTTTTCAAGGGTAAAGTAACAGCTTTTGCCGAAGACACTGCTCTGTCTTTTCACGGTAAATGTTATTTTAACTTATCTTTGGATATGACCTGGAATTGATACCTGGAATTGATACGGAGTTGGTTCAAACTTCATAAATTGGCCATTAGTGACAAAACGAAGTTCATGATTTTTAACATAATGGGCAAAAGATGTGATGACATAACTTTAAGATGCCATGCGCCCAATTGTTATAGATTCCGTTTGACTCATTTTATATCACGATAAAGATATGCCTAGTTTTGATTCAAATGTTCGTTGTTACACTAACTGCTTTGAAATTGAACGCGTAGACAGCTTTAAATACTTAGGTATTACTTTGGACTATAAGCTTAGTTGGATGGATCATGCTGTGTCATTGAAGTAATATCTTAATGTGAGTTTTTAGGCAGATTTATCATCTCAGTCAATACTGCAGTTTGCCAATTTTAAAGTTGTATGGCAAAGCTGGCTGGGGTTGTATGTATTTGAATAAACTAGAGCCTCTGTTAATCAAACAAAAAACATGCAATCCATATACTTTGTAAGGTTAACCGTCGAACTCCTAGTTTCGAGTTGTTCAAAAGTCTTGGATTTCTTTCTTTCAAACATCTGTATTTTTATAAAGTATTAAAAATATTTTTTTAAGTCTCAGGATATACATCTTCGAGGGTTTATGATAACCTCAATCTACGTGTCAACACCAGAAATCTCGTCAATGTACCAACTATAAAAAGATCGCATTACTCTTGCTTTTATTCTATTACTACGCCCCGTTTATCTGAGCAGCTAAATACCAAAAATTTTCGGAACAGAACACATATTCCAAAAATTGTATCCAGAAACTGTCTAATGACAAAAATATGGAGGTTTGAATATCGAGCAATTTTTTGCAAAATTTTGCTTACTATAGCCCATGATTCCAAAATGCACTTTTTTCATGAAATCACTGAAAACGTAATCTGAGCAGCTGAATAGCAAGAATTCCCGCAACTGAACACATGTTCCAAAAATTGTATCCAGAAACCGTTTAATGACAAAAATATGGAGCTATGAATTTCGAGACATTTTTTGCAAAATTTTGCTTACTATAGCCCATGATTCCAAAATGCACTTTTTTTATGACAACACTAAATATGTAATCTGAGCAGCTAAATACCAAGAATTTCCGGAACTGAACACATATTCAAAAAATTGTATCCAGAAACCGTTTAATGACAAAAATATGGAGCTATGAATTTCGAGACTTTTTTTTGCAAAATTTTGCTTACTATAGCCCATGATTCCAAAATGCACTTTTTTCATGAAATCACTGAAAACGTAATCTGAGCAGCTGAATAGCAAGAATTCCCGCAACTGAACACATGTTCCAAAAATTGTATCCAGAAACTGTCTAATGACAAAAATATGGAGGTTTGAATATCGAGCAATTTTTTGCAAAATTTTGCTTACTATAGCCCATGATTCCAAAATGCACTTTTTTCATGAAATCACTGAAAACGTAATCTGAGAAGCTGAATAGCAAGAATTCCCGCAACTGAACACATGTTCCAAAAATTGTATCCAGAAACTGTCTAATGACAAAAATATGGAGGTTTGAATATCGAGCAATTTTTTGCAAAATTTTGCTTACTATAGCCCATGATTCCAAAATGCACTTTTTTCATGAAATCACTGAAAACGTAATCTGAGCAGCTGAATAGCAAGAATTCCCGCAACTGAACACATGTTCCAAAAATTGTATCCAGAAACTGTCTAATGACAAAAATATGGAGGTTTGAATATCGAGCAATTTTTTGCAAAATTTTGCTTACTATAGCCCATGATTCCAAAATGCACTTTTTTCATGAAATCACTGAAAACGTAATCTGAGAAGCTGAATAGCAAGAATTCCCGCAACTGAACACATGTTCCAAAAATTGTATCCAGAAACTGTCTAATGACAAAAATATGGAGGTTTGAATATCGAGCAATTTTTTGCAAAATTTTGCTTACTATAGCCCATGATTCCAAAATGCACTTTTTTCATGAAATCACTGAAAACGTAATCTGAGCAGCTGAATAGCAAGAATTCCCGCAACTGAACACATGTTCCAAATATTGTATCCAGAAACTGTCTAATGACAAAAATATGGAGGTTTGAATATCGAGCAATTTTTTGCAAAATTTTGCTTACTATAGCCCATGATTCCAAAATGCACTTTTTTCATGAAATCACTGAAAACGTAATCTGAGCAGCTGAATAGCAAGAATTCCCGCAACTGAACACATGTTCCAAAAATTGTATCCAGAAACCGTTTAATGACAAAAATATGGAGCTATGAATTTCGAGACTTTTTTTTGCAAAATTTTGCTTACTATAGCCCATGATTCCAAAATGCACTTTTTTCATGAAATCACTGAAAACGTAATCTGAGCAGCTGAATAGCAAGAATTCCCGCAACTGAACACATGTTCCAAAAATTGTATCCAGAAACTGTCTAATGACAAAAATATGGAGGTTTGAATATCGAGCAATTTTTTGCAAAATTTTGCTTACTATAGCCCATGATTCCAAAATGCACTTTTTTCATGAAATCACTGAAAACGTAATCTGAGAAGCTGAATAGCAAGAATTCCCGCAACTGAACACATGTTCCAAAAATTGTATCCAGAAACTGTCTAATGACAAAAATATGGAGGTTTGAATATCGAGCAATTTTTTGCAAAATTTTGCTTACTATAGCCCATGATTCCAAAATGCACTTTTTTCATGAAATCACTGAAAACGTAATCTGAGCAGCTGAATAGCAAGAATTCCCGCAACTGAACACATGTTCCAAATATTGTATCCAGAAACTGTCTAATGACAAAAATATGGAGGTTTGAATATCGAGCAATTTTTTGCAAAATTTTGCTTACTATAGCCCATGATTACAAAATGCACTTTTTTCATGAAATCACTGAAAACGTAATCTGAGCAGCTGAATAGCAAGAATTCCCGCAACTGAACACATGTTCCAAAAATTGTATCCAGAAACCGTTTAATGACAAAAATATGGAGCTATGAATTTCGAGACATTTTTTGCAAAATTTTGCTTACTATAGCCCATGATTCCAAAATGCACTTTTTTTATGACAACACTTACTATGTAATCTGAGCAGCTAAATACCAAGAATTTCCGGAACTGAACACATATTCAAAAAATTGTATCCAGAAACCGTTTAATGACAAAAATATGGAGCTATGAATTTCGAGACTTTTTTTTGCAAAATTTTGCTTACTATAGCCCATGATTCCAAAATGCACTTTTTTCATGAAATCACTGAAAACGTAATCTGAGCAGCTGAATAGCAAGAATTCCCGCAACTGAACACATGTTCCAAAAATTGTATCCAGAAACTGTCTAATGACAAAAATATGGAGGTTTGAATATCGAGCAATTTTTTGCAAAATTTTGCTTACTATAGCCCATGATTCCAAAATGCACTTTTTTCATGAAATCACTGAAAACGTAATCTGAGCAGCTGAATAGCAAGAATTCCCGCAACTGAACACATGTTCCAAAAATTGTATCCAGAAACTGTCTAATGACAAAAATATGGAGGTTTGAATATCGAGCAATTTTTTGCAAAATTTTGCTTACTATAGCCCATGATTCCAAAATGCACTTTTTTCATGAAATCACTGAAAACGTAATCTGAGCAGCTGAATAGCAAGAATTCCCGCAACTGAACACATGTTCCAAATATTGTATCCAGAAACTGTCTAATGACAAAAATATGGAGGTTTGAATATCGAGCAATTTTTTGCAAAATTTTGCTTACTATAGCCCATGATTCCAAAATGCACTTTTTTTATGACAACACTAAATATGTAATCTGAGCAGCTAAATACCAAGAATTTCCGGAACTGAACACATATTCAAAAAATTGTATCCAGAAACCGTTTAATGACTAAAATATGGAGCTATGAATATCGAGCAATTTTTTGTAAAATTTTGCTTACTATAGCCCATGATTCCAAAATGCACTTTTTTCATAGAATCACTGAAAACGTAATCTGAGCAGCTGAATAGCAAGAATTCCCGCAACTGAACACATGTTCCAAAAATTGTATCCAGAAACCGTTTAATGACAAAAATTTGGAGCTATGAATTTCGAGACTTTTTTTGCAAAATTTTGCTTACTATAACCCATGATTCCAAAATGAACTTTTTTCATGAAATCACTGAAAACGTAATCTGAGCAGCTGAATAGCAAGAATTCCCGCAGCTGAACACATGTTCCAAAAATTGTATCCAGAAACCGTTTAATGACAAAAATATGGAGCTATGAATTTCGAGACATTTTTTGCAAAATTTTGCTTACTATAGCCCATGATTCCAAAATGCACTTTTTTCATGAAATCACTGAAAACGTTATCTGAGCAGCTGAATAGCAAGAATTCCCGCAACTGAACACATGTTCCAAAAATTGTATCCAGAAACCGTTTAATGACAAAAATATGGAGCTATGAATTTCTAGACTTTTTTTGCAAAATTTTGCTTACTATAGCCCATGATTCCAAAATGCACTTTTTTCATGAAATCACTGAAAACGTTATCTGAGCAGCTGAATAGCAAGAATTCCCGCAACTGAACACATGTTCCAAAAATTGTATCCAGAAACCGTTTAATGACAAAAATATGGAGCTATGAATTTCGAGACAATTTTTGCAAAATTTTGCTTACTATAGCCCATGATTCCAAAATGCACTTTTTTTATGACAACACTAAATATGTAATCTGAGCAGCTGAATAGCAAGAATTCCCGCAACTGAACACATGTTCCAAATATTGTATCCAGAAACCGTTTAATGACAAAAATATGGAGCTATGAATTTCGAGACATTTTTTGCAAAATTTTGCTTACTATAGCCCATGATTCCAAAATGCACTTTTTTTATGACAACACTAAATATGTAATCTGAGCAGCTAAATACCAAGAATTTCCGGAACTGAACACATATTCAAAAAATTGTATCCAGAAACCGTTTAATGCCTAAAATATGGAGCTATGAATATCGAGCAATTTTTTGTAAAATTTTGCTTACTATAGCCCATGATTCCAAAATGCACTTTTTTCATAGAATCACTGAAAACGTAATCTGAGCAGCTGAATAGCAAGAATTCCCGCAACTGAACACATGTTCCAAAAATTGTATCCAGAAACCGTTTAATGACAAAAATTTGGAGCTATGAATTTCGAGACTTTTTTTGCAAAATTTTGCTTACTATAACCCATGATTCCAAAATGAACTTTTTTCATGAAATCACTGAAAACGTAATCTGAGCAGCTGAATAGCAAGAATTCCCGCAGCTGAACACATGTTCCAAAAATTGTATCCAGAAACCGTTTAATGACAAAAATATGGAGCTATGAATTTCGAGACATTTTTTGCAAAATTTTGCTTACTATAGCCCATGATTCCAAAATGCACTTTTTTCATGAAATCACTGAAAACGTAATCTGAGCAGCTGAATAGCAAGAATTCCCGCAACTGAACACATGTTCCAAAAATTGTATCCAGAAACCGTTTAATGACAAAAATATGGAGCTATGAATTTCGAGACTTTTTTTGCAAAATTTTGCTTACTATAGCCCATGATTCCAAAATGCACTTTTTTCATGAAATCACTGAAAACGTTATCTGAGCAGCTGAATAGCAAGAATTCCCGCAACTGAACACATGTTCCAAAAATTGTATCCAGAAACCGTTTAATGACAAAAATATGGAGCTATGAATTTCGAGACAATTTTTGCAAAATTTTGCTTACTATAGCCCATGATTCCAAAATGCACTTTTTTCATGAAATCACTGAAAACGTAATCTGAGCAGCTGAATAGCAAGAATTCCCGCAACTGAACACATGTTCCAAAAATTGTATCCAGAAACCGTTTAATGACAAAAATATGGAGCTATGAATTTCGAGACTTTTTTTGCAAAATTTTGCTTACTATAGCCCATGATTCCAAAATGCACTTTTTTCATGATATCACTGAAAACGTAATCTGAGCAGCTGAATAGCAAGAATTCCCGCAACTGAACACATGTTCCAAAAATTGTATCCAGAAACCGTTTAATGACAAAAATATGGAGCTATGAATTTCGAGACATTTTTTGCAAAATTTTGCTTACTATAGCCCATGATTCCAAAATGCACTTTTTTCATGAAATCACTGAAAACGTAATCTGAGCAGCTGAATAGCAAGAATTCCCGCAGCTGAACACATGTTCCAAAAATTGTATCCAGAAACCGTTTAATGACAAAAATATGGAGCTATGAATTTCGAGACATTTTTTGCAAAATTTTGCTTACTATAGGCCATGATTCCAAAATGCACTTTTTTCATAAAATCACTGAAAACGTAATCTGAGCAGCTGAATAGCAAGAATTCCCGCAACTAAACACATGTTCCAAAAATTTTATCCAGAAACTGTCTAATGACAAAAATATGGAGGTTTGAATATCGAGCAATTTTTTGCAAAATTTTGCTTAATATAGCCCACGATTCCAAAATGCACTTTTTTTATGACAACACTAAATATGTAATCTGAGCAGCTAAATACCAAGAATTTCCGGAACTGAACACATATTCAAAAAATTGTATCCAGAAACCGTTTAATGACAAAAATATGGAGCTATGAATTTCGAGACTTTTTTTGCAAAATTTTGCTTACTATAGCCCATGATTCCAAAATGCACTTTTTTCATGAAATCACTGAAAACGTAATCTGAGCAGCTGAATAGCAAGAATTCCCGCAACTGAACACATGTTCCAAAAATTGTATCCAGAAACTGTCTAATGACAAAAATATGGAGGTTTGAATATCGAGCAATTTTTTGCAAAATTTTGCTTACTATAGCCCATGATTCCAAAATGCACTTATTTCATGAAATCACTGAAAACGTAATCTGAGCAGCTGAATAGCAAGAATTCCCGCAACTGAACACATGTTCCAAAAATTGTATCCAGAAACTGTCTAATGACAAAAATATGGAGGTTTGAATATCGAGCAATTTTTTGCAAAATTTTGCTTAATATAGCCCATGATTCCAAAATGCACTTTTTTTATGACAACACTAAATATGTAATCTGAGCAGCTAAATACCAAGAATTTCCGGAACTGAACACATATTCAAAAAATTGTATCCAGAAACCGTTTAATGACAAAAATATGGAGCTATGAATTTCGAGATTTTTTTTGCAAAATTTTGCTTACTATAGCCCATGATTCCAAAATGCACTTTTTTCATGAAATCACTGAAAACGTAATCTGAGCAGCTGAATAGCAAGAATTCCCGCAACTGAACACATGTTCCAAAAATTGTATCCAGAAACCGTTTAATGACAAAAATATGGAGCTATGAATTTCGAGACTTTTTTTGCAAAATTTTGCTTACTCTAGCCCATGATTCCAAAATGCACTTTTTTCATGAAATCACTGAAAACGTAATCTGAGCAGCTGAATAGCAAGAATTCCCGCAACTGAACACATGTTCCAAAAATTGTATCCAGAAACCGTTTAATGACAAAAATATGGAGCTATGAATTTCGAGCAATTTTTTGCAAAATTTTGCTTAATATAGCCCATGATTCCAAAATGCACTTTTTTCATGAAATCACTGAAAACGTAATCTGAGCAGCTGAATAGCAAGAATTCCCGCAACTGAACACATGTTCCAAAAATTGTATCCAGAAACTGTCTAATGACAAAAATATGGAGGTTTGAATATCGAGCAATTTTTTGCAAAATTTTGCTTAATATAGCCCATGATTCCAAAATGCACTTTTTTTATGACAACACTAAATATGTAATCTGAGCAGCTAAATACCAAGAATTTCCGGAACTGAACACATATTCAAAAAATTGTATCCGGAAACCGTTTAATGACAAAAATATGGAGCTATGAATATCGAGACTTTTTTTGCAAAATTTTGCTTACTATAGCCCATGATTCCAAAATGCACTTTTTTCATGAAATCACTGAAAACGTAATCTGAGCAGCTGAATAGCAAGAATTCCCGCAACTGAACACATGTTCCAAAAATTGTATCCAGAAACTGTCTAATGACAAAAATATGGAGGTTTGAATATCGAGCAATTTTTTGCTTAATATAGCCCATGATTCCAAAATGCACTTTTTTCATAAAATCACTGAAAACGTAATCTGAGCAGCTGAATAGCAAGAATTCCCGCAACTGAACACATATTCAAAAAATTGTATCCAGAAACCGTTTAATGACAAAAATATGGAGCTATGAATATCGAGCAATTTTTTGTAAAATTTTGCTTACTATAGCCCATGATTCCAAAATGCACTTTTTTCATGAAATCACTGAAAACGTAATCTGAGCAGCTGAATAGCAAGAATTCCCGCAACTGAACACATGTTCCAAAAATTGTATCCAGAAACCGTTTAATGACAAAAATATGGAGCTATGAATTTCGAGACATTTTTTGCAAAATTTTGCTTAGTATAGCCCATGATTCCAAAATGCACTTTTTTCATGAAATCACTGAAAACGTAATCTGAGCAGATGAATAGCAAGAATTCCCGCAACTGAACACATGTTCCAAAAATTGTATCCAGAAACTGTCTAATGACAAAAATATGGAGCTATGAATTTCGAGACTTTTTTTGCAAAATTTTGCTTACTATAGCCCATGATTCCAAAATGCACTTTTTTCATAAAATCACTGAAAACGCAGCTGAATAGCAAGAATTCCCGGAACTGAACACATGTTCCAAAAATTGTATCCAGAAACTGTCTAATGACAAAAATATGGAGCTATGAATTTCGAGACTTTTTTTGCAAAATTTTGCTTACTATAGCCCATGATTCCAAAATGCACTTTTTTCATAAAATCACTGAAAACGCAGCTGAATAGCAAGAATTCCCGCAACTGAACACATGTTCCAAAAATTGTATCCAGAAACTGTCTAATGACAAAAATATGGAGCTATGAATTTCGAGACTTTTTTTGCAAAATTTTGCTTACTATAGCCCATGATTCCAAAATGCACTTTTTTCATAAAATCACTGAAAACGCAGCTGAATAGCAAGAATTCCCGGAACTGAACACATATTCCAAAAATTGTATCCAGAAACCGTTTAATGACAAAAATATGGAGCTATGAATTTCGAGACATTTTTTGCAAAATTTTGCTTACTATAGCCCATGATTCCAAAATGCACTTTTTTCATGAAATCACTGAAAACGTAATCTGAGCAGATGAATAGCAAGAATTCCCGCAACTGAACACATATTCAAAAAATTGTATCCAGAAACCGTTTAATGACAAAAATATGGAGCTATGAATTTCGAGACTTTTTTTGCAAAATTTTGCTTACTATAGCCCATGATTCCAAAATGCACTTTTTTCATAAAATCACTGAAAACGCAGCTGAATAGCAAGAATTCCCGGAACTGAACACATGTTCCAAAAATTGTATCCAGAAACTGTCTAATGACAAAAATATGGAGGTTTGAATATCGAGCAATTTTTTGCTTAATATAGCCCATGATTCCAAAATGCACTTTTTTCATGAAATCACTGAAAACGTAATCTGAGCAGATGAATAGCAAGAATTCCCGCAACTGAACACATGTTCCAAAAATTGTATCCAGAAACCGTTTAATGACAAAAATATGGAGCTATGAATTTCGAGACATTTTTTGCAAAATTTTGCTTAGTATAGCCCATGATTCCAAAATGCACTTTTTTCATGAAATCACTGAAAACGTAATCTGAGCAGATGAATAGCAAGAATTCCCGCAACTGAACACATGTTCCAAAAATTGTATCCAGAAACTGTCTAATGACAAAAATATGGAGCTATGAATTTCGAGACTTTTTTTGCAAAATTTTGCTTACTATAGCCCATGATTCCAAAATGCACTTTTTTCATAAAATCACTGAAAACGCAGCTGAATAGCAAGAATTCCCGGAACTGAACACATATTCCAAAAATTGTATCCAGAAACCGTTTAATGACAAAAATATGGAGCTATGAATTTCGAGACATTTTTTGCAAAATTTTGTTTACTATAGCCCATGATTCCAAAATGCACTTTTTTCATGAAATCACTGAAAACGTTATCTGAGCAGATGAATAGCAAGAATTCCCGCAACTGAACACATATTCAAAAAATTGTATCCAGAAACCGTTTAATGACAAAAATATGGAGCTATGAATTTCGAGACTTTTTTTGCAAAATTTTGCTTACTATAGCCCATGATTCCAAAATGCACTTTTTTCATGAAATCACTGAAAACGTAATCTGAGCAGCTGAATAGCAAGAATTCCCGCAACTGAACACATGTTCCAAAAATTGTATCCAGAAACTGTCTAATGACAAAAATATGGAGGTTTGAATATCGAGCAATTTTTTGCTTAATATAGCCCATGATTCCAAAATGCACTTTTTTCATAAAATCACTGAAAACGTAATCTGAGCAGCTGAATAGCAAGAATTCCCGCAACTGAACACATGTTCCAAAAATTGTATCCAGAAACCGTTTAATGACAAAAATATGGAGCTATGAATTTCGAGACTTTTTTTGCAAAATTTTGCTTACTATAGCCCATGATTCCAAAATGCACTTTTTTCATGAAATCACTGAAAACGTAATCTGAGCAGCTAAATACCAAGAATTTCCGGAACTGAACACATATTCAAAAAATTGTATCCAGAAACCGTTTAATGACAAAAATATGGAGCTATGAATATCGAGCAATTTTTTGTAAAATTTTGCTTACTATAGCCCATGATTCCAAAATGCACTTTTTTCATGAAATCACTGAAAACGTAATCTGAGCAGCTGAATAGCAAGAATTCCCGCAACTGAACACATGTTCCAAAAATTGTATCCAGAAACCGTTTAATGACAAAAATATGGAGCTATGAATTGATTCCAAAATGCACTTTTTTCATGAAATCACTGAAAACGTAATCTGAGCAGATGAATAGCAAGAATTCCCGCAACTGAACACATGTTCCAAAAATTGTATCCAGAAACTGTCTAATGACAAAAATATGGAGCTATGAATTTCGAGACTTTTTTTGCAAAATTTTGCTTACTATAGCCCATGATTCCAAAATGCACTTTTTTCATAAAATCACTGAAAACGCATGAATAGCAAGAATTCCCGCAACTGAACACATGTTCCAAAAATTGTATCCAGAAACTGTCTAATGACAAAAATATGGAGGTTTGAATATCGAGGAATTTTTGGTAAAATTTTGCTTACTATAGCCCATGATTCCAAAATGAACTTTTTTCATGAAATCACTGAAAACGTAATCTGAGCAGCTGAATAGCAAGAATACCCGCAACTGAACACATGTTCCAAAAATTGTATCCAGAAACTGTCTAATGACAAAAATATGGAGGTTTGAATATCGAGCAATTTTTTGCAAAATTTTGCTTACTATAGCCCATGATTCCAAAATGCACTTTTTTCATGAAATCACTGAAAACGTAATCTGAGCAGCTGAATAGCAAGAATTCCCGCAACTGAACACATGTTCCAAAAATTGTATCCAGAAACTGTCTAATGACAAAAATATGGAGGTTTGAATATCGAGCAATTTTTTGCAAAATTTTGCTTACTATAGCCCATGATTCCAAAATGCACTTTTTTCATGAAATCACTGAAAACGTAATCTGAGCAGCTGAATAGCAAGAATTCCCGCAACTGAACACATGTTCCAAAAATTGTATCCAGAAACTGTCTAATGACAAAAATATGGAGGTTTGAATATCGAGGAATTTTTGGTAAAATTTTGCTTACTATAGCCCATGATTCCAAAATGAACTTTTTTCATGAAATCACTGAAAACGTAATCTGAGCAGCTGAATAGCAAGAATACCCGCAACTGAACACATGTTCCAAAAATTGTATCCAGAAACTGTCTAATGACAAAAATATGGAGGTTTGAATATCGAGCAATTTTTTGCAAAATTTTGCTTACTATAGCCCATGATTCCAAAATGCACTTTTTTCATGAAATCACTGAAAACGTAATCTGAGCAGCTGAATAGCAAGAATTCCCGCAACTG
Source organism: Orthonevra nobilis (assembly GCA_963555765.1). Lineage (NCBI taxonomy): Eukaryota > Metazoa > Arthropoda > Insecta > Diptera > Syrphidae > Orthonevra > Orthonevra nobilis. The sequence goes on along the minus strand of OY743225.1, from coordinate 119,805,561 downwards.
AACACATGTTCCAAAAATTGTATCCAGAAACTGTCTAATGACAAAAATATGGAGGTTTGAATATCGAGCAATTTTTTGCAAAATTTTGCTTACTATAGCCCATGATTCCAAAATGCACTTTTTTCATGAAATCACTGAAAACGTAATCTGAGCAGCTGAATAGCAAGAATTCCCGCAACTGAACACATGTTCCAAAAATTGTATCCAGAAACTGTCTAATGACAAAAATATGGAGGTTTGAATATCGAGCAATTTTTTGCAAAATTTTGCTTACTATAGCCCATGATTCCAAAATGCACTTTTTTCATGAAATCACTGAAAACGTAATCTGAGCAGCTGAATAGCAAGAATTCCCGCAACTGAACACATGTTCCAAAAATTGTATCCAGAAACTGTCTAATGACAAAAATATGGAGGTTTGAATATCGAGCAATTTTTTGCTTAATATAGCCCATGATTCCAAAATGCACTTTTTTCATGAAATCACTGCAAACGTAATCTGAGCAGCTGACATTCGCCTCTGGTCAGTATCTGATAACAGAATGTACTTAACTATTTCATTTAAAGTGAACAACAGTATTACTGTCAATAATGTTTTTCTATTAATGATTTGATATTTGTATAGCTTTAAGTTTCTAAATGAAATTAAGAATGAACCTATTTAACGCTCTTAGTATTGCTTATCTTGTCACAATCATCATTTAGCGTCTCATTAGTTGTTAGCAAACATACATTTTCAGGAATAGCCTAGCACCATACACAAATATACGAAATAAAGTATAATACTTTTTATTGACTACTTGAAAAGTCAAGATTTTGAGCGAATTGTACACCTAAGTCACTTGTCAGTTTTACTTTGAACAGCGCATAACTAATAAAGGTGTACGCAGAGGCTAGAGTATTAAGTTTTCTTGAAAAGGACATGTTAACAAATTTAGAAATGATTAATGATAAGCTATTTTTGAAGCACCATTTTGCGAAAGCATAAAAATGCAGTGCTCCAACAACATTGCTTTAAGCAATTTGGATTGAAAACCGCCTTTAAGAAAATTTATGTATTTATCTCACTCATTTTCGGTCGGCGATTTATGAGTGAGTTTTAAGAGTATTGGCGTTGTTTATTAGTTCATCGGTAAGAAAGGAGGGCGTAAGAGCCTTATCTAGATGCACACCATAGCACGTAGCCCTAGTGACTGACTGAATGTGAAAAATTAATTATTTGGTAAGAGGATTGAACTAAGCGACTTATTGGTGCAGTTTTTTAAGCTCAAGTTACGTCATTTGGATCAACTTACTGGTCCCTGGTTCGAGACTCAAAATTTGAAATACACCCTAGTTTTCGAATTTTGTTGAGTCACTATTTGCCCAAGGGACCAAATTAAAGGCACTCTAACTCGAGTGGTCGACCAACAATAGCAGTCTGACTAAGTCGATGGCTTCTCATCCTGACAGTGACAGAAATGGACTAACACTTATTAGCAAATTAAATGATAACGAATAAAATACTTTGAATTAGGTGAATGCAAATAAGTACATACCGAATTCTCCATTCTTATTCGGACTCCAACCATGGAACAATTAAAACTAAGATGCATTTGCGCTTCAAACCACTACAAGCTCATTCGTGGCTCACTCTGTGCAAGAAATGTATCATGAAGATATTCAAAACACTTGAATGTGAGCAATAAAATAAGAATTCCTTTTTTACACTGACTGTGATTTTCACTGATTCCATCTGATGAAATGATGTTCTTTCCAAATATGGCATATTTACTTTGTATATATAAAAAAGTTTAAGAAAACATATTCTATAAAATTCCGAATATCTAATTGTCAGTCGTACTACAAATTAAAAGCTTCGAAATTCCAGAGCACGTAGCAATCAATCAAAATTATATAAAATTGTTTCCAACAAATCTGCCTACTCATTTTCTCCGCCGGATATTACAAAAGTTATCCAAAATATTAATTAAAATCCATTCTACAATCAAACACAATCTGTCCATCATAGTTGGAGTTTGATTGATGTAAAAGCCGCTCAAATAATTACAACAAAATATTTGAATGGTACGAATTGCTCTGCGAACGTCCTTAGCCAGAAAGAACCAATGGAATATTTATTACACATCATTTGGCAAGGTCAAAATTCATATTTTGCACTCGACACAAAGCTAAAAGCAATCCACAGGATAATTACTGGTCAACAACCTGAAAGCTTAATATTACAAAAACCAATCACCTTCCACGATGCTCATGAAGCTCCACTTTTGGAACTGAATTACAACAATTCAGCATATTCACTAATTAAATTAACTGATCCGCAATATAAATATGTGTCCTTGTACGAGAGGACTCGAATAAAAATAAATTAATTTCTTTGTGACAAATATCTATGAACTACTCGAACATGTTAAATGATGCGTCACTCATTTTGGGTTGAGAGCACCTCGCATTAACAGAGACGAAAATTGTCATTCGATTGCGGATGCACCATAAAGGATATTGATTATCCTTTTGCGATTTTTGTGCCGGATGCCATTTCATTCGATAAAATGTGCTTAATTGGATTCCCAAAGGGCGATTCATACATCACAAATTCCAGAGAGTGGAAAATAAATATATGCTTGAACACTGCCATTCAAAAGTCACTAGATAATTAATTCTGCCCCCGACAATAAGTGTTTCATATGCTCCCTACTCTATTCAAAATGTTCAGTTTTTAGACTATCTCCAACTGCAGCTTTATCTTTTTCAAGTCTGTCAAGCTATTAGGATACGCGACGATATTGCTTACACACAATGTTACGTAATTGAATATTCCACAAGGATTGAAAAACATGCCATAAGAGTTGGGCTTCAAATTTAAGTGGATCTCAGGATGTTAAGTCATGCCAGGGGATCAATGACAAAAAAGTAAGTAAATTAATGAACGGGTAAGCTCTGCACATATTTTCAGAGATGTAAGCCGTTTTTTTCCTTTTTCTTACATATTTCGTTTCGACGTCAATTTTAGCACCTTTCTTTCTTTTGTATCCGGCTTAATCAAAAATCGCATTGCTAATTGTTTGAGAAGTTCTAACACTTCCAACAGAGGTCTGTCACAATCTTCAACCAATGACAAATAAATTACTGCGAATTCAGCGAATGCAAATAAACCGATTTCAAATTCTTCTTCGGATCCACTCATCAAAGCTTTGAACAATCTTCAATGAAATAGTTTCATTCAATTCATGCACAGGTCACTTACCAAATAGTTGTTGAGACACATGGTGCGTCCGGAAACTAATGGATGGCAGTGTATGAATGACTGATAAGAAAAAGTGGTTACGTATACGCCTACACATCATCACAAATATATTTTCGAAGATTATCAAAGTGCTTAGCGATTATGAAACAATTGAAATCCCCTCAAAAAGGATATGCGTCAAGCTTAAGCATTACGCCATCGAATGAGTAAAATTAGTAAAATCCAGCGATACAAAATCCGTCATTACATTTCGAGGAGCGGAAATTACAGCTTCACGCTTGACATTTTGATTCGATTGGCCGCAGGGTGGGGTTTGTTTGAAGAGGGATTTAACGGAAGGATAAACAATTTCAATCTTTACATTCCATTTGTGCGGACAAAGAGCGCCATTAGTGGGAAATAAATTACTGCCACTCAGCGTCGTGATTCATAGGCATTTGTAAATTGATTGTGTTTGTGATTACAAATATTTCTCTAACGCTTTGGGCTAAAGATGAGCCATCACTTATAAATTTGGCATGGAAAATATTGCAGCGCAAATTTGTTTTTCTGTTGGCTAATCTCTGAACTGACTAATCAAACTTAATTGTTTTGTATTCCGCGACACGCTCCGGATACAACATCCCACTTAACCATATTTGGAATGAAAATGAACATCATAATTTTTGATTTTGGAAAAAGAATTAGTTCATGAATTATTCAGATGATAAAGCGCTCAAATTATTGGATGACATAGGGATAAGTAAAAGATGCTTTTTGGCCGATATTTAATTAAACTATTTTTATTTTAAAAATTAAGGAAACAATTACCAAACAGTTGAAGGAAAAATTTTTGTTTTCATAAAAGTAGTTTACTTTTTTTTAATAAAACGGCAAACATACATATCAGGATAAAAATGTTCGATTATAACTTTTCCTGAAGTGTTCCTTCTGTAGACAATATAGCTTGATGCTTGTTTATCCCATTTACCTTGGGACCGTGCCTTCATCATCTTTAGATTTTGGTGGAATTGCTCACCCTGCTTCACACTGACTGCATCTTGATTTTTTGAAAAGTAAGGAAGATGGCTATGAAGAAAATGAACCTCAATGCTCATGTTGTAACCAAGAATTTAAAAGCCCTCAAAAAGTTACTGAACAATTTCTGTGTATTTGCCTGCTGGCGTATTCCCAAGAAAATTTTTGACAACATTTTTGAATGCCAACCAAGCATTCTTTTGAAGTTCTGTCATTGTCCCAATAAAAGGTTCATCTTTAATAAGCTGCCGAATCTTTGGACGGTCAAACACGGTCAATCTTTTCAAAAGGTAGGCTAAAGAAGTACTGAAATGAGGTACTTGAAACAGTTTCCTGCAGTTGGCAAAGATTTAACAAACTGCTTTATGAGTCCTAGTTTTTTAGGCATGGCTGGAAATATAATTTTCTTTCTGTCAACAAACGGCTGATATAGAATGTTTGGAGAACCAGGTTTGAGCTCAGATATTGGTGGGCAACTCGACTGGAGCAATGCTTCTTAAGAGCTCTTCTGTCTCACAAACTCAAAAAAGAAGCATACGATTTTAAGGTCAACACAGATTGGTCTATGTATGCATGTGGGTATTGCAATAAAACAATGACGCTCTTTATGTCTTCATATTCATCATGCAAAGAAACTAAGTGGCAAACGTTATAGGCTAGAATTCCCAACTGCTCCATTTAACCATTTATACTATTTTATGGCAACAAACAAAAGCATCGTCACTTCGGAGGTATTGCAAAAATGTACTTTCTCTTGATAGAAAGTAGGATACCTAAGCTTCTTACAACGTTTTAAATACCGGGACAAAGCATAAAACTCTTTCTGGTCAAATCTCTTTCTAATGGAGTCATCTTTCATTTGAAAATCTTCATCGCTATAGTCACTTCGATCTCCACCATACTCGTATTCTTTTAATTCGACAAAAGGTAGTTCTTTGAAAATTCACACTGGGATTTAAGCTGAATGAGGTATGCGTATGGCTTGGATACCCTATTTTACAGTTGTTTTTCTTGTTATATCCGGAAGTTTTGACTATACAAAGGTAACAGTGACTTGAATAATCTTTGAGCTCCCACCAAATAAAAGGTGTACAAATGCCAATTTATTTCCTGTTTGCTTTGTCCATATTCATAAACTCTCAACACACTGTTCTTTGACTGCGAATGGTTAAACTGACACAATATCTACCACAAAATGAATCAGGGTTATTTAAGCACGCAAAAAGTAGAGGCAGACATGCTCTAAATGAAGCAAAGGGTCCGCCAAATAATTTTATTTTTTCAAGATGCTATAAAAAAAAAAACTGCTGAATGTTTTTTTTATTTGAAATTACAATCCTTCCGGTTAATAATGAAAAATAATTTCATTCAAATGGCTGCCTCGACTGGCCATGCAGTAGCCTACACGTTCGGTCCAATTTTTAAGCACATTATTGATTGAGTGCAGCTGTATTTCACCAATGGCTTCACGAATATTGTCCTTTAAAGCGTCAATTGTCTCTGGCTTGTCGGCGTAACACTTATCTTTGAGGGCACCCCACAAAAATAGTCCAACTTTGTCAAATCACAGCTCCGAGGTGGCCATCTTCAAAAAACAGGGCGCAAAATATCGAGTGTAGCTTTGGCTACACGCCGTCCTGTTGAAACCAAATGTTGCCAATACCCTCCTCTTCAATTTTTGTGAACAAAAATTCGTTCAACATGGCCCGATAACGATCGCCATTGACTGTAACGGCCACTCATTGCTTATTTTCGAAGAAAAATGGCCCAATTATGCCTCTGGACCAAAATCCGCACCAAACAGTGACTCGTTTTGGGTGCATCGGCTTTTCAATGTGTGCGTGCGGGTTTTCTGTGCCCCAAATGCGACAATTTTGCGTGTTTACATACCCGCCAAGATCAAAATGAGCTTCATCTGAATAGATGATTTTTTTGGCAAAATCGGCATCTTCTGTAAGTCGATCGCAGGCCCACTTAGCGAAGCGAAAACGCATTGGATGGTCAGTTGGCTTCAACTCCTGAACCAATTGGACTTTGTACGGCGTCATACCAAGGTCTTTATGCAAAATTCGTCTCAATGATGTCTCCGAAATGTTCAATTGTTGAGAACGACGGTGAATTGATGTTGATGGCGCTTCACGCACACTTTCTGCCACAGCAGCAATATTCTCGGGTATACGCACTGTTTTTGGCTTTTCACGCTTTGCTTTATCGATGAGGATGCCAGTTTCTTTCACTTATTGCACAAGATAACGAACATACGGAGCCGACGGTGCTTCTCTTCTTCCAAAATCCGTACGCAATTTTCGCACATATCCTGCAACATTACCATGATTTTCAAAGTAATGTCGCAATATTTCCCAGCGTTGTTCAAGCGTATACACAACCATATTCGTACAAAGGAAGGATAAAACTAAATATCTGTCAAAACAGACATGAGCTATGTGTTACCATTCACGAAATAAGCACTAGTTGGAAAAAAAAAACGTTAAATGGCGGACCCGTTATAAAAAAAAAATATTTGAAAATGTCTTAGCAAATCGATCGTTTCAATGGCAAAAATTTCACGACGGATTCTTTCTTGTAGTTCCTGAATTATTCAAGGACCTTTGTTGTTGCATGTTGTAGAACCCGGTGACCGAGGTGCCATGCTTTTTCTCCGAACATGCTGATTACCTTTTTTGAAAAAAATACGATCAGCTTCTCTATTGAGACACTTAGTGTTTCTGCGCTGTTCTTAAACACGGGGAACAGCTGATGTTCTGATATTGATCACAATGTTTTTTGAAAATTAAATGATTTTTATGGGTTTCTCTCAGGTTGTAAAAGTGCTTTTGCGTCGAGCACAGGTTTTGTCGCTGTGCAGGTCATTGTCACTTCTCTCAGAAATTTTTGAATGTAGGACAAGATACTATTCACTTTCCACACCAAGCTTAACTTGTAAATATTCAGCAGACTATCTTTGGTTACCTCTCCAAGAACCTAAGCACTGGTTTCTTATTTTAATTAAGAGCAGCGAAAAATCCTTTTGCGGCTACAGTTCAAAATATGGAATTAGACGACACTGTCCGAGTAGATAAAACAAATAGTGGACTATAGTATATGCCTGAAGACAGTGGGGGGATCACAATGGAAATGGGATTATATTTTGGCATTCTTTGGTAGGCAGCATCACAAGTGATAATCCTTAACAAGGAATACTCAAGTCTGAAGAATCACACTCTGCAGTCACCTGATTTTCATAAAGTGCCAAAAGAGCTGGGCGGAATTTATAAACGAAGGCATTCACCCAATATTTCCCGAAAGACAATTTTACTGAACGAACACGAATGAAATTATGAAGCCACCCTCTCTGTCAAGTTTTTTTTCCAGCTTTAATCAAATATATGACTTGTTTGTCATCTACAAGGTGCCTTTCAAAAACGAACGAAAAAACTGCATCGTAAGGCATCCTTCAAAGCCACTATCCTACGAAAAATGTCTTTTTTCCAAACGTCAATAACGAAAGAGAAGACACACAGGTCGACAGTTTCCACTTACATCGAATGAAGTTCAATAAATATTTACCTTCCCTTGAAGTGATTAAATAAACATAAGATCTTTCGGAGCTCCTGTGTGAGCATTAAACGAGGCAAAAGCTTACTCAACTATGTAATTGAATGATCTCCGGAAAGGGGATCCCGATTTAGTTAGCAGGTGTTTTGATTTAATTGTCTTTACTCCTTGCGTTCAGTCCCATAGAAATCCTTTTTAATCCGGTTAAATGCGAATGCCAGTAATCGTGATGATTTAATGAGGGAATGTATCACTGCGCACAGGACAACATGGATTCACATAAAATTAAATCAATGTTGGAACTGTCACAAGCGATAAACTGTGACGTCCGAGGGTATGCTGTTCGAATGTTGCTTTTTATTTCAGCGCACAATTATGAGACACACAAACTCCGAGCGGATGTTAAAAAAAGGCCACATTGAATTGATGTTGCTTGTAATGTTCAATTAAAGCTTATTAAAGGCAATTTGCCATCCTGGAGTGGAAGTGCAATATGTCGGTTAATAATTAATATTCAAATATAGCAATAAAGAGACAATTTTTATTGCCTGGTTGCTTTCAATCAATTAAATGTAACAAATTAAATTTAAACAATTTAATATTCAAACCAAACTCAACTCGTTTTCACAACGCTACGCTTTTTGGAGGAAGGACATGTTCGCTATGAACTTTTCTCAGAACATATGTAACCAAAATTGTCATAATAAAACAGCCATTTAACTTTAGTTTCAGCGGGTAGTCAAACTTGATGGAACACAATTCCTTTCAAAATCACGAGCTCGCTCTGGACGTTTCTACGGAAATCAGAGCTAAATCTTCAGTTCATTGGTAGGAGATTAAGATCTTCAGGTGAGTTCCAGGATTTAACTTCTTACCCAATGTTCGTTCAATCGTTCAATGCCGATTGCTCAAGGAGCTGTGTACAGCAAACCGACCCGTTTTGACCGGCTCTTGAGCACTGGGTCAAAAGCACAACCGCGTAAAGAATCTAAGTTATGAGAAAGCAAGCTGCCTCGAGTCCCAACGAAGTCCCAACGTCCTTAGAACGAAGGCATTTTAAGAATGATCATCTTGGCGTGATTCGCTCAGAGGAAGGATTCTGAATTTGTATGTAAACTTGCTCCCACTGACAAGACAGAAGATTCTTTTTAAAAGGAGGAGCCTACAGATGCTGTCCGAAATACCACGTGGAACTTTCATCGGTATAGAAGAGTTTTGGGAAGAAAAGCCTCTATGAAAGTCCAACAGAGAGCGACTTCTGACTCACAGACTGAGAGACTTATATCGACTCTAAACACTCTTTAGGAGCAGCTCGATCTGGGGTCTGAAACTGCCCCAGGCCACAGATAGGAGGCTCAATACCACGTAAAACGAAACGAGATAACATAGTGTCCCAGCTTATTAATACAATAGCCAGGAACAAAAAGCAAAACGTTGTTTCTGCCAAAAAGCCATTAACCTTCTTAAAAGTTGCGAAAAGAAACACGGTCTCTCCGAAATTATGAACCAAATTTTGGCACTTATATGCAGGAAATGGATAAACACAAGCAGCATTTCTGGCAGATGTCAAACAAAAAGAAAGAAAGAGTTTTAGGAAATGAAGAAAACTCAGTTCCAGCCGAAGAAATGTTACTCCCACCCATTGTAGGAGTTATGACTGTGACCATAAGAAGCTTGAAAGTCGCATAGCTCTAGATTCAGACAGTTGGAAAATTTTACCCTTTGAATTTTTTAATTCAAGGAGGACGAACGCGTTCCAGACAACTGGATTATTAGCTCAGTCGGTCGTTTCTGCAGAAATTCAATCGTTCTTCTTGGGCAAGCTCTCTGGAAGCATATCCCTGCTTATTGGTTATTAAGGAATCGAAGAGAAAATAAAATAATTGCTTTTGTTTGTCCTTTGCAATCAATGCTTTTTCGGCTTGTTCAAAATGGACAATTGTGTGGGAAGAAATTAATCGGTGTCGTTCACTCTAAGAAAAATAATTGCGTTTGGAAACAACATCCAGTTTCGAAGAACTTTTTAATCTTAAAGGGAGGATTCTGCAGACGAGGAAGAGTACAGTCTGAAGCTGTCCAAATGGTTGAAGATGAGAATGTTGGGGGGGTAGTTGAAAAAGTTGAAGTTGAAGAAGAATAAGAAGAAAGAAAAAACTCACTCCGGATGATTTGGAAAAATTATGAATTTCAATCAAATCTTCGACTAGATCCAGTACCAATTCCTTCGAGACTATTGCTTCATTTAAATGAATTCTTCAGATGCTACTTCGACTCCAATTATTTTGAAGAAGCAACTAAATTAACCATCATGAACGGTGTGTCTGCTACTAGAAAAGACGTGAATACGGACCTTGCAACTACTTTGGGCGCATTACATTACCACGCTCACACAAGTACTGGCAGTATAGCTTCCATCACAGTTTGGTAACATTCCAAATTTCGGGAAACGTTTTTTCTTGCAAAAGAAGTACCTGTATTATGAAGATACTTCAATTTCACCTGCAGATGCTGAAACCAATGCTCTGTGGAAAGTTCAGTTTGAGATCGATGTTAACAGCTTCCGAGGAGCTCAAAAAACTTTTCTATAGCTGAGCAGATGATACCTTTCCTACGAAGACGTCCAAATGGACATAGGCAGTAGGTACGAAACAAGCCTCAACTTTTGAGTTCAAAAATTTCATATTTCGTACATCAACACGTAATTCTTTACATAATTTTGCTCCACAGGTGGAGCTTAAGTGTTGGGCATTGAAATGTGCCAAGGTGCCCTCACCCCTCTTGGAGACCGAGCATTGGGTCTCGGGCAAAGTGTTATTTTGAGACTGATCAGAACCTTACCCGAATCCTCGTTTGTATTTTTCGATCATTATTTTACTTCTATAGAACTTCTGCACCGGTTGAAAGATGTAAACATCCACGGAAATGGAATCATTCAAAACAAAAGAATTTAAAATATTGAGCTCAAGCTTGATGAAAGGATTGTCGTAGTAAAGTAGAGAGACTTGCTTCGGAATGCATCCAATGAATACCGTCTCTAGGTGGAGCAAACCAGATATATACCGTGTCCTTTGGTCGTAAAAGAGTACAATAGTCATGGACATGGACGGAATGAACATTTGCAACCAGTTAATGTATTGCTACGCATGAAAATAGCTGAAGATCCTCTTGGCAGTAACAGAAGAAAGCGATGACGAAGATGATGAGGACGAATCATGTCCAAGTTACACTCATTGGTGTGCATCATTGCAAGGAACAAGCAAAGTGTTTGATGGGCTTAACCATTGGCCAGTGATAGACCATCTTTATAGTGCATGCATGTGCCGCATGGAAAGACCTTTCAAGCCGAACAAGATGCGAAAAGTGCAACATTTATTTCTGCCTTGTTCAAGGAAAACAACGTTTTTGAACCAAATAGGAAACTAAACAGTATTGGTATATTGTAAAGTTAATTTTTTAATGCGTTATTAATAAGAGTTAATTTTTTAATGAATTTACAATGAAATAAAGATTATTTGAAATTAATAGGACTACCGGTTGAAAATGTCGTTATTGCAGACAACTTCATATCTATTACTCAGAGGTGAATTTTGACCATGACCGCTGTCACATCAGAAACTTCATGTCATTGTCTAATTATTTCAGTCTAGGTTATTGGTCATAAGTGAAAACACACAAGTTTTTGTAAGGCCGTAAAATGTCTACATTCGTGCCATCAAAACAACATTTGCGAGAAGTTTTAATATACTTCTTTCATTTAAGTAGAAAAGCAACCGAAGCGCATCAATTGCTTACCGAAGCTCACCCGGGCTATACTATAGACGTTAGAGTGTGTCACCGGTGGCTTAAGCGGTTCAAAGATGGTGATTTCGACACCGAAGACAAAGAACGCCCCGGCCAGATGAAGAAGTTTGAAGACCATGAATTGGAGGCATTGCTCGATCAAGATCGAGTAAGACATTGGGTGCCGTATGAATTGAAGCCACGAGACGTCGAACGCCGATTTTGCATGTCCGAAATGCTGCTTGAACGCCACAAAAAGAAGTTAAGAAGTTAGTTTTGCATCAAATCGTTACTGGTGATGAAAAATGATGGGTACATTATGATAATCCAAAACGTCGGGCAACGTATGGATACCCCGAACGTGCATCAACATCGACGGCCGTTCAGAATATTCATGGCCTGAAGCTTATGCTGTGCATTTGGTGGGACCAGAAGGGTGTTGTGTATTATGAGCTGCTAAAACCGAATGAAACAATCACAGGCGAGGTCTACCGACGACAATTGATGCGTTTGAGCCGAGCACTGAAGGAAAAACGGCCGGAAACGGTCGCAAGACACGATAAAGTTATTTTGCAACATGACAATGCTCGGCCATATGTTGCAAATGTCGTCAAAATTTACCTTGAAACGCTCAAATGGGATGTCCTACCCCACCCGCCGTATAGTCCAGACCTTGCGCCATCCGATTACTATCTGTTCCGATCGATGCAACATGGCCTGGCTGACCAGCACTTCCGTCATTTCGATGAAATGTGTGGCTATCGATGGGCAATACTTTGAATATTGAATTTATATCTATTTTTCCTCAATAAAGCATTGATTTTTGGAAAAAACCGGTAGTCCTTAAATTGCTTTTCACTTTTTTAATTGTTTAAACACACAATTTTGTTCGGGTCCTTTTTTAAGGATCCTATTTAATTTTTTCTACTCAAAAGTGTCTAGGCTACGTTCGTCGGTACTGAAAGGGATAACTAAACCCTCATCTACCCAATCGGATATTGAATGATAATCATGACATTATTGATGATTTTTTAGTCCTCCAAAAACAAGTACGTAAATTGGTCAAGAACCAAGATTGCTTCGTCGTATGAGTATGGTTTAATTAAAAATTGTTTACTTTATGAAGAGAAATCATTTCGAATGCAAAAAGCAATCAAATCTAATGTCAGGATGTAGAGACTACACATAAACCTTCAAATCAAAATATTGTCAAAAACAAGTGGAAAAAAGAGCACCTCAAATTATCGCTCTGGTTCCTATTTCAATTGTCATATCCCTTATCAATTTTCTTACGTTTGCTGCAAGACAAGGTGAGGGTAATTGAATTCCTTCGACCTCAATCAGATTGCAAATGGAAACGTCTACATCAAACCGACAATCATTAAATTGAGCTAAACAACAAACTGAATAAGCTTATCAAGTTGTGAAAAGAAACACAAACGAAACAAAGCACATTTATCATCACAAGGCTTCCATAACCTCACACATGTCCATATTTATCACTGCAGGGGGACATGTTATGAAACGGCCCATAAACTTGGAAGCTAAAAAGTTCACATGAAAAAAATGTTCATGCTCGCACGAATATCATTTTGAATAAATAAATTTATTTTTTAAAAAGATGAAATTCACAAAACTCACCATCATGGCTGTAATTAGGGGTAACTGCTGTGGTCCTCGGGCGAATTCCAGGAACTCATCTCTCGAGCAATTGAAACGACTGCCACGTGGATCACATCTACTGAAGTCATAAGTGTCGTTATCATCTTCTCCCGAAGTAGAACCAACATCACCATAGTCCCGATACAATGTCCTATTGCCAGGACTAATGGTCCAAGCTTCGGAAAAATTTGACATCAGGGTTGACGGAAGGTATTCCGTGCTGACAATTGATGCCATGGTCGTTGCATTTTGAAGAAGATTTGTGAAGCTTGTAGTGTTTGCGACTAAATTTGAACCATACACTAAACCCGAATCGATCATTTTGGGATCTGATGATCCTTGTGTCATAAATTCACACACACACACACAAGCGCACACGCTTTAAGGCTTCATTTTTTGTTTTTTTTAGAAAGGCTTTCAGCTTTTTCTAGAGGGTCACAAAAAAATAAAAACTAAGAAAAACACTCGTAACGAATAAAATTTGATTTTTCTCTTTTTTTGGAAATTCTTAAACACAAACCACGGTCGCCTTCTGTTTTTTTTTTTTTGGTTAAAATTTAATCTGATGGAGGATATGAAGAAACAATCCCGTGAGTGTTTGGATTCTTTTCTTTTAGGGGGAATCACTTGATAGAAGCGCGGTTACTTAACTGATGACCCACCATTCGTGCGGTGCTCTAGAGACAGAGATAACTCATCACGGGACCTGGACGATGATGCTGTGGATGAAGCTACGCTTATCGCATTTTCTTGATGTGGATACAAGATACAAATGAAATTATCTCAAAGCATCCGAGATGAATTATAGTTGCCTTCCGACGAGAGTGGGTGCGGGGAGGGGGGACAATGCGAAAAATGCGCTACCACTTCAATGAACAACGCATGTGTCAGTACGTTGTTGTTTTTGTAGTTTATCTGCGGTGCCACGAAGTAGGTGTAATCTTATCTCTGTAAAAAAAAAGAGGAGAAGTGTAAATATATATTAAAAATGATAAAACTTATTAGACGAGACTAGAATTAAGTAAGTTGGAAGACTTCATCTCTTTTGCATGTGCGAATTTATTAAATAAATAAGAGGCTTAGGCATCATAACCTAGGCTATGCATGGAAGAAGACAGTTTTGAAGATTTCATGGTACATGAACTTGTACTTTCTGCGGTAATAAAATGCCGGATCATATTTTATTGTCAAATTTGAACAAATTATTATACAATGGAAAACTTCTTGTTCTAAAAATATGCTTTCGCGTTCGAGGAGGAGACTGTTCTTGTGTATCTTTATGAGCGAGATGTGTTATTTTTAAATATTGCTAAAGATAGTTAAAGTAATAGGACTACCGGTTGAAAATGTCGTTATTGCAGACAACTTGATATCTATTACTCTGATGTGAAATTTGACCATGACAGCAGTCACATCAGAAACTTCATGTCATTTTCTAATTATTTCAGTCTATGTTATTGGTCATTAGTGAAAACACACAAGTTTTTGTAAAGCCGTAAAATGTTTACATTCGTGCCATCAAAACAACATTTGCGGAAAGTTTTAATATGCTTCTTTCATTTAAAGAATAAAGCAACCGAAGCGCATCGATTGCTTACCGAAGCTTACCCTGGATATACTATAGACGTTAGAATGTGTCAGCGGTGGTTAAAGCGGTAATTTCGACACCGAAGACAAAGAACGCCTCGGCTAGGTGAAAAAGTTTGAAGACCATGAATTGGAGGCATTGCTCAATCAAGATCCGTCACAAACGCAAGAAGAACTTGCAAAATCACTTGGCGTCCGCTCAGCAAACCATTTCCGATCGTTTAAAAGCAATGGGAATGATCCGAAAGGTAGGACATTGGGTGCCGTATGAATTGAAGCCACGAGACGTCGAACACCGATTTTGCATGTCCGAAATGCCGCTTGAACGCCACAAAAAGAAGTCTTTTTTGCATCGAATAGTCACTGGTGATCAAAAATTGGTACATTACGATAATCCAAAACGTCGGGCAACGTATCGATATCCCGGACATGCCTCAACATCGACGGCCGTTCAGAATATTCATGGCCTGAAGGTTATGCTGTGCATTTGTGCGGAAACGGTCGCAAGACACGATAAAGTTATTTTGCAACATGACAATGCTCGGCCACATGTTGCAAATGTCGTCAAAACTTACCTTGAAACGCTAAAATGGGGTGTCCTACCCCACCCGCCGTAAAGTCCAGGCCTTGCACCATCCGATTACTATCTCTTCCGATCGATGCAACATGGCCTGGCTGACCAGCACTACCGTCATTTCGATGATGTCAAAAAATGGATCAATTTGTGGATTGCGCCAAACCGGTCGAATTTTTCAGAACGGGTATCCAGGACTTGCCAGAAAAATGGGAAAACTGTGTGGCTAGCGATGGGCAATACTTTGAATGTTGAATTTATATCTATTTTTTCTCAATAAAGCATTGATTTCAACTTCCTTATCAAAAAGTTCATGTAATCGGTCCGATTTTCACAATTAAAATTTTTTGCATATCTCTACGTTTTGAGGTCCCAGTAGTCGGATACCATTGTTTTTAGAGAGATGTCCGTGTGTGTGCGTACGTACGTTTGTGCGGATTTTTTCGTCCAGCGTTACTCGAGAACAAATCCACCTATCGAACCCAACTTAGTCTCGTTCCAAGTGTTTGTGCAGGGTGTTTTAAATTTTATTACCAATAAACTGTCAAAAAAAGTGACAATTTCACTTCTTCGATTAAAATCAATTTATTTTTGCAATAAAAAAAGTTCAAAATTAATAAAACTCAAAAATTGATAGTTTTAAACAACCATATCAGATAAAAAAATATCTAAATATATATACATTGCCGTTCACAAGTTTCCGGACAAATTCATTTTATTCTTTTTTTGTTTAATTGAAATTCCCAAAATTTCATCAACATTTTGACACATGAAAACGTGGATAAAATTGCGTTACTCATATATTTAAATCTCCCGAAATCGTCCTGGAAACAAAAACCTGATCTCCAAGAAAAACTGGGCTGAATGTCTTACTCTTGGAGCCATCTTTTTCCAGAAAGTAAGAGCTGAAAATTTCCCCAGCTCGGAAGGAAGAGATGGTGAAAATCTCTCGACTGAAACTATGTATTTTTATAACTTAAACGACATAAACATAATCAATCTTTAATATTACAAGTTGTTAGTGACGTTTCAGTGATAGCTCAGCACAAGTTTAATTTTCCTTCATATTATTTCTTAACCTTTGCTGTCAGTCCCTAACGAGTTAAAACACTTTTTTGGTGGAGTAGAAAACAACTTCAACAACAAATAACAAATTTAACTTCCAACGTTAAAGTTGCCGTAATATTAATCCAAATTTGCCAAATCTTATCTTAACGCCCGACACCGAAACCATCGCCCGACACCGAAACCATCTTGTAAAGGCGCTCAGCCTTAATGTGAAGCGCAACTTGATAGGGTTCGTACTTCTTACAACCAAGACGCAACTTCATTCAATGACCACACAAACGTCTAAATCTCGTGCGCAACAACCGTCTATGAAAGAGCATGAGAAGCGCACGATCGAGGATGTTGAGAGATAAAGAAACAGGAAAGAGGTTCGAAAATTCTGCTAACAGATAAAACAATTATCTCAGGATTACAGACCCCGAAACAAAGCCTGCAAAGTTCAAAATGGAAAAATCATCGCAGAAATGCAGTCAATGCTGGGGACATGGAAGAACCACTTGAGAAGCAAGGAAGAATAAAATTCCACTGGCAAGCAGAGTGAACCCTTCGACGAAGACGTCATCAATTTCAAGGTTAGTTTTGGTTTCTGTTTCATCCACAGAGACGAGATGTATGAAAACATGTTTAGGTTTGACATCCCATACAAGCTCGTCCTTTTGTGCAATATGACAATGGAGAACTCAAGCTGCTCTATTAAGGACGGCAAAGACGTCACCGACCCCCCACTTGATTTCAAAAAACATTTTAGGCAAGGTGATGCACTGTCATGCGGTTTCTTCAACGGATTCTAAAATACGAAAACAAAAGGGAATGAATGATGTTTTCACGGCCCAAATCGAAATTGATGGTGGCGGCAAATAAAATAGAACCTTCATTTATTTATTATCCTGAGATGGAAAGTTCATGGTATTGGCAGGCCTACTCGCACTCAAACCAATTTTAAGTCTTTTGATTGCCTCGAAATATTTTTTCCGATTGCGGTAGAGTACTCGAAATCTTTTAATTTTTGAAAAATTGGACTTCACTCATTTTATCATATTAACTAGAAAGCTTATCATTTTTTAATCAAAATAATATTTTCGTAGTTAATAATTCAACTTGTTTAATGCTCTAAGAAAGTCTAAAATTAAAGTGAATGACAGAAAAATACAGTGCCATTCGAAAAATGCTGGTCAAATAAGTTTTTTTTGAATTTTGTCAAATTTGTTGCAATTACTTAATATTTTTTAAATGAGGTTTTACTTTCTTATGCGGTCTCAAATGTTGCAGTGTTAACATTTTCAAGTTATGTTTTTTTATTGCTTCTCAGAAACTCTCTCTAAATAAATAGTACTTTGTTTGCCCTGATCTTGCTTTCATTGCATTAGGTTTTCAGTTGACACTAGATGCAGATATGCTTAATTGGATTGAGATCTGGACTGTGGGGAAGTCAAAATAAAACATCGACATTATATTCATCGAAGTTTGCATTCAGAGTTTTCCTTTGGTTCTCTTCGCGCAAGTATCCTTCCATCACCAGCATGCAGCTTAAGCTTTGTTTTGTTGGAAAATATAACAATGTTACACGTATTTTGAGTCAATTTAGATGCTCGTGAGCCCAGAGCAATCGTTTTTCTCTGACTCTTATTAGAAAATCCGGCTTGAGTGCTCTAAGTCCACCGTGCACGAGGCTTTTTCTCATTGCGCTTGACGGAATTATTTTTCCTGCAGTTCGATACAGATCGTCTTTAACCGATGCCGACGACTTTGGAACACCAAAACACGGTCTTCTATAGGGGGCGTTTTTTTTTGCCTCCCTGAGCCTTCCTTTCTGCTGGTGGTCCCGGTATCAAGACGTTTTTTTTCAATTCCATTGCACATTTTATTGAGTAGTATTTAATCTTCTAGAAATTTCACATATTTCCAAAGTGAGACGTGACAGACAAAAACTATCAGCTGATTTTTCCCATTTTCTGTCGCTTAATTACTCCAGTTCTTTTCGGACTGCTACCACGAGTTAAATGCACCTCTTATTTATAATAACATGGACTTTAATGCACTATTTGCTTCCTTGTGGAAAAAAACAATGTAATTTCCAACATCTGCTTTTGATAAGGGTAATGAAGGGTTTGATCAACATTTTTCGAACGAAACATTAGGAGGCAGCCAAAAATGTATTATCCGATCGGAATATTCTAAATGTTTTGCAAATAACGTAACTACTAGTAGAGTTTGGCCATTTATGAAGTCACTATAAATATTAGATACGAAATGTTTATGTTCGTCAATATTAGAATCAGTAATTACCTTACGAACGTCGTTCGCGTTAAAGCAAAAAACCATTTGTCCTTCTTAAGCACATGGTGCGGCATTTACGGCGATAGATTGATTCATCGTGACCCATATGCTCGAGGACATAGTGGCTCTCACGTTCACTATGACTGGTAAGTGATACAGAACTATGACTAATGCGTTTTTAGTGCATCAATTTGAACAACAAGACCGCGCGAAAAGTTCGTTTGGAGGACGCATTTCCAGCTTTGGCGTTCACTTTGCCAGCAAGATTATCCTATTGGGGGTATCATTCAGAACATTTCGCAGATGATGTAAGCTCTCAAAGAGAATATCTGCCAAGAATGTGAAAAATTATCGCCTGAAGCTGTCATCACTAAAAGTAGCGCTCTCCTGATCGATATCATCTTCAAGAATCTATGCAGAAAGTCCAACAAACCCAGACTAGCATTTTTCCTTTTTAAAGATACAGTACTGTTGCCCCTCAGTCAAAAATCATCAAAAAATGTAATTTTCAATGCAGTGATACAAAAAGTTGAATAAGAGTCCACGATTATGCTAAAAACATATCTATTCCCTCCGAAGTACGTGTCCGAGCCAAGAATGCTAAATATGGACTTAGGACGGTGGATAAAATGTAATTATAACTTTATTTTCGTTTATTATTCCAAGCACAACCTAGATACTTGGTGAGATACCATTGTTGATGAAGAAGATTCCTATGATTATTTTGTTCTTGAAAAATGTTATCTAATTTAAAAAAAAAAAAAGCTTTACGCATCTGGGTATCTAATGTTTGTTTGGTTGCCAACGTAATGTCTCATGTGGGCGGCGAAGGTTTGACGCAAATCGCATTCAAGCATCCAATGGATTGTGGGTTTGTGTATACATTTTTTATCTTACATAATTAAATTGATTCATTCACAAATTGGGAGAAATTTGTTGGATGTTCTATTTTATTTTTAATATTCCTTCATTGAAATTTACTTGAGATGAACATTTACATTTGCAAAGAAAACTTGAAGATAAAATAAGAAACCTTGTTTCGAGACTTTCAGTTCAAGTGTAACTTTCCTTTTTCCTAAGGCAAAACTAAACTTTACAATTCGTCCCATTTCCAAACATCCTCAATAAAACAAAGTATTGAAATCAAGTTCACGACTTTATTGAAAGAAAAAAACTGTCCCGCGCTCTTCAGCCATTTTACGGTAGACATAATCGTATTTTCGAGAGGACTATTCGCAGTGTGAGGTGATTCATTGAACTGTCAACCATCAAACGTACGTCCACAAAACGCAAGATCTGCCGAAAACATTGCCGCTGTTCGTGAGAGCGTGCAGGATAATCCAATGCAGTCGATTTCGCGTCGCTCACAACAAGTCGGGTTTTCGCAAGCCATAACTTGGCGAATTTTGTATCGTGATTTGGTCCTGCACCCATAAAAAATTCAACTGACCCAAGAATTGAAGGTAAACGACCATTGACGACGACGAGTCCGCTGAATGGGCTCTGGAGCAGTTGGAAAGTGACCCTAATTTTCATCGAAAAATCATTTCAGCGAAGAGGCCCATTTATCGATGAATGTACGTCCACAAAAAAATATAGGACGATACCAATCCACATGAGATTCAAGAGTGTCCAATGCACCCCAAAAGAGTCATTATTTAGTGTGGTTTTGGGGTGGCGAGTCATCTCAGCGATCGACGTAGGCCAGGCCATCATCGTCAACGGCGGGCGTTAAAAGTCCTTAATTATCAACTTCTTTTGGCCCGAATTGGAGCATATGGACACCAAAGATATATAGTCACACAGCTTACACCACATCGTGAATTCTGCAAGAGCGATTCGAGGGCATGGTCATCTCACGATACCGTGCGATTTGGCCCCGCATTTGTGGGATTTTCTTAAATCGCAAGTCAATGCAAATAAGCCATAAACCAGAGCGACTCTGAAAACCAACATTGCTCATGCCATTGATCAAATTCAGAGAAGACGCATCGGCCATTCGAACAATGCTAAATTCCATACTTAATGGCATCCAAAGGATTAAAAAATATCGATGATATCTTTCACGCATTTTTTTTTATTTAAATATAGGAAGCCCTTGGGATCCAGAGTTCCACTGTTGCTTTGAATAGCTCGGTGGGATGATTGATGGGTGTTGAATATCAATCTTTTGTCGACTTGTCAGGCGAGAAGCCATACTGTTATTGGCCGATTTATGGGTGACAAAAAGGCTTTAGACGTTCAAATAATACACCTGATAGGATCTTTTAAGCGACGTTAAGTAGGGAAAGTAACAACCAACAAGCGTCTCCAGCCAGCTCGATCTTTTGCTATCTGCCCCCAGTTTCGCACGCTAAGTTGGTTTAGGTCCCTTTCCAGTTGCGCGCGACACGTGAGTCGCAGTCTTCCTCTGTTGCGCCATCCCTCGGGGGTGGATTCGAAGACTTTCCGGGCGGGAAGAATGGTTGCCATTCGCTCCACATGACCTAGCCATCTCAATCGTTGGATCTTCACTCTTCTGGCTAGGTCGATGTCGCTGAACAGCTCGTTTAGTTCGTGATTGTATCTTCTTCTCCACTCACTGCAGACAGGACCGAAGATCACCCCAAGAATTTTCCTCTCGAAGCAGCCAAGAGTAGCACCGCCCGCTTTTGACAAAGTCCATGCCTCCGCGCCGTAAAGCAGAACCGGAACGATTAAGGTCTTAAAAAATTTTACTTTTGTTGTTCGAGAGAGGGCTTTGTTTATCTATTGCTTTCTCAGCCCAAAGAAGCAACGATTGGCAAGAGTGATTCTTCGTCTGATTTCAGCGCTGGTGTCGTTATCTGAATTGATAGCGGTGCCTTGGTAGACAAAGTCTTTGACTACCTCAAAGCTATAGCTGTCTACTATGACATTATCTCCGAGACTCCGGTGTTGGGAGTCCTTTCTCGTTGACAGCATACTTATACTATACTTTGTCTTGCCCTCATTTAGCGTCAAACCCATTCGCTATACTCACAAAACTGCCATTGGCTGCAGTATCGTCGGCATATGCGAGTAGTTGGACGGACTCCTGAAAGATTGATCCTCTGGTGTTGGCATGCGAGTTTTGAACAATTCTTGCAAGAACGATATTGAAGAAGCGCGTCGCCTTCTCTGAATCCTTTTTTGACACCAAAGATCTCGGTTAGGTTTTTACTGACCAGATCTGACATTGACTGATTTTCGGAAGTACTGCATGCCAAGTTAAAGCGTTCGAATAATTCATGTATTCTTATTTGGAATACAATATTTGCCAACGTGTGGTGTGGCTCGTGGGTCGAGAAATGCCAAGGTAGATTGAGCGGTTTTTTTTTGGGAATTTCGCAATTGCAGGCATATTTACCCCAAACTGGAGAGCCGTGGAACATAATGGCTTGGAAGATCACTTTAAAAATTACTAATTTATTCTCGTCACTCATTTTCAATTAACAATTGACGAATGTATACAACGTTTTTATTGTACAAATGATTTTGTTGGTAACTTCGCTAGTAGGTAAGGAGTTAGTAAGAATTTTGTCCAGGATATTGATCAAAGTTTTTCACCTGGCCAGGGCGTTCTTTATCTTCGGTATCGAAATCACCATCTTTGAACCGCTGAAACCACCGCTGACACATTCTAACGCCTATAGTATAGCCCTAATGTGACAGTTGTCATGGTCAAAATTCATCCAGAGTAATAGATATTAAGTTGTCTGCTATAACGATATTTTCAACCGGTATTCCTATTAGCTTGGCATGAAACATGCCTTCCTTCTTCATGCAAAAAGAACAGCCTGATTCTTTGAAGGGTTTAATTTAATTGTCCAAGTTTTAAAATATGGCATGGATAACGGAGTTGGATTTTTATAATTTTTTTTTATCACTATTCTGTTAAATTTGCTGAATTTATTGATGTTAACTGAAGTCCGCATTGAATTCACATAAAATCAGTTGAAGTCATTTCATACTAACTCGCCTCGTCATGAATGTACTTCGATCAAATGTCCGATATGAGTTTGATGAACATATGAAGAAGTAATCTCACTTACGATTTTTATTTTTTCTTAGTCAGTCAATTTTAGTCGAATTCACTGACTTCAATTGATTTAAAGTGAATGCACAAATGACTTCGACGAAATATATGAATTCATTGCTCACATAAGTCTTTATAAATTGAAATCACTTCATTACTGAAAGTGATTGCAATTTAACGATTGCTAAGATTCGAGTGCTACAGTCACGGAAAGTCGATTTAAAATTTTTCAAACTAGCACTAATAATGTACAGGAATCGATGGATTACACGACGACGCCACTATCATGCACGCCATCACCGACTGTCTGATGGGAGAACTGTCTGCGATAAATGTCCTTGTTAAATGACATTAGAGAATTTTTAGGATAACAAATGTCAACAAAGAATCTGTATTTGTATCTACGTACGTTTTTCCAAAAGCCTTTAACTAAGATTCCTTTTGTGTTTATCTTCAAATGATGAAATTCCAACTAACAAGCGTACCATCATGCTGTTTATCTCTTACTCCCGACTTGACCCTCTTTTCAAAAAAGAAATTGACACAGCAAAGCTGATAATAAAATCCCCATAAAGTTCAAAAGCTTGCGCACACTTACTATATTTGCTTCCCCCAAACACAATTCGATCTAATTTAAAAATGCTCAGTCATGTCGAAGTATTTTTATTTTTAAAAACAGCTTTCTGAATCCCGTCAATGTGTGGACATTATTGATTCAATCAAGGACTAAAGATGGTGCTGGTGCTTAACAAAAGAGCTGCACTAATTGCCAAACAAAAAATAAAATAATAAAGTATGTTTCAAAAAGATCTTTACTAAAATAGCACAGACAAAAAAAAAAGAAGAGGTCGTGATGGGTCGAACTGAAATAACCGAATTATTTTCGATCCAATCGGTCTTAATTGGATTTGTAACTGTCCGTAGAGGATATGATGGTAAGACTGCCTCCCTTGCTAATTAATCAAATAGGCCGGGACATGCCAAATCCAATTCTGATTGAACTTGCCGTTTTCCAAAGATACGAATTTCCGAAAAATGTTGTTCCTTAAATCCATGCCCTCAAAGGATATCCAGACTGAAGACTGAAATTAAATCAAATCACGAGAACAAACTGAGCTAGAACAGACAATTGAATGGTCTTTAAGCCGTAAAGTAGACTGTCTGTATGACCTTTGATAAAACTTGTAGTAGGGAATTTCCTAAATCCAATTGAGCGAAACAACAAAAGGATATCCACACAAAGGAAGCATAAGTTAATTAAAAATTACTCACTCGATTAAATGCAACAGCAGACTCCAGAGGATATGGAATCATCCAACATCCTGCCTTTGAAAAATTCCATTAAACAAGAAGAAGGCACAGACTCCCTTTGTACAATTAAGGGCAGTCTTTGTGTCAAACTTAAAATTATCCACAAACAAGCGAATTGTTTTGATGGATGGGTGATGTGTGCACCTTCAGTGGGCTCTTTATCTTGGCCGCCGCTCATCAAAATCTGAGAACTGACGTCAAACGAGGATATTTCACGATAAGAAGCACTCGTGTGTTGTATGGCGGAAAAAAATATTTACACAACACTCGATTTTCACTTTTTGGAAATGGAATTTTGCAGATACCCACATGACGTGTGTGGTTTTTACGTTTAAAAATGTTGACGGCTTTTTCTCGATGCAGGCCTAAATTAGCTGGTCGAGTTTTTCTTTTTCCCACCTTCAAAATGGACATCAATAGCATTTGTACGATAAGAAGATAAACCAGAAAAATAAACAACAACAAAAACAAAATGCAAAAAACAAGGTCGCGTTTTCATTGCTTTTGATGGAATTTATTTTCCATTAGTCATCTCGCGGGGGCTGTTCCATTGTCATGGTGATCCTTGGGTAGACTGCAATAAAAATGCCATTAAGTTTGTTGATTCGGCGAAAAAGTAAATCTCCGGTGGACTTTTGATAAGTAGCTTACAGAAGTTACCCTTAATGGGATTTCCTTCGTTTATTCTTTGTTTTTGGTTTTGTACTTTTATTTTTGACCAAACAATTATTCCGTGGTTAATGGAATAAAATTTTATTCGCCACATTAACCCAATTTGTCTGTCATCTTGAGGGTAGATGTTGAATTTTGCGAAAGTCTCTGGAGTCAGTTTAGGTTTGGATGATTCGAAAGCCATTGAAAAAAATAGCATTTGTGTTCACAAAGAATCAGAATTTTTTTTTGTCTGAAAAATTAAAGCACTGAGTGAAGGATGTGCTAGGCCTTCATAGTCTAGGGGACGCTGCTTTCAGTTGGTTAAATGAATCGTTTTGGCAGCCGACATCGCCGCAGCTTTAATTGTTTCGCAAACAAAATTGTATTCCTTTATAGGGTGAATCTTAAATTTTATTAAATAGGTCTTTCGTTTTTTTTAACACATTTATTTTCACAATGAACAATAATGTTTTTAAAAATACAAATGAGAAATACTTAATATAGTAGACTAATATTACACTTCGTTATATTTTACAAATACAAATTGGTGCTTTTATTTAACCAGAATTGAATTAACAAATATTAAAATTCTAATTTAGTATAATCGTGAACTCAAGAAAGAAAAGTTGAGTTAAAAAACGTTAAGTTTTGAAAATTATAAAGCTTATTTCCGAGAGTTTATCATCAGAGGAATTATTGACTCGATGTTAAGGTTCAGAAACTCAAAATAATAATGAGTCTCTAAACTCTTTGATTTGGACTTTCGATCTAAAACATTTCCATTCCGGACCTAAGATGATTGAGATACCGACATTTATTGCTGTTTGTATTTTTAATGAACAATTCCTATTTTAAAAATGAAGGTGCTTATGGGATGAAAATTGTCCCGGAAGCTCATTCATTTGGTGTTAAATGAGACAACGCCCGGATTGACCGCTCCAAGATACGAGCATCCAACTCATCAAAGGAGGCCAGAACTGCTCGATATGAAGAGAGAAAAGCGGAAAATAGTTTTTTCGAAGTTGAGGAAGGTCCGATGTATGAACCAGGAATGGCAGATTGAATAAATGTAAGTCTACAATACCAGTTCAAGACAGACTGCGAAAAACTTTACCCGAAACTTTAAACGCGTTTTTCTCGAAACTGTCTTTTTCAAAACAATACCCACGATTTCTCAGGTTCTACTGGACCGATTTACCTGAAATTTTTAGAGAGTCATAGACTTGTTTTTTTAAATTCGAATCAGTCAAAAAAAGTGTTACAAAAATTGTTTTTCTTTTCGCAGTCGCAATTTTGTGAAAATTTTTTTTTTCCTATTTTTTCATTAAATTCATGCCTCCACAGTAGAATACCCCCTTAACCCAAGCGTTAGCTGAACCCCAGTCAAGTCACCAATATTTTGCTCTGTTCAATCTGTGGACGTTATTTAAATCTCTCTTAAGAATGCCTATGCAGTACCTACAGTAAGCAGATCCTTCCCTCGAATGTATCGGCACATTGTGAACGCTTTCGTCTGTTGTCCATCTAGCACCATAGAATTGGAACATTGTTTGAGTCCGATAAGTAGCCATGTTCGACCAGATAAAGGAATGCCTTAGGTGGTAAATGCCCATTTACTACTAAATAACTATCCCGATTTAGGATAAGCCCGTTATAATTAGCACCTAGCGACCGCACAGAATGATTCCTCAAAAGGTCCAGAATGATGTTGTCAATCCTAGACACGCCGGAACCATCCAGTAGTCTTTTTTAACAGACGTAATGCCGAAAGTCGGAATGTGCACTTATGTACAGGCGTGTGCAAGCTCGGAGGCACTTTCTTTCTCTCTGTTTCCAGTCTCGGCAGAATACCAGAATATGGTCGAACTAAGCTTTGACATTATCGGCAAATGCTATCCAAGTAATAAAGGCCCTTTATCCTGGATGTTAAAGCGTAATTTCGCCTTCAGTGGCATCAAATACCATGGGCGTCATTTACTCTCCGATCGTTACCACATGTCAATCCAGCCCATGTCCAAGGCTTTCTTGATGTCCACCAGACTGGCATCTGTACGTCTTTTGACGCGTAGGTTCCAATGGTTTCTTTTGAATTCAAACTGGTTCTGTGGTATGATCTCCGACGGACTTATAACTACCTCAAAAACGCTAACAACATAAGGCAAGAGAATAATTAGCTTATTATTTGAAGGATCTGAAGGATCTTTGATTGTTTTTTGTTATTGGAAATACCTTCAAAGCTTTCAACACTAGGTCCTAGGTCCTGTTTGGCTAGTGCAGCAGCTCACGGCCAGACCTACTTCCTCTAATGATGTTGCTTGCCATCAAGTCCTTAAAGCCGACGGAGAATTTATTTATTGAAGGTCTGTTCTGTTGTTAAAAAAAATGTTTCCGTCTGAAAGGCATATTGATGCCATTATTTATGGAACATAGCATAGTTCTAATGTCTGCCGCGGCTTCTGTTGGTGGCGCTCATCCGAAATGTCCGAATTTTCCATGACTCTGACGCATAAATCAGGCTGAATTTGACCGATGGCGTGGGAAATGTTGGCTTTGACGACCGCTCTGGCTTGTGGCTTATTCGCATAGACTTTCTCAGTGGCCAGTTCACATCACCTCCATCACCTCGTACAGAATTTCAAGTATCTTGGATGTCCATATGATCTAATTCAGGATAAAAGAAGTGGGTAATCGTCGACCAATAGTCTCGCCCAATAATGGCCTGTAAAACGTCGTTCTCAAAAAAATATGGAACCAAGATACCGCTATCCCAAACTCCTCACCAAACAGTGACTTTTTCGAGATGCATTGGACCTTTTGGATCTGATATATAGCAGATCGGTATCCTTCCAAATTCTACAATTTTATTTGTTGACGTTCCCATTCATTAAAAAATGGGCCTCATCGCTGTAGATGACATTTTGGTGAGAATTAGGGTCAGTTTCCAACTGCTCCAAAGCACATTCAGCGAACATACGCCGTTGTCTATGGTCATTTACCTTCAACTTCTGGGTCTGTTGAATCTCGTACGGGTGCAGGTCCAAATCACAACGCGAAATTCGCCAAGCTATGGTGTTCGAAAGGCCGACTTCTTGTGAGCGACGCGAAATCAACTGCATCGGATTATCCAGCACGCTCTCACGAACAGAGGCGATCTTGCGTTTTGTGGGTGTACGTTTGTTGGTTGATCATTTAAGAAGGACGATTATGGCGAGCATAAAATAGGCGAAGCGCGCGGAACCATATCCGAACAGAACACCCTATGTTGATATGGCAAAACAGACTAAATAAACCACTCCTAGCTTGACAGATGTAGTTTCATCAATATCGCCGCTATCAACTGTCAAAGTATTTAAGTCCCTATTGGAAGGTCCTTTGTGTCAAAATGGGATTAGCGAAGAAGCTTCGACAAATAGTTGTATTAAATCTCAATAATTGTTTTACTTCTCCGACATGGCATACTTTGAACGTCAGAATTGCTCCTCACCAGAATCAACTTCAAAACATCCAAAGTCGAATCAGAAAAGGTATTTCCAAGCCACGAGATCGGATACAACAGACTGAAAATGAAACAAAACGCTAAACATCATCAACGAGTCCCTAAATTCATCAACGATAAACATGGGAATATGTTCGGTTATCAATCAAACTTTCCTCTCAAACAAACATTAGCCGACTGAAATTCATTTTCAAAATTCACACGGTTTCGACAGCACCGTAGCTTCTCAATATTTCCCAACATTGCTCAAGCGTCAATTGATCCAGTTTGGACCGCGAAAATATAATACTGAGTTTTTGACAAATTTTCGAGCTATCAAAATACCATGATTCCAAAAAGGATGGCACAAACTTTTGGAAACTTTTGCTAGCTCCAACATTCTTTTTGATTTGAATTTGATTATAGACTCCGAATAGCCCTCAGAGGTTTCTCATCATGGTCGTACAACTGCTTATCTGTTTTGAAAGTTTGAGCTTCAAAAAAACTCCTGATGCAAATGTCAGTGGCAGATTAATCCCCATGCTAAAATCACAAAAGCCAAAGCTCTTTTCAGGGCTGTAGGATAAGTTCTTTCAGTGTAACATTCAAAAGGACCGCTTTAAGTGCGGGACTCTTGTCAAACACATTCAACTGGAAGCTATACATTTGCGTAAGACATCAAGTGGACAACGTAACGTAACACAACAATGACAAGTTTAAATAGATCGGTACTCAGATATCTATGCGAAACCTTTTCAAGTTCGAACAAAGACCCCGAATCAAAAGAGCGAATAGTACGAGTATTTATTTCAAGGCTCCCCTTGCAAGGATTCAATTTAAATTATTTAAATTCCAATTGAAAATATTTTTGTGTATAGTATCCTGACACCCATCACAGATAAAAGAAAGGGAAACGTTGCCTCGAGCAAAGGAATTCGTGACATAAATAATGTGGAAGGGAACCCGAAAATTCAAACGAATCCACATCATCAGTTGAACAACGCATTCTTATCTATGAAAGGATCCATCCTTTCCGATATTTCCCAAAGATACCCACCGAAGACGTAGCCAACTCCTTTTAGGTGCGTGTCGATGAGGGAATATGGAAACCTTATTTTTTGTTTTGTTCTTAATTGACAATAGACTAGCACTATGGTGGTGCCCTTATTTTCAACTTGTCTTGTTTTTAAATATAAGAAAGATTCTCTTGAACAGTTCAAAGGACTCGCAAGCAATGTGATTTGCAAATTCCCTAAGAACCTTACATATTTTCCATTACATCTGTTTCGTGAGGAACGCGATTATTTCGTTATGAATGCCGTTTGCAAGTCTGCAAGGTTTTACTTAACACTCCTTTGAGTTCAAGTGATGTTGTATCCAGTTGGTTTCCGCTCCTGCAGTCTTGTATGGAAATTCCCATACATGCTCCATCGAAGGTTTGTGTTTGAAAGGACGATTCCGCCTTCTCGTTCACAGCTCGTGCAGTTCCCTTAACGGACGTCTGTCGTCCTCGGTGAATAGCTCCTCAGATGCTGAAAGGATGTTAAAAACCATCTTCATGGCAACTTGAATCGCTGAACATTTAATTTGATTCCGCATTCAGAATCGTGGACCTTTTATTTAAGGTTTGATTCAATAATGAGAAAAGCGAATAAATATACAACAAATGGTTCTTAATTAAAAAAACACACTTTTAGCGATTTTATTGAATTCAAAGTGCTTTTAAATACAACGTTAGATTCTTTTGTGGAGTTTTAATCAAAAACAGAAGCAGAGCGAAACTCAGAAGAAAACCAAGTCATGGTGTCCTGGCAAAATACAAATTCAAGGAAGATTTTGCTTCGCATTTGTTTTTGATACCCGACGCGCTTTTGGGGATTCACTTGTCAACCGTTAATGAAAAATGAACTGAAGAAAAAACCCTCAAACTCATGGGAGATATTTAAATCTTGTACTACATGTTTGTATTGTTCCTTAAACAAGGATCGTCTATCGGAACAGGACGCAAAAGGAGAAGTTAAAACGACATGAATTATTAAAAATTTAATACCGTGAATAGAGGACGATTATTTTTCTGTACAAACAAAAATTTAAAAATTTAAGGCTACAAAAAATATTCGCAATCCAGTGAAACTCCAAGAGGACGAAGACAATAAAGCGTACAGGGTGCCGCAACATAAATCCAATTTTACTTAACCTTCCAACTGGAAATTGTTTTAATGTGCCAGATTTTC
The DNA here is from genome assembly GCA_963555765.1 of Orthonevra nobilis. NCBI lineage: Eukaryota > Metazoa > Arthropoda > Insecta > Diptera > Syrphidae > Orthonevra > Orthonevra nobilis. The sequence continues at coordinate 119,775,084 of OY743225.1, read as the reverse complement.
GGATTCAGTCACCAGAGTTGGAATCCATTGTTTTTTAGAGGGAGTTCTTCAAAATGGTTTCATTCGAAGAAAAGTTGCAAAAAAAACAACACCTGAAAAGGTTTTCGTCATATTTAACAGGGTGGTTCAAATTTTAAAACAAAAAAACTGTCAAAAAAATCGACAATTTAACATATTCCTTTAAAATCGAAAAAGTTTTCCAATGACTATATAAATTGAAGTTTTTTAAGTCTTTTTCATATGTACTCTGCCGTTTATAAGTTTTCGGACAGTACATTCAGTCAGAAAAATCAATATTAAATTTTTTTTTTGTTTTTAATTTTACTACCAAAATTTATTGAGTGTAGCTTTATCAATATTATGTTTGATGAACCAAACTTAGTAAAGAAACCTTAATAAATTTAAAGGCTTAAGTATTTAAGGCTTGCCCCAATTTGGCTATCAATGTAGACTTTTTTAATCAATCAACTTTTTGATGTTTTGCGATGTTATTGGTGTCTTGTCTATTTGAAAGATCTCCTAAAGTTTGTCCTTCTATATTGAACACTGTTTAACATATTTACGCGTCCCTTTTTCTACTTCTTGATCAACAGCAGAGCTTGGTTATTTCAAGTACATCAAAGCCTCTTCTTTACTTATTCACGATTTCTTTAATACCGATGATGCAGCGTTAACGGACGAGAGACCATTATATAAAGGGTTTTTCATTAAGAGCGCTACAAAAGTTTTTTTAAATAAAACAAAAACGGTTTTGGATATTCCTGCGAAAGTACGTTTGATGCCATTATGTATGAAACTCGATTTCTTTTGCATGGCCACCACGGGCACGCTTGCCGAAGTCCAGACGCCGAACCCAATTTTCGACGGTTTTCAAGCATAAATCGGCCGATACTGCTGCAATTTCACGTTCGATATTCGTACATAGTTCATCAGTCGTCGCTGGATTGTTGGCATAGACCATAGACTTGACGTAGCCCCACAGAAAATAGCCTAACGGTGTCAAATCGCAAGACCGAGGCGGCCAAGCGACTGGACCATTTCGTAAGATAACACGTTCTTGGTTTCCAATAAATTGATTGTGACATTCGCTGTGTGGCTTGTGGTGCCGTCCTGTTGGAACCACATGTCCTCCAAGTCAATATCATCCAATTGGGGCCAAAAATATTCGGTTATCATTAGACGGTAGCGATCCCCATTCACAGTAACGTGCTGGTCTTGATCATCACGGAAGAAGTACGGCCCAGTGACGCCGCCGGCCCATAAACCACACAAAACCGTAATTTTTTCGGGATGCAAAGATGACTCATGGAGTACGTGTGGATTGCTGCCTGACCAATACCGCATATTTTGTTTGTTGACGGAGATGATTTCATTTTCAAGTTGTTGCTCAGCCCAATTCACGAACATACGACGCTTCTGGTGATCAAGCGACTTCAGTTTTTGCACCAATTTAGTCTTGTAAGGATGTAGGCCAAGATCTGTGAGAGACACATTTGGGCTTTCTGCAACTGAAGCCTCAGCGGCAGCAATATTCTCGACACTACGGGCACTTCTTTGTCTCACTGGTACGGAAACATTTTGTATTGTGCCTGTGGATTCAAATTTTTCCACTAGACGCTCAATTGTTGATCTGCTAGGACGATTATGACGACCATAAATTGGACGTAGCGCTCTTAACGTTGAGGCCACTGACTCCGAATTTCGGAAGTAAATCTCTATAATTTCGACTCGTTGTTGGCTCGCATATCTTTTTATCATGAAATGGCAAACCTTACTGAAGAGAAACGCCAAAAAAAACGGCAAGAAATATGGCGTCGTTTGCTGTCCCTGTCGCTCTACTTTTGTAGCGTCCCTGTTGAAAAACCCTTTAGCTATGTCTACACTGCTTGACTTGCATACTGGAAGGTTCATTAGATACAAAAAACATCATAGTCAAAGATTGAAATGAAAAATTAAATGCTTATCTGATGAAACCTTAACTCTTCCATTGGAAATGGTTCGGCAATTATATCACAATCACCAAAAATTGAATAATCGTACCACTGTTGTAGTTTCTCACATGAACAAGGTCCTAGAGTTCTTAGCAGAAAAGGACATGTAAGGGTTTTGCTCCCTAGCTAAGAAAGGGTGCAGCTTAATATATCGGACGCAAAACTTTCCACACCTCAAGTTAAGTGCTTTTGAACCGCCTTGACTCCTGGCTTGTATGCAAATTTAATTCTTTAAATTAAATTTTCGCTTAGATAAGCAGAAGAGTCGTTTTTTAAAGGACTTAATATTTTTTTATGAACATTCGGAAGGGTCTAAACCTTTCAGAGGAGTTAAAAAAAGGTGCAAGAGTTATCCAAAAAATTGTCATCCCTTTTCAAAAAATACCAGTCTGGTAGGCAATCACGTCAAGTCACACAAAAAAATAAATCATAAAATCATGTTGAGGAAATATCTCGAGTGTCATTACAATATGAGTGAAGATTAAATTAATTTGTGTTGATCATATGGTAGAGTAGATCAACATGAAGACCATACAGCGCAGGAGCATGTTCCTTATCAAGGAAAGATTAAAGTGCGTTTGGTTGATCCGAGATCCGTTCGTCTTTCTGAACATTAAATCCAATATGAAGCCTTTTTTCACATTCTGGAAAATGTAATCAAAATCGATGGATTAAGTCCTTCAAATACATATCAAGTCAAAATGCCGTACTGTAAAAATTTTATAATTTTATGACTTTCGGGGGCATTCCGCTAATACGATTATACTTTTCCTGTGCCTATTCTATTTTATAAAAAAAGAAACGAAGAAAACACACAAGACGATTACGCATTGGTGCTGAAGATCGCGACAAAGTATTTTTTGAACAGTCAAGGAATTTTAAGATGGTTTTGTGCGAAGTAGATAAAAGTTACATTCTCGCTCTTCATGGCGAAGATTTTTCAAATAGTCGAATAGCAGACGTTGTCGGACGAAAGCACTGTGAGAGAGCTTTTGAAGAAAGTAACCTCGACTGGGAGTACGCTCTTGCTAGAGCCAGACAGCTCTTCACCTCAGTTGATGAGATTTCTACGAAGCATATTTAGGAACTAATGTCCTTTTCAAATACCTCGGGTTGGACTTAGAGATGTCTCAAAATACACCTTATAAATAAGGTTACAGAGCTGTGGTATTAAAACAGCACATAATGCTTTTAAGTATCGCAATGAACCAACACTTTTACCTACTAACCTACTACTATAGCCTCTGTAACAACAAATTATAAAACTAAGGGAGGTCCCGATGCCGAAAAAAAATTTGGGAGAAAGAAACCAAATAATAAGAGACACAAACAAGTGAAGCTTACTGCAGAGTTTTACCAGAATGACTAAGAAGGCCAGTTTTTATTTGCTTTTGGTTTTATAGCGTCGAATGTTTGATAATATTATTGTTTATTTTGTAAGAAACACACAGGAACAAGAAACTATTTTTAAAATCGCAACTCAAGAAACTATTTTTAAAATCGCAACTCAATTTTACGCCAAGAAGAAAAATTGAAAACTTGCAATTTCTCCTCGTACTTGGCCGCCTTTAACTGTTTCATTACCATAGACCACTTTCCTAAAATTTCACAGTAAAAATCTTAAAAGAACGCATTTCCACAGCATCGATAATTTTTTTTTTGATTTTGGAACTCAGAATTTGCCTCCAAAAACGAAGATTTTATTCACAGCGATTCGTTTGATTTATCATTCAGTATTCTAATTGATTCAATTCAGTTTAATGTTCGCCCTCCAGCTTGCAAGCTTAAAAAATCGCCTCAATTAGCTGAGCAAACAACTCCCGTTTATTTCTGAACCAACAAAGTAATTGGCCATAATAACGATTTGTACAAACACTTAAATCCCTCCGAGACACTTGAAAAATATCCGCCACCCTTTACGCTAGTTAAAACCCAATGCAACTGCCGTCAAGCGAAATTGCCAAGAAGTTGTAATTTCGTTAGGAAAGCCAACGTTCGCCGCACCTTAAAGTGGCCGTCAACAAGCACACAACAACCATATCCCCAAGGATAACCGATAAAAGTCAAATTCATACGTTTAAGGCTGTGGGTCCTGGCGGTTACGATGCTATTTCGGATCTCGGCCAACGTGTAAGACGTAATTAAATTCGAGAAACCACTTCTTGCTTGCACAAGTACGAGTATAATGGCTCGTACATATTTCGGGTGAATATGCCAAAATATGGCCGTAGTAATTGCAAAGGATGTGCCAAGGATTCATCACTATTTTGACAAGCAAAGATAATCGCTTTGTTGAGTTTGGCTGTGGTATTTTGGATGGATAGAAAGAGGAGCGAGGGAGGGTTTTCCTAATCGGATTTTACACGTAAGTTCTTTGTTTGCGTTGCTTGGAAGGATAAAGTATTTGCTGTTGGAATATCACATTTTCCTTGAAGTGAAAGGATAACTAATTTTATTCAATGTCTCTGTAGTAAAGGGATTTTAAATTAGGGACGTTAAAGGTAAGATACCTTTTGATATGGTTGATCTTCGAGGAATAAAGTGGACTGATTTCACAAGAAGTTGATCCTCGAAGCTTGTGTGATTTGTTGGCAGAAAAAACATAAACTTATTTAATTTTGTTTCATTACCACTTTTAAGCTTTTGTTAAGATTGTGAGTTACTACACGAAATGACGAAATTCAAATGTGCAACATACTTTTTTTTGGATCATGGTCCCAGCGTTACATTTTTCACACAAATAGCAGTGGGATTTGAAGCATTTTATTGTCATCGAACGGTCCACAGAAGTAATATCATAGCTCTTCAAAGGATTGGCAATAACTCGTAAGACGTGGCTTCGTTAAACATTTTGAAACGTTCCCTGTCTCAGCCACGGACATACACCTCATTCTCACAATTCCTATCTTTCTTCTTGGATATGACTAGTCTTTTCATAGACTTAGTTATTTGCGAAAGAATGGTTCCGAATTCCTTCTAGATACCAGCGTACATAGTGCTCGATCATGCCTCAAGATGTCCTACTCCAAGGCTCAAACTTGAAAAACAATTGACCTACAAGAAGTTCATTCTTGGTCAACCCTGCTAACACCAAAGTCCTGAAGAGTTCTCTGCCACCGAAGATACTAAAATATTTACTTCCTTATCAGTTATCCATCCCTGGAGGATCTGATCCTGAATGAAAGCTATTTGCCATCGTTTTAGATCCATGGCCCGCTACCTCCAATTGGTAAGCAGCTTCCTGTCATATGTTTTTCCATATTTCATGGACCTAATACCTGAGATACGAAGATACTCATAGCTAGAGCGTTGTTGACCATTCGGATGTTTGCATAGCTTGTCAAGTTCGAGCATTCACTTTCACACCGTTTGTCCTCTTTGCAGCCAGGATTGTTTTAATGCAAAATTGTTTTCGTGTCTTATTTATCGTCCAATATACCACTCGAAATTGAAGAACCGCTGGTGCAAGATTTTTTTCCCCTTTGAGTAAGTGGCATTGATTTTCTAAGATGGGTCTTTGTAGGATCGTGCATTTTAAGCGTTATTGAAGTTGAAAAAATCCTTGGTATTTCCGCCTGCATGTTTTTCATCCCAACATCTCAGGCACATCATTCTCAACTATGGCAGCGATATTTTCAGCTAAGCACTTCATAAGACGATGAGTCTTCTAATCACTGACATTACGAGATGTTCAAATCTCCCAAATAAATTCTCTATTGCCTTGCGACTCATCTTAAGATGGCTAAAAGCAGAAGGAACTTTTAAAAAACGTTTCTACGATATTTCCACTATTCTTTTGGTGAATTTTCACTGCTTAAACACAAAAATGCGCAAAATCTTACACAGGTGACACCTCTTGTTGGATGGCCCCTTACAAAAGTTATGTTTTCCTATTCCAAACAAGTATCTTACCATATTTAAGGGTAAAATTAGATCCAAAAAACCAACAATCTCGATTCCTCAAAGATGATGCGAATTTGTGGCACTTATTTAGCATCGTTCTTCTGAACACATTACCTTTGCCAGATTAAATGTAATTGAAAAACTAAATTTGTTTAGAATACCTCAACGTATTTCAAAAATGAATAAAAAATAAGGAAATAAACTTCAAACTGATAAAAAAATTTCAATATGATTCCCAAACACAACTCAATTAAAACTGCTCGAGCACATCGCGCCTCCTGTACTTGTGTACTTGAATTTATTTCGACATGAAGAAATTATTTCACACTGTTTTCTTTTTTAATTGAGAAAGCTTCGTTTTTTCTCGACCTCTCGACATCATCTCGGAGGAAATAAATTTGTTGATCAGATGAATCAGGCCGCATGTCTTCTTGAGGAGGGCATGTGGGCAAAACGTTGGCGGTTAAATGAAAAAAAAAAACTTAATTAGAAAATAAATTAATCATGATACATCGCATGTAGATCTGTGAAAAAAAACATTTGTTGTTGGCTTTTTTTCGCAGTTTAAACATTTTTGTGAAAAAGATTATTTCGATCTGCCTTGGTAGCAATTTATGTCTTTATAGCCCCCCTTTGATGTTAATTGAGAGGAACCAAGTTAATTCTATCCGTAAAACTGATCTGAATAAGTGATTTAAAAAACCTTTTAATTCAATCATAAAAAAATCATTAAAATAAGTCAAACGATTGCATTCTTTTGTAATACAATACTTTTTTCACTTGAAGTCAACTGAACTCCTGAAATGCACGTAAAATCAGTTGAAGTCAGTGAATTCAACAGAAACAATTTGAATTTCCTTGAATAACAGGGGGACAATGTTACGCAATTGTCCCTTAGTTGTCTTAAATAAGGTTTTGTATTCCAAATCAACTATGACTCAACTACGTTCAAATTTGGTTCGTTAACTTATATTGAAAAAAAACAGCCCTCAAGTATAAAAATCCGTTGCCACATTCAACCACCATGACAAAATTGTTTTTTTAATATTTCCCTTTTTTTGTCTTTAACTTATTGCAGAAACACAAACCACTGGTGCACCAGAAGGAATGAAAAAGAGTGACAGCAGACAGTTGTTTTCAAAAAAATGTCGATCTTCGCTTAAACACGTTGGGCAGAGTGTTCCGCAAGGGTCGATATGCGGCCCAATTTTGTTCCGCATGTTTTTAAATGATTAACCATCTGAATGCAAACATGTAAAATGTGTTGACGATGTCCGATTGTGTTTATTAAGGCCGCTATAAAACCTCAGCCAGACAACAGAAAACCTTAATTATGACTTATCAGCAATGCAAGAAGTGTCTTTTTTATTAATCCCACTTTATCGCAAATTATACTTTTTACCCGTCATTTGAACATGATCTTAAGCAGGAAATTTGCTTCGCAGGTTCAAAAGCTTGTTAAGTTTATAACCTCAAATTCATAGTCAGTCGTAATTTATGTTTTTATGACCACATAAATTAAATTATCGGCAGCATTTATGGTTGTCTTCGAAAGCTAGGGCTTTCGGCCATTTTTACTTCGATTCCTTTCATTTCCATTGCTGAAGTGGCTTACAGCAATTTAGACTCTTTATGTAAATATGAACTTTAGATCGCATTTGACGATACTGTGAGATACATTTATGGACTAAGAAGGTATAACCAAATATCTCAACTATCAAAAAGTATAATGAGACTTATGTTTTAATTAATAAATAATTATGTTTCATTTACAAGTAATATAAAATAACATGGAAAAATACAAAATTAACGAGCAAAGTATATTTTTGTGGAGTAAAAATAAAATAAAATATGTGACTTAAATAATCTATTTTATCTGTTACCAGATCACACAGAAACATAATATACACTCGTGGTGAACAAATTAGGAACAATAAAAAAATAAGTAAGAAAAATCGCAAATACGATATGATGAAGATGGCACCCCATAAAAAGGATACGTTATTTTGTTGGTCTGGTTTATCGTGTACTGTCACAGCTTTTCAAAATGGAATTGCACCCCGTTTAATATAACATATTTATTTGTACACGAGCCATTGAAGTGTATAGTTTGTTTGTCGGCTTAATTAAGAACGACGCAAGAAAGAAAAGCTGCACGCCACAGACGTGATGACCATTGGTAAGATGACAAATATCGATAAGTTATAGTAAACTACGTAAAGCATCACGTAAGACTATTAAGTCTGAGGATACAAGAATTGTTCAAGTTGCCAAAAAAGATACTTTTATAAATTCTTAAGGATTACCGGTTGAAAATGTTTTTTTTTTCAATCAATGCTTAATTGAGGAAAACTAAATATAAATTCAATATTCAAAAGTATTGCCCATCGCTAGCCACAAGGTTTGGGCGCAAGGTCTGGACTATACGGCGAGTGGGGTAGGACATCCCATATGAGCGTTTCAAGGTAAGTTTTGACGGTATTTGCAACATGTGGCCGAGCATTGTCATGTTGCATCTTTAACTTTATCGTGTCTTGCGACCGTTTTTGGCCGTTGTTCCTTCAGTACTCAGCTCAAACGCATCAATTGTCGTCGGTAGACCTCGCCTGGGATTGTTTCATTCGGTCTTAGCAGCTCATAATACACAACACCCTTCTGGACCCACCAAATGCACAGCATAACATTCAGACCATGAATATTTTGAATGGCCGTCGATGTCGATGTCCATACATTGCCCGACGTTTTGGATTATCGTAATGTAGCCATTTTTCATCACCAGTGACTATTCGATGCAAAAAAGACTTCTTTTTGTGGCGTTCAAGCAGCATTTCGGACATGCAAAATCGGCGTTCGACGTCTCGTGGCTTCGGATCGGAAATGGTTTGCTGAGCGACGCCAAGTGATTTTGCAAGTTCTTCTTGCGTTTGTGACGGATCTTGATCGAGTAATGCCTCCAATTCATGGTCTTCAAACTTTTTCACCTGGTCGGGGCGTTCTTTGTCTTCGGTGTCGAAATCACCATCTTTGAACCGCTTAAACCACCGCTGACACATTCTAAAGTCTATAGTATAGCCCTGGTAAGCTTCGGTAAGCAATTGATGCGCTTCGGTTGCTTTTTTCTTTAAATGAAAGAAGCATATTAAAACTTTCCGCAAATGTTGTTTTGATGGCACGAATGTAGACATTTTACGGCTTTACAAAAACTTGTGTGTTTTCACTAATGACCAATAACCTAGACTGAAATAATTAGACAATGACATGAAGTTTCTGATGTGACAGCTGTCATGATCAAAATTCACCTCAGAGTAATAGATATGAAGTTGTCTGCAATAACGACATTTTCAACCGGACCGAATGCTCTTTCAGCACACCCCATACAGGAACGATTTAATGAAAAGCTTCTTTTAAGAAGAGTGACAAAAAAAAAACAATTGCTTTCCATAAAAAATCGAAAGGTTAGGTAAGTCTTTAAGCACAAATAAAAAATTGTCTGATTTCTGAATGGAACCTACTGTAATGGAGCAATGAAATAAAAACTAGCTGAGTGCGATCAGATAGTAAAAGATAGTCCGCCGTCCAAGGACTGAGGTATGTACTTAATCCGAAATACACTACGGTTGATTTGAAGCACAAAGGCGGAAGTGTGTTGCTTTGGGGGTTTTATGTTGTTCCAAGGTATAGGCCTTTATATCGAATAGAATGTCTAATGAATTCATTTTTACTGTATACTGAGGAAGAACTGTTCGTTTCTTGGAGATTCATGTAATATTGTGACCCAAAGTACACGCCAAGGGTAACAAAACAATGGTAAAAAAAAATGTTGTTGAAGTCTTGGAGTGGGCATCATTTAATCCATCATTTTAATTCTACAAAAAGCCTTTGGTATGGACTCAAAAAATTGACCTATGCCCTAGTCTTGACCTTGAGTTAAGGGTTTCCTACAAAATATTGATTCAGGATACAACGACGCGGAATATTTTCAGAACGTTCCTATTCAGGTCGCAAGCCATTTCAAAACATTAAATTGAATATGAAAAATTTCTTCTGTTTATGAATAATAGTTTTTGTATGTTGATACTTGTTTCTTACTTTTACTTTTACAAATTAACAAAATATACAAAAAACTTTGATATCTTTCAACTTTAAACAAAAAAAAAAACAAATTCAATAATATTTTTTGTTACAATCGTTCCCAGTGGGGTCGCCATGACTGCACCTCCGTTAAACTACTTTAACTCCTTCCGACTGTATTACGTTCATGCAGTTAGGCTATGGCATTCCCTACCTCTGAACATCAAGGAATTTAGATATTCAAACAATTTATATTGGAATACATTTCAATGCAATAATGATTCCCTCATTGTTATTTTTGTTTAATGATTACTTTATTTGTATTTTTATTTAATCTTTTCCCTTGCTTATTTTTTTACGCGGAATTCTTTTATCCTTTAATTATTAGTATCACCCTATTGTTATTACTATAGGAGATTTAGTCCTGATTTAGACCTTAAATTATTCAACAATAAATATGAATATGAATAAGTAGGTTGCGTAGCCTCTCACGGAATATAATATTAAAACAAAGAAGCTCACTTACAATGAATGGAAACATTTTAAGTTGAATTCGATGACTTCAACCGATAAAAAGTGATTTCACTTAAAACTTATGCTTAAGTGAATTGAATTGTTTTCCGTAAATGATTTCCATTCTACGATTGTTAGAAATTGAATATACCAATTAAAGATTAAATTATGATTTAAATTATTTTATTCGCAGTCTTTTTTGAATTCAGTTGTATCAGCCAAACCGAACCTAGGCCAACTCCATTTGCATCGCTAGACACGTTCCTCTCATTTGATCCACTCATTATCTACCAAACAGAAAACTGCACGTTCACTATTGGATTTTTTTCAGGAATAGGAAAGCGGGGCGCTGCACAGGAATCTTAGTTTTCTTAGAGGTAAGAATAGATAAGCAAGAAAATAACTATGGGTTTCATGATATTCTCAAGGATGCCAAAAATGCCAATGACCGGACCCTGGTAGTGTAAGTTTATATGTCCTAAGGGCTGCAGAATTAATATCGCTATCGATCCAATATATTGAAAATTACACCGGTATACTGGAAACTTTTTTGCAGAATCTCCTCCAACTGCTTTGTCCAACGTCACTTTCAAGTGAAGCGTTTTTAAAGGACCGATTTATTGGCAGGAAAATGGGGAATATTGTCATTCGTAATGGCAGAGGATGCTTGCAGGACCTATCTCTGACAATATCACCTTATCGATTCAGAAATGGTCTAACATTCATTGTTTCAAAAGCCGGAAAAGGAATCAACTTGTATTTGCGACATATGTTTTGTCCTGCCACTTCCTTCTGAGAAAACATGCAAAAAGGCTTAGACAGATACAGATGGATTTCCGCCGTAGAAAATGTCGACACACATTTTAGAGGAGATGCGGTGAGGGTGATTTTACCAGGACATGAAATGCTTAGAGGCAATATTTGTGAATAAGGTTCCTTCTTGGTAATGTGTCAAAGATATCGTGATGAGCACACCTTGATTCACAGTACTTTAAAGATCGTTTGGTCTAGCATTTAGCCAATAAGCCAACAGCAAAGTACTCACCCTTTAAATGCAGTCAACAGTTGATTCAGATCGAACTGTTGAGAAAAATGCCAGACGAAATTGCTCTTCTCGAAACCAATCGCTATTCCTGCAAGTTCTGGAACTTTGTCTTAATTAACTATTTACTCACCGCATAGGCCACTTCTTCTCTTTAATGACTTTATGTAACAAAAATCCTTAACAAATCTCATAAACTTTGTGAACAAACAAAAAAACTTGTTACAATTTTATTTCTAATTATTTGACTCACGAAGTTTAACTTTGCAAATTATTTCGTCCTTAAAAAAATTGTCACGAGAACAAGAGAAATTTTGAAACTTTTTTCTAGCCAGCAGAACACACGCAACACGAATGACAGGAGAGGAAATCTCCTCAAACCAGAACACAGGATTCATCCTTAAATCATACAAAAATCCATCTGAATCATGTCCCTTCTAACACTTAAAGTTTTATATGTATTCCACGAAGCTGTGCGAGGATGCATGAGGTAGAGTAGATTTTTTGGAAGGAAGCCAAATAATTGAAATATTTGTGTTAAAAGTTTGGACGGCATTTTAGACGCACACAAAGTTGGTTGAATGATTCGGTTGAAACTACCAAAGCATTACCCACACTGTTGGCTACGAACCATTTGTAAATTGGCAAACAATTTCACATCCGAAGGCGGTCCAAACAGCCAATTTATCTCTCTCGAACGATATAAAATGTATTCCACGTTCAAGATATGAGTGCGAAGTGATTTATTATCGGCGTCCTATTGATGTTCCTCATCACTGATCCTTGGAATCTTTCAAATAATGTTGTTGATTTAATTTTTATTTTTTCTTTTCCTTTCAAGAAACCAAACACTCAGTCGATTCGTAGTATTTTTATTTGTGCTACAAGTTTGCCAATCAATTTGGGATAAATATTTTATTTTCTTTAAATCGAATGGGAACTGTGGGAGCTTGCAAGAAGGACTCTTTTGGTTTTCGAGGTGAAATGAAAGTGAAAATGAATTTTGTGATTAGAGAGCTTATGCCACATTCCTTTGGTTTCGGTATGTTTTTGCTTTCATTTGCGCTTTCTGAATCAATTTACTACCTCTTGACGGGATTTGATTAAGTTAAAAGCTTACTGTGGGCAGAAGAAAAAAGTGTGCTCCATTTGAAGTCAATACCAATTAGATGAGCTTAATATTTCAAGGAATATTTGTAAAGGACTTAGCCAATGGGTTTCTTTTTTCATTATGTGTGATGTTTTTCAAAAGAAATCGGTTCGAAGGAATTAGACAGAATGAAATTAGGAGCTCAGACGGAATGGCTTTATCTGGAATAAAGAAAGTGGTTGTCAGAGTGAAGAACTTCTGACGAACTATTATCAGATATTCAAAAGTCGATGGTGTTAAAAAAACCTAGTTCATCTTACGAAATTTCGAAATGTCAATTGTTCCACATTTTTTAGAGTAGTTTCAGTGACCTCTTGGAAGCACAGATTTTTCAGCTTAAATTTATTGATTTTTTGCAATAAAAACGCGTTTTACTCTTTTCTTACCACTGTTCTCAATTGAATACAGTATTTTCGAAAATTTGATTTTTTTCAAGAAGATGGCTTTGATTTTAATATCTTTTGATTGGAAAGCACGTATGGATATATGGTTTAACTTTCAGAATAAATTCGTTGAGGGGAAAAGCGATTTTCAAGTCGTTTGCTTATATTTTGTGTTGTGTATTTTCTGATTCAAAGAATTTTTTGTCCTTGCGAAAGAAAAAGATTAGTTTTAATTTTAACTTTTGGCTTACGTGTGAATAACTCATTATTTTTAGTAATATTGAAAAAAGATCCTGTACAAAAAATTGATTCTAGTTTATGGTAAGTCGTGGCCAAAACAGTGCTAATTTTTTCTCATTTGATTTTCAGAGAAATGGCTTTTCAAAAATTAACTGTAGCAGCTTTTATGGTAGGCGCTATGCAAATCTCTACATGGATGTTGATGATTTCCCAGATGATGGGAATGAAGTAGATGTATTGCTAATTCCACCGGATGTTGATGTCAAAATTGATGAGGAGGATATATATGAGGATGACTTGCTTGATTCCCATATTTCTGATGATATACCAGGAGCAGAAGAGATCCAAATAAATGATGGATTTAAAAATGAGGACGATATTCCACTTGCTATTCTTAGGGAAGAGAGCTCAGACAGAGGTGAGTTCAAAGATGTAGCTCCAAAATGATTTAATCATTAAGTTTATTCCACCGAAATGGATTAAACATTTTATTATTTTGAAAACTTAACTGACGTTTAAGAACAACTGGAATTCGAAGATGAAGCACTTTTCCGATGATGATGTGATGAATTTGATTGTGGAGCAAAACCGGATTTACGCACTGAACCAAAATTGTCAGATACTATAAAAAGTAGAACTGAGAGAGTTTGTTGGCATAATGTTTTTTTCCGGGCCCGAAGAATCATTGTTTTGGTGCTGAGACGAAGATATATGAACGCAATTGGTAGTCAACGCCATGTCCCACAATGGAAGTCAAATGCTTCATCCGTTTGGCCAATAATCCGTGCATTGACAAGACTAATAAAATGGCGAAGGTTCGACCTTTAATAATTTCCCAGAATTGTAAAAATAGGGATTTTTTCATGACGAGGCTGTGCAAAAATACTTTGGTCATCATTGCGCAAAGCAGTTTATCCGTGAAGAGCCTGTTCGATTTGAATATTGTATTGTATTGTAAATGAGCCAGAAATTTAAGTCCAATCAATAAGTGTTAATCCCCTGGATCTCGTGTGGTGCCTGATTTGCTGGTACATTAGGCAGAAAAGGATTTCTTGCAACAGGTACGGTTCGCGAAAATAAGACAAAAAATATCCACTCAAATCTTTGCGGATGGTAAGGAAGGCAAATCGTGGTTACTTTCAGCACATATTTGACAAAAACAATAACACGTTGGAGAGACAATGCTATTGTTACTGTCGCAAAAAATTACGACAGCTTAGGACCACAAGGAAAAGTCTAAAGATGGTCATCAACAGAAAAAGAAGAGTTCGTCATTCCTAAGCCTTGTAGGGCCAACCTTCATGACCAAATTGTGAACAATTAAATATTTAAAAATTAGGGTAAAAAAATGTGGTGAATGCTTGGTGACTCCATTGATTAAAAAACCGAATTTTCGCGCAGGGCCACCAAATATGGCTCCAAATAAGCCTGAAGCTCTAAATTCTGTGTTTTTCCCAAAAAAAAAAAATACAAATCAACTACGATGCCGGATATGTCACAGCAGAATTCGATGTATGAATTGTTCTAAACTACTCTTTACATCGAAGAAGAATTTTTCATAAAATTTCACAACCATCAACTAGGTAAAGAACGTGCCCTGATCTGGCCAGCGTACTCATTTGAGTACACCCATCTTAGTCCAGTACTTGAAAAAATAGTCTTAAAAAAATTGTTTGGTCTGATGAAACCTCCGGCGTAAATATCGCGGGGTTGATAAGTGGATTCTCAAATGTTGGTCTGCTGATAGAATGTTGTAGACTGAATCGGGAATTCTGCGCTGCAGAGACTAAAATGTGGCACCTCGTCTGATCGACGTCATCATCCGCGACATCTTCCGCCACAGCTGCGATTGTTTATTCGGAAAGTGAGCAACGTAGCCCTCCGGTACCACTTCATTCACTTGTTTTTCCATTTCCTTCATAGCGAGTGGCGGTACCAAGGGGCTCAGACCGGCCAGGAGTTCTGCGCCGAAATTCACAGAAATTCATACAGTTGCGCCAGAAAATATAATATGAGTTCGAGGAGGAGAATGACTCTCAAATGACGAGGAACAAAAGAAAAGTACACAAATAAACGAGATGAAGAGAAAAACCTTCTGCGAAAATAATACAAGATTTCAAGGAATCTAGAAGAATCGAAGAATCTAGGCACAAAAATCAAAAGTAAAAGGCTTAACTCCATGCTACAAAGTAGACGTCCTGTTACTCCTAATTTTGACGAAACTATTGTCACAGATCCGCCCGGCATTGTGATAGGGCTTATAGAAATGTTATAGAAAACCTGATGACCGAAATATCAGCTATTTTCGATTCATCTTTAAAAAAGGAGTCTTTCAGATCTCACGAATTGGCTTATCCCGGGTGGCATCCGGTTTGATCAATCAAAATCCTGGCAAAAAACAATGAATTGGAAGTCGAAGTACACAATGGCCGAATTTGGAGTGGCGTGAGCACTGATTCGATTATCCGAATATATATACGTAGAACGCAAGAAAAAATATGATATACTGTACAGATTTGGACCAAGAACCTCGGACTTATTCCTTACTTGCACTGAATTCCGGCAAGAACATGAACTATCGTACGATTTCTTCAACTTAGTTCCTTAACAGATAGTTCCACGGTCAAACGGCAACATAAAAGACAAATTCTTTTTTTCAGATCTGTCGGGATAAGCAGACGATTGATAATTTGAAAAACGAGTGTTTTCAAATCCAAAGTTTCATTTTTAAATTTCTCAAATCGAGTGGAAGTGAACGATGTGCAACTATTAACCTCATCGAGGTGTTTTTATTTGTCCATCCTTTTAACGAATGAATGGAAAGCATTTTTTATTTTTATATATTTTTTATTTCAATAACTTGGGTCTACTCTTTTTCCTTTTGCATGTTTTTCAGTTGTAATTCAAGAGCATATTCAAATATAAAGCAACAATGGTGAGCTTTTGTTCGTCAAGAAGACTGTATTGATTCATAAAAATAAGCTAAGGATCTAAGGGAGGCACCTTCACTATTGCAGGACAAGAATGAATAGAAATATTTTTTAACTTTTTTCTGGTTTCAGAAGCCACAGTCAAATATTTTCTGATATTTATTTTTTAATGTTTGAAAGCAACCGAGAAATTAAGAAAAACAAGCTAGGCCTTAACGAGCTCAGAAAAATGTGGGTTAAGGGAGGGTTCACGGTTTCCTTCAACGCTTAGCGAAAAGACTAGTGTTACTTAATAACTGGAGGACTGAATGTCAATCCACGGCTTTCTGGTATGGTGAAAAGCATTGGCGATGAAATATATTTTCACACATATCAAAAGATCGGGCTGCCTAGGAATAACAGGTTGTCTTAGCACAACACCGAGGGCAACACTCGAGGGCATCCTCTTCCTCCCACCTCTCGACTTGTTCTACATCTGCAGTGCAGCCTCATCGTTCCTGAAAGGAGTTTTTGGAGGAAAAAACAAAACGGGCACGCTGCCATACTTAAAAATAGGAAGACGGCCATTGTCATCCGCGAAATAAGCTACGACTGTTTCTTTTGCCTTGCGGCATATCTCTCGTATAGAACCAGAACAGAATCGGAACCAGAGCACTTCTTTGGGGAAGCTTGAATTTCTTTGATTTCTGAGAATTCTGTCCCATATCTAACACGGAAAAGTCTGTTTGCAAGGAAACTTTCTAATATTTTGAACAATTTCACCGGTAAAATAAGCCTTAGTTTATACTTTAGTCCTTCGTGGCATACCTTGTAGGAGGCTTGTGATGCGTCATGAAATGCACTTTAGCGAATCGTTTTCCCTTCCAGTGCTGGACTCGTAGATCAAACTGGTAGTCCGGCATTTATCGTTTAACTTCAATTACCGGTTGCAATTGTTTTAGCAGAAGTTTTTCAAAGACCTTGAATATTATCGGCAGGAGCGAAATAGATCTTTTTAATTTTTTGTCGTTTGGACTTTTTCCCGGTTTCAGAACCAGTATGACTTCTACGACTTTCCATTGCCTTGAGTATCAATTTCTTAAGCAAGCATTCTAATATACAAAAGCTTGACTAACGCTTTGTTAGGCAGCTCCTCAAAAATTTCACAGGAAAAAGGACGTATCCCGGAGTTTTACTTTTTTTTTAATTTCCTTATGGTCTGTGGAAGTTGTCCGGTCTCATATAAGCGTTTGGATCATCGGCCAATGGTTGTCAAAAGGTTGTCAAAAGGTTTGAACATGTCCTCTTAATGTTCTGCAAAGAGACTCTTTTACCCACTCGCCGTTTGCTTACTTTGTTGGCACCGAGTTCATTACGGGTTTTTTAATGGAATTAACTGCTTTCCATATTGCGTAGTTTGAGTTCTCATTCGCAGTCAAGCTTTACAGGGCAAGCTGAAGTCTCGCGACTCTTTAAATCTTGAAGAGCGCACCTATTCTTGTTAGAAAGGTGGTTTAAGTATTTTTTTTTTCTGGTGGCGCTCGGACTCGTTGCCATCGCTTACGAGGTATTCAATTTTGAGCGGAAATTCGTCTTTCGCCGTTCCGCAGTCCGGTCGTCCAGAACGAAGTGTTTATCCATGCAGCGCTTAGTAAAGGTCTTACGAGTTTGTCGACTTCGTCTTCCATTTCCAGCTGAGTTTCAAGAGATAAATTCAGAAGAACTATGTATTTCCTTGCAGTGTTTTCTAGAGTCAAATGACTTTATGTCAATTTGGGTGCTCCATCTTTTTTCGCCAGGCTTCCAACCAACTTTAAAATAACAGCCGAAGGATCTGAGCAGAGATCATAGCATTCTTCAACATTCTTGAGGTATCTAGGGACTCCTTTTGCGGTAAAGAAATCCACGTGGTCTGGTATTTTTTTTGGCCAATACGTTGGCTTTCCCGTTGAAAAGAAATCGAGTATTCAAGTAGAGTTGAGTAGTCTGCCTGCCGTGAAATTGTTTTTTAAGCCCCAAAAAGAGTGTTTGGCGTTGAAGCCGCAGCCGACAATAAGAATTCGAACCTAGCAAATCAAATAGGCGAACGAGCTCATCGTCTACCAGAATATGTTGGTGTGGGAAATATCATGAGGCGATGTTGAAGTCCACCTGGTTCAATTTTACCGCGACTGAACGTATTTGCATAGAGACAGTAGAAGACGGTGTCTTAAATACTCGCCGTAATTGTGAAAAAACTTGGGGGAAAAACAATGTTAGCATTTGCCTGATTTCCGAAACCCACTTAAAAAAGAGTCCTGGACCCAAAATGAAAGGTTACATCGATTATCATGCACATCATCCTTCGGTAAATTCGAGAGACGGTTCCTCCATTTACATCAAGGACTCACCAGTAATAAGACCGTGTAAGTGTTTTGTCATAAACTAGTTCATCATTGGTTCGTTTAACTAAGATTCTTGTTGTGCGTGCCATATTCCCTCACACACGGGCGAGCAATACCAACAAAAACAATTTATTGCTATCCATTTGTCTTCACAGAAAGAGTATCGACCGACTCATGCCATAATTTAGGCTCCAAAGATTGACCGGAGATAGAAAACATTCACTCATTTCGTCTATTAAAACACTGACACTCAAACGGATCGTGACTATTTTTCGTGGTTATTTTCTAAGGACATTACTCATCAACATTCTGTTATCGCCTACCCCAACTAGCGATGCATTCGCTTATATCATAAGTATAAGGCAAATGCCTCACAAAACTATTTTCTGCCAACTCGTCCACATCGATGTCCTTTCCAGGTTTCGTCTTTCCTTTTGACTAAAAGCATATGCGTCTAATGCTATTCGAACACGCCATATGACACGAGTCACAACTTCACATATATTTCAGCACATCGAAAAAGAATATCCCTTTTAATAAAATAAAAGCTCGACAAATTATGGGACAAAATGTCGCCCCTTTAATGTCATATTTCCAATTAAAAGTAATGAATGTCCTTACACGCAAAGGAACATGTTGCACTTTATCACTTTGCATTTTGTTATCGCACTCAGTTCGGGGTAGAATGGAAAAATTAAGTCTCCTAACGAAGCGACAGTATCTGATTACATGACAATTAATTCAAGCTCACGTATCCTTTTATACATGAAAGGACACGACCTACAAAGTGAATCATAAACGAAACGACTCTTTCACTAATTGTCGATATTTTCATTTTGAAACCAATTTTTTTTTAAATCGATTGTGATTGTGGATTTCTATTTCTGATTTAATTACTAAACAATTGTCCTTGTTCCTTTGCACTCCGATTCCTTATGAATAATTCATTTTTTTTTTCAAAATTCTGAATACATTTGAACTTCATCAAAAAAACACACAAATCCTCTTTTAATGCCTCACTCAACATCCATTAGTTCGGTTGTCACGGTTATGGACACCAAAATGTCCTGGTTGCTCGTTTTTAATTCCAACAAAATTAAACTCTTAAGCAGATGAGTATTTTGAAATATCTTTGAGGTGATATAATCTTTAACATGTGCGAAAAATCCTTGAACCGACCCGATGGAATGTCGGTTTTTATGTTTTCAGGACTTTCTTTTCGTTTGCCTCTTGTTTTCCAAATTGACAGATTCAATTTGAGGAAGGCGTCTTATGGGATTTTGGTTTTCTTAAGTACGCATAAGTATTTCAGTGACAGCAAGGAATTTTCGAGGATTTGTGTATTTTTGTCTGCGTACTTTTCCACACATCGTTTAAGCCTGGAATAAGGAGCATTGTTGGATTTTCGATTCACAAAATTGAAGGAAGTTATTGCCTACTTAGCAATTATTGTGTTTACGACTAATTTTGATTACGTTTTTTTTTTTGTTGCTGAAGCTGAAAGTCCTGAGAAGCTCATAAAAAGTGAAAAATAAAAATTGTTTTTAACAGCAGCATAAAAATGCGAATGATTTTTTAATGAGTATTCTGAGAATGAACATTATCAACCTGGCACTTCTTCTAGGACGACTGTTGCTGTAGTAACTGTCATGATGCTATTAGTAACGGAATGAGAGGAAATAATAAAATGGGTATAATGACGGAAGTGAACTTAAGACAAGGTTGGCAGCTGTTAGAATGACAAGTGAAGCGGATGCAATTCAGAAAAGGTGCGACGAGCTTTGTTTTAGCAAAGAGAAGAGGGAAGTCTCGAGTCTCAATTCCAGCAGTTCATTCATCAGATCAGATGTAATTTCGAAAGCCTTTGATACAAACGTCTCCAGGAGAACTCCACCAAGTAAAGGTTCGAAACCTTATACCATAATCTAAAGGGTCCATCATTAAGCGCTTCGTATCTTTACAACTTTTTGTGGTCTTCGAAAGGCCGAGTTCTTGTACGCGATGCGAAATCGACTGACTCGAATTGTCATGCACACTCTCACGGACAGCGGCGTTGACGTTATACTGAACCAGTGAACTCAAATATATCCATCACACTGCGAATAGTCTTTTCGGAAGGACGATTATGGCGACCGTAAAAAGGGTGAAGCGGGTGGAAGGTTGCCCGACAAGAACACTCATTTAGATAAAGCAATTTTATTATTGGCACGTCTCTTTGAACGATTTATCCATTCATGGTAATTTGGCAAAATAGACTGAAAAATGACAGCCAACTTGACAGTTGAAGCTTCAACAGTATGGCCGCTTTCAACTGTCAAAGTTCGGAGACCCTTTATTTGTTTATAAGAAAAGTCTCATGACACTTTCTAGGGCAAACTAATCCTACAGAGGATTCCGATAAAGTCTTAATCTCGAGAGATATCACAGATCTAGCCTATCGCCAAATAACCAGGTGTCCAAAAAGAAAATACCTCGAAAAATGTTTTCATGATTAAAAGGTGCATTTAGGTCACGATAGTAGTCCAAAGAGAACCGGAGTAATTTAGTAAAAATTAAATGGGAAAAATCAGTTCGGAGTGCAAAGCTAATATTTTGTGCCTGTTGCGTCTTAATTTGGCATGGAATTTAAAAGAAACTACTACCAGCAAAGAGAAAAACTCAGGGTGGCCAAAAAAGACGCCCTCAGTGGAAGATCTTTTTTTTTTTTGGTGTTCCCGAGGCCACTGGCATCGGTTCAAGGCTTTAGTGGAGCTTAAAAACGATCTGTATTGAGCTACAGGAAAAATAATTTTGTCAAACGCATTAAGAAAAAGGCTCGTCAAAGCTGGACGTAGCGCACTCAAGCCAGGACTGAAGCTAAATTTTCCAATAAAAGTCAGAGAAGCTGACCTGAGCTATGGATTCAGGAGCATCTTAATTGGGCTCTAGACATCTAGAACCAAAGTAAAGACTGAGCTCTGAATGCATCTTACGGTTGCCCCTAAAACTGGAGGTGTGATGGTCTGTGGATGTATCTCTGAAAATGAAAAGGGTAGAACGGTCATCCTTGAATGGAAAGACACTGTAGAAGTTTTTGTGCGGGTTCCGGAAAATGAATTGAGCTCTCAGTGGTGGAACTTTTTGGTGACACTTGCAGCTCCATTTTTCAACAGGACAGTGCTCCCTATCATGAAGCCAAAATCGTAAGCATGAACTCGATCTAACAATTTTCTGCTCCGTGATCGCGTTTGAATAATTTTAACACTCTAAATGTGAAAACAAAACTTAATTAAGGGAGACTTTGCCCTTTTTAATGAAACTGGTTATGCTTTTCGAGTGCGTTTTCTTTCTTGCTTTTCTTCATGATAAACAGAACGTTCAAATAAAAACCAAACCGCCGGCCGTTGCAGCTCCGCGAAATACGTTCCTTAAATCGCGGGAAGTAAACGACTGTTATCACTGCACCCTCTTTGTTGATCTGAAACACAAATTCAAAGCATATTATCAATCTCCGGCCATTAGGTCCTGAAATGACGGATGGGTTCTTCGTTTCGTTCAAATTTCAGAAAATGACGGTATTTAAAAAATAAATCAAATTTTCGCGTTTTTTTCGCATAAAAAGATAAATTATAAATGCAAAAATGTATTTATCGAGAAAACGATCCGTCATTCCGTGAAGACATATTTTTTTGAGTATGCTCTCGAAATTACAGCTCGATATGTTTATTACAGCGGTCAGGAGAATGTCAGTCATTTTTAAAAAATGTGTTTTCGAGAAAAACGCGTTTTTGTAACGTGTTTACACAAATGTGTTTATAATTACCGTTAATCGGCAATGCCCGGTCCATAGGGGCTCATGTTGAGCCGCTAACATCTCCCGCTGCTCGCTCAATTCGAGCCTTTTTTGCTGCGCCGGTCACCTGCCGCTCCTCGATCGATCCTTGCTTTGTCCCGCACTCACGATGTCAATTTCATACGCGTTTTAAATATTGATTTTTTTGAAAATTTTAAGGACAAAGTCTCCCTTGAAAAAAGTTGTATTATTGCAACAAAATTGTCAAAATACGGCACTTTACATCCTGTACAACTCGTAGAAGTCATGGTTGTAATGATTGTACTTTCACTTCCATTCGTCCTCGTCGGTATAAGGATCTCATAACTGCTTGAGAATTCTTCGAAAGAAAGTCCCTGAAATTAGTTTTGTAACGAAAAACCAGGGCAGCGAAAGCAGCGTACCGCTCCCAGAAGAAGGGAGGAAAAGAAAATGAACAAGCGATTGGGTAATCTTGTATCACAGCAGAACTTTCAACCTCTGCTTAAGAATAAGAAATCCCGACTCCAGTCGATAAGGAAGTCTTACCACCCACTGTTGAAGGGGTTATCAGTTCATATGCAGAATACAGGAAGATGAAAGCATGCTCGATGAAAGGAATATCAGATCTTTTTGTCCCATCCACAAAAAGGTGGATCCTACCTCGAGGCATATCGCTGCTCAACATTGCCTACAAATTTCTATCCATTAAGTTTTATGAACGTCTAAGACCCTTTTTGAAAATGTCAAGCGTTTGCCTATCGCCTTGTTCCCAAGAGTCATTAACCAATCCATTCAATAGTAGCACTACTTGTTAATCAAATATTAAATCTACTACTTCACTAGTTTCAGACATGTACTTCACTGGAATCAATTAATTTCCCGAATGAACACAATGTCCTTGTCATCCACTTTACCCACCGTCCATTAAACAAGATCCTAATGGCAAGACGAATTTTATGAGCCCACCCCTGTCGTTCAATTTAAATTTTATGGAAATTGGAAAAAATCAATAAGCCAGAGCGTGTGTCAATTATCCTTTTCAAAACCATTCCGATAGATTGAGTGTCTTTGCCAGAGCGAAAGGATGATTTTTCAAGAAAAGGATATTTTGACAAATTTATTTTCAAACTTAAGATTGCTCCTCAGAGCCAAAGAAAAACTCTCTTTAAAGTACTTTTAAGGATATAACAATTTTGTTAAGCTTACTGGACACATTCGATGCCATATCATTATCCTTCGAAACGAATATCCCTGGCAATTTAAGTAAATTCGATGACTCGTTCAGTAATCTCCATCATAAAGGTTTTTTTTTGTTTACCAAACTCCTCTGGGAAATTTACTTTTCCTCTTCGATGCGATGTAACCTGTTTGGGGCATTAGTGGTGGTATTATTTGGTATATTCGGAAGCCAGTCATTCCAAGGATTCACAAATGGATGTTAGGTGGGGGCCGCAACCAGATTTATTGAAAAGAAACAGAAGTTTTTTTTACTAATATTTAATTTTGTCCTGATTTTAATGACACTAAAATTTGTTTGGTTCCGGTTTGTACTAAAAACTTTAAATTTGATGATGTAGCAAATTTTGGTGTTCATTAATATTTTGGGTAAGGTAAGGGTGAGTGATAAGTGCACATGATCTTTTCCGTTCATATAGTTTTGGGTTTGCTTGGAATTCCATAATTGTCTGTGGAGATATGTCATTAAAGGGCCATGAATGTACTGTTTTTTTAGGGCGTTGATAAGTCTCATCACAGTTGGGCGGCAAAGTTGGTAAAGCATTCAATTGCATAAATAGAGAGGCCACACTTTCAAATCCTAGAGTAAGTCTAGAACCTTTATGTTGTTTTAGAATCTAGATCGGTCATCATTTACAATTGTGGTTCAATAAAATAGATGACCATCCCATGTAGTGATAACATTATCGGTTAGTCATACTAAAATTCAAAGTTCACTATGTTAAAATAATGATTTGTGTCTACCAGCCGGAGTGATGACAAAATCTTCCACTCCGAAAGGAAGGAAGGTTTAACGACTAAAGGAAAATAAAATACTGCGAATTGAACGAATTTTAATTTTGATACACTTCGTCTTACTTGATTACGAAAAGGCATTTTTTTTTTGATTTTACGATATTTTTCAAAACCTTCGCTAAGTTCAAGAAATAACTTCACGTTATTAGATACCCTAAAAAATAAACGAAAAAGAATCGCTCATTCGTCTGGCCCTAGCCAGGGCCAGATAAGAAACACTAAGCAAAACCTTCCTCGACAGAGTCAAGGACCTTATCAATCCCTTAGTCTTAAACCGGTTCGGGGGTGATTGGTAGCTGGTCTGGTGTCAGCTTTTTCCTCAAAAATCAGACTCTCTCCATTAGGTGCTCTTTGAACGTTCTGGCTATTCCTGACTCCTCCTCGTGCAGCTTGTAACCGAATGACCGAATCTGTTACCCTTTTGAGAGGCTAAACTTTTTAAACGACTAGCCAAAAATATTTTATGTACCAGTTTTAAGCACTGAAGTTTGACGCTGTACTTCAGATAGGCTTCGTAGGCTCCTTCCAAGAGCCTTCAACTACATCGGTAGGAGGATGTGCACATATGAAGCTTACATTGTAGAATTTTCACAGATTACGGATGCGGATCACAGCTAGGCGATCACTTATTTGCTTTGAATCTAAAATTAGTACTTAATCCGTATCCCTTTGTGTGCAAGCTTTTGTGACAGCTGAAATATACGTCGCACTTTTTCCACTTCATTCTCTCTAATCCCTTCAAGTGTTAGTCCTGCATTGCAAGTGAAGAGTGTTCTTACATTCCATGAGCATACTCGTGTATAGTTGTTCTATTCACGCTCTGTCGTCCTAGACTTATAAAACCTACCTATCAGAAAGGTTGGAATGTTTTGGGGTGTTAACCCAAGGCACAGCCGTCATACATGAGCTATCTAAGGGCGCAATGGGAAGTGGTGTCGATTTTGGCAAGTTAGTACCTTACCCCCTTGAATTGTTTGATGCCATTGGGATAGTTTAATCTTCTTAACAACACGAAGCTGATCCAAAACAAGATAGGTTATCATAAGTAATTGATTTGTTTGTTAAGAGTACCCTAAACAAAATATAGTTTCTGTGAAGGTAAACATTCAAAAACTTCTTTAAAGGGTCCAAAAGTTCAGAATCTATCTACGTTCAATGGTTGATATTTAAGGATAACTTATTAAGGAAAATTGGAATTTCTCTTTACTCAAATTGAAAGTCGTTGTCTTATCCTTTGATACTGGATAAGAAAGAATAACTCGTTGAGTAGTTAAAAGCACCAAAGGAGGAGAATAAGTTTGTATAATATCAGACACAAAAGTTAAAAATAGTAATTTTGTGATTAAAACCCACACAGGATCAGATGCATCAAGAAGTTAGTTACCGGGTGAAATCCATATAAATTTTCAAATTACATGGCGTGGGCAATGTAGGTAATAAAACTATAGAAACTACAGAAGCGGTCAATGCAAGTGTATCCTCTGCGTTCACATTAATTTAAAGTCGAAACTTTAAATAAAATCCTTTTATAAAGAGTTTTCACATAAGGAGTTGGACTAAATTGCTTAGCTATAGCAATGAAAAGTGGATGCGTACAAGAGTTAAGCTTTAGAGAAACTACATTCCAGGAAACTACAATATAGTTGCTTATCGCGCTCAACAGGTTTTCAATTCAATAATATAAATACACATTAAAAAACTTTCCTTCGTTATGATGAAGCATAGAATCCATTTTCGTACCCGGAATCACTCCTTGAAACTTTCATTACAAAATATCTAACGCATTCCACTCAACAAAAAGAAAATGCTTCTGCTTTCACGTGACTTGCATTTGCTTTCAGTGTCGTGTGCACTGGCTTCCAGAGTTGTGAACAAATTTGAATGCAATGACTGGAACATAACAGCTAAGTAATCATAGAATTGAAATCATTTTCGGAAATCAATTGAATTCACTTAATCACTGCGATGATTTCACATATTTTGTTGAAGTCAGTGAAGTCATTTTAAGAAACTGAATTTACGTCAACTTCTTGCATGGTCGTGATCGGCACAAGCAGAATCACAATTTTCTACTCTGCTGCATCCCTTTTCGTCCACTTGTGAGGTTCAACATTCATGTGCCTTACCCCCCATTGATCAACCATTGCCTACGGCGTCTTATGTGGTTAAGTTTTGATCTCTTATAGTATACGTGATATAATTAGATTTAAAAAATTCTTCAGAGGTTCTTTAACTTATTATCTATTTACATTTGTGTGTAGTTTAAGTTATGACATGATATGTAAGAATAGAAAAAAGAAGGTTCAAAAAGAACAACAATGAAAGAAATAGGAAGGAAAAAAATGTAAAATAATTAAACATCGCAGTTTTGAAGTCCTTGATTTGCACAGGTTAGGAATCCTGCAACCGAATAGCATTAATGAAAAAATAGTCTAGCTGAGTTGAGGTAATTATATTTATTAGTCTTTAAACTAACTCTGAAACCAAGACTTGTAGCAACTTCTACAAGTTTCATTCGAGCACAAGAAACCCATATATTAGACCCAGTAGTAAATTCAATAGCCCTGTTAGAGATGGGTATAGTTTGTCATTTTTTAGGACTCAGAAATAGTCCAATATTTATAGCCCATCTATCAGCAGCACCGAAATCCTCGGTAAACTGCAAAACAAGCTCCTCTTTACTCATCGTGGCATACTGGCAATGACAAATCGTTTATATACAGAATGTGCATAAATGTGAATATGCTGAACAAGATGGGGCCCAATAGAGATCCCTGAGGAACGCCAAACTAAAGGAATCTTAGCGTTAGTTAGTTAGCTTAGTTTTTAGATATCTTTTCATGAGTTTGATGGTCATCTAAGCTAAGCTAGTTTGACAGTTTCCGGCAGAGAGTGCTTTGATTTACGCTGTCAAAGGCCTTTGAGATATCAAGAAGGCAGAGCGAAATAATATTTCCGTTATAAAATGACTGTCTCATATCGTCCATGATTTTTGTCGTTACAGATGAGCAGCTATGGCCTCTTCTAAAACCCGGTTGAAAAGGATGCAACAAGGAATTTAGAAGCAAGTGATCCTGAAATTGCCTTACTGAGACTCTCTCAGACCTTTTGCAGATAGTGTAAAATGCGTATGGGCTGATAGTCGTTGGCTCTATAAGGATAAGGTGCGCATTTCCAAGCCGATGGAAATATTGAAGTAATTATGCATGAGTTGATAATGTGCGTCAAGTAACTTACAGTTGATGGGATTATAAATTTTATGAATCGAAGTGACAAGCCATCTTCTCCGCCAGCGTTCGATTTTATCCCATTGACTAAACCTGTGATCCATTTTCTGCGACCACCTCAAATGAATTTTCGCGGATTTGTACAACGAAACTAAAAAATTCTTTTTCAAAAACAACAAAAGAAAGAAGGTTTGCATTTTGACAAAAGTCCCAACTGGATACAGAAAAATTTTAACCATATTTTGTATGGGATAGAAACGGCCTTATTCGCTGGGAAATTTTTTCAAATGGGATTTGTCATTGGTCAAATGACTACGATGAGCATCAACAATGGTGGCTTCCAGAAAAAATGAAAATCGATCTGGCTCGAATTCTCTATCATTATGCTGCCATCAATACGAAAAAAAGGCAGCGAATGGATCTTCCATATCGTCCGTCACCTTGATAATGTGCGTCCAGATTTTGAGCGTTACTCTGTTGAAATCTCTCGCCAATTAAGACTGGAAACTGCTCCACAGCTGCTTTATTCTCCGCGGTTTCGAGCACAGACGTTTATGTCGTTTTGCAAAGCTTGGCGGCTTTTGTCAAAGCATGGATTGCCTGCAAGAAAATCCAACATTATTTTTATGAGACTACTGCTCAAATATGACCAAATCTGATCTCCCATCCATGCAAGGAGGATTTTATCTCCAAAATAAATAACAACTATTATTTTGAAATTATGGCGCTTCATTTTGAAGACAGCAAAACAAAGCCGAGTGAGTGATTTTGAGCCAACCATAGACAACATGTACAACCATAAACAATGACGAATTTCCTCTTCCTATGGGTCAGAAGCCCAGTACTATAAGTAAGTAAACAACTATTTCCGAAAACTGCTTCAGGTTAATCTAAGGTCCCTGAATTGTATACCGAATCTATCTCGATGATGCGTGTGCACCCAGAACACTGAAAGATGCGGAATGTTCCAAAGCAGGAACTTTCATTTCGGACACTTTCCGTACAACCACATATTTAGAGTCCTTTCTTAATGAGTCATGTTTGTACTCGGTACTAAGAAATATCTTAATTATGGAAGCGGGGCTGCTCACATAAAGGTTGTCAGTAAAAATAAATGAAAACATTTTTTTTATAAAAAAAATCAAGTTTCTAAAAATGTTAAACTTTCAGTTAATAAAAATAAAAACGTATTTTACCCTTTTCGTTATTACATGCAATACGTTTAAATATTTATTAATTTATCAGTATTTTATAACTTTTTAGTTCCATTTTATTTGCAAGCACTACAAGCTTGTTAAAAATTGTTTATTTATTTTTCTCACATTTTGTTATTAATGATGTTAAATGCAATTCAAATATATTTTATCAATATGACTTTATTTAAATATGAAAATAGACCGCCAACATAATCATCAGACACTAGATCCAGAGTGCTTTGGAAGGTAATGGCTTAGAATTCAATTGACAGACACCGGGACAAATGAAACAAAATGAATGGTTGTGAAAAAGAATGGCCAGTTTTAATTTGCAAGAAACCTTAACGAAAAAATGGCAAACTTTCATTCAATACACAAAAAAAAATTGGTCTCACACAAATGTCGAAAAATTTTCACTCGGCTTCTGTTTTTTTATCACGCAAAGTTTTCCTGTGAAAATTTGAAGCCCTCGAAAAGAGTGAACGATATTGGCTTCCACCTAAAAGTATCCGTAAAAGTTTTGCCACACTCCCAAAACAATCGTTTGACCAGACACTTTCAGCATCAAATATAGTATAATCAACAAGTACCCAAGGACGCATTGTCCTGCAAACCCAGAAAAAAATATCGAAACTTTTTCCGTTCACTCCAAGTTAGAGTACGAACTTTCAATTATTTTTTTGCTCGTGAAAACTTGAGCTACAAAAAATAAACAGAAACACATTTAAAGCAATCGGAACAATACTTTCTGATTCAATTGACGTCCTAAATGTACAAAGTTTTCAGTAACTTACCTCGAATTGGATGGGTATCGTTCGTCCTTGTGGATGTTTGTTTTTTTTATTTTTTTATATTGTTCGACATGCAGCTTTATTTTGCGAATAGTCTCTTACCACGTTAAGGGTTTTGGAAAACTTTGTTCAACTGAAATTGCGTTAAGTTTTTGAGTTATTATGATGGTAAGTTTTTCGGCTTAAAGTTAATGCGTAACCCGAGGACATTTTTACTTGAAAATACCTAAATTGCCTAACATGGTACAAGTGGCAAATGGGATTCGACAGAGACACTGTTGAAGCATGTTATAACTTGAATTTATTGAGGCAATAAATTTTGTCAAACAAGGTGATTTGTAGGCAATGACAAAAAATGAGTGCCTGAGGTAAGATGAAAGTGTTTTGAAATGTTCCAAAAGAAAAATGAATTTCATACGAAATCTTCAAGCGATTGAAGATGATGCAGGTTTTAGGGGCGCATGTTTCTGGTTTTCCTCCGAATGGGTAAGAGGATTCCCCCTCCGAAGCCATAGCTGAGTTCAAACAACTTTACCTGTTATATTTGACGAAGTGGTCGAAAAGTATCTCCTCGAAACGCCAACAAAAAACGGTCTCTGACTTTCGAAGAGTTCGCAGCAGCATTGAGGCAAAACACTCAAACCTAATGGATTTGTGAACGTTCAGAGGGGCTTTTGTCAACTCCGGCGTTAAAAGTCAAACAGTCCAAATCTAAAGAGCTGCATTTTACAGTAATCTGGAGCCACTGCATTGGGGACCTCAGCACACTACAATTAGCCGGAACCTACAGCTTAAGCGAGGAGAAAGTCTGCAGTCAGACATTGCCTAACACTTTAGTTCAGGAAAAAGACGAAACCACCGCGAAGGCTTCCAACCACGTCTAACAAGAGCTGCATCTCGAAAATTCCAGAAGAGTCATGCAATCATGCAAGACGATAACATATCTTCGAATTGTAAACAAAAAATACTTCGACGAACATGAGAAGAGCTATCCTCCGGCTTCAGAACCCATCGGTTACGGATGCCAGAAAGCTGGACCTAACCAACTTGAGGCAGAGTGTTCAGAACTGTAGTAGTAGTAGAATTAAAAGTAGCTTCAACCCCAATTTGTTGTCGGTGGATTGATATTAAAGAAAGTAATATAATCTATCAGTTCTTTCACCAGTAGTGACCTTATAAGGGGTTAAGGATTAAAATTAATTGTTATTTAAAAGAACCTCACGACGTTGTTATCTACGATTTAGGTCTGCAAAACTTTCTTGCGGATGCCTAGAATATTTCGTCCCTTAATTGTTGACCTCAAGTAGGCCTGACCAATCTTGTTTCGGCACCAAAGAGCATTGTAAAATCTGGAGGCCTTAAAGTGCGTACACAAAATGCACGATCGACATGGTCGTATGGTCGTGGAGGCTTTTCAAACCTGGGCTTTTCAAAAAAATCATAAAGAATATCTAGAACTAATAAGACTTCGTTTTTGAGATCCACAAGTTCCGCTTTTGCGTACGTACAACAAAGGTTTATGCATGGTCTAAAGATCTGATGATCGGTGGGTTTTAGGGCTTTAAAAAACAAGGTCTTTAGGTCCCTATTCTTTGAACCAGAGGACCCATAAATCCTCTTCTAGGCCAATGAAGAATCCTTTTAATTTAGTTTAACTCAAATACGTTACTACATTCACTTGATTTTTAAAAGCTGTATAAGAGGCTAAGCTGTGGACGAATTAAAGATATAAAAAAGACTAATTGAAGGCCATTGAAACCTTAAAATTCTATTGAATTTGAGGGGATAAATGGAACTGCTGTTGTTGCCTGGCATTGGAAAACATTCCCTGACTTTATTGAGTGTAGGTCAACCGAAGTTCAGTTGCAAAGGCTTTTTATTTCCGAACAAAACATTTTAGTGTGCGTCATTATTTCTTGGTGATCATACCAGTTTCATCTTTTGAAACACAGACTCCTCGATACTTAACTTCCCATCAATTTATTCGCAAAAGCCACTCGTCATAGCTTTGCAGATGCGCTTAATGGCTTACACCTAAAAATAAAAATATACGTGCTTCCAAAACAAAAACGTTTAATTTTTGTTAGAAATTTCTGCTTGACTTTCACTCATACATGAGCATGGTACTTTTGAAAAGACGTATTTTAAAATTATCTGCTTACATGATTTTTTTTATCTTTGGCTGCCATTTTGTCACGGGAAATACCCATTCCCGTAGAAATTACGAAATCTGAGTTATTTTCTTCTATTTTTGTAGCAATTTGACGCAATTAATTGCGCCTAAACTTTTTTCGTATTGGAAAACCCAAACTAAATTCCTAGATATGCATGCAGATGGTTATTTTTGGCATTATTTAGGCTTTGCTCATGAGGAATTTGTTTGTTTGCAAACCAATTTTAGAGAGCAAAACTTATCATTCTAGATCTATTAAGTCATATCCGTTTCTGTGGCGTCTTAACTTCAGATTTGGCTATTTTATAGTCTCAGATTCCGCTGTATAATGGGGGCTCTAGAGGAGTGGAAATTTTTCTATATGTCTTTTCTGAAACAACCACCTAAGTAGATGTAAGTGTAAGTAGGCATAGAAGTAATGCCAGCAGAAATAGATGCAGAATAGAAGGAAGCTATGACTTAAGAACTTTAAATCTTTGGGTAGAGAAGTTTGTGCATTTGTTGCTTATAAGGATAAGGTGTTTTCTTTTCTGTTAAACCAGACGAGCTATCTTACTTCGCCTGTGTCTTTTGCATTTATTACCATGCGAGGACTTTCACCACAATAACGTTTTTTAGACGTTTCGCTTCAAAAATTTGCCTACTCAGCGTGCTGCACCCAATTTGTGGTGCTGATAAATATACTTTGGTGCACATTTATGCGCAATACTTTATATCGATATACATATTAATGCATGTCTACGAATTCTCTTTCGGTTATTATTTGTCCCGAAGAAGCCATCATCCTGTAGAAGTAAGTTTGGTAGAGTACCCAAATTGATCTCGGCCTCGGACAAATTTTAGCTACTGGATAAATAAAGCCATCGTTGACGTTGCATAATCGTATAAGTGACCATAAATCAGCTGCAAGTTGACTGTCAAAACCTCTTCAGCGATGAGCCTTATTGCATGTTTAATGGGTAAATTTGCAATATTTTTGAAATAAGCACAAACTCGAGCCCCTAAAGCACCCCGAGAAAAACGCTGACTGGTGTTGCTTGCATATAGGAAGCATTTCAATAAATGCCATAAGAATTGAAATGCTAAAAATCTCTAATTCACCTTAGATAAGCTGGCTAGATCGAGAATAAAATATTTTTAGCTTTAACTTATTTATTTTATAATCAGAGGAGAAAGTTCAAGTATTGTACAACCTAGAAAACCTTTTCTAGATACAGGGACATCAGAGGATGGTCTCCTTTGATTCTCCTATGCGTGTAATATTTTATTTTTCAGAAGAAATTATTTTTCCTTTCAATAAGGAGTTAGGAAAAAAATCGGACTCGTCCTTTACGACAACAAACACAATCAAAGAATAAAGGACCCAAGTGGCTACCTTGTGGTACCCCTGAATTAATAATGAAATAGCTCGAGTAAGATTCAAAATTACAGACTAAGATCTGTTTGTCAAATATGACCCAGGCAAAATTAAGAACTTTGTGCTGAAGCCAATTTTGTTTAACCTTAAAAGTAAGATGCGGTGTGAGCTTATCGAAAGTTGGGATGATTTATTTAAAAAATAAATCACGTCTGTCGTGAGATTATTCAATGTACTGGTTTTAAACGACTCAAGGTCAGGGTCTTCCATTCAGTTTTCTTAAACATTTTTCTTTGAGATTATACATTATTATTTATATGTAAAGAACATATTTTTAAAAGATCTGGTATTAATGTTAACATATTTGCAATAGGTGTGAAGGTGTGAAGAAAACCGTTCATAGTTGGTACCATGTATTTGGTATATTTCCCACAAATGTTTATTGAACACTTTCGATCCTATCGACATAAAAAATGTGTAGTGAGGTGACCACACTTGATAAGCATATACGACAATCATAAGGGTCATTAAATTGTTTAGAGCCTCTTTTTGTTCAAACTCAAGTTTCTGATCCAACCCAACCCCTATGACTGAGATGTTATCAACATTAGACATTGTCGAACAATCTGAATCATATTCGAAAGATACTGGTGAACTTTTTCGTATAAAATTTATTACAAACAACTATTTGTACAACACAAATAAAACTCATCAAAATCACGTTGCATATCATGACAGACTCAAATACTATGTATCTTTTTAAAGATAGTAAAATCTTCAGCATCAATCAGACGTTAAGAGCTCTTCAAAATAAAAAACAAGTCATTTATAAACAAAATAAAACAATAAAGAACCCAAGTGGCTACCTTGTGGTACCCCTGAATTAATAACGAAATAGCTCGAGTAACATTCAAAGATACAGACTAAGATCTGTTTGTCAAATTTGCCCCAGAAAAATTAAGAACTTTGTGCTGAAGCCAATTTTGTTTAACTTTAAAAGTTAGATGCGGTGTGAGCTTATCGATGGTTGGGATGATTTCTTTCAAAAATACGCCAATATCTCTTCTTTCTGTATTTGTAGCGCCATTGCTGGTTCCGATATTTACAACACTTGTGAGCAAAATAATCAAAAAACTGGATAGAATCCCCGAGAAAAAGCTAAGGAATTCTGAAATTTTCTTTTTAAAAACGTAACAATTCAAACAAATCAGCCCTTTCCAGACATACACATATTTATAAATATTTTGCCGGACAAATAGGACCTTATTAACATTTGTATATGGCCTGAAATAAAGCGAAAAAATTATCCTCTGCAAATGCAGCTGCTCTTCTTAAATACCGGATGTTGACCAATTTTTCTGGATTAGAATGGATGTCAAAACAAATTCACATCTCATCCACAAATTGATTTTCTTTTCGAAAAATTACGCTCCTGCTCTTTTTACATCGGCAACATCGTCCTTAGCATTCCGTACACGAACACAGTTTTTTTACCAGGATTTTCGAAAAAAGCCATTCGTTTTAAACAAAGCATGGTGAAGACTTTTCGACATGGAAAAATAATAATTTTAAAAATACCTCAATCATTGTCTAATCAGAAGCTAGCTTCTCAACTCCTTTGTTTATGTTTCTCTATACAAATCCAAAAATCTTTTCAAAACATCATTTGATTGACTTTCAGGTTATCTGCTTTTGAAGTAGAAAACCCCTGAGGTCTAAAGATTTGGGCCTAGATAGATTATACCAACAACAAAAAGAAAACATTTAGAGCGGACAAGTCTGTTTATGTTCCCCACCCTCATACTGAAAGCTCGTATGCACTTTTTTGACAGAAATATTGCAAAACACCCTGCATCTGATGGCCACAAGTTTTCGAGCAAAGTTCCTGAGGCGGATTTACTGATTGATAACTGATCCGTTTCTGGTGTTCGTTGTGAGTGCTCAATGGAGTATATTTCAGCCGAATGTATGCTCCTAAATCTAAAGTGCAATTGGTTCAAAAATTGAAGCAAATTGATCCCATTAAAATCCGAGGTTTTGAACAATTTTTAATTATAAGAGCCTCTGTTTGTTGGTTTAAGATTAAGTTAATCCATAAACAACTAGTCAAACAGATTGTTTGATACACGGTTCATGTAGTCCGCCACAAAGTCTTTGTTGTCTGAAGTCTGCATAGATATGATGTTTACATGAAATAAGGTACTCTAAGATGTAAAAAAAGTGAAGAGCAGTGGACTCAACGCGTAACCTTGAGGTACACCCAAAGAAACTCGAAACCATCAAGAGTATTCGTTTTATAGAAATGTTGCTTGGCTGCTGTGGAGCTGCGATTTATCATCTTTGGACTTTTTTTGTTGAAAAATCAATCACGCGATGAATCTAAAGACGGTTGTGGTATTTGAGAAAAATATTGATCAAACTATTCTTGAAGTGGTGCTGCAAATATATTGAAAAATTGGCTGGAGAGTACCGTCTACAGCGAAGTCATATTCATTTAAAAAAAAACAACAATCATGGAAAAATTTGAACAGTGTTTCCTTAAACTAGTTTTGAAACAAAATGTTCAATTTACCACCCTTAAATGTAGAGAAAACAAAAACTTCCAAATGGGAAATTAAAAATATATTCTTGACTTAACAACGGTAGGGTCAATGCTCATTTATTCAAAGAAGTTTCTCTACGGATTCATGACAAGCTAACGACACAGCTGATATTTATTATTAACCTCCCATCAGGAAGTTCTTAATGATGTTTATTTACATCCACACAAATGATCAAAATAACCACATTTGTTTGTGTAGGACTAAAAGTTATACGAAGAGTAAGAAACACATTAAAATAAGAATTGTCAATTGCAGATGAGTGTGTTGCTTCTTTTGTTTACCGATGCGTTAAAGTTACAAGAGATTTCAATTGACTGCTACCATCACCCCTGCATACTAATTAGTGTGTCCATCAATGTCAACTAGCGAGCCCATAGCCTATGGTCTCGCATTCTAATTAAGTAAACTTCCATCTATATTCAGATTGACAATGTGTGCAAGGTACACACATTTTTCTTTGACCTTTTATTTTTACCAGCATAAACGTCTTTGCTTGACTACGAAATCAGCAGTAATAATTTTTTGCTTGTGGTATCAATCAAAAGGACTTGATTAATCGTATGTTTTCCCTTCATTCCAATCACCATTAATATCTTAATCTATTTTGCAAACGCAAGTCATATGGAGTAATTTGTCTGAAGACATTTGGCGACCGATTTATTTAGGAAGCGGGGCTTATACTTGGGAAAAGCAGTTCAGTCTCTTTGGAATATGTTTATTAAGGATGATCCGAGAGTTACTCACATGCTGGGCTTAAGCCATGTAAATCATCAACAATTGTGTAATGAAGGAATCAAGTTATAATAGAGTTGGCTTTTCGGTTGCGGCGAGAATGAGGGAACTTTAACATGGATGCCCAAACAGGTGCCTTGTGAAAACATAAAACTGCCAAAATGTTCGCTGTGAAGAATGGCAAAGTGACTTCAAAGTCGCATATCCTAATGTGTCTGTGAGTACTCGTAATATGTTTGACATCTAAACTTAATGCCAACGAAAAACAAATGTTAAAAGTTATTGGCTTCATTACCATTGTCGGTTGATATTTTGCCTACGTGTTTTTGGTTTTTCAGGTTCTGGGTTCGAATCTGGCTGGCATTTTTTTTTATGCGCAATTTTTTTTCATGAATACACCCTTCGTGTTTTTATTTCGGAAGTATTCTTTTTGCAATGAAATTAATGAAATTTGTCGTGGAATTTAAATTAAAAATATGGCAGCAACGCGGAAAAGGAAGCGACAACAGACGTTTGGGGAATGATTATAGTAAGATTTTAAAATCTATGAGAGAATGACAAAAAGCTCGAGGGTCATGATAAGTAAACAGGAAAACGTCTAAGCGCCCCATTGAAAACATAAATCCAAATCTCATCAATTGTGTGAAAAAAATTCAGGTAACAGCTCATAGGCTTTGGCTTCGTAGGGTTCAAATATTGTACCACCAACTGGATATGGACCCTTCTGTTTCAGAATACACGGACAACTACCGATCAAAATCAAAGTTTGAATGAAAAAAGCAGTTGCTACGAGGCGAGCTTTTTCATGACAAACAATAGTCTATTTGCTGGTGCATTTAATATGCTGCATGAAGTTGACCAGGAAAGCATAAGAGATGCACATCATGGTGGCAATTTTACAATAAAGAAATTCTGATTCAAAACGCTATAATGCACGAAGATTAAATGATTTAGCTGTCGTTTTACAAAACGCTGAAGCTGAACAGCCACTTGAGTGAGACTAATTAGTTCACTGAAGTTGAAAGGATAAATGTTCTTGACCTAAATATACTTCCAATGGTTTATCCATTTCTCTTTCCTTTTGGAGGTCAAAATAAATGTTATTTATAAATTTAATTAGCATTTACTTTGACAATCGATTTGTAACAAGAACAATCATTTTCAAAGGTCGGTATTAAGTAACCAGAACCAGTATTTAGAAATCGTCAACTCGACGTTGCAACGTCCAGAGCTTACATGTAATTAATGTTTTAAAAATTAATAAATTAATAATTATTCACAAAAAACATTCTATTTAAATAAATATTTACTGTGTATTAAATTACCATGAGCTAAACAACTCTAAATTTAAAAAAAATAATATATACAATAGGCAGTACATGAAAGGAGGTCCACTAACACATCCGATCTCCTTTTTCAGAGTCGTAACAGACACGCCAAGAAATCCCTTTCATTTTCGTAACAATAAAATTGAATAATTGCGTTGATAACAGCTACTTCCGTAATAAATGGAAAAAAGCTGAAATCTGAAAGGCAAACGCAAACTGCATATCACAATTCAGGCCAATCTCATTCCTTTCAAACTTCAGCAAACTTCTGGAAATGCTGGTACTAAGGGAATTCGAATCTGTCTGTGAAACGATTGGTTTGATTCAATAAAATCAATTTGGCTTCAAACAAGCAAACTCCACCTTTCACCCGTTGATGAAACTGCATACAGACAAAACACTTGACATAGAAAAGGCATTCGATTCAGTGTGGATCAATGGGTTATTATACAAACTAAGATAATTGAATTTACCCCTTGCTACTGTTAAAATCAACCACAATTTCCTCACGGCTTGGTCTTACAATCAATGAGGATAAGGCAAAATACTATATATGATTCCAAACAAAAAAGGGTCCGTCAAACATCATCTTGGCCAAAACTTAACGATTTATAGCTACAATTCCGAGACAGGGGGAGTAGTTCAACTTCTTCGGAACAAATATTTCCTCTACAAACGTCACCACAGTGGAGATCCGACGGAGAATAAATAGAGAACTGCTTTTGCTTCGGTTTGTCAAAACAATTAGGATCCGAACCCCTAACACGAAGGAAAAAAAAATATTGATCTACGTATCATATTACTGATTTTGCTAGTTCTGCTTTTTGGAGCCAAATACTGAACGATAAGCAAAGCAGCTGAGCAAAAATCATTCATCGGATATTTGGTCCTATCAGCAAGAAGAGCGAATGGAGGGGAAGGCAAAACTGAGTGAGTTTCCGAACCCAAGAAGAACAGGAAGAACGAAACTCCATTTCAATGATCAGGCAATGGCAGACACTAGAAAGCTTATTGGAACCAACTGAAAGTAGCGTACTCAGGACCACCCACTCCGGAAGGCAGTACAGTGTCGGTAAGTAATTAATTAATTTCACTGACACTGTTCAGCATTTAAAGTAGACCGTTGCTAGGTGGCATTCTAAATGATATTTGAATGGAATTCAACAAAATTTTCTTCCCTATGCAAGATAATCTGTTAAATTGCTGGCGGAACGCAATCCTTCATTGTACTTCTTTTCATCTTACCAAAGCATTCACATACAGATCAAGACGAAATATTGAGGTGTCTTTGATAGAGTTCAACGAGGCATTATTCTACTCCCAGAACAGATTGCTCACTTAATTGCTTACTTAAAGGATCATCCCTGCAAGTCCTTAGCTCACTTTTCATTCTTCATGCTCGAATAAGTTTCCCAGTTTTCGCGATTGCTTGATCCTTGAATCGAAGGCTCGGTTATTTTTCTAGAGGCCAGGATTCAGAGTCACTCAATGCTGGAACATTGCAGGCGATGGCTTTCTATATACACCTTTTTGGACAGCTCGCGGTTGTGCATTCTTATGTATTAACAATCGAGAATTCATAAAATCAGCTCTGTTGTCTTGCTCATTGCCCAACATGAACCCTTTCCTTCGAGGTGTTGTTTGTGGAGTTCATATTCGCCCTGAAAAGCATCACTCAAAAGAGGGAAGACTTTACGAAGCAATTCCAGATGCCAGGAAGCTTGACTTAACCATCAGGAAGCACTGGTTTGATAAAAATCGAAGGAAGTAGAATCAACTAACTAAAGAAAAGGGCATCAGTTCCATAAATTTAACATTGTCACGAAAACCTTCAATTCCATGGAATGAGTGTATCCTTTTTCTTCCATCCCATGCATACTTTGTTGATTGAACTAATCCCCATGTGGGTTCTATTCACATAAGTACTTTAAAAAAAAACTTTATATCAACCAAACCTCGTAAAGGTTAAAGTAGTCGTTAAAAATTTATTTTCACTTGCAACGTAACCTCTTTCATCCTTGTTCATTTGTTTCTCAGAAGTGAGTGCGGGTGACCGAGGAACTAATCCCAATTTGTAATGTTGTCCTTGACAAAAAAAAACTCTACTAGGGTATGTGAACATTTAAATTCTAAGGTAAAATTGATTCGTATGAAAAATAAGACATTTTGATTCTTAACAGCTAGGGGTAGTGGTTTATGTATTTGCTAAGGTGTAATTATCGATCTGAATGCAAAGTCCTAATAATTCCTCTGCATCATCTGAAATTCCTTTAACTCCTTTTTTTGTTTCCCTTTGTGGCTTGACAAATGTCCTTCATTAAATTTATGTTATACAAAACCTTTACGCCATCCCTCAACCCCTAAACTAAAGAGAGAGGTAAAATTTTATTTATTGAAATCCTGAGGAGCATTTCGAGAGATGGAGTTATCCTTAAACCAAATAACATCATCCACAACACAAGCACTACAGTGTGTTTGGAAACAATTTGTGCCAGCCCTCCCCCGATAGATTAAGGCAAAGTTTTTCAAACTGTAACTAAATTTTACCGCAAACTAACAAATTAGTTAATTAAAAATAATTGCAATAGGATTGCAAGACTTGTGTTGAAGTTTCCTTCTAGCCGGGGGAGCCGCCGCCCGTGGGAAGGGCACTTTCAATGGAACCACCCCTTGGATCCTTTTTGCATCTTTTCAACTGTACTCTGGAGAATCTAAGAGAGAAAAGAGATGGCATAAAATTCCAACACAAGTTGTGGCACTTCTACGAAACTTTCGTACATCGTTCAAGGAGTAGAAAAGTGAAGAAAATCTGAACATCTCTTGACCTTGCCTCGCAAGGATTCTACTTTCGCCAGTGACTTGGAACAAGCAACCTTGCGGCGATTCTTTGTTTAATATCTAAAGACTGACCTATTACTTCACACAGGTGTGCTGATCCCAAAAGCTATTATCAAATACGATTCTGTGATTTGTTAGATGTTTGCAAGGATTCCTTTTGTCTCCTTGCCAACCCTTAGGAAATAGATTGTTGTTTGAGTGGTGTGGTTGATTCTTGATTGGGCACGATAATTCTTTTGCGTTGGCACAAAGTTGATTGAAGTGCTTTCGTAGCAGAATATCGACGACGAATATCGAAGGATATTTGATAAATGGTCGTTACAGGCAGTGTGACAATTCTTAGCAACAAGTTAGAGTACATCTTTTAACGAAGATTGATTAAAGGTTGGATTTTATCTTTTTGCGCACAAGAACTGTCTGGTATCGATTAGCAGTGAATTATTTATCATGGTATGACGATGAATATGCTTTGAAAGAATTTTTATTGGGAGTTTTGTTGACGTTAAATCCTTGTGCTGGCTCGAGGCATATTCTATTTATATCCGCTCTTTTGTGGAATTTCGTTTTGTTTGCAGGTTTTCAATTCCAAGGATTAAACGAAGAGTTCTCATAACAAATAAAACCAAGGATTTGTTTGATTTAAGAGTTTCACAAGCAGAAATCTCATTGAATTTGTTCTTGCATTTTTAAAGGGTAAAATATATGTAAGTCGGCCATTGGTAAACATTATTATACTGGAAGGTTTGAAAAGCGAAAGAAAAATTATTGCCACAAGAAGAGGAGAAGATTGTAATTTTTCCTGGTATGCTTTAGTCCCAACAGCAAATTGAACAATTTAAAGAAAATTATTGGTTCCGACTAACAGGTTAAAAAACAGGAAGAAAACAGACCCGAAGACATTTTTCTGATGTGTCCAATGTTAAAGCTTCGATCGCGATGCAATCAAGGACAACGAGAACAAATCTATGAAAGAGCTCATCTTTAACGTATTCTTTTTTAAAGGAGTTCCTCTTCGCTCTTTCAATTGAGTTGTTGATCAGATATTATAGTCTTACCAAGTGGGTGGCTGTGCTTAAGTGATAAATCTATCAGGATATTTTGAGATCCTGTTTCCAATGGTGTCTAGCACAATCTTTCACTAATGGCAAATAAAATGCTGCGAATTGAGTGAATACAAAAAATCGTTATCATTTTCTCCACCCCTATTCGGACTTCAACCAGTGAACAATACACAAATTCGAATTGAAAAGTGAGTGTCGAAAAATGAGTCTGACTTTTCTAATTTCTAAATGATCATGGCGCTGTTGTTCTTTTGTCTAGAGTAACTAAGCTGAATCAGAGAAACCGAAATAACAATATTTGCAGATAAGAAGGAGTAATCTTTTTTATACCACTTCGGAGTGGAAAGTCGAGAAGGATTAACCAGCATGTGGCTACGCTGTTTGCTGCTGAAGCCGCGCAATCTTCTTCTTTTTTATAAAAGCCCGAGCTGATTTTTCGTTATTAATTGTTGGACTAAGGGTAAACTATTTTGGCCAGAGAGTAAATTGTTAGCTCACTCTTTGCAGATGCAACTGGCTGCTCAATTCGTGGGGTCTGCACATTTTCGAACATAGACAGCAGCACTTATTTAGATCGCATGCTAATCGACTCTAGACTACATATGCCTGGCATGAACCGAATGTTAACTGAATACGTTCTTCTGTATCTGAAAGTGGCCACTTTACACCACTTGCGGACTTTACGGCTATATATCCGTTCGCTAACGAAGTTGTGAAGAACCGTAACGATTTTAGTAGGACCAGCATTTTCTTCATCAATGTGGTTTCACCGAGTTCAATGGAAAACGATGCCTTCTCCCTTTAGATTCTATTGAATTTTTCACTATGCAATCTTGAAAGTGGAAGAGGTCAAATTCGAAATGAGTATAGAGAAACTAATTGCTTAAAATAACGCACGAGGGCTTGTTTGGTTATTTTGAAACCGTCATCAGCTGAAGAGTTTGTATAAGTATACGACTTGTGTACACATTTCATCAGATGTTGTAATGATTCATCAGATGCTGTTAGAAAAGCTTCTACCCAACATGCCATTGCGATGATAAAGAACTCAACAGCTTAATGACAGATGCTAAGGATCGAAGTCGTCAAGAGTGATTTCAATAAGCTTCAGCCTGATTGTGTTGACTGAAGCCTGCGAGAAATCGCAATCCATTTTTTCTGGGGCCTCTTGGTATACAGCTATGAGTTAGCATTAATATTGAACTTTTAAGGGTCTACCATTTACGAGGTAGTCAGATACTTTAGGGCTCTGGTTTACCCAAAGCTTCAAACATAGGAAGGTGTAGCCAAAACCTCTTGTACCATGACCATTTTAGAGCAGCGTACTCGTCTGAAAGTCATTTACTCAAGAGCCTCATTTGGAAAGGGTTTTTTTTTCATTCCATTTCATTTTTAGGTTTCCTTTCCAAAGGATCCAGGAACCCTATTACTAAGCTTCACAGGGCTGCATCTCCTTAAACGTTATAAGAAGACACTTGCAATTTTCACAGAAGATGTGCTACAATTGCCGCTACCACAAAAAACAATTTAAATGAAATTAAGTTAAAAGTAAATGGGGGTCACCACAGAAAGCATGATATCGCAACTCAACTTTGCGCCCTACAGTAGACAATAAGATTCGTGGAGTAGCTTTACAACTTTTAAAAGTATGCAATCATTTCGTCCATCCAAAACAATTTAAATCTCGAATTCCAATAAGAAAAAAAAAACATTTTGCAACTTGTGGAAAGAATGAAGGAATGCGACTTCTAGAACGAATGGTGTTAGAACGAATTGAATGTTGTTTAGTTTTCTACCCAACCAAACGAAGTGCCACATCTCAGTTTTTCTCAATCCTTTTTTATAAATAAATTATAAAAGAAAAGTATTTCATGTGATTTTGATATTTTTGAGTACTGATTGCCCCAACATTTCAATAAAACACTTAAAACAGAGGGTTCCAAAATGAAGAAAAATTTAAAAGTTGAATGACGTCGTGAATTGATATGCATAAAGAGCACGTACGATATTCAACGAGTACATTTTTTCGTATTTATCAATATTTTCCAATGCCTTCTTTGAAGCAGTTTCTTGAATACGTTGACAGCTATTT
The DNA here is from genome assembly GCA_963555765.1 of Orthonevra nobilis. NCBI lineage: Eukaryota > Metazoa > Arthropoda > Insecta > Diptera > Syrphidae > Orthonevra > Orthonevra nobilis. Next base: position 119,731,276 of record OY743225.1, on the reverse strand, counting down.
CTTATAATCACTCCAGACACATGTCTTTAAATATTTCAAGAAAATACCACAATAATCAATAGCTTTAACAAGACACGTACACAGTTGTAACACGCTTTAAGGTAGAAAATTGAGATTCACACTAACACCTACAATTTGAAATTCATCAACGAATTTCGGACGAATTTTAACTCAGTTTGAGATGAATTCCTTGAATGAGTTTGCAAATAATCTTTTAATCATGTCATCGCTTTAAGTTTTTATTCGTTTAAACTTTTAAATGTGAAATCTAAAATTTAAAAAAAGTGCTCTGTATTTTTAAAAGGCGCGGAACCCTTCATGTCAATAGTCAACTCTCACTTGACGACTTTTTTGAATTCATAACATCTTTAACATCAATAGACTGTGGGATTTAAGCGCAAAATTTAAAATCTGGTATGTGATTTTATTTTATAGCAAATTAGAAAATTAAATATATTAACTAATATAAAATGTTTTTAAATAAATTATAGATTATATGGACCAGCGGATTTATGATCTCAACGAACTCTTGCTACTATTCGAATGCGAAAGTATCGGGTTTTTCAATAAGAGCGCTACAAAAGTTTTTGTAAATAAAACAAAAACGGTTTTGGATATCAATGAAATTCTTTATTCCTGTGAAAGTAAGTTCGATGCCATTATGTATTGAACTCGATTTCTTTTGCATGGCCACCATGGGCACGCTTGCAGAGGTAAAGACGCTGAACCCAATTTTCGACGGTTTTCAAGCATAATTCGGCCGATACTGTTGCAATTTCACGTTCTTCAATCGTCGCTGGCTTGTTGGCACGGAAGAAGTACGGCCCGATGACGCCGCCGGTCCATAAACCACACCAAACTGTAATTTTTTCGGGATGCAATGATGACGCATGGAGAACGTGTGGATTGCTGCCTGACCAATATCGCATATTTTGTTTATTGACGGAGCCACTCAGCCAGAAATGAGCCTCATCGCTGAAGATGAATTTTTGATGAAAATCCGAATCATTTTCAAGTTGTTGCTCAGCCCAATTCACGAACATACGACGCTTCTGGTGGTCAAGCGGCTTCAGTTCTTGCGTCAATTTAATTTTTTAAGGATGTAGGCCAAGACCTTTTCGCAAAATTCGCCACAACGACGTCACAGAGATGCCCAACGCTTGAGAACGACGTGTGAGACACACATTTGGACGTAGCGTTCTTAACGTTGAGGCCACTGACTTCGAATTTCGGTAGTAAATTTTAATAATTTCGACTCGTTGTTGGCTCGTACATCTTTCCATCATGAAATGGCAAACCTTACTGAGAAGAAATGTCAAAAGAGCGGCAAGAAATATGGCGTCGTTTGCTGTCCCTGTCGCTCTAGCGTCCCTGTTGAAAAACCCTTTAGATAATTTTTTTTTTTATTAATGCTCAATGGATTGGTTGAACCCTTATAGTGAGTTTACACAGCACGAGCAGAAGGAAAGTTAGAAGGGAGAGAAAGAAGCTAGCGGTGCACATTGTTCTTAAATTGCTGTAGGTTGCAGCACATGAATTGCACATGCCCGATGTTCGGCCTTAAAATACCCTAAATTTCACAGTACGTCCGAAAATAGGCTTAGGGGTAAACTGTTGAGCATTCAATGATGTGCGAGTAATGCGAGCGAATTGTTGAAGACGCGGAATGCAATTAGCTATTTCTTCGGAGAATTGGTGGTAAAAGTAGCGATATAAGAGCGACAGGCAGGAAACACTTCTTCGATGTTCCAGCGAGTGTATTGCTTTTGTTGCTGTCATTTTTAAGCTTTACCGCACGCTTTTGGATTCTATCAAGCCATAAAGAATATTCATTAACTCACAATGGAAGTGTCAAGCTTACAGCAAAGCGGGCCTGCTTCCAAGAGCTGATGGAATTATAAATTTTCTTACGAAATAACCAAGACTTCAAGACAATCTAAATAAGGGCGATAAGGGACTCAGGAGCATACATAACGAGCATTCTTGCTTACTTTAAAAGCAACATCCAACCATTTGGTATAGAGTGAACACACTTTACTGAGAACTTTATGCAAACACGGTTGGCTCCTTCTAACCAAATTAACTTTATGAAGTTTCTTAATCTCTTACATAGCTTTTTGTCTACGAAATCATACCACTTCTATTCGAGGGTGAACAAATTGTCCTTACAAATTAAATCAGATTTTTCGTGAAGGGAATCCCCCTGATACAAATACTTCATTGACCTTTTCGATGTAAACAAATAAGGCAAACTTCTAAACAAGGACCTTCTTTCGCTCTTATCTCAACCAAAACTCAAAATATTCCTAAGATGGATAAGCTTCCATAAATTTAAAGATCCTTCTTGCTAAAAATAAAACGTTTATAGGGTTCATATGAGTATACGCACACATTCACACTAAGCAATCAATTTCAATTACAAACTGACGTCAGATTTGGGTTTTCAAAAGACTGATGTGTTTTTATGAAATTTAAATAAAATAAAAAAATGATTTTAATCCCATGGGATAAGAAGGTATTCTCCTCTGAAGACCTTTCTTTTTCACAAGTACTTAGGGACTCAAATCATATATAAATAGCAAAACCATTAGGTCGGCACGCACTCATCACTGGAATAATGGAACTTCCGCAGTTAGCAAATGTGTGTGTTTGTGACGGGAAATACGAAGGATGTAATTTTGTTTCTTTTCTTTTTTTGCAGCCAAGTAGACAAAACAAAGACTAAGCACTTTTGATTCATCCAATTAAGGAAATATTTGTCTTGCTTTGTTAAGCTGAGCTTAAGAAGCTTGTATCACAAAGATTTGCGAGTTTGATGACAGATGTTCAAAGGATATTCAAAGAACTGAACTGAAAAGGACCTGCAGAGGTTACAAATGAGGTTGGGGCATGCACGAAGAGTATCACAATACTGAGAATATTTCCTTTATCCTTAAAACACAACCACCTTCAAATTGTTAGGCAAAATCTAACTCATACTTAAATTGCCCCGAAAACAATCAGACCTCGTTTATTCATTACCATGTCTAAAAGCAGCAAGAACATTTCAATTAGAAAGGATTAATTGTTTTCAGGATTAATGGTCTTACTGAAAGTGAAATAAGGACAATGTTAATCCTCCGGTCAGAAAGAGCTTTCATTTTTGTAACAAAAATTAGCCGGATGTCGTGACCCTATCCGATACATGAACATAAAACAATTTGTACGTTTGTGGTCACGCGTTACATTTTAGTTAGCATCCAGGAATGCCAGATTAAATTGCCTCGATGTTTTTTCTGGCGACAGGAATGCCATGGACACGAAATGGTTATCGTTACACGCGAAGCCAAGTTTGCTTCACACTTTTTAAAGTTGTCAAAGTCATAATTGATTGGCAAAGATTTTTGAAAGGATTTTTGTCCAATTTTGACGAAGTAGCAATTTATTTTGAAAACAAAATCGAATTGATTTGTTAAGAAAAAATTATCTTAGGTAAGTGAGATCAAAAAAGGGGATATTACAGAAGTTTACGCAGGTCTACTGTAATGACGAACGAGTGGACCTGTTAAAAAACATCGGCGGCTTTGGAGAGTAAAGAAAAACTCTACCAACTTTCATTCTGCCAAACCGAATTGGTATTAATGCATTCACCTTGGTCTTGGATATAAAAAACTCCTGGGCTTTGGATGAAGCCTTAATTACTTTCTAAACGTGGTGCTTCAGTCCGAGGTATAGCACGGCCTTAACCAACAAACTTCTGTAGCAAGCTCGGTACCTAGATAGCTACCTCCAGTTTTGCTCGCCAAGTTGGTTGAGGTCTCCTTCCACTTGCATGCGCCACCTGAGTCACGGACTTCCTCTACTGCGCCGTCCCTTGGGGTTGGATTAGAAGAGTTTCCTGGCCAGAGGAATGGTTTCCATCCGCTCTACATGACCGAACCAACTCAGCCGTTGGACTTTTATCCATTTGGTTTGGTCGATGTCGCTCTATAGCCCGTAAGTTGAATTTTTCTTTGTGAAGAACGTAATGCGCTCTCATTCAGTTTAGAAAGAGTATGATTCCGACCATTAAACAGGACCAGGGTGATGAGCGACGCTTTTCAAATTTCAAACACGATGTTGAAAAAATCACCTTGACTTTTTTGACATCAAGGAGGTCGGTGAGGTCTTTGCCGAACTAAATGGTGCAGCATGAGTTTTCTAACTAAGCAGGGACGCCAAAACTACCAAAACTAGACATGGCTTTAGGCGGCTTTGAAATTGATGAAAAGAACATGGATGTAGATTTGGAGCTTATCGGTTTTTTCCAAGATCTGCCGAGGTGTGAACATTTGGTTTTAGGTGGACTTTTCTGGTCTGAAGCCAGAAATTGGCTTTTAGGATGAAGTCTACTCCACCGCAAAACTAGTCTTTTAAATTTTCAGATCCAAGACGATCTCCGAAAGAGAAGCTGTTATCTTTTGTGAAGAAGGCTTGGCCAATTGTTTCTCCACGATAGCAGATGACTATCATGCACGCAAGATTGTCACCAATTTTTTCTCATCTCCCTTGGAAGCGAGGCGGCTTTTAAGGTTAAAAAAACTAAAGCTTATGTCAGAAGTCATAAAGACATAAAGATATCCCCTGAAACAGGTGAAGCAGGAGTGACTCTGTAGGCCCAACCTTGTAAAAATAAAAATATAATAAAAAATCGACCCGGTAATTACAACCAGGGCTAGAAGACGATGGAGTCCAGATATCTCAAGCGCAAAAGCCAGACCACTGTGGCCATCGGAATGATCGGCGGAATGATCTCATTTATCAAAGCTGTAATTGGACCAGACAAAAATCGGACTAAGCTGCTGGTCACCTTATAGTTGGGGATCGTCTTGAGATGTTAGAAATGAAGTCCCTCTGAAACTTAGCTATGGCGAGGTTTCCACAGCAAAATAGGATATTTTCAATTAACTTCAAATTTCCGGGTAACAAGTTAGACTTCGTCTTTTTAAATACAAATGTAAAATGTAAGTTGACATTAAAGTTATAATAATTTTTACAATTCTAACATAAAAAAAATAATACAAAAAAATTGTAATAATAAAAAAATAAGAAAAACACAAAAGAGGTTTAATAAAATACAAGGGAATGAAAATAAAAGGAGAGTGAAATGGAAAGCAAAAGAACGATGTTCTTAAGCTTAGATTACCTATATGAAGAGATCATAAATAGCTTTTTTTTAAAAATTCTGGCTCCGGTTATTTTTCTGATTTCTCGTGGTAGAGCGTTTCAAAGTCTAGGCTGGTCCACAAACTGTAGTCAATTTGAATTTAAGAAAATTGCTGATATTTCTTCAGCGTAATAATTTTAATTGGAAATTAGTATCAGCTGACTTTTAATTGGATTAAGAAAGAGGCCATTATTCAAACACCAATTGGCAATTTTTGATAAGTCCTCGCTGGAGGCAAGGTCCTCAATGAGTCCAAGAGATATTGATAAATAAACCTGCGCATCATCTGCATTAATGTATATTGATACGCCGAAAGGTAGATCATAAATAAAAAGGCAAAAGAGGATTGGTCCTAGAATTGATCCCTGAGGTACTACTGCTATAAGATTCTTTGACTGGGAGTAAGCGCAACCCTTTGCCTTCTGTTGCTTAGATAATCTTTTATGAAACGAACCGATCAAACGCTTGGTCCGAAGTGCTTACTTTTTTTTTACAAAATATACTATGATCTACTGAATCGAAGGCCTTTGAAAATCAGGTAAGCATAAAATTGTTAGATCGTCAAGAATTTTGATCATTGTCGAAGCACAACTATGACAGCTTAAAGACCAGATTTATATGGTGTGATATTTGACCTGCAAACATTTTTTCAAAAACTTGACAAACATGGTAGAATGCTCATTGGCCGAAAGTCGGTGGTCGATAAAGGGTTTGATTTTTTTCGTCACTGAAATACGCTAAGCTATCTTCCAGCAATCAGATAAGGACGAATATGCAAAGCAAATCGACCGAAGGTTCCTCCAAAGTTTTTTTGGTAATTGATCATTGCTGAGCTAAGATTAAAAGGATCTCTTTTTTGCTATGCGAGTGATGTATGAAGAGTGGTTTCCTTTTTGAGTAAAGCTTTCTGCGAACCTTCATAGCATGATGTACTTCAGACATAAGCAATGGACATTTTTTTATTACCCACAAAGACTTTTTTCAATTGTTAAGATCAGCTATATATTTTTTTCTTTCATTTCATTTTGCTGTGCAGGCAACATCTTAACATTCACGGTCAACATACAAGAACTAGTTGGCATATGGATCATAGTGATGCCTTAGTTCAGAATGCCCGTCTAAAGTCGATAGGTGCGAAAGTTTTTCAAACTCAATTGCCTGTTTAAAACCTCTTCTTGTTTGGTATTCAAAGCTTTCGATTATTACATTAAATGGACTCCTTCTTCAGTACAGTTTCACAACATACGCGCTGCTGAATTGCTCTTTAGATTTGCATTCCTCACTTATTTGATTTTGCTCATGTTATTTTGGTAAAAGAATGGAAACAGCCTTACATAAATTTATAAAGCTCATACGTGGGATTAAGTTAATCTCGAAGATTTGACATTCTTTAGGTAAGGAATTTAGCTTTTTTATTTTTGGACTTGAAAAACAAATTTTGAACAACAGCGAAATTGGTTTTGTTCTCAAGCATTATGAAGTTATTTTACATGAGCCAAAAAAAAAACCGACGTAGGAGTACCTACAGCTTGGTTTCACAATATTTTTTAAAGAAGCACCTCAGAAATTAATTTGAAAACTTTTCTTTAGAACGCGTGGAATTTTAAACAAACTTCTGCCGACGTAAGCATCAAGAACGCATTTGAAAATCACTTTTTTTTAAAAAACGTTCAAAGGGTTTTAAAGGAACATCAATTTGTAATTGGTCATCAGGAAACCAAAAAAATTCATTAAGCTTTTAAAATTAAATCTAAAATGAAAACATATCGTATGGGAAAATGAACGTTGTTATTTTATATGACATGTTCCACAGTTTATTGGTTTGGTTAAACAAAAGCAGCACTATAATTTTTGGAATGCAACTTAATGAGCTTGACCAGTTGTCCGTTTCAGAGAACCCATTATTTATGTTAACCGATTCATTAACAGGCCAGCTTTACCGAGAAATAACTCATAATGTTGAAAATTGACGACCGCGATAACCAATTTAAATTTTTGTTGCATTCCTGCGTAATAGAGGTATATCGACATGAAATTATAGAGTTTGCCACAAAAAGAGGAGCGAGTAAAAATAATGGAATTCTTCTCGGGGTCCAGAGTACTGAACGCAAATTTGTATAATGCGTTGGTGAGTGAATCTAAACTATCCGGGGAGCCGTTCGAACAAACACCCAGAATTGCATCAAAATCTGTTCACCCGTTTAGGGGGAGTTCAGTGACATACACACGTTTAGAAGGTTTATACATACTTGTATAAAGATAGGGGCTTCCCTTAGTTATTCTCTTCTTCAGTTGTGGCTGCAAGTTCTTAAGACAAGTTCTTAAGACATAAAAACATGATCAATGTGCTCTTTTATAACGTTAAGCTTTAGGTGCAAGGCTTCCTGAAGTTAGTCTAAGTAATCAATTTTTTGATAGATGTGCAGTATCCCCTAAGAAAAATAGGTCGAATGCCTTTACATTTGCATAAGATATGACAAAAGGATAACATTAGGCAAAGAAAAGAAAAAAAGTCGTTCTTTTTGATAAATGTTCTTACAATGGAAAAAAAGAAAAACTAACGAATGCTGATACAAAAAGTTTTTCTTGAGCTTAAACTTCATTCATTATCATCATTCATTAATGTTTGATTCATGTTGTTTTAATGAATAATTTTGTGAAAATTTAGATTTTGAATAATAATTAGTTAAAGAAGATTATTTTTCTCTCTTTTCATATTTCTCCGCTTCATGTTCCAAGACGATTGTGAAGTTTTGAAAAAATGTATATTGATGGAGAATTCTCGTATTGGATACCGTTCAGCATCTAATCTCTGTACATCAGCACTGGAACCATCAGCTGAAACATAACAGTAGTGCATATCTGTCAAATCTTCCCGAGGGTAACATAAGCTTGACATCGTTTTGTGCTGATGATTGGACATGGAAAAATTAGAAATGTTTCCAACACAATGTTTTTTCTCAATAATCAAAATAACTTTTAGCACTGAATTTCGTTGGATTTGACATAATGACATAAATAAAAGAGGTGAATACTGGAAAAAAATATATAGTTTACAAAATTTTGAATTTTAAATTGTATTTGTCAAAAATCATTCGCGCAAACAAATTTTATTTCAAATTTATTATAACCTTAAATGGAGGTTTTTCACACTATAGTTTGCGCTTCCGTTGATTTTTGAAGGTCCCATACTTTAAAAGGAAAACCAGAACACTGATGGAAGCACTTCGTTTTCCGTCTGTCTGTCACGAACCTTTTTCTCAGAAGCATGTAGAGGTATGAAGTTGAAATTAATCCCAATTTCTGATGACTAAGATGCCTTTAAACTGTGATCTGGCCTCTTCAAAAACGGGGTCAAAATATACGAACGTTCGTGGCACGTATTTTGATACAAGTAAGGACGTTTTTTTTTATTATTTGCTAATAAGCCTGATGATATGAAAGCAAAAATAAAAAGGGATAATCTGCGCGCTTAATAATTAGCCTTAAAGTAAGAAATAACGAGAACGAAAGTATTTTTTTTTGGGAAAAGAATACTCTTTGATTTTTCAAGAATTAAGATGACTTTTAGTTTCTAGTTCTTTTCGCATTTGATTAAAAAAGAAATAAGAGCATCGAATACTGGCTAAAAAGACAATTATTAATGAAAAATTTTGCAATAATTCATTTTGAACAAATTATATTAATTTTTTTATAGTTTAGACATTAATTTTTTTTTAACTATTTACTTAAACAAATTAAGTCTAATATTGAATAAAGGAATAGGATGAAAGCCTTAAAAATTCATATTTTGCACAATCGTACGAAAATGTGCTTTGTTTGATTTTTAACAATTTTGAAAATCAATTTTAAAACTTTTAAAAAAAATAAATCCTGAAGTCCCAAAAAAAGTCAATGTTTGTAACTGAGAAAATAATAAGACATACAAAATTATCGGAATGCCCATACTCATTGCAAAAAATGGTTTAAGAGAAGGCGAGCCTAAAGTCAATCAATCAATGCATCTCTTAAGTGTGCCACCTGCTTAATACTTTTTGAGCGGTCATCACCGCACTACTGTACTGAAGCCTCGAAAGAGACAAAAGTCACTGTGAACCGGATCTAGAGAATGGGCTGGGTTTTAGAGCTATTCAGACTTTTGAGGCTGATGTTTTGTCTTGATGGAACAGCATCTCAAACAATAATGGAAGTCATAATTTCTTCGGTATCAGAATTTCACTGAATAGTTTCGAAGTTGGTCTTTTGGTGGTCCTTTCGTCTAAGAAACAAAGTAATGCGTCCAGGTCTCGTTCGTGGTTATAAATTTCCCCACGTCAGCAGTTCACAGAATTTTCTTATCAATCGTATCTTCTTTTATTCAGCGGTTACAACTTGAGTACCGCAAAACGCAGACACATTTTTCATATAAAAATCAAATCGTTAAGGTGGATCCCCTGAATGAGATCCTTGTGTCTCTCAATGATGATGGTTAAAAGCAACCTACTATTTTTTTTTGAAGATTTCAGAACGGCTAGAAACAATTGATTATCTTTACTCTCCGATCACCTCTCGTAAAATCAAGAATAATTATGTCGATTGTGCAAGAGTTATGCAACATCGGGTTGCATTATCAACGCAGAGCGTTGTATAGAAAAGTCACTGAATCTGAGGATTTCTGGATGCTGGAAACTCACTGAATAGTAACATAGTCAAATTTAAAAACAATGCCACAGCCTGCTTAGTTGAATATTATATGCCCTTGCATGCATTTAGCTGCCGAGGAAACTAGATGCGAACAAATTGGAATAAATTGTCTAGGGTGAATTAATTTTGAATGCTGTGGAGGTGGGTTGTGCAACAGTTTGCATAATGCGCATCCCCGAAGCTGATCCTGGTCATAATCAAAAAACTGGTTCGGTACTATTTGCATCGTACATTCGGTTGAACCGATTTTAACCGTCAAATTTTTTGCGGTGATGGAGCTCATTTATGGCATAATGAGTACGCACAGACTTATTGTCATTTTTGGAGTAAGCATAATCCTAATAATACCCTCGAGGACCTATTGAATCATTAAATAAGGCAGCATATCAGAAAGGACGATGTCAATTCGATCAACCCTCTTTAATATTACACATGAATTTGTCTTTGGCATCTGCTTGATATGAAAGTCAAACAATGGCAAGAACTTTGGTATAAGTATTTAAACCTGGTTCCACGGTGACAATACCCATTTCCATAATTTAACGCCAACTCATTTCTCATTTGGAAAGATATTTGAATTTCAATGCAAAATAAATTTAAATTTTTCTGACTGAATTATCACAAGAGTATTTCAACTCTCCTCATAGTTCTAAACGTTCGGTGCAAAATGTCATGTCACTGTCAAGTAAGTCAAAATCCTTCAGAAGGAATAAGTTATGTTTATAATAAAAAATATTATTTTCCATTTCGTATATTTTGTCTTGATTCATTCACACCTCATTGTAATTGGTACGCTTAAATGAACAATTTAAAAAATGATATTGTTGAGTCTCTGTTCAGTAAATTATAAATTTGAGAATTAAGTTTTATTGCAACTTACATTATTGTTGAGGATATTTCTACAAAATAAAAAACTAATTGATTATATAATCATTTTTTGTTTTATAAAAATTTGTAAAGCAATTATTTTCGGGGCAAATGACAAAATAATTACTTCTCTTAAAATTAAATAAAATATTTTTTTTAATTTTATCATTATCTGTATTTTCTTCAATGCAAATATTTAGAAATCTGTGGAAGAAGCAATCTGGTATTTTTTGTTTTTATATCTCAAAATAACTTAATAATTATTCTTAATTAAAAAATTAATTTGGAAATGGAAATTTTCGAAAAGAGTACAAATTTGAAGATATAGAAAACTCTGAAGAAATTCAACATTTTCTGCGACCAACAACCTGATTTGGGTTATCAGATGGTGCGGACAATTTCACCTAGCCGCAGATGAAGTTGAAGCTTCGGACATTGAATCAGAAACTCAAATTGAATTTCAATCAAACTTATCTGATTCATTTAAAGTCGCAGAAGAAGAACATTTTTGTGAGCTTATTGCACAAGATGAAACTCGCTGTGTGATAGATCAATTTTCCGAAGCTCAAACATTTCGTCACAACATTATCCGTTAACAGATATTTGCAAACGTATTTTATCCAACGCCATTTATAACATTATTTAACAAAGCACTGCCAGTCAAATTCTACTACAAGACCAACATATTTAAAAAAAAAAAATACAGACTTGGAATTGAAAGCATTTTTCTAACTTCTCATTAATTGTAGTGTCTTCAAATCAAACAAGGAACATTAATCTGATTTATGCAAACCAGACCAGTGCACGTCAATGTCGCATGACCGATTTCGAATGTCTCTTCGATTTATGAGATTCGATAACGATGTCACCCGACAAACACTGCAAAAGCTGCTACTGTTCGAGATAATAAGATATAACTTCAAGCCCCAAAGGCACTCAAGCCTATTAAGTACCCGGGTACCTCTTCACTCACTTGAGGCTTAAACTTGCTTAAAATAATTAACTAGACTTTATTAAATAATTAACTGGCTCTATGCGAGCGCTCTAAGCCAAGCATAGTATGGAGTAGGTTTTTTTTAAAACAGTTGTGGCTGAAATAAGCTTTGCACGCAGTAGAGGTAAAGTGCTTTCTCTTTTCAATAAATTTTTCAACTTGAAAAGCACCTCTTTCAATAAGATTTACATGAAGGTCTCTTCAAACATAAACATGTTTGTATTTGTGTGTTAAATTTTCAATATTTTTTTTTTGTGACGCATATCATCTTAAAAATGTTTGTAAAACAAACGCCAAATAAACATTTACTGAGCTTCACCAAAAATAAATTTCATTAATTTGTTTTCAGATCCTGTCTCTTCGACCCTTAAAAAAAAACTTCATCGCAAGCAAAGGGAAGCATCGTTTGTGAAACATACCCACCGCGTTTTTTAAAAATATCCTTGAATTCGTCGAAATACTTCGGGGCACTTTTAGCATTTAGAATGCTCCGTACTTTGTTAAAGGGTGCTCAATATTGGCGTAGAGTGCTCCCTCTCCGAAAAAAGACACTGTTCGGAAGATATTTCAGAGATAATTGAATCTCACGGATTCAATTCATTCCAATTCTAACAAACTTTTCGATTTTAATAGCGTTTGAAGAGAAATTATGTAGTATGTTTTCAACGCCATGAGGGTTCAACTGAATTGAAAACCTACCGATATCTACTATAATAAATTAATAATACTACTGTGTCCAAAAAATAAGGTGACATTGTATTTATTTTGAAAATTCTTTATTTATTCTTCCAAATCAATTTCATGCCCTTCAAAGTAATCCCCTCCCGATGCAATGCACTTATGCCAACGGATTTTCCAATCTTTGAAACACTGGTTGTAGTCACTTTCCGGGATGGCCTTCAGTTCCGTCTTCGCTGCGGCTTGAATCTCCTCTCTCGTATCAAAACGGTGTCCCCGGAGCGATCTTTTGAGCTTGTTGAACAGCCAGAAGTCGCACGGCGCCAGATCAGGTGAACACGGTGGTTGCGGAACGATATGAGTTGAGTTTTTGGCGAAATGATCACGAATTACGAGTGCGGTATGGGATGGTGCATTATCGTGGTGTAAAAACCAAGAATTGTCTTTCCACAATTCCGGCCTTTTTAGGCGGATAGCGTTACGCAAACGACGCATAACGTTCAAATAATATTCCTTGTTGACTGTTTGGCTGGTTGGAAGGAATTCATAAAGCTCAACACCACGATAATCGAAGAAAACAGTCAACATGACCTTGATTTTTGAGCGACTTTGGTCTCGGCTCTCCTTTGGCACGATATTCGCTCGATTGATCGGTTGTTTCGGGGTCGCAAGCATAGATCCAAGTCTCATCGCCAGTTATAATGCGTTTCATGACATACTGGTAGTCGGAAAGCATTATTTCACACACTTCAACGCGACGCCTTTTTTCCAAAAAATTCAATATTTTCGGTACCAGTCGAGATTTGACGCGCTTGAGGCCCAAAGCATCCTTCAAAATGACATTGACTGAGCCTTTCGATAAGCCAACTTCATCAGCAAGGTCTCTAATCGTTAATCGATGGTTTTTTAACACCAAATCTTTGATTTGTTGGACGTGAGCTTCATCGGTTGAGGTTGATGGTCGCCCAGAACGCTCTTCGTCTTCGACACGTTCACGGCCGGCTTGGAAATCACTATACCACTTGTAAACATTTTTTTTAGACATAGCCTCATCATCAAAGGCTTTCTGCACCATCCTCAATGTATCCGCAGCAGAAAACTGATTCCGCAAACAAAATTTAATGCAAATTCTTTGCTCAATAAATTTCGACATCGCAAAAAACGAAAGACTCACTTTTAGAAGCTCACAAAACGACGCGTATCTCAAACACTATGAATATATTTTGACATGAAATTTCACATAGATGTCACTGACAGTACTACCAACCTAAAAAGAAAGAAAAATTTCCAAATCCTTCGACGCGCGCAGTTTAAATTCATATGTCACCTTATTTTTTGGACACAGTAGTATACATATTGGACTCGTATTAAAAGCTGCGGGTCTATTGATAGACAGCCCCATAATGCAATGGAATGCCTCAAAGAGAATGATGATAAGAGCCTAAGTCCCAACCACTTTGGTCACCTACAGAAAATTTTAGTCCGAAATTGCTGGAAGAAAGAAGAGTATGAAGTAGAAGACTGCTCTACAGCAGAGTTGGCCTTCTAAACTGGCGAATAAGAGTGTGTCCAGAACAGGAGCTGTTTCCTTCTATGAAGAAAGGTTGAAAAATTGGTTCCTTTGTGGAAGGAGGCCTGAAGGTTGTAAGTATTTATAAGAGTCAATAATATTATTTCAATTTTCACTCATAGACCGCCGGCCATTAAGCACTTAAGTTTAAATCAATGCAAGATAATATTTTGGGCGATAAAATATTAAGATATACCCGGTAATAGAAAAGCTGCCGAACTAGCAACGCAGGAAGCAGATTGTGACTCCTCCTTCCTTTGTTAAGGTAGCTACTAAGCTAGCTCAATAGTACTCCTCTAGTATAATATATAGTATATCTGCCACAACTAGACTTTTGAAGCCAACTTTGAAGGTAAAATGGTCAAATGAACTCTCAACTTAGTCACAAAATTATCGGACTCATATCAGGATATTCGCAAAACCCTTAAATGACTTTTACCAAAGCTTCCGTGACGAGCCGGAAATAGAGTCTTTCCATTATTTGCGTTGAAAACGTCCTGCACTAGCAACAAAATTAAAGAGTAAACTAGGCAGTAACTTCTTGCAGGGATAAGAGGACATAAATTCAAATAAAGGCAGAAAAGAAACAAAAGTTTTTGTGGAAGTGTTGAATCCAAGGGTTTTCTAAAATCGGTCCATCATTCGGTATGAAAGACTGACATTATTTGATGCTTATTAAGACTTTGATATATCCAAGACTTGGAACAATGGATGTTGTTTGATAAGAACCTTTCAATTCAAAATAAAAAACTTTAATGACAACGATTTTATTCCATCCGAAAACACACTTCGAACAGTCTCCTTTCCAAAAGATAACAAACATTTTAGTTGTCGACGCACGATTAAAATTTCTCTCAAAAACTATCATTGGCGTAAGAAGAAATGAAAGAATTTCTTCACTTATTTCATCATCCTTGTCGAATTTAAGATCCATTTTGAATGAAAAAAAGAAAACTCGAACCAGCACAACAAAATTGAATACACTTCCATTCAAAACTTATGAAATTGTTGTGAATCAACTAAAATAAAAAACCCCCCTTTCATGAACATAATTTCAATCTAATTACTTACATGTCCTCTTTTTACATCAATTTTAGTGCAAATCACATTTAATCCACTCTGACGAAGGATGCACTAGATAAAACTTGTCACCACCGAAACATCCCACACACAATGGGTGTCACTCCCATAAACATATTCCTTTTTAATTTCGTGTAATTAAGCGCAAATTGCAACTCCAACCCTTGATTACCGCACTTTTCACAAAAATCAGCACGATTAAAATTTAAGGATTTCTGCGCACACCAACAGAACAAACTCAAGCAAGGATGTTGCTATTTATAAGCACCACTTGTGATGTTAATTTATTCACAATTTTTTTTTATTCACAAATTTGTAATAATTTACATATCACATGGAATGACGAGAGGACCTCGGAAAAGAATAATCGCTAAAATTCTTTCTCGCTCGAGGACGACGATCTTTTGGGAATAAATGTCTCAACACCGAACCGAAAACACATTCGCCCGCCTTGGAGTATCCTTTCGAACTAATGTAAAAGAAACCAGAAATTACTTGCCTATAAGATGAATGAAGGATTTTTAGAAGAGTCCTTTCTGTTGCAAAGCAAAGCTACGAAGGTTCACTGAATCCTTGAATGTTGCGCAAAAATGTTGCGTATACGCCACGTATAACAGTTTGGTGTGGTAATTTACCATCGGCCGGCGCAGCAGCCGGCTCGGAAGGTGGTTGTGGATTGTATTCTTATTTTGTGGAACAACACGTGGCCACAAATTGGGGTAAACTATCGGACAAAGGACGTGCTTCGGCTGGGAATGGTGCCATTTATAAGGGAAAGTTCACGCAATCGAGAAGTGTAATAATTAGCAGAGAACATTGCACGTGCATGTCTATTTGGAATTGTAATCATTGCATACCTGGAATTGTACTTGCACCGCCTTACAAATGGATACAATGGTGGATTAAATTTATTCCGTAATTAATTGGAAATGGAGGGATGCGATTGATTTTTTTTTTAAATCAATTATTCCGATCTGGCATTGGAAATATATCCTTGCATGCATTGCGGAACAATGTTGTATTCGAAATTGATTATTTTGAGAATCTAGTGAATACGCAATTGTTGCTTTGTGGTCGGCTTTCCAGGATATGAAAATTACTGATAAAGACATTTGAGTTTTAACGAGAACTCCCGAATTCGGCACTTTTTCAAAAATTTTGTTTTATTCTGTTGAATAGAGCTTCCATCATAGTATCCGTAATAATGATAAAATCGATTTGGGGGTGACGATAATAACATTTCATTTGTACTCGAAGAGCATAGAGTCAAATTTGGCTTAACTGATTTGTTTCATTTACATTTAAATAAGAACAGCTTCTGCAAGTATTGCAGTTTGCGAACTACTTTAGTAGTGATTATTTCAGTGACTATGCGTTTGACGAATTTATATCAGGCCGCAGACTACTCACTACAGTATCGCCCGATTTTGTCCGTTTTTAAGTGCCCGGTAGTGCAAAAGATTCAGACAACTCCGAAGGTCCTAAAGGAGTATTGAGCCCTTTTTCAACATTCGTCTTCCTTAGTAAATGGACTGTTTAATTTTTTGCTCAAACTTATCCTAAAATGCTAAGCTAAAAACTAACCAAGGCCAAGGCTAACTGGACATCAAGATACAAGATGCACAAACGACAGAGTTCTAATCTTCGTTCGTTGATTTTGCTTCACGACATCATCTCTATCGCGGTCTGATACGGCCCTACTAAACCGAAGATTCTCCGGTGAGCTGTTTGCGACGTCTTGTTCGTAGTTGACTCGCCCGTCCACAGCTTTTCGTGGACCAACGTGGAAGATTGACGGCATCGCTAATCTATCCTGGACCAGACCTTTTTTATCTAAATAGAGAAACGCTTCATGTGGAATATAGCCGTTGAGGCGCACCGTCTCGTGGTGCATATCATTGGGGTAAAAAGCCCCGGAGAATAAGTTGTTGGTCGAAATCATTGCTCTTGCAATGTGACTTCGAATAAGTTTTATGAGAAAGTTGTCCACTCTGATCAGGTTGGCCCCGTTGTACAGGACCTCGTTACAATAGAATTTTTGTACTCAGACTCTGGAGTTCTATATAAATGGAGACGAGCCCTAAGACATCGTCTCTCGAAAACCCGAATCTTTTCCATTAAGCTTGTTCCCACGTACCCATAGGCAATAACAGGCCTACCTACCTACACCTTTACCTTGGCATCGAGTTGACTGCTGTAAAACAGTCTCTTTGTCAAGGCAAAAGTTGCTTTGGCTCGGGCTAGAGCAGTATCTAAAGGTTTGTTAAAATATAGATACTGATCCAGCCAGATCCCAAGGTATCTGACAACACTTCAATTCGCCAGTGGCTGCCCATTTTGTCCAACGATTGAGAACATTCGCCACTTCTTTCTAGTATTTCTGGAGGCCCTAGACAACTCAGACAGAAGACGATTATTTGACATATGAACAGATTTGGGATACTTTCACCGACCCGGCGAAGACTCATCAAGTGATGATGATGATACCGGCGATGATTTATTGTTATTGTATAACAAAAAAAATCTATAAAATGAACAAACATATTTTGTAAAAACACATGGTTTAGTTTTTTTTAAATTTTCCATACCCATAATTGACTGTAAAAGAAAGAACATGCGAGAGCTTCCTGCATACTCATTTGAATCGACTGCCACTTCAATTGAATGCTCGGACGGTGGCCTGTAACTCAAAAGCCTAAATTATCCGATGTACGCTCTAAAATTTGGTGGATTACGCTTTCCGTCATGCGAACTCCAACTCATTTCACAATTTTCAAAATGGTAAGCTTCAAAGAATCAGTCAGGGTGTCCTTTTTGTATGCTTGGGATCCTGTTCCTGCCTCTCTGGATTTGTTTTTAACACTGCCTATGTTTTTCTTTTTCTATTTGATCATAAATCGTTCTGCGACTGACGCGACACTTATAAGTCATATCGGCTCCAGGGATGTTATTCAAATAATTTTGCCACTTTCTTTCGTATATGACGTTTTTGTAAAACATCAAAAAATAGTTGATTCTACGGACGTTAAACTTTTTGTGTTCAAAAATTATCTATTTTTACGATTTTTTTATTTTTAAAAACGTACAAACGCAACTCTTTGGAAACGTACCTGAAAAACATATTTAATTATAGTCAAAGAACAGATTTCGGTTCCTTTGCAATTTTAAGATTGAAATAAAGGCAAACACCCACACAAATTTTGTTCGAATTTCACAGGCACACATATCGAAATTCAAAGAACTTATTGTTTGACTCAGAAGCTAATCCTTTTTCTTGGTATATTGCAGCGTATCCTGGAAACAACGAGGAACATAATATCGGCTTGGTTACGTGCCGTATGACTGTGATAACAGAAGCAAACAGGTGATTGTCGATTGGATCTTATTTCACTATGACTCCCCGATTCAATTAATTCTACTCCTGGATACCGACACTTTGAGGCAGTGTTATGGCATGTTACAGGACGAGAAATCAATACCAATGTTTCCTTTTATTTTGTTTCCATAATTTATGTGTCGTGCGGATAATACGATTAAATGTTTTCTTACAACAAGGATGATGACGATTCTGGAAAGAGAAAATGTAATAAAGGAAAGGCTTTCAGATGTCGTGATGAATGAACGGTGGATAAAAACTATTCAACATCGATTTCTAGAATTCAAAAGGAGAGTGTCTCCGGATGCAACTGCAATAAACTGGCTGCAACAGAGACAGCTTCTGATAGACCTGATTAGCTGATGTATGAATGCATCTCAGTGTGCCGCCGAAATTCTTTCACAATCTGGAAAATTCCAGTTAATCCTACGCCGTACAGGGGCTTACAATCCCTTACAAAAGACATGAATATGTGGTGGAACAAAAATAAATTCCGGATGAGACTTCTGCGGTTGTTGATGACTTCAAACAAATAGTATTCTGCCTTCAGCGAAAAGTTGAATAGAATAATAAGTAATCTGATTAATCTTCACAAGAGTGGCGGTGACAAGACGGTGCCCTGAGGTACACCAGAATTAATGTGGAAAATAAAAGACTCTGTTAAGCGGAAAAACCAAACTTTCATCTTAAACATGCAGGAAATTGTTCCAGTGTTATGTTTAAGATTTCACCAGATCACCAGTGGAACTTTCGCTATGAAAATCATACTGCCGGTCATCTAGAAGTTGACGATTTCAGTGTTAAGCGACGGGCTGGATAAACCTCTTCAGAACACTGGGGAGTGACAAATGGATCAGCAGATTTTTGAAAATCTTGGCCCTCGAGATTACTTGATACTATAAGAGTGTCAATATCGATTCGTCAGTTCGGCTCTTCGATACACAAATGCAGGCTTTAAGAGGTACTTAGTGGAAGTCTTGATTGCTTACTCAGTTTCGATATGCGCTCCATGAACCGTTTGCTACTTAAATGGTCGACTAGCGTAGCGCTATAAGCTTAAGTTTGTCATATACCTTTACTCTAGAAATAATCTTAAAGATCTTTTGAGCTAGATGATGTACTGTACCATCAACAGCAGAGTGGTTGCGCCTATTATTAAAGCAAAAAATAAATACTGGGAGTTCGGAATGAACACAAATTCTTCGTGTTTAAACACACCTCAATTTCTTACAGCACCCCGACATGATCTCTCCATTCATCACTGTATGCCTTTTCTTTCTAAGTGCAAATGCATTATAATAACATTCAGACATTCATTCATAGTGATATTGGGTTTGGAAATTATATTATCTATGAGAGTTAAGGAGAGGATCAGTCGTGGTGCATCTGGAGCGTAGCAATGTTGTAAGGCTGGATAACTAACATGTCTTCTTAAATCAAAAATGCTAATCGATAAAGTGAACCTGAGGAGGGACCAGAAGCTCTCTATTTGATTTATAAATGAAAGATGTTTAAATGCTTCTTACCTCGAAAGTCTGAAGCTAGATTTATATTTGGATAGTCCTTGTTCGCGCTTTTGCGCAGATCACTCCGTTCACTAGAATGCAGGATTTCCAGTTGTAAATAGAAGGATCAATGATGGAGATAGCTGTAAGAGTAGCAATCATATCTCACATACCAATGATCATCATCGTAGAAAGTTAATCTTATATTCTGGGAGTGCATAAAGAATCGCCCAAACTCCCTTAAAGTATCTATTCAAACTTGTGCTATTGAATCGATCACGTTGTTTTAAGAGAAAAAACACTGACACGAAACTCATGATTTTGAAAATATGTTCACCCAAACTGGGCTGTTTTCGATGTGCGTAACGACACCGTGTAAAGAAGTTCAAGTAACTTCAAATCGTGACTGTAATTCTTATTACGCTGATTCGTCTTGCAGGCTAAAAAAGAAGCGAACACAATAATGCCCAACACGAAATCAGAAACACCAACCAATTCAACATTTGCTGGAAGAAAGACATAAGTGAAGATAGTTTTACCGATATTCGGCTACAAGTAGCCTGTTCGTCCTCTCTGAATATAAAAATATTTTTTTTTACAAAATTAACTAAATTTTCGAGCACTACAAACTTGCATGCTAGACACGATTACCTCATACTCCAATCTTGTAAATTGTGTAAAGAACTAAACAACAAGGACTAAAAGCCTCCTTGCAACGAGTTTGAAGGAGATTCCCCATTTGTAATTAACGAACTCCTTAAAAGCGTTAACTTCCAGGTTCAGCTTTTATGGTTAAAAGGAATGGTTAAAAGGATAGACAGGCAATCAGACCGCTCACTCTTTGTCTCTGCAACATTCGTAAGAGATTTTAAAGACTTAAGACACTTAAGAATTTCGTGAGCCGCATTTAGGGTAGGGAATGGTTCGGATGGTGAAACACAACAAACCAACGGGGCCCTCATGATATGCGGACTAATTATCTTTAATCAATACAACAAACCTTATTTCCTCTCTTTCCTTTCTAAAATTTTCCACCAGTGTTAAGGGTATTTTAAAGGTATTTCAAACCCCTTAAAAGCGTTTTTAATGTTATAAGAAAAAAAATCCTTTCAAATCTACGGCCCAGATTTACTATTTTTTGTGGGCCTTTTTTTATATTGGAACTACTGGAAAGAGAAGCAAAAATTTCACCTTCGATGTTGCACACAAGTTCGATTAAAGTATGTAAAATTATCGTGCTTTCCAAATTTCTACTCAAAAAATTTCATTGAAACAAAGAAAGAATATGCGCAACAACTCATTTGGGCGAGAGGGTCTAGATTTTTGTACTCATAAAAAAAATAAAGCAAATTGGGATCTCTAGAACGCCAGGGCCTATTTGTATTTGCGTCCTTAATTTTTCGCAGATGGCGGGGATTGGACCTACGGTTTATTGCCGACTCCAAACGATCCCAGAAGCTTTTTCTTGACAGCCTCTACACATCGGATTGTTTGTCAGTCACTCGCGACAAGTGGTGCCGAGCAACAGATGTCATATGTTTTTATACGGATCTGAACCCGGGTCCTTACGCTCAACAGCAAACGCACTTACCCCTAAGCGCCACTGGCACGCATCGATTCTTGTCGTTATTTCATGTGAATTAGAAAATTCAAAATCAATTTTGATTCAAACCTTATCTTAAAAAACATTATAAATGAATGTGAAATGCTTGGTACGCATACGAGGATCAACGTCCTGTATCTGCTGCTGTAGCAGACTCTTGTTTATTTTTAGGAAATTCCAATAAACAAAAAATGGTTCAAAGCACAATTCAATGAATTACGTAGTCTCATAAGAATGAGCGTTTCAATTGTGTCAATTTTGATGACAATTTCAAAGCAATTGATTTCCTAAGCTCTTTGAAAAAGTCCTTTGAAGTTTTATTTTTAGCCAACTCGGCAAACGAATGACAAAAACGAGTATCTAAATAAATAAATTTAAAACGTTTAAGATAAAAGTAAACAACTGGCTTTTAATTTGTGAAAAAAAAAAATGTACAAGAGCTCGTGTGACACGTTTCAATGAAAGGAAAAAAACATACTCGTTTATAATAAACTTGAACAGCAATTGTCACTTGTTCTCTTGTTTAAAATGAAACGCTTCCCTTGGTTGAAATTCATCTCAATTTTACTGATCAGGTATAAATCAGTCGATTGAAAAAGGCTTCCTACCGAATTTGTCTAACTGACAATCCTATTTCAAGTGGTAAACTAGGTGTTGTTCAAAACCAATAACACTTTACTCTACAATAAAATCGATTAATGTTCGAAACTACAAACAAATTCTAGACGGACAGGAGTTGTCTATCCTTTTTTAGGTTTCATGTTATTGTAACCAAAATAAAAAATCATTGCATATGTAAATTGACCGAAATAGATGCAAAATTGAAAAAGGATGCTTTTTTTCGTTCGGCATTCCTCGTACTGAATAATTAATTTAATTAAATGCCTGAACACTTGGTATGACACCCTTTGGCAATAAATCAGATGAGGACTCCGGTTGAATTGAATTATTTTTATTCTCCTTTAAAAGGATTTTCTTTTCATTTTTGCGGTTTGAATGCGAATTGGGAATGAAGAGGATTTTGGTCAGCGAAATTGCTTTAAGGCGATCCAATTTCACGGCAACAGCAAAAGAATGCAAAAAGGAATACTTTACAAATAAATAAGGATTAAATTCGTCTGCCGACGATTCGAAAGGAAATACTTTCGTTTAAGCTCTTTTGATTGAATTTTTTTTTTCATACGGAAATTCAATGTACTTGAATGTTTTACTGGACGATTTTGTACATGAAACATTTTAAGTTACTACTTAAATTAAAATTGATTTAAAAGAATTTTTACTGCACTTACTAATTCTTAAGTTGCTAAAAGAAAAAGCTACTGGAAAATATATTTGCAAGATTATATAATGTGAACTAAATTTATTTATTTATAAATTTAAAAATAGATAGTGGATGAAAAATAAAAAGAAGTTTATTGACGAAACTAAAATAAATGTAGAATCAAATTAATTATATGAGTACATAAACACTTCTTCCGAGGCTAATGTAATTCTTAACACACTTAATTATTTATAAATTTATTTATATATTTATTTCTTTATCGAAGAATTGCTTACAATAGAAGATTTAAATATCTTATTTGTACTGCAAGCCTTCAAAAGTTCATATGTATTGAGAGAGAAAAAAAGCAAAGGCAGTCTAAACTTATATCAATCGTAACAACATTTATAAGAGAATCGTAAAATTTGTCTCTTAACCGTCATTAAATGAATAAAGATCCATATTTATCGTCTCCGTTTTCGTAAAGGTTTTCAAGAAAGTAATTCAAAAACAAAGTCAAGCGAGTTTTCGTCAAAAAGAAAGCTACACCATGGCTTTCCTTAATGATATCGTAGATGATAAAAAAAAAAACAATTTGAATAAGATTTTGCTTCATTCGTACATCTACTTGATTTCCCCAAGGTTTTTGAAACCATTTACCATCCCATCTTTTTGGATTTACGATTTCACAACCAAAACCAAAATCATTTTCTCTTATCTATCTATCTATGGTAACGCAATATTGAATTCCTTCCCGTACAAAGAGGGCATCTTCAAGGTTCCATGTTAGGTCCATTGCTTTGCTGCTTGTATCATAATGAAATTACGTTACAGTTAGTGAGTTATATCATGTGTTTTTATTTTAAGATTAAAAAAAAAATTTAAGGTACGACTATTGACAACTTTCTGAAATACAGAAAGCTTATTTTGTTATTCAATGTTCTCGAACCACAACAACCATCGTATTGCCACAGAAGGCTTCAAACTTTATCATCAGCGGGACTCACTAATCTACTTGTGCCCAAGTATTCATGAGTGACATTCGAACGACAATTCCTCGCAAATCCGCTCACTTGTTTATTTATCTCCCGCTTGTCGGAACGAGAGATTTTGAATACCTATTTGAACCCTTTGAAGTTAGTAACATCCCGAATTGGAGAGCTTCAAAACTAAAGAACATCAATAACGGGATTGGGTTGGCCTCCGATATGATAGGGTTCATCCGGTCAACACAGGAAACTTTTGGTTGGATAAAAGAGTGCAGGCAAGTTCAGGCAAATAAATGTTAGACTTTTAAAACGACGCATAAACAGGGATAGGACCTTAATTAGTTGGAAAGATTGAAGATGGGTTTTTGCGAAGAAAATAAAAAAAACTAGAGAAACAACTGGTCGAATGCATAGAGAAGTACTTAAACAGATAAAGACGGAAAGTTTGTAGTAAAGACAATGAAGATGCTGAGGATAATTAAAAATAACTTCTGCCATTAGTTACAATGCGATGATGACCAACCTACCGCTTTCAAACATTCGGATACCGAAAACAATGTGACGAATCCAAGTATAGTGATTGCTAAAGAAAAAGATCTGCTTATCTCATTTAAGCAGATGAAGATGAGATGAAAGTTCGCCCGATGAATTGAAAGCCAGCAACGTTCGCATCGTCCTTAAAAAGGAGGCCCTCGTCGAATATGATGAGGATGTACGTTTCCTTAATAACAAAAGGGGTTTTCGAAAAGCAAACGATAACACCAAAAGTTCCTCAGACATCATTCCAGTTACTGCATAATTTAAAACCCCACAAGAAACAGTTTTAACTTCGAGCTTGTTAGGCTAAAAAGGCAATTTCATACCTTATATCCCACGACCAAGCTTACGTCGCACCAAATCCTCATCGTCCCGGTCGTACTTAATGTCACAAAAGCAAACTTATTTAAGGCGTATTCATTTCGAATCAACACCAATAGAACACCTCGGTGACGAAAGGCCTTCGGGCACAAAAGTGGAAAGGCCGCTTGGAGAGTCTGATGGATTGATAAAGACACAATTCCACTTTTGACTCTGAACCTTTGCAGCAAGTAAATAGGTATCTGCATGAACCCTGAAAAGAAGATCTCAATGCGTGAGCTTTTATTTAAAAGTCTTCGTACTTTTGCTTTATTTGCTTGCGGTTTTTATAAGCTTAATCTTTGTCTTTTTCGAGATTCTAACTTATGTTCCATGTTATTTGAGGTCGACTTTCCCTTACGAAGTTAACATGCTCGAGACTCCCAAAAAGACAACTGTCAAGCTTCTTAAATAACAATAAACCGATGTTGACATTGAAATAAAAAAACCAACAAAATTTCTATAAGAATCAGTCGAGCTGAAGGATTCTTCATAGCTGCGAAGATAAATATGATCAATTGCTTCATTTTCTCCTTACATCCTATCTTGATACATAGGGACTGCCAGGATTCAATGGATGAAATCACAGCTGGCACGCAACTAGCCCCCCCTATCACTGCTGTTGATTTCAACGCGTGTGGCGTCCTGTAAAAAAACACGCTTCGCTGTGGTATAAGCAACCTCAACTGTCAAACAAGCTGAGCCTTCACTAAAATTAAAAGCCGAATATTTCTATCGTTCGACAAGGACACGTCTTTAATTCAGTATGGGGAAGCTTCGAACATTTGACAATCTGTATTTCTACAACATTTTTTGACATCTCTGTTTCTGTACGACTTAAAAAGTGTTCTCAAGAAAGTAGGCTTTCCCGCCCTTCTTTACACATCCTTTAACCTGCTCTTTCTGGACAACGTAGGTCCTGATTCTACGAAGCGCTGTAATATCGAATGATATAGTATGTTATTGTAAGCATGTTGCACGTCGTTTAAAAATACGGCCAAGTCCTTGGAATGCATCCTCTCAGTGGATCGCAATAGTTTTAAAATTCAGGAATTATTCTTCTTTGCAAGGAAGGGATAAAGTTCGTTGTTTTTTTTTTTTTTTTTTTGTAAACTTGATAGATAACGAAAAAGTTCGCTGGTATTGATTGCACCTCCTGGGGCGAAGTTTTTAAAAAATAATTTGCTTCAACTGGTTCCGCTTTAT
This sequence comes from Orthonevra nobilis, assembly GCA_963555765.1. NCBI lineage: Eukaryota > Metazoa > Arthropoda > Insecta > Diptera > Syrphidae > Orthonevra > Orthonevra nobilis. The sequence continues at coordinate 119,705,382 of OY743225.1, read as the reverse complement.
GCGGATTATTTTATTAGATTAATGGACTAATGGTATTAAAACAAGACGCATTCTGGTTCTGAAATTTGCTTCAACAGCAAAGAAGACAAAGTTTCAGAGCGGGAGGTGGGCTAACTTTTCACATAAAATTGTAAGCTGAAACTGTTGGGGAGCTCAAGTTCATAGATAAATATAGTTTTAAGAAAGTTTTTATTGTTATTCAAACACAGTTTCAGAGGAAGGGATTCTCAGTTCTCTTGTGTAAACGATTGGGAACATTTTAGATCAACGAACTTTTGACAGTCATTTTAAAAGTTTAGTTCAATTGAAATGCGGATGCATCGAAATTATCGAAGAAGATATTCACTGACCTCAACTTAATTGGTTAGTTTTGCAGTAGAAAAAAAATTGGAGAAACCCTTGCAGATTTCTACTACTACTTCATGGTCATCCATTTGGCGAAAGAAGATTAATATGAAACACGGGAGCTCTGGATGGACTCAATTCTGTGAAGAAAATTTTCGATGGTTTTTCGAAACACATAGGGTAACAATCCGGTCATAACTTGACGACAGTAAGAAAGAGTTTTGTATGTAAGTATTTAAATATGTCATACTTATACCGACTGCTAACGAAAAAAAATGTGAGAAGTTATCGAGATCGTTGTCGTAGTCGGTTGATGCGGTACCCAGTTTTTTTTTTTGCATTTTTCAGGTCCTGGGTTCGAATGTGGCTAGCATTTCTTCTTGATTTTCGAAGTCTTCCATGTGCAATGAATAGAATGAAATTTATCGTTGAATCAAAATATATATTATGACAGCGACCCGAAAAAGCGAAGTGACAACAAACCACTACAGACCTTCGGCGAACGATTGCAGTAACACCTAGAGATCTACTATAGGGTGACACGAATCTCGAGCGTCAGGTGAGAAAATGACCAAGCAATTAAACAAGGATGATTTAGCCGTGGTATTTGCCACTGGTGTATAAAACAGAAAATGGATGAAAGTGACTTAAAAGTATCAAAAGAATAACAAATATCTCTTTAATCGAAACAACAAAGTAAAAAAAATTAGGATCGAAGTTATAAAAAAATTATTTTCCCTCAGAATTTGTGTCCAATGTCTGTAAGGAAATGATTGAAGGATGCAAACATTTGTCTTTATGCAAATACCACAAATTAAAATGTTTTTATCGTTTAACAAAAATATTTTAAATTTTTTGACTCTTATATGCAATATAAAATATGAAAAAGGCTTTTCAATTTGTTTATCATACAATATTATCTTAGCTTAAGCAAGTTCAGTTTAACTGAGTAGAAATATCCTTATAACAATATCTATTCGTCAATGGGACAACATTTAGTTAGAATTACTGATCTGAGTTTCATGCACTAAGAGGACGGAGTTGTAATTTTTTTTTTTTAATGTAAGTCCTACTGACGTATTTCCTCTTAGTTAAGCAACTTAAAGTTCGGAGGTCTAACATCCTAAAATGATAAACTTTGAAATAAGGTTATGACTTAATATCTTAAATTTATTCAAATTTCTTTAAGTTAATTGAATTAAATCTCATAAACCTGATGTGGAGTAAAATTGTTTTTAGCGGCCCTTAAAAACTACAGAGCTTGAAAACAATTTCGTTGGTTGGTTAAGATCGATAAAGGACTCAAGAACGAAGTGCAGAATTATGAGCTGCACTTCAGCAGAATATGCTATAGGACTTGAGACTAACTGCAATAGAATCAAATATAAGAGCAACACAGTTAAACGTGCAAAGGCATACAATTCGGTGAAAGTTCATTGAAGAAAATATACATAAGTGAACATAGCTGTGGTCTATTCAATGAAATTTAAAAAACCGAAAACTTAAGAATATAAATGAATACTTTTTGATCCTTATTACTTCATGCCTGTCTTGCGACAGGAAATTGTCTCATCGAGGGTTACATCGTCTTCATTTTCGAAGAAGTATAGACCACCAGATCAAATTTCACGCCATTCTGTGTCTTTTTATACATGCAAAAATTATTATTCATCAAAACGCTGACTTTCAAGCCTCGAAATAGTAAAAATCAGAAGAAAGAGCAACAGCAAGCCAGACTGAAAAACTGCGAAGGAAATCTTAATCTGACTTATAAAAACTCATCCATCTGGCTTTAAAGAATTAAGTTTCGCTTTAAAGTCGATATAACAATGGCGACGGATGCTATACGAGTATGGAAGGCACTGACTGTTGCCAAACCAGCGATGACCAATTTTGTCACCAGCAATTGTTCTTATTTAATTTCCAAGTGAAAGTCCCGCTGACAGTTTTGGAACATCCAGATCAGGCTGTCTATTTTATAATCGTAATTTTTGAGCAAGAGGGAAATTGAAATTCAATAAATATGACAACTGACTTCATCTCACGATTAAGTCAAGAGTGGCGTCACAGCGCTTCAAACGAAAGCAGCAAGCATGAAAGATCGGACTAATGAAGAGTTCTGGTAGAGTACGAGCACATCTCCAAAGAGGGCTATCGCAATGGAACTGGACCTTCGAGTTGATGTTTCGCGGAAGAGGGTAACTCCCTTCCACGTTAAAATAACACTTGGTAAAGGGTGGACTCTAATAACAAGGGATACAAGCGATCACCTATAATAAATTGAAAGCGTGCACCTTCAAACTACTAACACCTGCCCTAAAAAAATTGCAGAATTTATTACAGCTGTCAAAAAAGACTTCGAATATAAGGATGCTGAATCTAGAGATGATGTTAAATTCGGAAAAGAGCACATACTGTGAACTTAAAAAAGTGTGCAACTATGAATTGCTTATTTAAAACCATATTTAAGTAAGTGAATTCACTGTACAAGTAAAATGCTTATTTAATATTATCAAGCGGCTTATTTTAAATGAATTAGCATATACATTTTACCATAAATTATTAAACTAACAATATAATAAAAAATAACAAAAAATACTTCATTTTCATGGCGTCAAAATAAGCGTAGAATTTCAATTTGAGCAATAATCTTATAATTAATACTCTCTGGTTTCCTTTCGCCACTGATACTATCACAAATGCTTGATAGCACTTAGGTCTGGGGATTGAGGAGGTTGGTCCAGTTCCTAAGGCATAGGATAAAATTACAATTTCTCGACCAATTTCGATGCGTGCTTGCGGTTATTGTCTTATTGGAAAACTCAAGAATCACTCAAATCCTAGTTTTGCAAAACTTCACGACAAATTTTGTCTCAAAATTTGACGAGTAACTTCTTTTTCATCGTATTATCAAACAAGTTGAAACTCCCAACTCAAGATGACGCCATACATCCCGAGACCATAACCGAACCATCTCCGTGCTAAGTAGAGTTATGATTTTGTTGTTAATATTCTGTATTTTTCGTTTGCCATATTTGCGGTTTTTCGAGCCAAAAATCGCAAATCTTCTTGCGTCACTGGAAAAATCATTCGCCTAGAATCACCAGATCTCATTTTAATGTTTCTTGGCAAATGAAGTATTGGCTTTCGGTTTTTTCGGAAATATAAGGATTTTTACGAGGGACTCTGTCATGTAGCCCAATGACTCCAGAAGATTGGGTAAAGTTTTCAGCACGTACCGCTCCATTTTTACGAACATCCCTTACACTAGAACGTTCATCATCTACCGACAGTATCTCTGGTTTTCCGGAACGGGGTCGATCTTTTACGATCTTTTACGAATTTTTTTAAAATTCTTCAAAATTTTATTCATCGGGTTAGATATAAGCCCAAAGTTTTGGCTAATTCGCTGTTAAATTTACCTAAGCATATTTAAATGCGAATGAATTCAATAAACGTACACTGATTACTGCAAATCAATCAATTATGAAAAATAAAATAAAAACCATAAACAGCAAGTTTAACTTAACTTGCGCGGCAAGTTTTTGTAAATTTTGTGTATTACATTTTTTGTTGAGTTCATTATATCAGCTTACTGAAAATAAATCACCCTCAAAAATAACATACGAATTTATTTATAATATTATTATTTATCAAGTTGTCAAAACAAAAAACAAATTGGCTGGACAACAGCTCCTTTAAGGGCCACGGCCTAGCTTCACAATTTGTGTATTCGTCTTACATTTTTCGCAAATGGCGGGGGTTGGACCTCCAGTCGGCCTCAGAAGCTTTGCTTGACAGTTTGTTCTTATCGGAGTGATTTGCAGTCACTCGAGGGAAGTGGAGCCATGGAAAATGCATGATGTTTTTACCCGGATTTGAAACCGAGTCTCTACACTCAGGAGCAGACGCACAATTGTCAAAAGGCTATTTAAAAAATACAATTTACAGTTGAACACTTTCTTTTGACTCTCACAGTATGCCTTGGATATGTCGGAAAAGATGTAAAGATCTCCTTTGAGTTTAATCGCCCAGTGATAAGTAGCTCCGAACCGCACAGAAAAAGATGTTCAACATCGGAAGCCAGATTCTATAGGAAGTGCCTGACCGAGAGACTCTCTATTCTGCAGTCACCATTCACTAGTTACCAAAGAGCCCTAGGTCAGATGATAAAAGAATACGTTCGGCTTAAAAAGATGTCAGAACATGCACAGTTACAAATTCTGCAGCGAAAAGGAAGGAAGTACAAGAAGGAGAAGAAAATCATATATAAAAAGAAAAGGGCCTAGACAGTCTCACAGTCAAAGTAAACGAAAATCATTCACAAAAGAAAAAACATCTGGATATTTTTACGAAAGCCGAGCAGACGGCTTCAAGGATACAGCTTCCTAGAAATTAGTCACTGCAGTATAGGGGATGGGGAAGAGAGAATGATAAGGCAAGAAAAGAACTTGCATTTCGTCAATGAAGAGGCCGTGGCCAATCCAAGTTTTGAAGAGATTGGCACAATTTTAGAAAAATTGAAGTAGGTTCTGATAGTCACCGAGCAGACTTTTTTTTAACGTGGTGGAAAGGATCTGGTAGAGTGCATGCACCAACTCATCGTCCAATTAAGGGAGGATGAGCTCATGCCCGATGACTGGACTTTCGGCTTTTTATCCTGCATCTTCAAGAAGGGCAATACTAGGACTTGTAAAAAACTATTGAAGCCTATAGTCTGATAATCTTCTGCAACTCTTTTATCGGTCTAACGATATTTAAATTAAGGCAAGTCTATACATGGTCATTTCTCTGTTCTCCAGCAGGATGGTTTAAGGCCTTTGTCCTAGTGCATAAAGACGACATCCATGTAGGGTGGAACAATGGTAATGTTTACAGATGTTTAATGACCTCATCTTCCTCTTCACCAGCCAAGAGGTAGCAGTAGTTTCACAGGTGTTCATGTCTTGCGCTGGCAGGATACTATCCTTTAGGCCGACATGTGATAAGATTATGACTCATTCAAATGATTCCCGGTCAAAAGAGTAAAGCCTATTCAATTGCCTTGCGACTATCCAGCCCTAATTTCACACCCAATTCATTTTGTGTAAGCAATGGTTTGCATTCAAAGGATATCGGTTAGCAGGTGAGGTTTTCCTGTCTTATGAGTTTTGTTTCTCGACAACGAATATCCAATTAGTATCGTCAGATGCACATTTATACGTTACAGCTACACCTTTGTGGTTTCCACTGAATAGTTGGTGTATGTACATCTGAGATTCTGTTCCAAGAAATATAAATAAAGCACAAATGAGAAGGCTGAAACCAAGTTTAATTTGCATTCAGCTTCTGATTTATCTTAGATTTCTAAAGACAAATAGTTGCTCTTGAATGATAAACCCATTTCAGCATAAATATGAAACAGCATTCTTCTCGTGCAGTAAATTGATTAAAACTCAAAATAGTAAGTAATCAACTTGTTGGCTGAATGGGCGTATCAATTCTCCTGCTCGTTGTTTTAACAGCAGCCAGGTCATGAGCAACCCAAAAGCCCATCAAATTAATTACAGGATTGAAATTAGCCGGTGTTTGCATTAGTTTTCTATTTGATAAAAGTTAACAATTAGAACAAGGACTCTCCTTCTCGCCCCACTTGTCGAAATACAGATTGTCAACAGTGCACGCAAATATTATGCTTTCAATAATTTTTACGCTGATTATCCTGCTTCGGTGGGCCGACAATTGTTTGCCAATTTTGGCGCCGGCCGGATTTCCCTCTCACTACCTCACTGCTGCTGTGTGATTCGCTTTTAAAGTTGGTGATGAAAAATGAATTTTTTTGACAGTGCCCTCGAGGATATACTCGTAGGATTAATGGATTTATTGAATTATGAAGGAATGGCGACACAATGGGCTGCCGAAAAGGATTCGATAACAATCGTGACGGCTTATGGCGACGAGAGGACAGTCTGGTATTTGATGAGGATCAATCCTTTAAATAAAGGCGTCCCGTAATTGATCCCTTTCGAAATTAAATGGAAAAGGGGTTTCAGCACTAAAAATGTCATCAGTGTTCTCTGGTGCAAGTGGGTCTTCGTTATTGGAAGCTTTAATGGGCTTAGTCATCGAGGTTAAAACAATTCAATTATGAATGAAACAGTAGAAAATTAATTATGGTGTACGAGTGATAAAATAACAGTGGCGGAGGTTTTCGGTCATTACTGATTCCAATGCCATGGAGAGGGGCTTTTATTTAAATTTGTGAGTCAGACTGTAATGTATGTGCAATATGGCCGAGGCCCACAGCGAAATAGAATTGGCTGAAGTCGACAGGAGATTATTTTATATGAAAATAAATAAGAGAGGCGAGACAAAACAAATCCCTGTGGAATACCAACATTTCAATTTTGAATGCTGACTTGAATCCGTCCAACACATCTTTGATGGAATGATCGAAATTTAATTTCTATACCGATGGAAAAAGAAATTCATCGATTTCTTATGCACTCAAATTCGACCAAATCCACATTTCTTTTAGAAGGCTTTTAAATATCAAATTGAATTGGAATCTTTTTGCAATCTTTTGGGAATTCTTTCACGAAATTTAAATTAAGATATTCAAATTTTTGGTTGGTCAAAAAAAAAAAAACTTAAATCACCATTCTTTTGAAGCCAGTGACTGGTCAATTTAATTTTCATCAATCATAGAATTGAATTCACGCAAGCTTTGTTGAAGTCAGCAGTGAATTCATATTTTCCCTTAGAGTCATTTATGAATTCATTTTCTATCAATTGTAGTCACTGAATTCAACTAAAATCATTTTAATTCGTTTGAAGTGAATTTACTTGGTATTTCAATAAGTATCTTCTTCCTCATTTTATCGGCGAAGTCGTGATGAAGACAAGAAGGATCAGAGCCCTGACAATCTGACATACTGGTCAGCCTGTTGGGTTCGTTTCCTGGTTTTAAAATAACTATAACAAGAAAGATTCAGGGTGGCGCACCGATTGTGCTAAAATAAGAAATTCAAATAACTTTTTTTTAATCAATTTATTTCATTTATTTTTTTTTTTTGTTTATTGTACAGAAAATTAAATTTAATTTTAAATAACTAATTGTTTGTGAAGATGATGGACTGTAAATGACCTCCATGCTCATTAGCGACAGCTGATCAGAAAATTATTCATTGCGGCCTGAGAAGATGAAGTCGGGATCGCCTGAATTATTGTTTTAATGGACAGTCGGAAAATGGAGTTTCTGGATAAAAAATTTGTTTGGGAATTTTTGTTAAACCAGGAACCAGCATACTTCTTCGGCGCAGTTCTGGATAAAAAAAAACTCCTGCAACATCTTTAAATAACGGTCCCCATTGACACTTACTTTTACAACGTATAGTGACTCGTTCTGGGTGAAGTTCCGTCTCATGGAGAATAATTGGATAACATTCACTCCATATAGGCCAATTTTGCTTGTTTGCATTACCGTTAGGATCAAAATGCGCCTCATTAGACAAAAACAAGCAATTTATGAAGCTGCTGTCTTCTTCGGTTATTTCATTCATTTTTTGGCAAAATACCAGGCGAAAAGACAAATCCAGAGTGTTAACCTTGCTTAAAATTTTGACATGGAACGAATGGAAACAAATTCAAGTCATCATGAATTATCCGTTGATATGCTTGGATTTGCCTGAATAGACGATGCTACAGCCGCGATTGTGTCTTAAAGCCGAACATAGGGATCACGATGGTATGGTCTTCATGCAATGCTTCCAGATTCGGCAACATGTTTACCAGCCTCACAATCATCCATTTACTCGGGGGAGTACAGCCTTCATTTTTATCAGTCTAAATAGTAACCTGCCAAATAAAAAAAAATAAGCCGATTACTTACACAGAAAAAATCTGTTTCGTTTTGTTTTTGTAGAACCATTCATGCGCCACCCCGTATGAAGGTTATAAAAAAAAATATATGTGACACTTTAAACAGTCATTTCCCACGTTCAAAACTTTCGTTATTTTTTTCGTTATAAGCCCCAGCAATTAAAATAACTAAGCCATACAGTACTTCATTTTTGGAGTCAGTTTGTTTCTTCGAATTCAGTGACTTCAGTTGAATTTATGTGAATTCACTGCGGACTTCAATTAACAGCATGTGAAATCATTTACATAATTGAATAAAATGCAATCATTTGACTTACTATAATTCAATGACTGGTTAAAACTGAATGCAACAATTACTGACTTGAAAATAAAGGTGACTAAGGTTGTTTTTTAAATCCCAGACTTTTTTGGTGAAATGACTTCCAACCATGTAGTTCATGTTTTGACCTACAAACTTATACCGACTCCTCGTTGCTGGTCCCTGATTTCCGGTCATTATTATTATTCTTTTATTTGAGATAAATATTTTATTATTTATTTGGTCGGAAACATTGATCAAAATTTCCGAAAGCTTGTCGACTTTGAGGTAAACTCAGACTTTATTGACAATTTTCAAAATTTTTAGAAAAAAAGTGGACGTAGTCCAAAAGTTAGATCTAATAAGGCCTGACGTTTTTAATGCAAACTCTTACTTATCTTACTAGGTTGTCCAAATGGCGGTTACGGTCTTCATACAATGAAAAGTGGCTTTGCTTGTTAAGAAGAATTTCCCTTACAATGGTTCTAATGAAACGGATGCTTACTTTTGAATTTCTCTCAGAAGAAAGCAAAGTTCGCAAATATATCTGAGTAGAGGTAGTGGAACTACTGCAATTTAAATTTGAAGTCCATTAGAATTAGTCTTATTTTATCAAGCATAACCATTTCTGCTGGCATGCAAATCATCTTCATTGCAGCTGCAATCAATTTGCTCTAAATCTAAATCAGCCTATAGGACACTGTTTAATCACAAAAGACTGCAGAGTTTTTCTGCTTTCCACCGGAAATCTTACCCTACATGGAACTAGTCGGGGAAGCAGAAAGAAGTCACTGGTTGTCAAATCCCTAGAACTGGAATGCGACGCGATTAATTCAAAAGGGTGAATCAGCAATGTGCCTCAAAGTTTGCCTGGCTCTTTTTTATTTTTGATAACAGATTTGTATAACATATAATTAAATGAGATATCTACAATGGAAAAAAGGTATGGTTCAAAATGTTTTTTTTTTATTGCTAACAATTTTGCTTTAAAAAAAAATAAAATATAAAAAAAATCATGACATTATTTGTGTTGAATTTGCCTCAAAAGAATATGGGTATTAAACAGCTAAGATTTAGCCGCCCTGATTGGAAGACAAACTCATAGTCCGATCTTAAACTAACAAACAGTTCCCTCAGGTTACGCGGAAGGGAATTCCAGAGGTGAGTACTAGCAATGAAAAAATGAAAAATTGTCTTTCAAGTGTTAGGCATGAAACCGAAAAACTTTTTATAAAACTAAAAATAAAAATGAATGTACAAAATTGGACGCAGTTCTGAAATGTCATATCAAACAATTTTTTTGCTGTCAGCATCATAATTATAAAAGATTTCAAACCCATAAGTCAGTACAGGATTAACCAGAGCTTTGGCAAGTACAAGCCTTCTTCTCAATGGTGTAAGCTTCTGCGCTGTCCATAAAGTTCAAAGGATGCCGTATGAATACCATGCCTTTGTTTTTTGAAGATTCTACGAATTCTTTAGGGGAATTGTAGAGCATTTTGGCTAGAAAATGGGATAGCTCTAACTTTTTTTTGTTTAATAATTAGACATTTGCATTTTCTTGGATCAAGTGCTTAGCTATTTTCCGAAATCCGAAATCCATTGAATAAAGATCTTATTCAGCATAGCTTTTATAAATTTGGATATCGTCGGTGTAAAACTGTGTTGATGAACACAAAATTAAGGGTTCAAAACAAAGCCTGTTTACTTTCTCCTAGGTAATATGAGATCAGCTTGGTAGCGGAGGAAGACATGAAGAAATTGCGACGCAACTTATCAATAAGAGTGGAGTGTTCAACAAAAAAAGTTAGTCTCTTATATCCTCTACAACCCTCATCAGTGCAGTCGTACAACTGTGTTTGACACGAAAATCAGATTGAACTGAAACCGGAACATTATTGCGAGTGATGTATTCATTTCTTTGCTTTTACATTATTCTTTCACAGACGTTGGAAAGAAAATGTAGGACAAATATGGGTCTAAGCTCATCACCAACAGAGTTCTTTGGGATTGGTATAATTTAAGCAATTTTCCATTGACAGGGAAACAATTTTTATGGTAGCTTCTGACTTGGTCTGCGTTGTCGGATCCTGTAATAGTATTTCCAGTCTCCAGGTTATTTACCATTCGAATTCCCTCGGCGTTGCAAAAAACGGACACCTATATTTATTGCGACTTTGAATTTCTTCACAGGCTATAAAGACATTCTTTTCTCCAAATAAAAGTGATGAATTCAGGGCTCATATTCTTAAAAGTCTAGTATCACTATAAATATTTGGTAATCACTGGGCCCGAATGACCATCTTTAACCTCTCCGCACTCCTTCCTCTAACATTTTCGCCGTAATATTTGCCTCGATAGGAATGCTCATCAGTTCTCACTTTAGCCATAAATTGGTCATATAGTCAAGTATATGGATCCTTTTTTGCCCCACCAATCTAATGTGGTATCTACTCCCTAGGATTTATAGAAATTCAAAAACAATGTATATCAGTACTTGTACTCCTTAATCCTTTCCACCGGCGCAATGTTTACATTTCCATTATAAGGGTAACCATAACCCCTTGAACGCGTAATCAATGTTCCATTCAAATTGAATTCATTTCATTGACGAAATTTAAATCTCCCAACAACCAACAGAAACCATCTGACATGCCTACCAAGTCCCCAAAACTATTGCAATTAGTGCTAACCAACTTGAGTCATTAACGCCGGAGCGTGCGTTGGAATCTCCTCGAGAACAAAACAAAAGAAACAAAAACTTTTGATAAACTGCTTAGCGCGCCCAACTAAAGCGTCATTCAATTAAGGATTTTGTCAAAGATTTTCGAATCATCACGCTCTGACGCAGTACCATGGTACGAGTATGTGTTCCACAACTCAATCAAGTCGGAAAATAACCCTAATCCACCAATACTCGCAAAACACCTGCACTCCTTTGAGGATAAAATGATTGCTTCATCAATTATTCAACAGTTGTCGCCTTTGTTCAACAAATTCCCATCGAATAGCTCCAAAGGAGTTTCACCCAATCCTCCTTGGATTGGTTCTAACTGACTTATGTGGCTAGCTCCAAAGAAGCGGGTAAATGAAATAAATTCATTACGCTAGGAACGCACGCTATCTCAGCGTAAATTGCTTACGAGTAAACGTTAAACGTCAACGTCGATGCTGTGCCATTCGTCAATTAGCTGACAGGAGGGAAATTTTCATAAGGTTGCGAGCGGCGCGGCGGAGTGCCTTATTAATTAACCAAAAACACCAAAATTGAGATGTGGCTTTATTGAGAGGCGCCACACTATAAATTCACCCCGCAGAGCACGAAGGTAGAAAGGCAGTCGATGGCGTCGCGTCGCCACAGTCGCCGGCGAAAGATACATATGAGGTATAAATGTAATCGGACACTTTTTTGACATTTATTTACGTGATTGTCGTACGTTGGACGCTTTAATGGTGGCAGCGGGATTTATGAACGTTCAGCTAAATGGCTTATTTGCCCGACGACCGGGGTGAGTTAATGGCTGACTGGCAGGAAGTCAGTACACATGTGTGCGGTCCAAGGACTATTTGTAAAGATTTATTTGAGAATTATTGCCAGGGCTTGCTGAATGGCTGGCCTCGAAATAAATTAGTGAACAGCGATTGGAATATTAATGTTGACGTTTTCAATCTGCCATTTTTGGTTATTGACATATTTAAGTGCAGAAAAGGTCAATTACACGATGAATACTGATTTGGACAAGTAACTGTTGAAAGCATATTTTCTAAGAACGACTATTGACAGTGTTTCAGAAAAGGATTTGTAACATGAACGCAATCATGGGGTTATGGACACCCTTGCAATGGTGGGTGGAAATTATCAAGGAGAAAATAGAAACAAGTTCTGATACAGATTTTTTTGAACTTCTCTAAATCTCAAGGAGTAAAAAAAACCGACGACGGTGATGCATCGGGTCGATTGACTTTATAAGATTTTTTTCTTATAATACGATTTTCATTGCTGTATTTTGAACTAGCCGTGTCCTGTGACTTCGTCCGCGTCGATTTTGTGAACGAAGAAAATTTGTAGGATTCAAAAAGGTTTACTCACTCCCAGACAATTTGAAACTTATTTTAAAAATATTTGTTGGTCCTCTTTTAACAATTTGTGTATGAATTCACCATAACAGATAAAGCTATGTCATCGTGGACTTTTTAATAGAAGCTTTTCAGTTCTAAAACTTTTCTTAAGAAAGCAAGTAAATATTTCTTACCGTTACGACAGCGTTCACAAGAAACTACCGCTTTTTCTACATCTTTACTTAAATAATTGGTCACCATGAAAGACCCTGTAACTTAAATGGGATAGTTTTTAGTCCATGTTCATTCCGAAGATCTATTTTATGTTTTGGTGGAAGAATTTTTGAAATTGGGTGGGTCGTATCGAAAATAACCACCTAGATACAAACTTAATAATTAACAAACTGCCTGACGTTAAGCATCCAAGAACCATTAAAGATCTAGAGGCCAACATCCGTGCACAAATTCGACAACAAAATCACTCCTATGCTGGTAAAAAATATGTTAAACGTCAGAAATTGGCTAATGTAGTTTATAAAAAAATCAGATATCCGCACCCGATTCAAGTTTCGAAATTGCCCCATTTGTACTTAGCTTAGTGCTTGAACTAGTCATCCAAACACTTTTTAAGTTTGGAGTTTTTTTAGTCATCAGGGCCACCAGATGATCCATTGGCTTTTGGAAGATATTCGTGCATTCCAAACTTCTAATATATTCTCTGACTGATAGCAGCTTTAAGCTTTGCTTTATACTGTGTTCTTTTTTTCCAACTCGTTTTCAAAGTTGTCTTCGAAGTAATAAAAAGTTCCTGCGAAAAAAGGATGCACACGAAATGGACGCTTCTGCTAAAAAATGTGTAAGAAAGAATGCAATCTTAGCAGAGAAGTGAAAACTCGTTGGAAGGGGTTGGCAATAAAAATGCACTTCCTCAAGAAATTTTCCATTTTAAAAATAGTTTCCTTTGTTTCTTTTCCTTCCTTAGAAAAAAAAGGAATCTTTTACAGGAATAATTTTATCTTTGCTGATAGCACACGGTTGTAGAGTTAATTAGCTTCGAACTTCATCAGACGTTCTTCAATTTTTTTTAGTTTTAACATTACATTGCGTAGAAGTTTAGCTCTGAGTTCCGAAAAAAAATCCTTTAAAGGACATGGTAATTGGACGCCAGAATCGTTCGTTCAGTGATAACAAAATATTTATTCCTTGCCAAAAATCGCATTGAAATGGACTCCACGTTATTTTTGAAGTCCCTTTCTCCATTTCATAGGATTCATTGCAAATGTGGTTCTTATGAGGAATAAAGGCCTCATATTAATAAATCGTCCTCACTGAGATTCTAAATTAAGAAAGATACATCATGGGCTACTCACTTCATTGGCCTAAGGTTTTTTTCCAATAATTTTGTACGTCGATCAATCGGGGGCCGCTATTGTTGATGACCCTTACTCTTTTTACCACTTTTTAAAATCGTTGTGTCAAGAAATTCGGGAGATAAGTTCTCGCACCTTTGTTGGATAGTCTCTTAGAACTTTCAAATTCTGTGTCTGTTTCTCATACACCAATGGTCGGAAAGGAGACTTGAACGGCCAAATCGGCCAATCTTGTCGACCAGTATAAATCGCTTTAAACGAAACATTGTGGGGGTATTCTAGTCTAGAAATTTAAAAAAATCGTTTTTATATATTTTCAAAGCTTAACTATTCAAAAATTTATCAAAATTCAAATTATTTTCGGAGATATCGGTATTTTACTGACCCGGCATCCAAACTGGTTCGGCCGGATCTAAGGGAACAAAAGACATATTTCTCAGTAAAACCTTTAGTCCTTTGTATATATTGTAACACAAGAACCCGAGGTGACTCGTATCTTTTATATTTAGTGTTCACTTACGTCCAGTTGCTAGCAGTTGAATTCTAATCTTCAAACCACGTGCTGTGAGTGAAATAAAAATATTGGGAACATTTTTTTTTTAATAAAATGGATAAAGAATCCTCAGCGCAATGGATTACGCGTCCAGATCGATAAACAAAAAAAGTGATTTCACGGCAATAGATTCACGGCATCAGTTTTGCTAGTGCATCAGCAGCAGACAACGCCCCGATTGACCGCTCCGAGATATGAGCATCCAACGCAGCAATGGAGGTCAGAACAGCTCGATATGAAGAGAAAAACGCGGAAAAAAGTTTTTCGAAGTCGAGGAAGGTCCGATATATGAAGCAGGAATGGCAGATTGAATAAATGTAAGTCTACAATATTATTTCATGACTTAAACTGCGAAAAACTTTACGCGAATATCATTTACACGAAACTTTAAACGCGTTTTTCTCGAAACTGTCTTTTTCAAATTAATACCCACGATTTCTCAGGTTTTTCTGATCCGATTTACCTGAAATTTTTAGAGAGTCTTTTTTATAGAGTTGTCAATATCTGGATCCCTTTCCCCAAATTTCTATTACTTTTTTTTTAAATTAGAAACAGTCAAAAAGAGTGGTACAAAAGTTGTTTTTTTTTTCAGGCAGTCACCATTTTGTGAAAAAAAATCTTACCAACTTATTCGTTGTTCCCGACATTGCAACATTATTCTAGATTAAAAATCTTTTTGTTTTTTTGTTTTCAGATTGCTAGGACGGTTGAAATCGTGGGTATGGTTACGCTCCAATTTTTCGAGACCCCCACTTCATCAACTGCTAATTTTTGAAATTTTCAACTTTTTTTTATTTTTTTAATTGTTTTCTGTGTTCTTGTTATGTTAATAAATAACTAGTAAAAAAATGTAAAGTAAAAATATTAATTGCCTTTTTTTATGACACTTCAAAAATTACATGAAATTCATGCCTCTAGACTAGAATACCCCCATAAAGGACTCGGAAACGTATCCTCCAAAATATACATTTTTTAGCTGCGGGTGCGGTTGCATCGTCATGTTACAGCCAGGTCTACTTCTAATTCATCAATATGTGGCCTTAAAAGATCCTATTAGCCAAAAGTCACAGAAACCGAAGTAACTACAGCATGCTCATAAAAAGGAGTCCCAATGACCTATGATCTCCGTGCCTTAGTAGGGGCAGATAGAATTTGACTTCCTCACCGACGATGCATTTCGATCGAATATAGTCCACTTCTTCCTTGAAGTTCTGAACAGTGTGAACGTAGACTAGATGCGATTGACGGCCTGCAGACAGTCAGCCTCTAAGCGTTGTGCTTTACGATTTCTACTTCCTCGGTAAAAACTGAAGGACATAAGTAAATGTATACAAATTTGGAACTTCTGTTGCATCCCTACTTAACCTAAGTCCCAAGTCAATTGACTCTCGAAAGCACTTCTATCCCCAAAATTTTACAAAGTTATTAAATATATTGTAATATTTTTATTTTTGAATAACATCACACATCAAAAGTTTTATGCTGCCCAAAAAGACCCCACCACCGAACAAATAGTTTACATGCGCAAAATTTTCAAATATTCAAATTTACTACCCACAACCTTTTTCTTGGTAATATCCTGTGGATAAGTTGAAGCATCGCACAGGACACAACATCTGCTGTAGTTTTACGATATCGTCAATTTTATTGCCTGTTCGTGCAAAACAAATTCTGGAATTTTTGGGATAAATTTTATCGCCTGACTGAACATTGAACAAGTTTACTTGTTTACGGTATCCAAAGTCCTTTCAAATAGTTTGACAGTTTATAGTTTAGTCCTTTAAGAAAACTTGGAAATATTTTATTTCGATGTTCAATGATACTTTGAAGAATTTGAAAAATAAAATAAAATAACTTTAAAGGCTTAAGTCAATGCTTCCAATTTATTTAACTCATTTTTTTTTTTTAATTTACTCACTTTCAAAGGATGGAATTTTTTTGTGCTGGAGGAGTAGAAGGATATCTACTGGCTTGAAATTTGAGTGGGTTTGGTGTAATTTTTTTTTTCAATACGTGACAATTGTTGAAATATTTATTCGTTCTACAATATTCTTTAAAGACTTGTTTAAACTTCAAGAGTGCCAAAGTACATCGTCCTTAAGTCAAATGGCACCGCTTGCGAGAAATTTTATAAATTGTCATGTAGGATTATTTCTCAAACGACTGCTGTCAAAAAACATCCATCTACAAGTTTTGTTTTAGTAGCTTTTGGGACCGTGTGTGTTAGTCTGTTTTGGAAAAATGGATTTGTTTTCTGTTTTTGGAAGAGAAATTGCGCAGCGAAAATGGCAAAAACCGAAAACTCAGTTTTGGTTCGGTGTCAAAAGTTTTTTTTTCACTCGTGGCTATTAAATGGAACCAGCAGCACGCGGTAATTTTCTTAATTTTTTTTTTAGTTTCTGCTTATATTTAAAAGAACGTTGAATTCTTAAAAATCTTTAATCTAAATTTAAAGCAGTAAAATACAGTAGATTCACGATAACGCGAATAATTAATAACCAAGCATGTTTTCGTTGGCGAGAGAGTTCACCTTCGAAAAGGTTGAATTTTAATAAATTATTAGAACAACCCCTCGGTTATAAGTATTACGTTCAAGTTACTGTTTAGTTCATTTTTTTTCTTCCTTTTTTACATTTGTACAGAAATAAATAAAGAAAACTTGCAAAAATTAAGCAGACAAGACAAAGACAAAAGCAAATAATGCGAAGAACAGACAAAGTGCTTCAATGTCACAAGCGTAGCAAGAGTTTTTGGTCGTTCTTGGAAAATGTTCAAAATTGTGTCTTATCTTCCTTCCCAACACTCATTTACCATGGCATTCCAGCTGTCAACTCTGAGTATAAAACAAATCTACTCGCGGTTAAAGACTCTCATTCATCTTGCTTTGCCTCCTTCTGTACTTGATTGCGTTAGCTATTCCATTGGACGGATCTATTTTCACTCTCGAATAGTAGCAAGGGTACTCAAGGAACTTCACATCGTTCGCTAGTCCATTCTTCAGAAGATGTTATCTTCCACGTTCTACTCTTGTGGTCTCTTCCCGAGTAGATGGAAAAAAGCATTTCACCAACGCGTCCCTTAAATTGGCAAATCTTCTTCTCCTTCCAACTATTGACCCATTGCTGATAAATCGTCAGCTTATGAAATATCTCGAAACATGAAAATTTCTCAATGACCGGCAGTGCGGTTTTCACAGCAAAAAGTCCACTGGTGAGTTGATGGTATATATCACCGAAAAGTAAAACCACTCTTAGCATATTTCTTGTGAAAGCAAGATTGTTGCGCTCGACTTTTGACAGAGTTTGGCATCAGACTCTTTTGTCGAAAATGCGTACATTTGGTAACGACGAATTTCTTATTCAATGGATTAGAAACTACCTTTCGGGCCGTTCAATTCACGCAATATTGGACGCTACAAAGTCTGAAATTCACCATATAAATGCCGACTTTTCATTCTTCATTAACGATCTTCTGCTGTTACATCATATCCAATTCACTCAATCGCTGATGATAGTACTCTCAGTTTTTTTTATATTCTTACTCAAATTCACGTCCTTCATCTTTGGCCGTGGAAATAGAACAACAGCGTATGATTCACTATTAAATTCTAATATTAACAGCATATGTTCATGGGGCTATATTAAAAGAGTGGAATTTCATGCCTCCAAAATACAATGCTGTCCACTGTCACTTAAGCCAAGAATGGCACTTGCATTGCTGAAGTTGAGAGACTTTCCGTTCTTTGAATGTGCATACACAACAATCATGGTGGGAATGATTACATTACATTCGATCCTAAACTGGTGTACAACTTCCATGTATGGGCGGGTGCTCCAAAGACCACCTTAGCCGGCTCGACGGAATCCAAAATTGAACGATAAAACTTATGAGAAAATTAAATATTACAAGAATAATTTCAAATTGAAATGCAGCTTGAATTTTTTTGCGAAAATTGTGACTCCAAGTCATTAAGCCGGACAAAAAAGACTTCAACTCAATAACTAATTACTTCAATCTTTTTCCAATGACTTAAAAATTCATTGTTAAAGTAATTTGAGAAGCGAAGTGTTTCAGTATGCTTCTCAGACTGCAAATGAAGCCAATTGAATGAAATACTCAAAAGATTGCGTTTTTTTACGCTACATTTTTGCAGGAAGAAAGACTTTCGAAAATTGAAAAAAACTAGTGGGAAACATTTGTTGGGCGGAGATCTAAATTTTCGCCACCGGGAATGGGGTTGTGGTAGAGCTAATGATTATGGCAACATCTTGGAGGAAGCTAGTACAACAAGCTCCTTGAAAATGTATTATATCCAACTTGTTTGCCTGCGTGCAGCCGTTTAAGACCTCCCCCTTTAATTTTTATTATTTATTTATTATTTATTTATTCAGCTTTTATTTCTGTTGATTATTATTTATTTAGAATAAAGTTTGATACATATTTTTTATATTATTTTTTTTCCATTTATTAATTATTGTTCATGTATTCATGTTTATTAATATAATTCGTTGTTTTTTACATATTGTCAATAATTGTTCTTATTAACTGGGAATATCAGTTTGTATAAACTTAAATTATTTTTATCATAAAATTCTTCTTTATACTTTAAGAGCTATGATTTTTTTTTTATTTTTATTTTCTTTTTACACGAAGGCTTTTTTAAAACAGCTTTTTCCTTCATACCAAGTTAATAATATTTTCGCTTGCTTGCAAAGGTCTCTATATAAATGTCCATACTTTCACCTCTTTTCAAATTTAATAAGAGTATTTCCTATTCTACATTATCTAATTTCCATGACACGTTCTGTTCGTGATGATGCTTTCTAACATCGTCAGTCAAATTGTATGAATTCCGAAGTTCTCAAGTTCCACGCGAAAGTGGAACACACTTTCATGATATTTAATCGATTTTCTAGACTGTTACTAGCATTCTTGGCTCAATGCCGTCGATTTTTCACCCCACAAAGCCGCTTGTGCACTAAATAAATGTCAAAGCTCCATTCAGTGCTAACGTACTGTCTGAAGTATTTCAATATCCAAGTCCATGGCTGTGTACTTCCTTCCTTCCTAAGGAGTAATTTCCATTCGCAATGCACGGAATACGTGTTCGTCCTTGGACAGCCACACACATGCACCCGAAATGACTTTGAACTTTATTCATGATGCCAGCCCTCAGGCTCAAGTTCAACTAAAGGGTGCTCAAAAATTGACACCTGCGCCCAAAACTTTTGAAGATTTTAAGGAAAACGTGCATACTTGTAGGCGGTTTGGTTTTTTAATCAATTCAACCAACCTGAATGCCATTGAAAGTGGGGAGGGAACTGGTTGTTTCTTCGCATTTGGACAAAATTACATTTAATTCAATCTGCCACTCAACCACGTGCTGACTGGTAACCGCAACATAAGTAGTCTAAAAAATTCCCAAGTGAAAGCATGGAAAACAAGTCGCTCTTGGCCTTTCTCAAGGCATCGTTACCGTTCGATAGGTATGTACCTTCATATCGGCTTTCAGTCGGAAAGTCGTTAACCTCTCATGAATTGATAAAAAAGAAAGGCACAGGTTCGCCCTGTCATGAGTCATGAGCAACAAATCAGTGCTGCCACTTGGCAAGCGTCGCAAATATTCGAAAGTTTTGCCCAAATGTCTAGAAATCCGAACCTTCTGCACGAGACTGCTCCAAAGATCTCTGTCAATTGGCCGCATTTCACTTGTGGGTGATGCAGGTACATGGATGACTGCCTTGTTGCTCGGTGATGACTCAAATCGCAAGTAACCCTAAACGAGCTTCAAAACTAGGTGCCCACATATGTACACAAGTACAGTACTCCATTTAAGTCAACGTACAGCATTTTAAATCAGAAAATAACATTTTTTTGGGTTTCAGTATTGTCCAGCTAGTTGCTCACCATAAAAAATTCAGAAGGTAGCGAATTATTTGTTTTCATTTCTATATCTTAAATATTGTCTGAGTCATAATTCAATCGATGTCCGATGGTATTTGAACCATTTGAAAAAATCCCAATTTCTTATGACAAAAAAGTATGAATTGATATCCCAAAATAAAAAGCTAGCTGCTAATTTTTACTAACTACAAAAAGAAGGAAATTATTTTTATACTTAAATGACTCCTTTAGTAAGTTAGTAATGCACTTGTCTACAGTCGAGGCCGAACCTGGGCCTGAGTTCCCTTCACACTACTATTACCCACTGAAGTTTAAATCGTCTCTTTTATTCTCTGATTGCAAATCCTCCACACAAAGCATTATTTTGGTGCCGCGAACTTGGAACTCCTGCATGACAAGCCAATAAAGTTATCACTTCAGCATGGTCAGACTACTATCGCGGGTCGACCACTCCATTGAAAGCATCGTTGATTTAACCGCTACACACAAGACCGAAATACAAGACGCTACCCAGAATTATTTTTACCTTACCGCGTTGTCCCTCTGGTGGAGATTCGGAGTATTTTGGCCTTAACATTGTGCTACACCCGTTCTTCATTATCAAGCTACATGAGGCGTTATGCCCGGAACTTTCTGAATAGATCCATTTCGCTGTACCTCCGCAAACTAACCGGTCTCACAAGTGGACCAAAAGCACTTTCCTTAGGTCCTGGGCACTACAACATCGGAAATTTTATTACTTATCCACTCTAGTGATATGTCTTGAATAAGCCAGATTGCATCAGGGATGATAGGATACTCATTTTAATTGGATTTATACGAAAAACATCCACGTTTCAATAATCTTACATGTTGGCAGACTTTTGTGGCGCACTGTATGTAAATGTGTACCTTCATCTGGCTTGGGACAAAGTGGAGAATGATGCAAATGCCACATACCATGATATTTTCGCGCCACCCCCCGTCCCAAAAATCATAGAAGACAAAAACGCAAATAAAATACGTTGAACTGCCGTGACGTGACGTGAGTTAACTACAAAAAAAAAAAAGTAAGACGCACAACGCAAAACAAGGCGACATAAACGGTGGAACAATAAACGATCACGAAACAGGAGACCAAAACAACGGCCAGAGTACAGACACACCCGCATTTGATCGAATGGGCTGAGGTTGCAGGGGGCAGGTTGTATGTGTGGTGATATGCAACTGTAGAAAATTGAAGGGCAATTGAATACACACAAACAGCGAACATGAGTAAATTGAAAGAGAGATATTACAGTGATGTTGCCAGATACAAACTATAAGGCAGACGCATTAATAAAATATATTTTAAGTTAAATGACTGGCATTAGAAGGTTTTTCTATGGAGAGCTCCCTCGTGTCTGGAGCAGAAGATGAAGCGGAAAGGCATAATTTCCGAACGAAATATGCTTTGATACTGCTGGCTTAAGAGGTTGATTCTGGAAGGTGATTGAAACAAGTTTACAGAAATAATTTGAAAAGTACTTTATTTAATTTGAGTACGGAACCATCTAAATACTCCATGCTTCGATAGTGCTGCACCCAGTTTTACTAGTTGCCTCCGATTGAGTGCAACGTGATTTTGACCGACTCGGAAAAAAACACATTCTTTTTGGCGGATTAGTTTGTTATTTGATATTCCGTTTGTCGATTACCAGGCGCATGTGTGTCTTGTCGAGGCGTTAGCAACATGCTGAACGCCTGCGACAAAAAGAGTTTTTCTCCAGCGTGTATCAGGTGTTTTCAATTTAATGTGTTTCAGCGAAGACCAAATTCTTTTTCGTGAAATAAAATCAAATGCCAATTGTCCTTCTCAATCTAATTGAAATATTTTAGATGAAACAGAGGTGACAGGTGACAGAGGATGGCCCTTTTGACCTAGAACTTCTTTCTGTTGTGGAGAAAGCTCCGGTGGTGATTATTCATTAGTTGATCTCGAGAAAAGATTATGTCAATCAAATATTGGCTCCTACTATTCACTCTTAATCACATCCTTAAAAATATTTTTGATATGAACATTTTTTTTTAAATTTTACTGTGCCTTTGGCAAATTTGAGAGATTATGACATAGCTTGCAGCCTTATTTTTATTTCTTCTATTACTACGCGATCCTCAAAGTTCCATTATCAACATCATTCATCAACAATTTGAATTGTCAGTTGTAAGAATCAAAAAACTTGTATGTATCTTGTCGACAATAGTCTACTCCAGAGTTTCTCGGTCGAATAAATTATAGAATATAGATTTTTTATTGACCCGACACGATAGTTGCCTTGAGTCGATTTCGTCTTCCGACAAACGTAATTTCGGTGCCTATTTCGATGGCTAACTGTCCAATGTCTTAAAGTTTCAATTGTAAATGAAAGCTTCAGCTATCATCCAAAGGCAGAAAGGTAAGTCACTACAATATTGCGTAGCATCCTTATCTCGTCTTAATTTAAAATGAGTAAAAAAAATCCTTTTACAGAATATTTTTTTGAACCTAGAGGGTTAGAGATTTCAAAACATGTTTGGGCATTGTCGTTAAAACCTCAATGTTAAGTGGTGGCACTGTGAAGACTTATCTGATGAAATTTATAAGTTACCCCCTTGAACACATTTAAACATATCACAACAGGATTTTAAAATCTATAAATGTTCCTCAGTCATAGGAAAGGTTTTGAATCATAGTTTCGAATGGTTAATAAAATAGTTGAGTTTCCGAATTGAATCCGATCGGTGGAAATTACTCGCGAGAATAACTAACTCATCCGCGTACGCGACTCTATGGTTCAAAACTACGAGATTGAGCGAAATAATCACCGGACTTGCAGCAAACAAGTTTGGATTCGGTATCTCAACTTATTCGACCCCATTAGAACTTCCAATTGCAGAGCTTATAATAATGTGCTGGCAATACTGGCGGTAAATCACTCTCCCAATCATGTGACTCTCCGAGGCCGATGAAAATAAACAAAAAACATATGTGCTGCTGCCTCCCCCTTAACCAACGAATGAAAATCAAAAGGAAAATACAAAAACAAGAACAAAAAGCCTACAAAATTAGATAAGCAAGTAAATTGGGAAGAGAAATCCACAACTGTTGCGGTAAAGTATTGAATTTACCTCAAAAGAAAGCATAAAATTAACCTCTACGGGATATATGTATGTGGGTACATGCATAACTGTACTCAAGAACAGTAGCCAAAAGCAAAACTATAAAAAAATGCCGTAACCCTCTTGTTTCAGCTTTATGCAATTCCGTTGCACTATTATATGGCCCGAACAAAAAGCACTTTGTTCTTGTGATGCTTCCGCCTGGCCGTATTCGTCCCAAAAAAAACAAACGAAACCAGAAGAGAAGGTAAAGGCGAAAGAGAAAAGAACGCAAAATAAACCAGAACTTGCAGTGTTACGTGATCAAAGAAAAATCCCAATTTTTTTTTCTGTGTAGTTTTACAAAAACGAAATTCACTTTATTTCTGTCCATTTCTTTTAGAAACAAAATAAAAAAAAAATCAATATAAACTTACTTCAAGTGTTTTTTGAAAACACGCGCTTAACTTTTAAAAAAAAAGTCCTTAAAAACCTAGGTTATAAATGTAAGTAGAGGGAGGGAAAATATCAAATTTCCCTTCAAACGGAACGGGTGAAGACCGTTCTAGTGGTTAATAGATGAGTTGATTAGTTTTTTGTAGGTGTGCTGAGCGTCTTTGCGGCTCTATCTCAAGTCTGGAGAGCAAGGACGCCCAACGAAATCTTCAGAAGGGGTGTCGGGGGATGCGTAAATTCAGTTCTTTCCCTTCTTGTTGTTGTTGGTATTCATCAATTTGGTGAGAAGCTTCCTGGAATGTCCACTAGGATCATGATGGTTGGTATGTGTGCTGGCCTCCTTCTTGGAACGCTGCTTGCCACTGTGTCCCGTAAAGATGTGCTTATCGTGGTCAAAGTTGTAGTGCTCGTACTCGTCAAAGTAGGCCTCGGACATGATGCTGCTTTGTGGCTTTAAAGTTTTTCCTTTTCTTTTCTCAACAAAAAAAAAACAGACGTTTTTCCGGTAATTTTCTTTTCAAAACGAACTTTCTTGAACGAACGTTAAATACTAAATGAGCTGAAGACGCAAGCTGCTGGGCTTTTTATATGTGTATGAGTACCGGCACAAAAAAAAAACAATGAAATGTGTGTATACAGCGAATGAGAGGAGAAGGAAAGAAATAAAAATATAAATAAAAGCAAATCCCCTGGCCCATGTTGTTTACTGCGCAGTTTCACTTGAACGCTGTGAATGTATAGCTTTACAGTGAATAATGGTGTCCAAAGGGGGAGGAAGGTGATGAATGGAGTGGTCGTAGATTGAAGAAAAGAGACACGTAAACGTTGTGTTTGAGACTGAGGGGAACTGGCGATAGCACACATCGGAAGTTTCCGGACGTTTCGATGGCGTTTCGTAAATTTTTAAATATCAATGCAAGTGGAAGGTGATCTGGAAATTGATAAATTTTAATTAAGTCGATTGACTTGTGTTGATTTTTTTTTTCGTGACTCACTTTTGGTTTTTTTAAACAGAAAGATTGAAATTTTAATGCGTATATGTATGGTTTGTAATGTCAAGCATTAGATTGCTGATTTGGTAGTGGATAAAGATTTTTTTTTAATGGAAGATATTTTTTTATTTCTTTTTACTAGTTCATGGTTGCACCAAAAATCGTAGCTTCAGCAATAGAGTCTTTAGTTTCGGCTCGTAAAAATTTGCTAGACGATTCATATATTCGATGCTATTCAAATAAAATGGCTCCTTCCGCTTCCGGGATACCTCCTTAGAACTCTTTCCCGGAATGAACTGGAACCGCTTCCATCTGAACACATTATGTGGCTGAATCAACCAAGTGGGTTCCGAAAACAACATAGATTTATTAGGGCTTAGTAAATATGTTAGTGCAAAATGGGGTTTTATATCTTCAATTATACTGCCGATGTACGCGGCCGTGCCCCGCATTATCCATACAAAGACACAACTTGTTGCACTGGAGCAACGAGCTGTTTGACAGATTTTGTGGGATATAGCCTTACAAATGTCATGAAACTTCCAAAAACGTAACCTGAGTCCCTAAGATAAAAAATAGTGATTACTGAAAAAGCTATCTAGCCAGACCCTTCGACAGGGTATAGAGGTATGTTTTCTATTCTAAACTTCCAATGACAACATAATATCAAAATTTAACTTCGATCAAAAATGACATCTTCTAGACCATTTTCAAATGGAAAACGGCTTTGAATAATTTGATTTATTTTATAATCTTATCTACCATATTTTGTATAAGATATACTAGGAAAAAGAAGCCTGCCATTTAACCAATTCCACAGCATCAACTTCAAACAACAAGTGGCGATCTTTTTTGACAGCAAAGCAGCTATCAAAGCCCAAAGTGTGTGTTTGCAAGAAATGAAAGAAAGATGAATTATCAGCCCTAGGAACCATTAATGCGCAGATAGTATATCTTCCGCTTGATCATTTCCTAACTATGGCTGATCTCAGATTCATATCCCAACAACTGTTGTGTAACTATGGAGATCTGATGCACCGCAAACCTCTTAAAAAGAAATAGAAGAGGGATTGCCACCATTAGCAGTCTTGCCGCCTGTCAGCACAGAGCTTTTATGAATGAAACCCTTTAACATTTTCTACGTGGATTTCAAGCGTTTTACCTTGAAAGCCTCGAAACAAAGTCTACAGATTTTTTCTCCATCAATTGTAAGAAATATCTTCTCTACCTCAATTTCTTGTGGAAACTTGCAACCAATATAACCTTTTGATGTGGTGTGATGATGATTTCGCTGCTCTTACATATATACGTATCTATGTACCTTATCTTATTTTTGCGGTAGATATATTCAAAAATTAAATGGAGTTCTTGTTTCACTTGCAATGAGCAATAGACCAAAAGAGTTCTGGCACAACAATGGGTCATCATTGCATATGAGAGGCGTCGTTATCACAAGCCTCACATTAAGGCACGAAAAAGAGTAGGCACTTAAACATGCCCTACTATCTTATCTTTAAAGCTTAGTTCCCTAGCATTTATCCTAACATATTCACGATCTACTCTTTCGTAAAATTATAAAGAGAAATTACGTATGAAGCATGCTAAATGACCAGCATCTTAGTGTAGTTTATTTGTATATTCGTGGAGGCAGTCTCTCGAGAGTTTACGTTTCCTGACCAAAGAATAAGCCTTTATAACCTTCACAATTCAAGACGTGACGATTTAACAAGACTAAACCATCATAGCTTTTTGATTTCTATAACAAATCGAATGAGGCGTAATTGGCACTAAAATTCGTGTATTTTACTTGTACTTCAAACTAATAAATGTATGATCCTCAGTCCGTTGTCGTTGGTGTCCTTATGAACAAAATACAGTCATTATCGATCTTGGCATTGAAATCGGTATGTATTTACAATTTACCATCATAATTGGAGTTTTTCATCTTTTTTCCAGTATAAGCAAGATCATAGATGAGGGAATAAATAAACAAATTTAGTTTATTTGTAGGTTGGTTATACAAAATTTGCTCGAATGCCGAAAGCTCAAGACTTTCTGCCTTTGTCTGGTTACAAACCCTAATTTTTCCGCTTTGTTTTCTTTCCAAGAAATGTCTCTGAGTTGTCACAGTTTTGGTTTTAAATAGATGACTATAAGAAGACGTGTGGACGATCTGTGTATTCAGGAAAAGAAAACGATGGAAAACCAGAAGTTGAAAACCTGTTTTTGGGATATCAAAGCTTATAAGATGTTCTACTTTGGTAATGAACAGACTTAGAATATACAATTTTAAGCAACGTGTTAACAGTTTCAAAATTCAGCGACCATCGGACGTCGATTGAGCTGGTGAGGCGCTTAAAGTTGTAGAGAAGATAAACGAAGAAGCCAAATAAAATCGTCCGCTGAAGACTGCTCAATTTTTGCAAGCTATGTGGCTTTATCGTGCTATATTCCACCTTTGCTAAAAACCGTCGGCCCCTGATAACACTTATAGTACTCGTGAGTGAGATCCAAAATAACTATCATCTGGTCACCAGTTTCATTTATCTTCAGCAGATGAAGTTGAGTCATCCTGGGGGAGGCGATCCCCCAACAACACCATCTTCTCTGTAAAAAATGATGAGAAATGGTTGTGGATATATGGCCGAATTTTTTATCAAAGCCACTATTACATCCACCGCTCACACAGGGTACACAATTTTGGGAAATATAAGACGTATGTGATCAAAAGGACGATAATCAGCTTCGGGCGGCAGCTGTTGTAACGAAGTATGATCGCATAAGAAGTTCAAGGATTCGCATGTTCGAAACAGAGATCTTTCTAGCCCCTTTAAAATGTGCAAAGTCTTTGTGCCATTTTAACTTTTGGCTTTCAAATCTGATCGCCAATTAAGATGTTGATGGAAATTTCTTCCTTATTATTTAAATGAAGCACATAATGCGTTTGCGAATTACTTAATGATATTTTCGCACCATCTTCAACCAATTCATTTGAATTTTTATCGATTCCACTTTACATTCATTTAGCTTTCTTCTTGCTTCTTTTAGAACTTATTTTGTCTTATTTTGAGTGTTATTGCCTCGTTTTGATGTCTGGCATATTCTCGTAATTTGATGCCACGTATCTACACTCAGTTTGATTGTGTGTCTATGGAAAATTATTATCATTCAATTTTTTACTTACTTTTCCCCTTGACTCAGCTCGGTAAAAATCTAAAATTAAACCGCACACAATACTGAAATGTGCTACATGCAGTTTTACATGAATCCGCAGTCGCCCGCGCCCAAAAATTTTCACGGTGATTTATTTTCATCTCGTCTGCAATCTCTAAACCAAAGATGCTTCAAAGACGTTATGAAAAGTATCTAAGACCCTCTGCGGCACTAACTTTATTGTTCTTTTATGCATAAACAAAAGAAAACTAAATTTAAGTCTGTTACGCAAATAATGTTATAAGAAAACTTTTAGTTTTGATGACAAAAAAATAAAACAAAAAATTACCCTTCATTGTTTATAAACAAAAAAGGGGTGGTCAGGCGGCATATGAAGTGTATCAGTATTCAATGTCTGCCGTTGTGAAGTCACGTACCGTAGACGCTTGTACATGAGAGCTGCATTTGTATGTTGTTTTTTTGTTTGTTAGCTGCCAGGATTCTTTGGAAGTATCTTTGCGGATACTTTTCTTTATCGGGTTACCTAACTCTTGATAAAAAAAAAATAGTTCTTGGATTTCACTTTCAGGTTTTCTTCCACACGTTGGATGGGTCAGTATCTCGAATCCCCTATCTGGGAGGGTACTCCTATATGTACTTTTGTGTTTATAAAATTTGCCGATACTACAGGTCGTATTCGTGACCTTGCTCTTGTCAGTCTTCATACAAAGTTTGCAATTCTCTTCAAAAATAAACAATTTGTTGCTTATTGCAGCGGAATTTGTGTAAAGTCGCGTCAAAGGTGCAATCGATAGCGATAGTGAACTTAATTTGGAATACAATTTGAGTCGCAGTATATCGGTTGCACTTTGCATTTAGCACGTGCAGCAATTTTTATTGAAAACAATTTTTTACAAAAATAAAAAAAACAACCTGATCTTACCGCGCAATTTCAAGGCAACCTTACTTTATTTATTTATTATTGTTATTTTTTTTTAAACAATCAATTTGGTTATCGGTAGTTGGAAAAGATTGTATGTTTGCCGGGTTATCGGAGCATTTATCGTGAGTCACATCGTTGGACGTTATCGGAAGAACTAAATTATTTTTTTCATTTCAATTAACTGATTGACTAAACAAGGCCACCAAACAATTTTTAACTAGACTTGCGGAAGAGTAAACAAAAAACAATATTTGTTTAGATTTTTTGTACACATTTTACACAAACTAGAAAAGCAGGTTAAAAAATGAAATAGGCTCTTGGTCACATTTTGCTGTGGTGGAATCGAATTTAAGTAAATTGAAGTTTATAATTTTTTATTACAATTAGAAAAGTATTTATTAAGATAAAGTCTTCACCTTTTGCTACGACATTCAAGACATCGATTATTGAATACAATTCTAAATCGGGAAGAATGATACCTGTGCTCTGAATGATGAACAATTTATAATATTGAACAATTTTTCAGCATCCGATTTTGAGGGTCAGAACCTTAAGTTATAGTTGAACATGATAGTTTAGAAATACGTGTCTCAAATGGTGTGTCCGTAGTAAGCTCCGATCTGAGGACCTTTTTCCAGAACGTTTTCATACATTTTTCTAGAATTTCAGATCCCCCCCACCACCCTCGTTTTTTCTCGAATATTGGTCTTGTGCTATTGTTTTGGGCTTGTCTTATTCGATCGCCAAAAATTTACCAAAGAAGAGAATTGCTTGCGAGCTGGGCTCCATTTTGTTGGAACCACAATTCTGAATTTTTGTCTTTAAATCAATCAATCATTGTGTGGTGTTGATTGCCATCCTCAGCAACTGCAATATTTTTGTCGTACGGAATATTATCTTTTCCACACCATATTGAGCACCTTACGGTGTTCATTTGATGTTTTAAAATTATTATTTTTGGATTTTGGGTACCTCGACTTATGCTCACAGGCTTTGCCAAACAGGCTATCTTTCCTCCTGCCTTAAATTATGAACTGCAGCAGCCAAGCGATGGCGTTTAGATAACAAGTTGAAGGAGAATGACGAACCAGCCTACATTCCATCCATTATGGATTTTGATTGGAAAAAAAGAGTGGGATCCAACACGGACTCCGAAACAGAAAGTCTAGTGAGAATGTACTTCAGTAAAGGGGACGGTTGCAACTATCGTTAGGCTCCAAGTTGCGGAAATGATTGTTTCAGACTTCCGTCAAGATGTTTGGTTTATAAGGATATAAGTCTTGCTCGTCAAGATATGTAGCGAAATACGATCCCCATTCACAGTAACGTGCTGGTCTTGATCATCACGGAAGAAGTACGGCGCAATGACGCCGCCGACCCATAAACCACACCAAACCGTAATTTTTTTGGGATGCAATGATGACTCATGGAGTATGTGTGGAGTGCTGCCTGACCAATACCGCATACTTTTCTTATTGACGGAGCCATTCAGCCAGAAATGAGCCTCATCGCTGAAGATGATTTTTCGATGAAAATCCGAATCATTTTCAAGTTGTTGCTCAGCCCAATTCACGAACATACGACGCTTCTGGTGGTCAAGCGGCTTCAGTTCTTGCGTCAATTTAATCTTGTTAGGATGTGGGCCAAGATCTTTTCGCAAAATTCGTCACAGAGATGCCCAACGCTTGAGAACGACGTGTGAGAGATACATTTGGGCTTTCTGCAACTGAAGCCTCAACAGCAGCAATATTCTCGACACTACGGGCACTTCTTTGTCTCACTGGCACGGAAACATTTTGTACTATGCCTGTGGATTCAAATTTTTCCACTACACGCTCAATTGTTGATCTGCTAGGACAATTATGACGACCATAAATTGGACGTAGCGCTCTGAACGTTGAGGCCACTGACTCCGAATTTCGGTAGTAAATTTTAATAATTTCGACTCGTTGTTGGCTCGTATATCTTTCCATCATGAAATGGCAAACCTTACTGAAGAGAAATGTCAAAAGAGCGGCCAGAAATATGGCGTCGTTTGCTATCCCTGTCGCTCTACTTTTGTAGTGTCCCTGTTAAAAAACGATTTACGTCTATTCTTTAAAGTGCCAATCAGCAATTTTCTTAAAGGAAAAGCAGTCAGGGCTAATTTGCAATTGAGTCGAGTAGACCAGTACTAAACCACTGTTTTTTTTTTCTCTTAAGATATCTTGTAAGGCAATCTCCAAAGGGAGTCATAAGACACTTATAAAGACCGAGGAACCAATAGAGCCCCAAGTATAGCTACATCCATAGCATGAAATTCGGGCAAAAAGAAGTCTGTCAATATCGTGCCTTTTCGGAAAAAAATTTACTTAAACCATTTTGTTTGGTCATTTAAAAAAAAAATCCAAAATTCAAAATCATCCCAAACACATCGCTTAACAGTCACTCATTGTTGATGTAGAAGTTGTTTCCCTAAATAACTTGTTTTTTTAAAGGACACAAATGAATGGAATTGTGCCTCATTGCTCAGAATAATGTTGGGTAGAAAATCATAACACTGTTCATTTATTTCCATCATCCTATAAGCAAACCTCAGGGCGTTATGTATGGCCTGTTGGCTTCAGTAAAACGGATTTCATTGGAATGCAAGCAAGATCTTTATACAAAATTCACTGCTAGATGACTCTGTATAGGCACAATCCCTGTGATCGTCGTGAAATAGACACATCTTTGTTTTAAGTTACACTCACACTAATGGCGGCGATATTTCAAGATGATCTACACGACATCTATGTCAGAAGAAGAAATTTCTACAAATATATTTAATATTTTATTTTCGAAAATTCACAAATATTTTACTCAAAAAACTGCTTGACAGTTGGTCATCCTGCCAACTCAATTTAAAATCTTGAGCAAAATGGTCAACAAATTCCGACCAGCTCTAAGGCCCGAACAGAGAAGCTGTAACGAACTCGCTTTCGATTCAATTCCAGAGTCAATTGGACCTTAAAAGTCAATAATCCGAGATCCTTTTGCAAACTGTCCAGTTGCTGAGATTATTTCGAACGTTGAGGCTTTCAGATCTAGACGCACATTTTCGGCAGCAATTACAATAATCTTTGCGGAGCACGTCTGACAAACTTTCTTCACAAATATGTGAAACGTTCATTTGGTGCTTTAAAAATATATTTCAAAATTTCGAATTGTTCCAACAAGACAGCATTCATCTTGGAAGAATCTTTGCAAATATTTAATACTGAGTTTCTGTTCGTTTTTTGAGCATGAAAACTGTCAGTCAAAAAAAACTAAAATTCAATCTGAAACTAACTTACTAACTAAAGGTAGCAACGCTACTGATAAAGCGATCTAGTACTATCGAAACATAATCTCTCACTCCCAGCGTTTCTAGGTCACTTCCGCATTAATTTAGGGAAACAGAATTTAAAACAAAAATAATCGGCTGTGTTAGACTGATATCTCGCGCACGTAGGAATTAAATGTCTGACGCAAGAACGGTTCCAAAAAAATGGCTATTTTTATCTCTCTTCGATGCGCGTTTCTTCAATAGCAATCAATTGATATAGGTCAGGGTTGGTAGGCATTTTCCATTGTTGCTAAAATTAAACAAATTTTTTATTATCAGTTCACCGAATTGTTCTTAATTAGTAAATATATTTTTAGAAGACGATTAATTAAATACCTGATGCATATCGGGAAAGATATTCATTTTAATGGGGCAAAATTAAATAAATCGAATTTCGAATCCAACATGATATGTGAATTTTCCAACATTTAAAGACGCGATTCTTACGTACAGAAATGCAAACAGTGATAAGTGTGAATCAAGGACACTGTCACGCCGAATTGCATACCATTTAGTAACCGTTTTTGAATCCAATGGTTTAACGACAGCACCATGTTGACTTTAGTTTTCCCCTATGCGACAAATATGTTCGTTAAAATATCATATGAGTAAAAAATTGAGCCTTTCGCGCAAAAAAATGGTGTGTGGACAATGGTCATCTTATCGACTTAAACTCTGGAATGAAAATTGTATAATGTGCCGTGTGACATGATCAAATGCCATGGAATCCATAGATTTGGATCTTTCTCCAGGCAGCCATATCTTCTTTAAAGAGTATATTATGATGATGTTTGGACCATAAGACATCTCTAGGAGTGACAGTCTTTTTGTAACTATACTTAGACTTATGTTACAACGCTTCAGAACCCCAATTATCGTTATAAGTTCACCCAGCGTTGATGCATACAGCGGGTGTTAATTGACGAGTGCGATAAATGTAGGGGTATCAAATCCTGACCACGAACTGTTTTGTCCTCAAACAAATTAAGCTTTGATGCAAATTAAAAAAACATTGTTATCCAAGGCTAAGGTCCACAAAATCTGTCAAAATATTTCGATTTTTGGTTTGTGATGCTTAGATGCTTAGTCCACTAAATATGATGCCGATTTACGAAAAAATCTTAGAAAAAATTGTCCAAATTCAAATTCAAGAACATCTTGAAAGTCAAAACATTCTGACATCCCATCAATCAGGTTTCAGAGCAAACCATTCTTGTGAAACGTGCATTAACTATGTTTTCAGTGACTGGGAATAAAATATCGACAAGAAAAATGTTATTGTTGCTGTTTTTTAGACCTTAAACGCGCGTTTGAAACCGTAAATCACGACATTTTGTTAAATAAATTTGTTTAATTATGGTGTCAAATCATGTGAATTAAATTGGTTCAACGGCATTTCTTTCCCGAAGAACACAACGGACTAAAGTTAATGAAAATGTGTCATCCGCGATTGATACAAAATTTGGACTACCGCAAGGGACTATACTTGGTGTAATTCTATTTCTTATCTATGTGAATGATATTAAAAAAATTGTACAGTACTCGAAATTAATTCTTTTTGCTGACGATGGACTTTTGTATATTTGTGGTAAAGACATACAAGATTGTGTTTTTTAAAATTAATAGTGACCTTAAAGCAATAAGAAAATGGTTAAAAATGAATCAGCTTATATTTAACACCGAAAATACTTAATGTATGTCCCTTAATTCTTTGTCTCAAACACCCCTACCTGTCGTGGTTGATAATGTTGAAACTGAACAAGTTGAAAGTGTTAAATATCTTGGCATTATGCTGGAAAATAAACTAACGCTTAATGTACACATTGATTATACAGCGGTTGACAACTAATAAGAAACGATGACATTGTGTTTGTTTATGCCCAAATTTCTTTTGTTTTTGGTGAACTAACGGCCCTTTTTGGCGCTTATTGTCTTCTTTATTTCTTCTTCTTTAAAACAATATGCATACGCAATTTGACAGCTTACATCTATTGCACAGCGATAACAATTCATTTGAGAAGTGTGATATTTTGGTTGACAGCTAATTAGAAACGATCAAGACTAATTCTTAATAATCCTAATTGTCTGATTTATACCCGAAAATTTTAGTAAGTATTTATTATTTGTGTTTGAATAAATACAAGTTTCACAAAAAATTGTATTAGTAAGCGGTTTGTAAAATGGGCAAACGCAAAAGTTGCACACCAGCTTTGCGAAAGGCTATTGTTGAGCTGAACCATGCTGGATTCTCGTATCAACGCATTGCAAGTCAGTTGAATTGTTCTTAAAATATGGTATTCGACGCAACGTATTCATTTTCGTAAATATGGGACCACAGAAGATGTTCCACGTCGAAAGAGGCCGCGTAAAACCACAGTCCACATTGATATAAAAATTGTCCGATTGTCGAAAGCAGACCCTAGGAAAAGTGCCAAAGGAATTCAGCGGGAAATTTTGGATATGACTGATATCAGAATATCAACAAGAACCGTGGCACGTCGTTTGGTGGAAGCTGGACTTCACGGAAGACTCGCACGCACAGAACCGTTGGTTAAATCGACCAATAGAAAACGGCGCATTCAGTTTGCTAAAACACATATCGGTTGGATGTCAAACCAATGGAAATTTATATTGTGGAGCGACCAGACAAAGATAAATCGTATTGGCCTTAATGGCAGAAAGTACGTCCGACGCCCAAAAGATAAAGAACTCGATCCCAGATACACCTCACCAGTAGTCAAACATGGTGGCGGATCAATTTTCGTTTGGGGATGCTTTTCATGGAACGGCTTTGGTCCAATTTATCGTATTGAGGGAACCATGAGGGCAGATCAATACGTCAATCAATACGGAAAATGTAAAGCTACCGTGGGCCGAAGAAAACATGCCGGTTATTTGGTCATTCCAGCAAGACAATGACCCCAAACATACCGCCAAAAGGACAAAACAGTTTTTTGATCGAAATGCCATGCGAGTACTTGAGTGGCCATCGCAAAGTCCCGACCTGAATCCCATCGAAAATTTATGGGGCGATATTAAAAATAGCGTCAGAACACAAAATATCACGAATTTAAACGATTTGTTTGATAGAGTGAAGGAAGCCTGGTACGCGATTCCAGTGGAACGATGCCGAACCCTGATCAAATCAATGCAAAGACGATGTGGTTCAAAGTTGAAGCAAAAAGGATTTCCGACAAATTATTAGGCATTATACCACACATGTTTGTATGTTTCTCTATTTTTTTTTAAGTTTTTCTTCCATTTTCCTTATTTTTTACTTGCGTTTCTAATTAGGTGTCTCAGTAAAATGTGGAGTCGTTTTATAAAAGGACATTTAAAACTACATTTACTTGTAAAAACATCATTACTTTTTGTTATTTTTGTCAAAAAGACTATCAATAGCTATGTACAAAACAAATAAATATGAATAATTAGTGGAATAAGAAAAGAAGTACACAACACTGAAATAAAAAATATCGTTTCTAATTAGTTGTCAACGGCTGTATATGTAAAAAAATTGCAAAAAAATCGGTTTGTAAAGTAGAACCAGAAAAAACTTGTCATTAAACTGTGCTGTTAAAGTGTATAATGTAATAATAAAACCCTTTTTCTAGTACTGTGGAAGTGTCTTATTCGTTGCACCTCAATACCAAAAACACAGATTTCAAGTTTTGCAAAATTAAGCAATGCGTATAATACTTAAGTGTGAAAAATATACATCGACAAGTTTTACACTATGCTGGCTAAATATTAATCAAAGGCCTTATATAATTGCGATGATATTCATTCATAAGATTAAAAACGGAATATGCCCAAAGCACCTGAGCGAGAATTTAATTATAAACGAAGGTATAACCTTAGA
Source organism: Orthonevra nobilis (assembly GCA_963555765.1). NCBI lineage: Eukaryota > Metazoa > Arthropoda > Insecta > Diptera > Syrphidae > Orthonevra > Orthonevra nobilis. The sequence continues at coordinate 119,669,145 of OY743225.1, read as the reverse complement.
AGTGAAGGCGATATAAAAAGCCAAAGAATGAGAACAACAAAAGGACAACGGACTACCAAATATATGGGTTATCAAGCTTTTAATAACCTACCAACATATTTAAAAACAGAGACTAATTTATGTACCTTTAAAAGAAATATTATTGACTATGTAAGAGAAAGCATAAATTAAATGTGAAATACTAACGCACTGTAAAACTGTACTGTATGTATTGTCAAAATGGCTACCAATGCCAAATAAAAAGATTAACTAACTAACTAACTAAATTCTTGGATTTCAATATTTTTGGCATTATAGCGATTTTGTTCATAAATTTTGTGAATACACTTTCAGTTACCGATACATCTGAATATTTTGAGCTCTGCTTGAGTTTTCGGAAGTACAGTCAAAAAGCTGTTACCACGAGTTCAATCGAGATGGAGTTCAGAGATGTAATGGAGGAAAAAAATTCGATAAAATCATGCTCTTCAAAACTATCATCTCGTCAGTTCTTCTAATAAGGGAAGGATTAATCGTGAACTCTACGAGTTTGGCAATACTATGGATCTAGTCCAGAAGGTCACACTGAGCAAATAAACAACCATGTTCCACCTCCAAGCAGAAAAAAAGGGAAGACCGAGCACCTGGTTCAATGATCAAGTAATCGCGTTTGCCAAGGAATGTTGTCTTACCAACCGTGGGCAGCTTGCCCGGGACCATGATAGTAAGACAGAAGTTTTAATTCAGGGTCTTTTGCATCAATGATCCTTGGCATATAATTAACAAGGACTTTTGATGGTGAAAAGTCGCTTTACATAGAACTTGTCATAAAAAGCCTGTTTAAAATCGCCGAATTTAAAGCATTCTTATTTCACTAATCCCATTAAAATTTGTGTTCAAGTATACTACTGTGTCCAAAAAATAAGGTGACATTGTATTTATTTTGAAAATTCTTTATTTATTCTTCCAAATCAATTTCATGCCCTTCAAAGTAATCCCCTCCCGATGCAATGCACTTATGCCAACGGATTTTCCAATCAAATCTTTGATTTGTTGGACGTGAGCTTCATCGGTTGAGGTTGATGGTCGCCCAGAACGCTCTTCGTCTTCGACACGTTCACGGCCGGCTTGGAAATCACTATACTACTTGTAAACATTTTTTTAGACATAGCCTCATCATCAAAGGCTTTCTGCTCCATCCTCAACTTATCCGCAGCAGAAAATAGATCCCCCAAACAAAATTTAATGCAAATTCTTTGCTCAATAAATTTCGACATCGCAAAAAACGAAAAACTCACTTTTAGAAGCTCACAAAACGACGCGTATCTCAAACACTATGAATATATTTTGACATGAAATTTCACATAGATGTCACTGACAGTACTACCAAATTAAAAAGAAAGAAAAATTTCCAAATCCTTCGACGCGCGCAGTTTAAATTCATATGTCACTTTATTTTTTGGACACAAGTAAATGCTCCACATACGCCCCCGTATTTTTAAGGTGAATTATTTCTTATAAAATGTGAATTGTAAAAACTATTTTCTAGGGTATTATCCATTACTTGATTTCTGGCGAACTTACAGCTTATCCTCTTCAATTGAAATCAAAGATTCACACAAATTCGTGCCCTACTTTCGAATGATGTAGCATGAAATATCCTAGAAACAAACACTTACTTAAGAAAAACATGTTTTCGTCTTGAAACCAACGCCATATAAATTTATTCAAGGTACACATATCCTGACAGTTCACTATTTTTCAAATGAAACAAAAGTGCAATTTATTTGCCCGACCATGGGTACGAGTATTGGGTTTTCAATGAGTCCTTAAATCAGTGGAATGCATACAATTTTACCTATTCCTTTTTTTTTTTGTATAAAGGTAATCAATATCCTTTAGATTTGTTCCCGTGCCCATGTCAGGATAACTAATGGATTCTACTGTTCTAGTTTCAAACACACAATTTGAAATTGGCTTGCTTAACCTTGGTCCACCCGGAGGCTGTTAGTCTCTCTGCTGTATTGACCCAATTCGCATGCAAAGAAAATATTTCATCCTCTCTCATAGATAATCATACACACTCTCGTTTCCCAATGACATAAACATGGTGTTGCCAGGTTATTTGAAATGAATTCATTTTCTGTGCTTTGAATTGAGAAAGTCTCTTAAAAGTACCCAACGTATGTACACATGCTGTTGGTTGATCATTTGGGCACCGATCGTACCTAGACTCTATCGTGGGATGATATTTTGTAACCCAATAGTAGGTGAAAATCGTCTGGCGAGAAGGTGATCAAGCAGATGCCAAAAAGAGTTGTTGACATTATGACGATTCGACATTCCTCGGAACTAGGTTTGAGCAGATCCTCAAATCTTTTCCATTCAAAGCCTAAGTAACAAATGGATTCAGCCGCACGTCCTGTCTATGATAATCATTTCATTACGAGCGCAGTTCGCTTTATTAGCAAATGCCACGTTTATTCAGAACCCAAGTGTTGACGATGGTTACAACGCTGCATAAAATACCACAGATTAGGGAAGCACGAGATCGAAAATCGCCTTTAAGTGGTGAACATAATAACATTCCTGCCTTCTCAAAAACCTGAGGTTTTTAATATGTGATCAGCTCCTCACGAAGTTTGTTATTTTGGAGATTCAATAACCAATTTTGATGTTTCAAGCTCTTACAATGTCGATGATCACTATCGACTCTAAATGTCCTTGCTAGCTGAGTCGTTGTGCTTGGTACCCTTTGCATGCATCAGTACCTTCGTATCTTCATACTCGTTTGACATTTTCCTCTGCACTCCATCAAGGAAGGCTATGAGCACTATATGTGTGTGCACCGAGACCAAAGGCCCAAATTGCTTGACCTTTAACTACCCCTTCGGACCTTTGATAAAACGATAATCGGGTTCTCTTTGCCGCAGTGCGACATTCGTTGAGTAGCTGCTTTGCTGTGGAGTCGTAAGGAGTCATTAATAATCAATACTTTAAATTTTTGAATATATCCAAGTGCCCTGTTAGATTATAACATCCTTATTGGTTCATTGAATATTTTGCTTTTCCTGTCCCTTTGAGTTTGTTTAGTAGTCCACAAGCCAGTAATATTTTCCTATTCAGCGTAATTCGGCAAAATGGCTTGAGCCGATGAATCTATCGTTGCCGTTGCCTATCATATCACAGTATCCATTTCATTGGATTAATGTACTCTTTTTTGTCAAGAAGATTTGTGATTTGATTGATTCTGGAAAATCCTATTTCTTAATAAAGATTTTGGTCCCTTTTCCCTGCACTTGAACTAATTCGTTGCCTTCTTGTCAAGGAACTCACTACGATTGCCGTGCCAAGCTAATTGTTCATTCACTATTCCACCAGTTTTGAGGTTGATATAAGGTGCAACATACTTTGTGAGAAGGTTCGAATTTGGTTCTTCCTTATTCGGAGATTGAAAATATCATTCCAAAACTTTATGTATTAAGACGTGATGCACATTGCGAAATACCAACAATAATAATGATGATTTCATCAAGAAGTAATAAGGAGTCAGGAAAATTCGTTCTGTTAGACATCTTGGAGGTTCGGGGTAGGCCAAAAGTACCTTCCCTATATTGATATGGAATAACTTTTGAACTTAAAACAAAAGTTTATTTCATCGACATGTTTTATTTTGTATAGAAAACTAAATCGCTTAAGCGGCCTCCATTATAATGCATGGGCTCTTTTAAAAGCACTTTCCCTGACTTTTTGTAGTGTTGCCGATGTTATTTGAGCGATTTATTCTCGAACGTTAAGTTTGAGCTCCTCTTTAGTGTGTGGTTTGCTAATGTTAATCTTTTCTTTCAGGAAACTCCATGAAACAACGCTTAGAGCCGCTAGATCAAGTGATCGCGGTGGCCATTCAATACCACTGTTTGTGAATTTTTCACGCAATATTTACATTGTCTCACGACCGGTGTGAGCGGTTGCTCCATCTTATTGAAACCACTTGAGCTGAATATTGTGGTCTGCTTGCATGAGTCCTGAAGCACTGTCCATTTACTGTCCATTTACTGCGACGCTTGTACTCGCATCATTTTCAAAGAATTATGGCCCAAAAATCTTACATGAGGTTATTACACCGCAAACTGTTACACAAAATGAGTGTAAGGGATGTTGATGCCGATTTTTGGGATTCTGTGTGCCCAAAAATCTACAATTTTGCTTGTTTAAAAATTTACTCAGATGAAAATGTGCCTCATCGTTCATCATACATTTTTTTTAGAATTCTTGGTTATTTGCGGCGATGTTAAGGACAGTTCTGCAGTACTCCAAACGTTCTTCTTGGTCAGCAGAATTGAGGTGTTGGACAAACTAGATAGATGCAGATCTTTCCTCAAAATCCTACGAATCGTGCCACGCGATATTCCTAACTATGTTGAACGTCGCCCTGTCTATGTTTAAAAAACGACCTGAAAGTTTTCGGTCAATAGTTCACAACGAGCTCTACCGGTACGCCTCACGACTGTTTTCCAAAAGTAATGCGACGATGTGTAGTGCTCCATGTCGAATCTCTCAAGTAAGGCTTGTGTTAGCAACAAAAAAAAAATTATTCAAAATTAACTATAAATAATAGAGTCATGAATTTTTTTTAAAAAGTGAAGAGTCTTTTGAGCCGCTCTGTAATTATAAAAAAAAAACAGAATTGTTCCATCACCCATAACGAATGAAAAAGAATTGACTCGGTGAAAACTTTTCTGTTGGAAAAATACCCTGCATATTTCTAGACCCGACTGAAGGCGATTTTGATGACTCTTTTATACAGAAAAAGTCTGGCAATGGGTTTCAAATTCGTTTTTCATCTTAGAAAATTTAGGAGTCTATTTGCAATGCTGTGTTTAAGACCAATATGCTCCATCCTCGGAGGTACAACTATTTTTCCCTTTAATCCGCAGTATGTTGACTGAAAAGCCTGGACTAATTCAATATATCCTTGGATGCAACAGCTCAGGACATTTAGTGAGAGATTCAAGCCTTACTGGATTTTAAATTACAAACTGAAGTAGTGCAGATTAAGGTTCTTATTTAAAAAAAATTTCATTGCCTACAAGTGTCTTTAAGTATATTAAAGATCATAACTCAAGTTTTTCAAAATATCTAGATTCTAGACCATCTAAAAATCCCTGATTCTGGCAACACCGATCCCATAGAAAAGTAAGGATGCATGCGAAAACTAACAAAAAAAAAGAAGAAATGTAGCGTCCCGAGATGTTTATCGCACTTTTGGCGAGGCGCCAGTATGCCTCGAGATACTTTAACATGCCGAATGTTTACATTTGAAGAACTCGTGTTCAGATACGAGTGAGGAAAAAACATACTTTGTGTCCCTCACAGTCGAATCGGTTTGTGTATTTTAATGATTACATAAAAAAAGCGAGAAGCGCATTAATTAGATTGATGTGACAAATGCGGCACGTACGCACTTGTTTTGTTTTTTAGTTTTTGTTTACATTTTAAACAAAAAAAAAACAACAGCCAGTGTGTTTCTAAGTAAACATATTATGTTTTTGAGTTGGCAGCCAGTTTTTTTTAAATCAAACTCAGGTTATTAAACCCCACAATGCGACGTGTTATGTTAATAAAAAAAAAAAACATCGAATGAGCGAGAAGCTCACGTATAGCGCCAAATGGCGATACAAACCTGCTCATGCTTAGAGTTTGAGTCACTCATTGGACACAAGTTGCTAGACGTCACTGGTGATAAAAATTCGGTAAGTTTTTCTAGACACTTCGATTGTGATTTCCACGCAATTACAAATGAGTTTGATCTGAATTTTTCAGATTATTTAAACAATAATTGAAATTGAAAATGACTCACGCTGACTGAAATGGAATTCCAATCGCTTGTGGATGATTGTTCAGCCTTGAGTGATTGTTTTATCAAGTGTTGTCCTCGTTGAATGATGAAATAAAGCTCAAAATGAAATAAATGTTGTCTTTGCGAATGATTCTTAAACTAGGAATTTTATTTTCTTAGGTGAATTTTAGCAGCAACCAATTGTACAGAGTCTATTGATTCATAGCACAAAGGGAGTATGTGTTCTCAAATGGTGCCTGTAAACTTAAAAACTTGACAATATTTTACTTACTGACTCATTAGGTCTAAGCCTGCCTTTTGTACAAGGCATGCTACCAGGCCAACGATCCTGAAAGGAGCAGAGCCTGACATAAAAATGCCTTCCAACCTTGACGGCCCGAAGCACGATTCTTCCAATTGGTAAGATCAAGCTTTCCAGCGTCCAGGATTAACACTTATGGCTTGGATTCGAAGACTTTCTTCGCTGCAGCGTTGTTGACCGAGCCATTGTGATTGAGGTATTCTTCTCCTTTGCCTGCCTCAAAGGTGGGACCATAAATCTGATGGAATTTTTTTTTTATTCCGCTGTATTGCTCATCATCCGAAATTCGGTTCCATATAGAAGAACTGGCAAGATGAGTACTTTAAGGCTAAGTTAGGAAAATTCGATACTACTTTTTCGCACAAATTGACGTAGTCTATTATGAGTCTTCGTCAGATCTCTTTTATTTTTGGAGCTGATGTCTGTTGCGAGATAGAAAAACTCCTTTATTTCCCCAATTTTATATATGTTGACTGTGCTGGTTTGCCCAAGACGGTTGTTGACAACAGCAAGTAAAAAGCTTCAAGGACGGCGCATTGCCGCAGCGAGAGAGCGTTTATGCTTATATCACCTGCGTACTCCAACGATTTGAAAAGTTTGAAAAAACATGTTCCCTTCCATGTTGACACCTTTTTAAAAAACAAAGTGAGTGAAACTAAGTAAGTACGGTGCACGACTGGCATAATTCGAAACCTATTGGTCTGAACTGCACAGTACATCGCGTGTTCCGGATCAGTCTAGTCAACTTCAGTGCTGTCTAATTTTAAGTCAACTTATAGTATGATATAACATTGTTATATCCCCGAATAAGGAAAAATGTGAAAATGTGGTCTAAAAACCTCTAAAAAATAATACAATTTGGAGCTGCTGTCTATCTCACAAAGTTGATCTGAATAGATGCAGCGTTTCTCAAGGAATATTGTGACGTTTCTGACACTAGATTTATTTCATTTGCCAGGTATGCGGGAGTATTTCTATTTTTCATTCTATGTATGAATACCAGAACGTTGAGAGCGAGTCTTTGTTTTATATTCATCCATTTGAGTGTTCCGAACATAAATAATTGCTCTATTTTGCAATTTTTGTAGATCTTCTAGTTCACCATGGCAACACAGAAATAGTATGGAAGAACATATTGAAAATGTGGCTTTACTATTATATTATATATATTTATTAACGTTAATATCGAGACTTTATTTATTTATTTTACTTATCAATAACAAATTAAGAATCTATTACTAATAGTCAATTTTGAACCACAAGCAGCAGAGGCTTTCGGCTCTTATCGAGACTTTATTTCGTATTCGCCTCAGGCATCCGATGTTTTTTCCCACTTTTTTACACACATATTCACTGCGGTCTTTAAAGGTCAATTTGCTGTCTATAATTACTCCTAGGAATTATATTCGGTCTACCATTTCAACATCACGGCCTCCGATCTGGATGCTTAAACTTGGAAATCTCATTACCATGGCTGTCGTTTCGTTTACATTTAGTTTTAATTTATTTTTTGGTAGCCAATTTTCTATTTGTCCTAAATCCTCTTTTAATTTTAAGTAACACTCCTTAGTGTTTCTTCCTATAATATATATTTATCGGCGTAAAGCATTACTCAGCAATGTTTAAGTACATATTTTACTTCGTTTATGAAGAGTATTGTACCAAGAACTGATCCCTGAGGTACTCCTAAGTTAATATCTCCGAATTCCGAAAATGTATTACCAAACTTTATTGTCTGTTTTCTATGCTTTAAGTAGCTTTTAAACCATTGAAGGTCAGACTTTTTTATGAATATACCACTGTCTACTGTTTCAGCTGTTTGCTGAATATCCTTTCCAAAATTTGTTCGAAGACTGGCACCGGCCTATATTCATCACATTTAGAAGTCCCAGCTTTTTATGGTACTGGAACCACTGTTACCTCTTTCCAGCATTCTGGGAATACTCCTTGTGTTAATGACATATTAATTAGTTTTAGTAGCGTTTGTACTATGATATACCAGTGATTAAGTATAATATTCGTAGCATCAGCAGTTCAAGAATGGCACTCGAAATTTTCTACAGAAACTCAAGGCATTTTTTTTTCTTCTTACTTTGCACCCTCATCCATCCCTACCCTCAATTACATTTTTCTTTTTCTTTTAATACTAATTATATTTATACAAATTAACTCAAAAATGTTTACTTAACTTCTTGAATAAATAAATCTAAATCTTAATCGAAAAAAAGCACATTATCGGCAGACTTATGTGTTGTTAAAATGCTTAAGGCTTGAGGTATGCCTCGTTAGCTACTACTTATAAACAAGAAACAAATTCGAAGAGACAACCTATGCATGTTGGAAATGTCCGGAGGATTGACACAATTTCACATCACATTTTCACTAAGTAATTTTCGAAAGACAACTGCATCCACAAAAAGTCACAGTATGGCGTGTAGTTAGGCCTGGTGGTGCCGTCGGTCCATTCTTCAAAAATGAGAATTTCCATTCAATTTCCATCCCTATAGCCAATTGTTAAGCGATTTTTTTTGGCCTCACATCGAAGGAGTAGAGGATGTGTGATTTCAAGAAAATGTTGCCACGTCTTTACAACCGTTTTTGTCTCCATGAAAAAAATCCTGGACGAGTTTCGTGTTCTTGTGATGTGCGTTGGCCATTAAGATCGTGTGTTTTGTTGCCTTTGGATTTATTTGTGTGGGGTTTAGCAAAAGATCGTTTTTATCTACTAACTGGTTTAAATCTTAACGCTTTCCAAAATAATCTTCGTCAAGAAATGGCCGAACTATTGCCCGACATGAATAGAAAAGTCTACGAAAATGACTTGGCCAGAATCAATTCTTTACAGAGTTTCCATAGAAGACATTTTAATGATTTAATATTCCATTCATAAATGGATGACATTGTATGAGCTTCACTTCCAGAATATTTTGTCCAGAAACATTTATGTGGTAGGGTAATTTGCTTGACCCTGTTTATGAAAGAACTTTTCCAAATTAATAAGCTAAAGTGTCCCAAAGTACGAGTAGGTGTTACTTGCACGACCATCATCTTTTGCGTCTTACAGTAAGGCTGAAAGGCTTTTACTTACGAATTTACAACTCATCAAATAAATGCATTTTCAAAAGCAGTATACGGAATACTCTTACTCCATCAACACTTCCTTGATTTTGTGGATCGCCCAATTGAATTCGATACAAGCATGCATGACTCTTTTAACGCTTATGAAGGGATTTATGCATGACAACACAAATGACGAAAATCCTAAACGTCATTTGTTGATTGAATGCAGCATTCTAGGACAAATTTATTAGTGTCGGAAAGTTGAATTATATTTCAAGAATTGGAAGAGAGGCCTCTGGTCATCATGGTGTGGTTATACCAAATAAAGGGATTATCAATAAGTCTTCCATGAAAATTGGTGTGTGGTGAAGGAATGGTTTCGATTCAGGCTATCTTAAGAAAGGATTCAGTTGAAGCTCAAGAGCTCTGTCCGAAAATTCAGTTCTTTATTCGCAAGTATATTTTGAACTCTGTTCTCTGTGGTTGGCATTTTTAATTTGTTAGAACTTATGTTGAACTATCGACAATCAACTTCTTCCTCAAGGTGTTCAACACGACCTTAAACAAAATGATGAAAGAGCTAAAATTGACTTTGAAAACAGCAAAATTATCGCGTAAAACTTTCATTATGTCCATGCTACTTTTGGTAGAAATCGTACGGCTTCTCGCACAGCAAAAAAGAATAAAGTCAATACATTTGAACAGATCTGAAATTGATTCGTGGTATAAGGACTCGTTCCTTCAATTGGGAGTGTGATCAACTTGAAGCCGTTTCAGGAAAAAGTCTTGTCCACATTTGCACATAGCATGCAGATCTAGACCTTCACGCTTATGCGGTCCTTCTCTTTTTTGATGAGAATTAATGAATAAGTCCTCAGAATTTTTACAGATTTCTTTAGAGCCATGAGTTTTGTTTTTGTTTGTCCATTTACCGGGGCACTGAGAAAACTTAAACTACTTCTTTATGCAGAATGCGGGGTTGGTGAAGTTTCAGTGTATTTTCTGAATTAAAGAATTGAAACTATAGACTTGATGGGCGTTTATACTCCGCACGACCGAACTGCATTTCACAAAGCATGAGGCTATAAATCAGATCGTGTGATCTCTTGAAATGGATGTATCAGTTGGCCGCCGATATCGTCAAATTTATCACCATTCAAGATTGAATTCAACCCAATGGTCCAGTGTTTGATTCATTCATAAAGAAAAAATATTAAAGCTGCTTTTTCTTGAGGCGTATCAAAAAATAATAAGATGAAAAATTCGAGCATTAAATGACGCATACAGAACTAGACAAGAAGTGCCAGCGCAGTCTCTTAGCTGAATGATAAACCTTAAATCCTCGCTTCACTTTATACAACAGGCAACCAGACTTTTCAGAATAATGAAGAAAATCTTCACCCCTATCCACTGAGAACTGTCGATGCATTCAAGAAACATTTCCATTTTGTTGTTATTTAACGATAATTGCCCTGATACTCAACTCTAGTCGATAAAAACAGCTTAAAAAACAACGAGACTGCAGACTGAGAAAGTTTACAAGCTTAACTTTTGACATATAAGGGAGATACCTTTTTTTCAGCCAGTTCCTAGTCTGGCTGCAAGCTTGGCAAAATGACATTAGACAAGACATTATGCTACGGAAAAGAAATTTATTCGTGGAGCATCACAATCATATGTTATCTAATTGATGTAATTAAGAAGTTCATCTTTCTACGTACAAATATAAACTCCAGGCTGGAAACCTTGTGGGAGAACCGACGAGGGCTCTTCATTGGTGGTGATTCCTTCAAAAAACAGTTGTTTTTCTCAAATTCTCCGAATATGTGCTCAGTTTGAATCCTCTTTGGGGATCAATGGCTCAGTTAAGATAAAACTCAAAATCTTGAAAAAAGTTAATTTAAAAAATGAGAGCCGTTTTATACCTTTAATTTTCTTTTTTTGTTAATAACTTCAAAAACGGTTGCTTTTCTCAAATTCAATGAATATGTGTCGAGTTAAAGCCTCTGTGAGGATCAATAACTCAGTTGATATACAATTCAATTTTGGTTCAAAAGCTTAACCAAAACCGTCGGGGCTTTATACATAAATCCATTAGGAAGACATCAGCCTGTGCTGGACTTAAAAAAGACAAGTTATTTCAATAAAAGAAAACAAGGATTCCTTCCGAGTAATCCTTACCGGGAAAGATTTTCAGTAGGCTGGGTGACGCAGGGTAACTTAGCGGCTGGCTTTCAATTGAATAAATTTATCAGATCCAGGTTCGTATCCTAAAATAAATCTTTAACTTTTATCTGGTTTTTGAATCTGGTTCAGACACCATTTCGCGGTGGGATAAAATTTTGCAAAAAATACTGCGAACAATACGAATGAAAATCAGTAGAGATTAACTGAGCCTTAGTGAGCTTTTCAGTTGTAAAAGGACAGCAGTAAACTCAATCTTATCCTAGAATTGTGTGCTTATCTTTTCGGCATAATCGCATTCTGATAACTATTAACTGACATATATTTTTTTGGCTGGTCAGATTTACGACACTGTGTCACTCTGATGCACAAAGGCCCATCCCGAGATTAAGTTACTCAAAGATCAGGGGAGCTAATTCGGCTACCTAGATTCAGGGCAGAGTATACAATTCCAATAAAATACCAAAACTTTTTCTTTATCGTAAGGAAACCACTCTAAATTCTTCGAATAAGAAAGAAAAGTTAAAAAAAAACTCTACTCTCTTATGAAGTTTTGTATACTTTTCGGGAATGGTGGAGTAAATCCTCTTTCTTACGAAATAGAATTCAATAAAATTAATCTGATCTGTTCACTCACTCAATCATTTCTAGTAAATGTTTTATAGGTCTTGTGCAAATCCAATACGCCACTAGCTTATTTTACGAGGTGCGACTTAAGTTGAAAAATTCACATCGATATGATTAAGCTTTCCTGTTCGAGTACTACTGTTTTTATTACATCCTCTGTTTCGTTGTGCCGTAAAGTTCAATTACCTTTCGCTAAGTTTACCATAAGGCGTTCGCGTCAACCTCAATTTCAAGTCAATAAAACACAGTGGGAAATTCTCGTTTATCCTTGTTCTTTTCAAAAACTATCCACCATACTCGATGTAAAATAGTTCCGTAGTTGAAAATTCCCATCCAAATATATGTAAACCCGTTTAACGAGCTCAACTTGGGACCAAAAGCCCAGCCACACAATTTCACAAATAGAAGAAAAAAAAACCTCTCCTTTAAGATATTCTCAATCAACATCTTGGGAGTCCTAAATAAATCGTAAACTTAAGATACACTACCCGAGCTGTACCATAAACTGTGTAAATGACTTCTCTGTACCCGAAATGCTTTAACAGACGGAAAAATAGAAGCACAAGTTTTTATTCTGAGCCATAGCCTAGTGAAGGATATGAAAGGATCACGGTACCCCGATTGACTGTGCAAAGACGAAGGCTGGGTAAAAGGATGACGACGATGATGATGATGATGGTGCTGGGAGGCCTTCGACAGTGTAAAATTTATATTACAAATTCGCTTCTCTCTCTCTTCGAAATACACAATTTGGCGCCATCCTAATAGCAATCCAGAAAATATCCATCGAGGTGGAAAATTAGATTCTTCATACCTTCACAGTGGTACTGGTGAGTGGTGATGTCGATGAATTCGTAGTTGGAAATCTCTAAGCGATTCAATCGACATGGCATGGTGTGGGCATGTAGACGACGAGTTTATTAGGAACGTTACAACGCTGGAAAAGCGTGCGTTATGGTTGCGATTGGAATTGCTCTCTTAAAATGTATTCAATATTTCCAAAGTGATTTCGGAACGAATTTAAATTGTCAACTAGTACTTTAATGGAGTATATTTACTTTAATCGCTTCCTTCATTTAAAGCAATAGTAAAAGAAAAATAAATAAATTTAATAATTCAAAGAAAAAATAAAAAACCATAAAATAATTCTCATATTTGTTCATCAAAAATAGAGTTTGAAATAATTAGTCGCAACTTTGAAGCGGATATTTCCTTGTTGGATCTGACTCGGTCGGGATTGCTGCTCGACTCAAAGTTTCCCCGCCTTCGAACCTGAAGTGATTTGAAACTCGGGTTAATTTTGATTTCAACTTCTCCATGGTTGCGTGCGTGCGTGACTTCGCCTAGGATTTGAACCTGCGACCTATCAATTGATCCTTTTGAAAGAAAGGCGCTTAAACCACGGCGTCATCCGTCTTCGAACGGCGATGAATAACAATATGCCGCTTTCATTCAATTTGCATGAGGTTTGACTACAAAAAGGCTATTTTGAAGACATACATTTTGAAGGAATTGCACTGAGATCGATCTTTTTTGTCAATCTCCGGACCTTGGTTGGTTCTACTTTGAGCCATATTTTCTTCAAGGACGTTGCTACTTCTGTCACGCCATGTAGTTCTTTTCACGTTGACTTATGTAAATAATCGAGCTAGGAAAAGGTTTGAGACCTGGAAATTGTCGGAGTTAACACTTTGCCGCCTGAAAACGAAGCTGATGAACCTCTTGTCGTGAATGTTGTCCTTTTCTATTTTTTACACATCGGCAGACCCCGAACATTTCTTCAAAAAGTCATAAAATATTTCCTTGATTGCATTTTCGATATCGTTTAGGCTAAACGTAGCTTTTGGTAGCCAAGTGATACTCTTGATCTCATAACATTTCCAAGATACTTTAAAATATCGTCAATCTTTTGTGCCAACTCGATTCTGTAGCGCAGTTTCCTGTCTGATCCAGATTCTCCACAGATAAATTTTGTATGCTCCGAAAATTCTTTGCTACAGCCTAGAGTCGGTGAGAAGGGCTAAGAGTTTCCAAAAGATGACTGCTTTTGAAACCCATTTTTCATAGAGGTTCCTTATATGCAATCGTGTAAGTGGAAACATTTTTTAAATGAACTTTAGAGTTTATTTTCTTAGCTAACCGAATTCTGAGATAAATTAAATAACTTTAAATTTTGATAATGTAATTTTCTCTTGAAACTGACTCATGGAAAATAAATTTCAAAATGATTATCGACATAAATATTCAAGTGGCTAGCATAATTTGTTATTGCGTGCTGTGAAAAGAACAGCGCAGAGTAACATTTGCGCGTGATCTCAATAAACATGTGTTTTCGAGCCTAAGGGTATACAAGCCTTAAGTGAATACGTGGTTTAAAAATCTAGGCTCGAAAGAGAATTAAAATTTTATGAAAAACATAGCCTAGCATATTTTGCTGCATAGCAAGTTTAAGACCATTAAAAAGTTCTACGAAAGGAGATTGATAGTCCAGCATATGTTTATATTTATTCTATTTATTGAAGTACACTGCATGGGGACACCTGAAATTTTAAACTTTTATAGGTGCACATCATTAAAATTAAAAATTAACTTTTCTGAAGTATCCTAACCGATATATCAACAGATTTTACAAGTTAAGTCTCCATGCTTGTTTCAGCAAATAAAAAAAAAGAAATAAGAAAGAGATCCTTACCTTTACATTCAAGAATTCGCATTATATCCTTATTAGATTTAAGTCCAGCGATTGTTAAACAATTTATTAAATGTTGTTTGAAAGAGTTTTCTCATACTTATGTCTTTAATATTCCTGCCTAGGTGGAGGTGTTATTATTAGAAATAATATTTTTTATACCAACCTGCGAAAACTTAAAATCTTCTCACTCTATCAGGCGGCTCTTCACCGTACTGCTACGCTAGGCTTATAGCTTTCTTGATGTACATCTCTCGAGACTCTTACTTGAAAACTCCTTTATAAACTTCGTCCTTAATTCCTCGTGTTTTTTTCTTGTTATCCCTTGAATCAGGTTTAATATATAAAAATCTGGAATGTCTACAATACTGTCCAATAAAATGTTTGTATCCGTTACAAAAACCAGGAACATTCGTAAAAGTTGTCTATTGAAAACAAAGCATTGAATCAAAAATTGAAATTTCAATTTTTCGGTTCAGGCTTTGGCTCGAAACCACTAAACCCGAAGTCAAGGAACTGCTTGTTTTGTACTTTCAAACTGGATTGATATTCCACAAACGATTGGTCTTACATAATGTTCTGGACAAGGAAAGCATATTCGAGAGGTGGTCTAGCAAAATTGATGGTAGACCGCCAGATGATACCCTATTCGCGAAAGGAAAAGACAAACGGCATTGGTTCATTGAAGATGAAGTAGATTCAGGAGGTTTGCGGCAAACGAGAACATGTTTATGTTGAGATCAATAAACTTATTTTGGTACCCAATTGAAAATAAACTGGCCAGGTTTTCTTGCATGAAGAGGAAGTTTGCGTCTCCATATTAGGATACGAATTATGGATGATGAGATCGATATCATTGATAGTTAGAATTGATTGCAGCGCATCTAGGAAAAATTTTTCAGCCACGTATAGAGCAAGTTGTATCAACATTGACTGACACCGAAGTCGAAGAAGAATATGAAAAAAAAAGATCCACGCCACCAAGTGAAGTAAAAAAAGCGATAAGAAATAATATGAAAGAAAAAAAAGCCCCCGGCTATGATGATAATAAAACAATTACCAAAAAAGATATCATTAAGGATACAAATTAAAAAATGCATCGTTCAGGATAAAATATGTTCGC
The DNA here is from genome assembly GCA_963555765.1 of Orthonevra nobilis. Classification (NCBI taxonomy): domain Eukaryota; kingdom Metazoa; phylum Arthropoda; class Insecta; order Diptera; family Syrphidae; genus Orthonevra; species Orthonevra nobilis. The sequence continues at coordinate 119,653,322 of OY743225.1, read as the reverse complement.
AGCTAATTGAAAGTAGCAGAAGATATCATGATGGCAATAAGTACAGGAAAGCCGAGCTGAAATATCGTCATTAGAAGGTCAGCTCATGTCCCCGATATGGGTAACATGCCGTTGAGCTTGGCACCCTTCACAACTCACATTGTCGCAGCTGCAAAAATACAGCTGAGAGGTAGACCCTTACATACTTCTTTTGCACCTGTCCGGCCCTTGCTAGAGCCAGACAGCGAGCGCTGGTAGACCCTTCTTCAATTTGATTGATGAGATTTCTGCTAAAGATATTTAGGAACAAAATTTCCTCCTAAATACCTCAGGCTGGATTTAGAGATATCTCAAATACACCTTATAAGTAAGGAAACAGAGCCGTGGCATTAAAACGGCACATAGTGCTAATTAGTTCCTCACTGAAAAACCACTTTTACCTACCTATCTATCACGATATCTAAACCCGAGAAAGCACTAAATGAAGTGTCATCCTATAGGCCTTTTTCATTACTGCCGGTAATATCTAAGCTTTTCGAAAACCAACTCGTCAAACGACTAAATACAATCATAGAAAGGTAAAACCTTCTTCCGAAACATCAGTTAGGTTTTCGAAAAAATCAATCAACTATTGATCAAGTTCACAGGATAGAAAATAAAATCGAACTGACGATTTTTTCTGCAATGTTTCTATATAGATACGGGACAAAGTTTTGATAAAGTATAGCATTGAGGGTTTAACCCTAAACTCGGAATGCTTCTCCCAAGCAGAAGTCTTGGAATCATATCTTGAAAAAGATTCTTCAGTATAGCAAGAAAAAGCAAGAAGGTTCATATTCAGAGCTTAACCTCAGGGTTGTGTGCTGGGTCCAATCCTATTTCTCCTATATACCAGTGATCTACAGTGCTACATTCGCCGATGATACAAATAACTTAGCAGTTAGATAGGGTTATGCGAAATCAACGCAACAGCTACAGTCAGATGTAAACTGAAAAAGTGGAATGGAAATAAAATACGGAAAAATTAATTGGTTGATAGGAAAATAGTCTTCATTGTCCACTTTCAATAAGCTGTTGATATGAAGCAACAAAAATCAACCATGGAAATGCACCAAAAGAGCAGAGGAAATAACAAAAAATGCACAACGGCATGAACTTATACTACAGCAACATACAAACATCGAAGCGGTACAGTTGTTAGACATCGCGGACAAAGTAAGAAGGCTTAAAAGAAAAAAACCATATGAATTAACAGTTCATAACTTTGTTGTCCTGAAAAGAATTATTTTGTCATATGAAAATACGCATGGAAGAGCATAATAGATTGGCAACAGGGTGACAAGGGTTCTTTAGCGACAATCGAAACCTAAATATTTAGTTGTTCTCTGCACTCGATGATATACACATTAGAAGCATATTAGCTACCGAGAGATACCATTGGGTAGAACTCTAGGAAAGATTAATTTTTGCTTGCAAATTAGGTCAGAAAAAGTTACTCATTAGTTCAGGAGACTAGATTGCAACTTGAATGCAAAGAAACAGATTGGGACCATTCCCCAACCGAGCCTAACTCACGGCTCGATTGTCAGACGTTCTTGAATCGGAAAAAAATGAATAGTTGGAATAAAAATCATGGGATAACGTTGTTCTCTTGATCGACTCCTGATGAGCAATAAAGAAAGTGGGAAGACCAAGAACTTTAAGCTTGAGCACTTTTTTGGTTAATCCGTTTGGACCCAGATATATCAGTTCAGTTTATTTCAACATCTTTCAGCATGGCATCGGTACTTTTGTTTAGGTATTAAAAGTTACTATGGTCAGGCTATTCGCATTATATGAAGCTTCATCGATAGTCCCGCGTAAGTCTCTAAGGAGACAAAAACTGCCCTACAAACGTTAAAGGCAATAGTCTGTTCTCGTAGAAAAAGTGAATGAAAACCATCCAATCTGGACAAGAGGTGCGTTCACTCTGCAACTATATAGTTGTCTTATCTTTTAACAAGACGTGGATTTTTTTTGTATGGAAAATAATGTTGATGCATTGGAATGGTCACCTCATTCAACAAACCTTAACCCACAAGAACACCCTTGGTTAGTTTTGAATGTAGAATCTTAAATCTCCGAAATGAGTGTGTTCAAATAGGCGTCTAAAAATATCTTGTTGTTGTCAAAGCGTCTTACGGCAGTATAAAGTAACAAAAGACCTCCCTTTGGGCGAGGAGATTCCTTTTTATTTAAATGCTTAAAGCATCTTTAAAAAAGAAGCCATAAAAGACACATGCTCCACAATATTGCACGAACTAGTATTTCCACAGATTTCAGACCGAATTGCTATCAAAACTTGATTTAAGGATACTCATTTCAAATCAAATTAAATTCCCGGAAATGTATCAGGTTTCCACATTCTGTTATCGTTTACCCAACTTTTTCAAATACTTTTGAAAACTTATTGCTTTGCCGGCCATCGATCCTTCGGCGAAGAAAGCAAATTAAAAATGTTGACCCTTCTCACAGAGTTTGAAGCAAAAGAGGCCGAAATACGTGATACGCCTTCTTAGATAACACCCCGATAGCCCATTTCCCAATGCCAATAACATTTTCCATTGCACTGCGGAGGACTTTGTTATTTAATAGCCTCATACTGTGGAGAGGTAGTCATGACATCATCTTCATAAATCTTGATTGTAATAAATAATCAATCCTTTCTGCCGTCTACTCATTGTTGTGTTGTTTGTCAAGAAGAAATTCACCATCAAGTCCTCTAAAAATAGGAAATCCCTCTTTTAATTTAGATCAGATTGCGTTACCCGAAAAAGCAAGGATAATTATGTAAAATATGATGGATTGCATCGTTTTAAGGCTCCACTCTACACATCCACTTCAACATGAGGCTGCTTGCTGTCATGGTTACAAAATGCACTCACTGACCATTAAATATCCATTAAAGGATATACCGAGTGCCAGGGAATGCACTCTACTTGCGACGAATATCCTTGCTCATGTCCGAAAAAACGAGTCGTGTTTCATCCCATAATGACACACATCCCTTGCCATCCTTGATTATGTCATCCTCTTCAGTTCATTTTCGTCCATTCTATCATCCTTCGCAGGACGTTAGTGAAGGCGTAGCATATGCTTTAAGCATTAATGTCCTTATTTGTCGCGCTAACAAATTATTCCAACGATCCCTACCGACAATGTCATAAAAATGGAACGTTTCTCTGGACTTTCTTCAGAATATGTCCATCAGATGTAATTAAGTGCGAACATAAATCTATATTGACCCAATCCTGATAGAGTCGTTAATTTTCTGATCCTTGTTGAAGGATTCAAATCAGCATTTAACTTTAAAGAGTCTAGTGTTGAGGTTGAGTGGGCGGCAACCTCTAGTTAACCCTACGAAATCTCAGGCAGTCACTTCGAAGGAAATGTCCTTGGACTATTGATTTAATAGACTCCTTTCGTTGCCTATGAGTCCATTATAAGGATTATATGATGGAACGTTCTATCAGACATTAAGGTAACCCATTTAGCTACGTACTTACTGTCCTTTTGAATTCGTTTTCTTTGTGTAAATCTATCTTAAGTAGGACAACAAAGATGCAAGCAAGGAGAACTAATTTGTAGTAATATTGAATTAGTGGGAGGAAGGATAGTTGGTAGATAGCTCTTCATGGAGGTAATTAATTTTCAGATGATGAATGTGTGTAGTAGGTCGTCGCTAACAATGTGTCCTTGAGAATTTTTGGCACGCATTTTGCCATCAAAAAAGAGGAAATTGATTTGAGATCCTGTGGCGTTTCCTGTGGTGTGCAAGTATTAAAAATAGAAATGTTGCTTATTTGATAGGACTACCAATTTGATACTTGAACTCGTTGCTATTCTTAGGAACATTTTTCTTGAAAAGAGTTGATTTCAATTTATTTGTAGCATATCTCTTGGAATGTCTGTGAGTTCTGCTTTGATGACGAGGAGTATCATACTCCTGCACTGGGATTTCGTTTAGCATTAAAGAGACATTGCTTTAAGTTGTGCTTGCAATTATATGAATAAAAGGAAGCATATTTTGATATTTTAAATGGGCCCTCTGTACTGAACTCAAAGTTTTGAAATAACTCCATCTTAACTACGCGATAGAGATACTCTGCGAATATTATAAAAAAATGGAAAATAAAAGTTAATTCGAAGAAAATTCAAGTCATTTTTACAGACGGTAAAAAACATCTTGTTTCCTTCGGAATCGTAAATTCAACCCAGATGGGAATCATCAAAAATAACATGGACATTCTTTAAGAAAAGAAAATTACTTTCTATGAACATATTCCAATTAAATTAAATAAAATAAAAATTGCTTCTAGAAAGTAGAAACCGTCAAATGAAATAAAAATCATTATCCATAAAGTAATATTTCAAGCAAATTTAATTAATGGTTGTCAAGTTTAGGGGAACTGTGTCAAAACGTATATCAAAAGATTGCAAATTTTGCAAAAAAAAGCTGTTTCAAATGATGCTCATTACATTACACTTCTGACCTTCATCATCCTCATCCTTGGCTTTAATCGCTACCCCTTAAAACTTATTCAGAGTTTTCTAAACAAACGATGCTTCAAAGTTTATGTTGGTTCCTCCACCTCTGATTAACAATATTATAACGCAAGTGCACCTCAAGGCACTGTAATCAGCCCTGCTCTTTATAATATATACACTTAATATTTTCCACAGCTACCATCTTGTAAATCAGCCATCTGATGCTGATTATTTGGCTATTCTTTCATCGCATGAATTTAATCTTGACATTGAGACTAATCTTCAAAATGCACTCGAAACATTGAACCAATATTACAACAAGTAGAAAATAAAATTAAATGCTGAAAAAATGCAAGGAATATTTTTTAAAAGAAAAACTGGAATGCACCTTGACGAAAAATAAACTTTCAGCCACCACGCAAGTAATGTTCAAATAAAAATTAACATAGCCATAAAACAGCTATATCTTTTCGTAAATAGAAAATCTCTGTTAAGTATAGATAATAAAATAATCATTAAGAAGTTGAATTTTAAGCAATACTTCTTTACAGGTGCCCAGTATGGGGTAGTTACCGCCTAAAGAAATTACAAGTGACACAAAACGGAATATTGAAAATGATGCTTAACTGACCGTCATATCATTCCACGCTTGACTTGCACAGGCAAACCGGATAATCCTCTTGTAAATCAACATACTGCTTTAACATGGTTTTATTTATTCATTTATTTATTTTTTTTTTTAATAACCATACAGAAGGTTTTATCGATATTTCCTTCTTAAGCAAAAACAAAAAAACCTTTTTAAATTAAAATGTATTGATTTTCAGAAGAATTACCGTGTGAATTGTGCGGACATCCTCCATTGTAATTTATAGATGAAAATAAAATATCTATCCATCTATCTATCTATCTAAAGCTTAAGCATACATTTATGTTTGGCTGTGTATATAAAGGCAGATATTTTGGTTAATCTATTGACTAGTTAAAAAAAAAGATTTGATGATGTTCCTGTTAATTGCTCTAACAAACATTTACTTATATATTTATTTACACTATTATTTATTCTTTTCCATATTTATTTTTTATACTATGTATTTATTTTTTATTTATTCACTAATTAATTTATTTATTTATTTATTTATGTCTTTTTTTATTTATTTATTTATTTTACTTTCTTTTTGTTTATAACTAAAGCTTTAAATTTACTCTTAAATCTTTTGTACAGTTTTCTTCAGATTTAACATGTTATATTCCAAATTGTTGTTAATTTAAACGAAAACAAAATCTATTTCAGTAGAAAAATTTGAATTTTCAATTCTCATATCTCTGGGAAAATATATCTATCTAGCTTCACCGTTTGATTTCATTCTTTTAGAAGCATCTCCCGATTTTATTTCAATCGCATTTCTTAACAAGAAAAAATATCGTCTACATTCAATTAAATGACCAAACTAATGGATCCTAATAAATGAAAGGATTTGGGTAATAAATAATGTTCCTTTATTTTTCGTCTTTAAAGATAGCTCCAATCCCGAAAATCTGCGGTCACAAGTCCCTCAACGACAATCAGTTAGTTATAAGAAAAAATCAATAAAGCTTTGACCAGCCCTTTTGGATGAGGGGATGTTTAGTATGCCGCGTCTTATCTGGTATCGGATAATCGGATTCCAACACTGGGCGGCAAGAGGCGCACTTTAAGAAGATGAAAGACAAGACAACAATTGCTGCTCATGCGTTTTGACAGGAAAACTTGAACCGCCGAACCCAAGAGCTCAGTTTGTGTTTGAAACATTCAAATTTCGATTCGTTTGTCTACAGGAGGACTTTTGACTTTTCAGTTGAATCCTTGTTCTTTTTTATCAAACTTAATGCTTGACTTTATAACCAAATTATCGAAAAGTTCTGCGAATTAATTGAATTCGACGTGAAGAATCGGAACTCCCGAAGTTAACGTTTTTTTTCAGAAAATGTTATAAAAATAGTCGTTCATGTAAACCCAACAAAATCAGCGAACATAATGAACTAGGAGTGATCTCATCGAATTCCGATATACCACTCCTCATCAGCAGCTGCACCCGACCTGGACGCATGACAAGCAACTTTTTAATATTAGCTCTAAATATTTCAAATTTTAGAGCTCTGTTTTATGGAAAAGAGAAGTTAAAAAAACAGCTCGGTCCTTTTTTCGGACCTCAGTGAGCAGACTTTTCCGAGCCGAAGTCTATACAATTGAACCAGAAGATCACAATTATCTCAAACCATGAGGATACGTCACCAACAATAAAGTAAAACTTAAATATTTTATCAATCTATTTTGCGTATCTGGACAAAGTAATTTCCAAGTGAAAGAAGCAAAAGATGAAAATGGCAAGACAAGAGCAGTGCCAGAAGCAGGCACTTTTCAATTTGTTTAAGGTAATACGTCACGGGAACAGTAGCTTGTGCTAAAGTTTTGAAAAAAAAAAACATCCATGAAGAATATGATTGTGAGCTGAAGCTGCATAGCAAGATTCGGGATGCGTTTTTTCTTTTCAGAACTATTCGCTATATGCGGCCGCAACATTGTAGTCGCCGGATTTATGCCTTCCTCTGAAGTCTTTAAAATCTCTTCTGCTTCGTCTTCACATAAAGGAACTGGCAATCACAGTATTTTACAGAATATGTCAGATGACATTTGAATACACAGAAGGGAGGTCTTTTAATGCAGTCGGAGACGCGGAAAAGAAAGAAAATAGGGACTAAAATCGAGCCTTGAGGTACTCTAACTTGACGACATTTTTTTTCTGAGTAAGTGCCATAAGTTACGACTAACTTACTTAGACTGCTTATGAAGTCTGTGACAAGATGGAATTTAGTGGTTGATACTTTAAAAAACTTTTGAAAAATCTAAGAGTTTTTAATACTAAGAATTGAAAGGATCGTGGACGTTTTCGAGCTTCGGTACCGCTGCTGAATTACAGCTTAAGAATCTTCGAATAGGGACTTTCGAACTTTGACAGTTGATAGAGGCCATATTGTTGAAGCTACATCTATCAAATTGGCTGTCATTTTTTAAGTCTTTTTTGCCAAATCATCATGGATAGATATAGCATTCAACAATTCGTGCAAATAATAAAATTATTTTATCGAAACAGCTGTTCTGTTTGGGCAATGTTCTGAGCGCTTCGACCATTTTCCGGTCGCCATAATTGTCTTCGAGAGGACTATTTGCAGTGTGAATCCACTGGTTAAGTAAACGGTTGACGAAACGCAAGATCTGCCGAAAAAATCACCGCTGTCTTTGAAAGTGTGCAGAAAAATCCGAGGCAGTTGATTCAACCACAGACTATGACGTGTGTTCGCTCTGGAGCAGTTGGAAACTGACCCTAATTTCGTCGAAAAATCATCTTCAGCGATAAGCCCCATTTCTGAATGAATGGGTTCGTCAACAAAGTAAATCGTAGAACTTGGGACGATACCAATCCACATGAGATCCAAAGCATTCAGTGCATCCCGTATAGATTTTGGGCTGACGGCGTCATCGGTGTATATTTCTTTAAGAATGACACCGTCAACGGTCATCTTACGTGCAGATGAACTGGCCACCAAGATCGTGCGATTTGACTTTTCCTTGTGGAATTTTCTGAAGTCGCAGGTCTATGCAAAAACGCCAATAAAAAAAGCAGCGGACACGGGAGTTGTATTGGCTACTGTGATGACAAGCGAAGATAAGGTCATCTCAAAGAAGCGAATGGATACACCAGGCACATCTACAGTATCCGAAGTGAGAGAGCGGACCTCAAATCGATTTTTATATCAGAAAGGCTTATTTGAGGGTTAAGGCGCTACTTGAATCATTTGGAGTTTGAAATTCTTCAGGAACTTTTTTTATGCCTACCCTAATAGAGAACAGATTGTGCCACATTTTTTTTGTTGTTTTTTTTTATACTTAGTCTTGACAGCTTTTAAACCTTTTTTGGTGACAACCAAGATTTTTATCTTCTGGAATATGTAATAGTAAATAATAGTGCCTCTACTTCACGAAAACCAGTTCACGTCTGAAATCATTTTCCTGACATCGTTTAAGCTCATCAAACTAAATAAAGTTTCAAAGTAGTAGAATATGAATTGATTTAAAAATTCGAACTATGTTCAACGTTTATATAAATCCACCTTAACAGAACGTCCTGGTTTCATTGTACGTATTTTTGGAATTTCATCCCCTTAATTGAATGGTTTTTATTCATACACAAAGTTTGTAACTTTAAGGGTAGCAATTAATGTAACTTCCTTATTTCCATATGTGTGCTCGTGTAGTATAGTATATTAAGCTCGCTGATAAATGAACGAGTCTTAAGCAGGTTCGGAAGGCTCCAACACCAAACAACAAACCACAAAGCTCTCCTAAATGAGCCAATAGACTTGTTCATACAACATCCTCCAACGTTCATTGCAAATGAGCAACATCACATGTTTTATTACCTCCTTACTCCTTGATGAACCTTTAATTTGAATACATAATTTTTCGCTAAGTGGTTGATTAATTCTAGTCGAAGATGTTCCAATCTTTTCGACGACCCGCTGTCGCCGAGAACCCATTTAATACTCAAACAGCCGCAGGATACAACACAGACTGTTTAAGACTAAACGAAGAATTGTGTTTATTAAAATATTGCGAGGAAATTGAATTTGTGCCGGCTGAATGTCCTTGTTTAATATTCCACGGCAAAGAATATTGCGTATACGCCTGCGATTACAGATTTTTTTTTACTTCCAAAAATATGAACGGGAGGTAATCTTCTGAGACGCTGCGACCTTCACCAGTTTTATATTTTATGAGCGCGGAATTGAATTGATTACGTTTATCAGGGTCCACGTGGAAGAATTTGAACAACATAACCATAAATCAATCATCCATCATATGTCAATATACTTTGGGGACTGTTAAACTAAATGTCTGCGTTTTTTTTTTTCATTGTTAAACCTCAAGGCTGACTTTGTGGCTTGATATCATCATTTGCTGAGCAATTTCAATTTAACTGCCACATTACCGTAATTTTTTATCGAAATTTCCACGAGTCGCAAAGGTGAATACAATGTTCCGGAGTTTTATGGTGCTTTTACGATTGTGAAAGGCTTGTACGTTATCCTCGGGGAAGCATGCAACCGAAAACGGTGGGAACGTTGGAGTTTATGGATCATCCTTGCCATTTTGATTTGTGATTTTAGAAATAAAGTTTAAGCCAAATTGCTTGGAATTATGTGTTGAAGGCAAATGGGGGTTATGAAAACAATTTCGAGATTGCTATAAAAGGTAGATAGTGGTTTCAAGGCTTCCACTAAAAGCTGAAACAGCGGCAGCTAATTTTACAAATCCAATTTGACTTTTGTTTAAAGAACGCATGGAAACTTATTTTATGGAGACACTTATTCTGGTGACATGCCCGAATTAAGCAATAAACGACTTCATTAGTAACAGTCTTTACGATGGAACGCGACACAAAAACCGCCGAGTGAACAATGAAAATTTTGGCGGAGCTTTTGAGCATTTCTGAATCCTATAGTCTTTTACATACGATAAAAGCTGATAATATTTTTAATAATATTATTTTATTGCTTGATAAGCTTCATCATAAATTTAAATCACCGAATCGATTTCGGAAACATTAAAATTCTGCGGATTAAGTATTATCGTGAGCAGAGTTTACTGACTTATTTCTTTGGCCCTAATAAGATACAAGTACACTTGACTAGGATGACGATAAAGTTTTGAGTGAAGTTTATACTTTTTGTGCCTGTATTAACTCGTTAACCTGAATGTGAACCAACAAAGATTTTGTCATCTCTTATCGATTTGTAACTCAGTTGTGAATGTCAAGATCGCTGTAGTAAAAATTATGGAAAAACAGGAGTATCGCATCTTAACCTTTTGATGGGAAAAACTTCAAAACCATCACTGCAAGGGTTGCAGAAATATCATTCCACATGTGCTCCTTTGAGAACAACAGTTTATTAGTGGTCAAGTGAATTCTAAACTTTTTGTACAAATACCGAACCGCACCTCGCACTGGAAAAGAATTTACGAATGCGAAAATCGTCAAAAAAGTGCATCGAATGCGCGAATAAGCTGAGATCGGTGGTTTCTTAAAAGAGTGGACGGTTGATGAAATGTGAGTCCATTACTGTCAGACCCAATAAGCAATCTGCAAAGTGGCTGGAGAGCCACGAAAGCCGACCAAAGCGACCAAAAGACCAAAAATCAGCCGGAAAGGTCTTGGCCTCGGTTTTTTTTTGGTTTTGCATAACATAATCTTCATCGATTATCTTCATAAGCGAAGAACAGTAACCGGAAAACAATGTCTTTATTTAGAAAAAACATCCTCATGTGGCGAAGAAAATCTCTCCAACATTATGATAACCGGCACTCAAATTTTAAAAGCGATGGTCAAATTAGATCAATTACGATCCAGACTTGACTTCCAGCATCTAGCTATGGCTCCAGGAAAAGAGTTTCAGGTCGAATGAGGAAGTAATCGCGGAAACCGAGGCGTATTTTCATGGCTTGGATGTTTCGAATACTAACTCAACTATTTTGAGGAATCATCTATCTTTGCCTAAAAAACACATGTTTTCATTAAAAATTGGATGACTTTTCAGCCCATGTAAAAAATTATAAATATTTTATTCCTAAGTTTTCCATGATAAAGCCCTACTACCTCGTAAAAAAAAACAAAAAACAAAAACTCGTCTTGTGTCTGCGTGGATGACTTGAACTCGTCTCTTGAAATACTGTCACGTACAATCCCCAAATCAGCATCAAGTTCCCAGCGGATTCTAGGTAAACGAAGTGCCTGACTATCTCGAAATTAAATCTGCCTTTCAATGCTTCAATGTTGCATGCTACATTTTTGCTGTCAGTATATGGTGTCAGCTGGACAGACTTCGGAAAAATTCGCAGCTCCTATATTGGAGTATGAATGTTGAACGACAACAGATAGCACGCCAATGCTTCGGCGTGTCTCAACTTTCTAAAGGTTCCGTGCCTCAGAAGGAAAAACGGAACCTTAAAGGATCATTTAGTAGGCCGGCTGTCGGTCACGACACTTTTTTTCGCAGAAACGCGTTGAAGAAGATGAAATCAAATACTTTTGTCTGCGGAATCAAGCTTCAAAATAAACGCAAAGTACAGCTATTTATGCCGAACTCGGAAAAGAAAAAAATACCGAAATAGTATTTTTTGTGAACCTTGAAGTCTAATAGTGCAAGTAAACAGAAATATTCAAAAACTACAAATTTGTACTTACATCACAAAAAATCACGTAGAACCTACATACAAGTTTGTACGGAACCTTTGGTGCGCGAGTCCGGCTCGCACTTGTTCAGTTTTCATTTGACGTTAAAGGTCTCTTGAAAAATTTTAAAATATAACATGAAAAAAAATAACATGAACCCTACAACGGAGGGCTGAGCAGCTATAAAGTCCGAAAGAATGTCAACCAATACAAGCAGTCATCATTTAAATCTCATGCAATAAATCTGCAGTAGTGGTTTTTCTTTAGGTCCAGTTTTGGCTGTGGTTGCTGCACATTTTTCATTCTAAAGTTCTCATTCTCACTTTTCCATTCTGAAAGGCTTCGTACCCAAATGTTGCCTACAGAACCCTTTTACCAAGGTTCCGCTGTCCGTCCGTTCGTGTATTACAGGACTGTATCTGTAACTGAAAATGTGAACACACCCAACTCTTTTTTTTACACTAATTTGAAGTAAGACGGTTAAAAAAAAAATGTTTTTTTAAAATCCTTTTAATTCGGTTTCAAAATCAGTGTCTTGTTATTATGTTGGTATGTAGGTGACATAAAAAAGTAGTGAAAAAATGACAGTTTTTACCACATTTAAGGGTAGTTTCAGTTGAGTTTGAGAATAATTATAAATTCAAGAATAAACAGATTTCTTTTTTGTACTTGTATTACCAATTTTTACCTGCGTAAATTATGTACTCTAAATTTTAATATTCAATAAAATTGTGTGTGAAAATACCATTTGCATGCATATCAGTAGTTTAACAGTTTTCAACATTTTATTACACGGATTTTCAAACTAAATATATATCATCTAGCATGGTTTTCAGATGACATGGAACTTTTGTCCCATTTTACTTAAGGTAACGTTTATTTTTTTACACGGATTTCTACTGCGTAAAAAACGAGTTTGGTATAGTTGCAATTTTTACAGGATATGAATAATATAGCTGCTAGATGAACAAGTCATCAAAACAATAAAAAGTTGTAAATAAAGGCGGCTGAGATATATTAATTTAAAAATAATATGAAAAGTGAAAGGTACGGAACCCTTCGTGCGCATCTTCGACTCGCACTATAACTACGTTTATGTTTTCTGTTGTCAGGCTTTTATAATTTATACAATGGCAAAATGTCTACTATTACTAGAGACAGCGTTGACGCATCTTGAACTCTCCTAGACTTCGGTGGATTTACTCATAATATGCAGATAAGGATTTTATTTGCAAAGTTCTTCTCAGCTCAGCTCAAACATTTACCTGATTCCATAATAAAATAAATTGCTCGTTTTCCTCGTTTAGATGTACCACTTCAAAAATATGATCAAAAGTTGCCCATAATATTCTCGCCAAGCTGCTTCAAGTATTTTCAACCTTCTGAAGTTAAAATTTACAATTTACAATTTTCATGATGCTCCTTTGTAAATTTCTTCCGTTTAATGTTATTTCTGCCCAATTACATCATAACTCAGTTAATTTTGCATCCTTTACCTACAAAAAGCCAACAACTTGAGCAACCCACGGAACACCTTCTACCAAATATGATTCCACTTTTTCGCACTTGAAAAAAAAAGTAAATTCAAAAACTGCGATGCTCTGTTGTACACGGATATACGAGTATCTCCTGCCGTTTTCTCCACCACTATTAACACAATTTTCAAATATATCTCCACTCCAAGTACTTCGTAGACATTCCTATCCCCGGGCAGGACAGCTCATCACAGCGGAAGCACTTCGCTTTTCGCAATTACCGAGGTCATTTTTCTTCTGCAAGCCAAACACAGTTATGCGCGCGTTCGAACTTAAATTTCCCCAACACAGGATCCAGTGCCGGCCGGGAATCTCGCCTAGATTTATATGAGCAAACTTAGCCCGCCAGAGGCAACCAAAATGAAAAACAAAGCAAACAAATATTCATCCATAATCCAGGCAAAAAGCGGGAAGGAAAATAATGTTTTATTATGATGTTGTCGGGCTTGAAACAGACATCCCTGGAAAGATCCATCCCAAAGGCGACATCACAATGCGTCTACGGGATTGGCTCTGGCAGCGGCATCAGCCCACGCCATCACCGCCGTGGTCGAATGAATAATAAATGAAACATGAATAATAAAATGAACGTTGTTGTTCAAAATGAAATTTGAATAATGATACCTCTGCATGAACATGCCTTGTTTTACCTAGTACCTACGGGAGCAACTGACTTAGGGAGTCACTTTGATTTGGTGTCACGGGAATGGCAAGAAAAGGAATCTAGAGGCGACGGGATGTCTTGCGTGTAAATGTACCCCTGGCGGCTTGATAACGCATAACTTTGGTTAAGTGCCGTGTTTTGGAGGTGTTGAGGAATATCGTTTTAGGCACAGGTGAATTTATTGCTGCCATCATATCGGGATCTATAACTGCTGGTGTTTGTAAGTAACTTTGATTATTTGGGGGAATGTCTCGTAATGAGTCTTCAAGCTGCTGACTTTGGACATAAGGGTACTTCATTAAACTACAAAACTTAGTCCATGTGGACGTTTTTATCGGTTGCTGCACGTCTTAAAGGTGTTAAGATATTGAAATCTAGTCTTTTAAGCACTTCAATAAACTCACCTTATGCCAGATTGCAGTATCAAATATGAACTTCTGTAGGAATAGAAGTTTTGAGATACAAAGGCTAAAAATTAAGATTCAACTGGGTGACTTCTACTAGTTTTCAATTATTCACAAAAAAGTAGGCATATTTTTTCGGGAATTAATTTTGGATGAATAAATTTTTCAATCGAAAATCTGTAAAGTAGGTTTTATAGAAATACTTAATAAGTACAAAATGTAATTTTTCAAATAAAAATATTTAAAAATGGCGGCTGCGCAGCATATGCCCCAAGGCGCCTATTTTTGAAAGCGTGTCGATGGCCGAAAACGTAGACTCCTTAATTTTTGACCTGGAAGAAAACACAAAAATTTTTTAGTTTTCATACGTAGTTAAGTAGGATTTTTTCGATATATTGATTTTTTAGAAAATGGTGCATGTTTGAAAATAAAGTCAAATTTTTAATCAAAAAAAAAAAAACGCCATAAAATCGTCGATAAAAAAAAATTAAGCCATATAAAATAATATCCTACGTAGCTCCTTGGAGAAAGATATTTCGAAGCTACTGTCAAAATTTCAAGTCGTTCGGTAAAGATTTGCTCGAGTTATGTTTTTATGTTTCGAGAAAAACGCGTTTAAAGTTTTAAGTCTCGAGAAACCATATGAAAATATATGAGCATACCGGAGAGGCGTTACCGCAGAGTGAAAAATTTGGTCACTCGGACACTTTGCCGTATTCCATCATTTGGTATATTATTTTTAACACCCTAAAGCACCTTTTAAGCGAACATTTTTTTTTCGAAGAATTAAAAATTTTACTGTGATTTTCCCCCTTAAAGGATGAAGTTGTTTGTTTTAAAAATAAACCGCGCCATCATGTTTTCCTTTAATTGAAACTTGATGAATTAATGCCAATACCGAAAAACTGTATATGCGATGAATTTAGGCCAACATTTATTTGGGCTTTGCCGTCAAAAATTTCGTATGTGTCGCGTAGAAATAACCGACTGCACTTTTGCAAGGCTTATAATAGCCTGTTGCCTCAGCAGGCAGTATAACGTTGAAAATACCGGTCGCAGGTCACACTAGCGGTGTGGCTAAGTAACAGTATGACAGTGTCGAACATAGTTCACTAACCCATGGTGTCCCTGAGGGTTCTTTAATTTCTACTCTACTTTATGTTTTGTCTTAACATTGCTAACAATGAAGATTGCTTTCAACCAGACGAAATCCACTAAAGTCTGCTATATCTGGACAATTCAAGTTAAAAATTTAGCCTCCACTTGCCGCCTTTGAATAGCCATCTTAGCAGGCTCTAAATATTGAACCAATGTATGCGGTGAAACAACCCGTTCAGAAAGCTTTTGTTCCTTGCTTTCAATCATAACTTCATGGCGTAACGACATAGAGGTATGCTTGTGAAGTCTTAGAAGCCTGAGCTACTCAAAAATTCAAAACTGTTGTCCCACAGCATAATGCCTGAATCCTCTAAATATGGTCGGGAATACTGCTAATGCTGTAAAAGATGTCGCAAAAGTTGTGCTCATCGTGGAAAATCGAGTGAGTTTAACGTTTATCAATTTTAAGCCGAAAAGCATTCATCTGACTATGATTCGTATCGTTTGAAAATTCATGCCGCACCGACGAATCAATGAACAGAAAAATTCAAATTCAAGCATCAGCATGACTTCCGGCATTGCAAACCGGTCAAATTTTACATATCTCTAAACATATTTCCAAGATAAATTGACAAATTGATTGGCTGTGGAATTTCAGTTGTACTTTTGTATTTCTCATTTCCGTTTGTTTTTTAATTTATTTTCATACAAATTCTTCCAAAAATACCTTCAAGCAACTATATTGGCCTTTGTAACTCATTCTGACATTGTGCTTCGACTTGAATCTCCTTTGATGGGGGCAAAAAAAAATATTTTTGTGCAAGCTCTAGAATATGATTTGATATTTAAGACTCATGCGAATTTAAATTGTTAACGCTACGGCTCTTTTTGTAGACAAGCTGTTACTTTCCGCACAAAAGGCGAACATTAGCAGAAGCTATTTCATAGAGGCGATCAAAGTTTTAGAAACAAAAAAAGTCACCGATTTTAAACCGAACAAGACAATCTAGAAGCGACTCCGTCACTTCATTTTCAAGTCTGACCTCAATCAAAAAAAAAAACAATTCGATTAGGCTGCCATACGTACGGTGGCGAACCGTGCACAATGTTAAGGACCAAAGCTACGTGGTCGCTGTTTCACATTTTATGCTTAATATCCCCGATATTCCTAGTTCTCTGGATAGCACTATTTCATTCATAAAGCAGTTAGTTTAAATGCCTGCAACGATTCTAAGAATGGAAATGATGATGATGTGTACTCATGACAAACACTTACCAAACCTTATCCAGCCGAGCTATTACATATCGGGTTTTTCAATAAGAGCGCTACAAAAGTTTTTTTTTAAATAAAACAAAAACGGTTTTGTATATCAATGAAATTCTTTATTCCTGTGAAAGTACGTGCCATTATGTATGAAACTCGATTTCTTTTGCATGGCCACCACGGGCACGCTTGCAGAAGTCCAGACGCTGAACCCAATTTTCGACGGTTTTCAAGCATAAATCGGCCGATACTGCTGCAATTTCACGACCGAGGCGGCCAAGCGACTGGACCATTTCGTGAGATAACACGTTCTCAAAACTTGGTTTCCAAAAAATTGATTTGTGACATTCGCTGTGTGGCTTGTGGTACCGTCATGTTTGAACCACATGTCCTCCAAGTCCATATCATCCAATTGGGGTCAAAAATTATCGGTTATCATTGAACGGTAGCGATCCCCATTCACAGAAACGTGCTGGTCTTGATCATCACGGAAGAAGTACGGCCCAATGACGCCGTCGGCCCATAAACCACACCAAACCGTAATTTTTTCAGGATGCAATGATGACTCATGAAAAACGTGTGGATTGCTGCCTGATCAATACCGCAAATTTTGTTTATTGACAGAGCCATTAAGCCAGAAATGAGCCTCATCGCTGAAGATGATTTTTCGATGAAAATCCCAATCATTTTAAAGTTGTTGCTCAGCCCAATTCACGAACATACGACGCTGCTGGTGGTCAAGCGGCTTCAGTTCTTGTGTCAATTTAATCTTGTAAGGATGTAGGCCAAGATCTTTTCGCGAAATTCGTTACGACGTCACAGAGATGCCCAACGCTTGAGAACGACGTGTGAAAGACACATTTGGGCTTTCTGCAACTGTATCCTCAGCGGCAGCAATATTCTCGACACTACGGGCACTTCTTTGGCTCACTGGCACGGGAACATTTTGTACTGTGCCTGTGGATTCAAATTTTTCCACTAGACACTCAATTGTTGATCTGCTAGGACGATTATGACGACCATAAATTGGACGTAGCGCTCTTAACGTTGAGGCCACTGACTCCGAATTCCGGTAGTAAATTTTGATAATTTCGACTCGTTGTTGGCTCGTATATCTTTGCATCATGAAATGGCAAACCTTACTGAAGAGAAATGTCAAAAGAGCGGCGGAGACGGAATTGCACCTCAATTCTCTTTTAAATTTTTGTACCTAAAATACTTTACGAGAATTCATCCGCTTTAAATTTAAATCTGTTGAATTTTTATATATAATTTTTTTTAAGAAAAAAAGGTTTGGATTTATTTTAATATCATTTATTATTTTGATACTTACAACTCCTATGCGTTCAAAAGAATTGATTGAGACTCAGTTTGGAATTATATTTGAAAAATAGTTTTTTTCAAGTAGTTCGTTAAGGGGCCCGCACTCTCGAAATATGCGTATTTAAAAATATGATACACTGAAGAGTTTACTGGCAAGCTGGCAACGTAGACAGTCATTTCATAATTTAGCGGAAGATTAACTCTTTTTAATTTACCATCAAACATTAAATAACACTGAGCAGCACTTTTTTATTTATTTTTTTTTATAAAAAACCTAAATATGGCACACCCTATAGTGTAATACTCATGAAATCCAATGTAGTCCATTAATTTAACAGCAAGATCCATATTAGCCAATCCTCATGGTCGAATAATCTTTATAGTTGCCGCCTACTCAATGAACGCTATAAATAAGGCATGCTTCTCTGCTTTCCATATTAAATTATACGGAATTTCCTCCTAAGGCATCACTCTCAATACGCCTCACTTAACTGCTTAATCAGATTCTCGCCCATATGAGCGATCAAAGATTAAATAATTGAATAAACCACCACCGCCACCACAATCGCCATCGAGGGTGAAGCACTTCCACTATCAGACTATTTGCACAGCGCGTGTCCTTGCCGCAACTGTTGCACTCCACACCAACGCCTCTCAAGTAGGCCATTAACTAAACCGGATATAATTAAAGCGTCTAATTGTAAAGGAATTTTAAACAAAGACCAAAATATTGCCACGCCAAATCCCTTATTATCTCTAAATTTGGACATGACCCTGAACCTTGCGTCCGAGGATAGCAAAATTAAACCTTTTTTTTCAAATTTTATCCTTAAAGTTGTGGTGATATTTTCGCCTTTTCTGAATTGAAAATATTTTTTTATTAATTAAAAAACCGAATTCGCAGCGAGTCCTGGGGTTGAACTTGATTCGGTTGCTTGTTTCCGGTTACCTTTTTTGCTGCGGAATGACCCTTGTCAGAAGAGGCTGATTACAATCATATTAACCGGATTTGCTTGTGGATGACTGTCGCCGGCAACTGCTGAAATAAAAAAAGAAAAAGAAAAAACGAAATCCTATTATATGAGTCCTTTTGTATTGGAATCTTCTTTCATTCAGAGAGCAACATGTTGCGAAACTTTTCTAATATAACAGTTTCGATGGTGGAAGGACATTTATCCTGTGCATGCGCTTTTGTTATCTAGATTTCACGCGGGAAAAAACACGTGCTTTTGTGGCAAAAAGGACATCAGAGTGCAAAATGTATTTTTTTGTTTATAAAGGATAACCTCTGTCTGGCTTTCAAGGTTCAAAGGGCAGCTTGAAAGAAGTCTGCGATATTAGAGAAAATGGACAATGTGGTTTGGGATTTAAACAGTTAAAAGGTTTTAAGGATCCATCGAATTAGGCTTTAGTTGAGTGGTTTTCTAAGTACTCTAGTTTTGTCAGAATGATGTGACTCGCATGGTAAGGGAACTAACAAACGTCTTGGTTGAATGATAATGGAAAATTAAATGCATTCTCCAAAAAGGACGAATCGTATTTAGCTGAACTGGAGAATTCAATATTGACACTGTTAATGTAAGAACCAAAGCTTAAACTGGGCTAGAATTCCGAATTCGTCGGTAAGGTGGATGGCAATGGTTTTACAGATAAGGTTTCTTGTGAAATTCTCCCATTCATTTTACCAGAAAGGTTGTAGAAGGTTGAAGCTCTCGAGCAGCTAGTTTTATATAACGTGAGGTACTTACTATACAATGCTGGCAACTATATTATAAGGTAACAAATAGTTGTAATCAAAATTATTGTGCTTGTCTTTTTTTTTTAAACAATGAGGTGTTACCACAGAATCCTTCGGGTCTAAGGAGCTACTGCGATTTTTGCTTCCCGGAACCTCGTTAACTTCCCATCTGGAGGTTCTTGTAATCGCTCAGATTACATTGTTTTTAGAAAGACGCCTGGATGTCTACGTTAAAAAAAAAACTGTCAATGAAAGGACAGTGATTCATGCTACGGTTTGGTCTCTGCAGTTTAAGTGATCATCGTCGTTGCATTCATTGCACCCAGAGAATATGATACAAAGTAGACCAAAGGGATCATGTTGATTGTCAAGACTGACCTTTGTATTTTCGGTTAAGAGCCAATCAGTCTTGGAGTATATCTTGTCTCACACTTTACTGTGGCAGTAATTGCCTTAATTTCAGCGAGCTGGGCTTAAAACAGCAAGGAAGAGCGTGCTTCACTTTGTATAGCTTCAGTGGTAGGCTACGAAAAGGCAGAAATACTTCACGGCAAATATAAAACTTTACAATTTATTGCAAGAGTTTCGTCGACATTTTGTTTGTTAAGCCGAATGAGTAAAAAGTTGGTTTAATAACAAAAAAGACTTTGGTTACAAAAATTGTTTAGTTTTAATTTTCGTCGAAAATCCACATCATATTTGCAGCAATTTCTCTGACACTCGATCAATCAACTTGTAAATGTTTTGGAACCCAAGACTTCTTGCAGGACTTCTCTATATTTATCTCAAGATGTTTGAAACTATTTAACGAACCTATCTGTCAAGCTTCTCCCAAACAGAATTAGGTTGAGGTCATTTCATATTTTAAGGTGCCTCTTTCTCTATTTCAAATGTCAATACGGAATGCCCTTTGTTCAACAAATCTGTCCAGTTGCTGAGATACGCTGGCGACATCGAAGTCATTGGTCTCTAAATGGATTTTATGGCAATTGTAGAAAAGGGGAGCATCCTTCCACTGCTCCACGAATAATAGCTTTGTTGAGATTCTGCGTACGACCAACCCTAGGAAACCGCTGTGGCTTGTGGGAACCAAATGCATTTAAGACTCTTCAGCCAAGCTCTCGAATATAAGCAGGAGGGCAGAGCAGATATTGAACATACTCGAAATAGACAAGGCACGTTGATCAAACTGGTAAAATTAAATCAATGACCGAATTGAAAACAAAACTTAAACAAATTGTATCTTCAAATTACAGCCGCCAGTAGATTGGATGCAGAGTAGATGGTTGCCTTGTCGCAGACAGAGACTTTTCCAAGTGCACACAAATTATGAAGAAAGACCTTGGTTCAAAATTGAGTATCGTATCGAGAATTTGTGATGATCCACCAGATTATAAAAAAATACCTTCTATAATTTAGCAAACAATCAAGCGCCCACAAATAACAAAAAAACAAAACAGATTTCTTTAAATCCGCTTTGATTATATTAAATTAAAAAAACACCTTAAGATTGATTGATCCAAAGTCTTGTTTACTTCCTGAGACTCTTTTCCCACAGCAGACAACACGAAGCGAAATAGATTGTGACAGGACTCACATTAAATGAACAGGATTACAATGAAAACATTAACCTTCTTACTTTCTAAGTTGTTTCAATGTTTTGCTTTGGATATAAACTTTCCGATGGAGATTCACTCCTGTAGCACAGACTGCGATTGCTTATCCTTTGAACTGTGTGGGCTTAGTGAAAAGTTTTGCTAAACATTTTCTTGTGGATCCTCCATAGCACTTTTCTTCTTACAAAATAGGTTTATCCTTCTTAAGAACTTGTCACCTTTTCAAAGGTTAGTGTTTTATGTAATACACAAAACCTTAAGCTCTTGGCTCACAGTCCCCACGCTGTCCAATTGATTTTTTTTAAAATGCATTTCTGGCATTTGCTAATCCATTTGTTCGCCCATTCGAGGTTTATGGACTCTATTCTTAGGTCTTAAAGTATCCTACATAAAAAAATTCTATAAATAACTTCAAGCAGCGTAAGGTATGCTGCTATGGATTTAAAATTTTATTTATCATGGGCAGAGAAGCAGCACACGAGTCAGAGAAGAGAATAGAAAAAACTGTCTAAAGGAACTGTGAACAGCAACAAAAAGTCTAAAAATCAACACTTGCTGCTAGAACCTTATGAATTTTTGAAGATAATAAATATTGGCAGTTAAAAGTATTTAATTTGATTGAAAAATTGTAGTGTTGTTTGAAACTCTGACAATTTTTGTTTGGACTTTGAATAGAGGTGCGGAATTTGATAAGGACTTATTTGCATTCACTCAATTCGTGGTATTTTATTCGTCATTCAATAGTCTACTTTTCTGTGTTTTGGTAAATTGCATCATCATTCAGCTATCAGTGCCTATTTTTGTTTTTTTAAATATCAGCCCCAGCCCAAGTGGCGGACGCTGCAGTCCGAAAGAGAAGGCCTTTTGTATCTTGGGGAGTTTGTTTAGGCTAACAGACATTGCATCCTTCTGATGAAAGTCAGAATGTCTTGAGCATTGGACTTTCTAATGTCCAATGAGGAGCATTTCTCTTTGAGAAGATACGCCTTCTTAACCAAATTAGAGCTGGGCATTCAGAAAGAACGTGTGCAGTCGTTTCGTCGTCTTCCAAAAGTCGTCATTCGGTGGCTGTTTTCAGCCCAAGTTTTGTTAGATGCGATCTCAAGCGGCAGTGGCCTGAGAGGAAGCTCACGAGCTTTCCAATATTCTCCTTGCTGAGTTTAAGGTTGTTTAGATTGCCTGAGTCCATGAAGATTTCTCCAGTGGACAATTCGTAGCTTGTTTTCCCAGTTATTGGTATTCCATGATGACCTGTAACCCATCCTTACCTAACATTGATAAGTCGGGCTATGGATTAAAAGGCATCGTAGCAGCTGTTGACACATTTTCATTCCATGCTTTGAGCGCTGCTTGGTTGTCTGAATATATTTGAATACTTGCCTTTTGTAAGGTTTACTGTGGCACAGGAATCGATGGCTTGTAGTTCGGCCTGGAAAACATGTGGATGTTTTGATGGGTATGGAGATTTTAGTGTTGGGTCCATAGACACCTGCACCTACTCCATTTGCCATTTTTGAGCCATCAGTATACCAGATTCAGTTTCTGGGGTTGTGGGCAAGTGTGTTGCTCGATTATTGATCATTGTTAGAAATATACCTCAAAGAAACGCCCAAAGCAGTATGTTGCCTTCATCGAATCTGGGATCGTGGAGAACATGTATTTGTCCAAGATGAAATTGATTATTTTCAAGTGTCCCATCTTCTCCATCTTCAAGGGACCTTCATTGGTAATCCCTGCTGCATATGGAAGTTACTATTGCCTTATAATGAACAAAGCTAAAACTGAATTCGGAATCCTGGATAAACGACTTCGAATATGCTACACAACGCTCTTAAGCATCTGATGTAACGTGGTTTGGATCTGAAGAGATTTTTTCGATTTTGGTTTTGAGCTGTTAAAAAGAAACCCAATTTCACGTCTTGGAACCAATCAATTGCGCACACAAAGAAATTGTAATTTGGTAAGGCTTTATGCATTTATGACGGCTAGATCAAATGGAGTAAAGAATCGTTTGTATCGCTCCAGAAAAAATAGATATTGTGAAGCATTTTTGGGTGAACCGTTAATGTTCTTATTCAAACCAAAGTACCCATTCCGAAGATGAAGGTTCTTTGGACTTTAGTTACAAAACTATCATTCATGTATAATGGCTAAGGGTTTAATTTGTTGCAGACAAGAGAATTTTAAGTAGAGCCGGGGATAAAATGGAGCCCTGAGGTAGACCAGCATTTATTTGCTGAATTATAGATTTGAAACCATCTAATACAATTACAACTGATCGGCTTAGAAAGTACTTTCTAATCCATTTTTGTAGAGGTTTATCGATTCCTGATGCACGCATTTTCGATAGAGGAGCCTAGTGCCAAACCTTCTCACATGTCTTTAACCTTTGATGCGTTGTCTTGAGAAGCTCATAAATTTAACTTTCTCAACCTGATAGCTTCTTAACCGCTCAGCTTCTACCCGCGATATGTGTAAACACTATTAGGGTATTCATAAACCCTCATACGCGTGTGCATTATAAAAAAATGCAAGGGGTGTCCGTGTTGGCCTTCTTGTTTTGTCAAACTTCTCTCGTAGTTTTATATAAAGTGGGATTATAAGTTGAGCTAACACAGTATTCCGACGAACCTAGAGGCGAAAATATTTCTATTTTGCATTTATCAGATTGAGAGTTAAGAACTGAATCTGGGGTGTTGGTATCTGGGTGCTTAATGCCTGGAATCCATGTAAACTCATTTACAAGTTTGGTTTAGTAATTAAAATTTTAACTGCGTTGTCTGTCCAGAATATCGAAGCCAATCAGAACTGTTTACATCTAAATAGCCCGCGAGAACGATTTCAGTAGAATTACAATCCAGGTTAGGGATTCACAAATAAATTCGATAAATCAAATCTTAGTGAAGAAAACGCCTGAAGACGATGAGTTTAAACCACGTGGAGTTGAGCTCCAGATTGGAATAGGGCAGAATTCAATCACTTGGTCTTTACAAAGTTCCAAACTGCTGGCTTGGCACAAACTTTCAATCGTAAGTCGTGAGTGTTGCTTAAGTGTACTCGAAAATTAAGTACGGATGAGTGCCCCACTTTAGAGTAGATTTCAATATATTTTTAAGTTAATGTACACACAAAGTTAACAACTGACAAAGCTAGTCTTAAGAGGGATCTGAATTTTTCGTTACTGAAACTATTTAAAAAGAAAGGCCGAATTTAATTGAACGATTTCTTGAAGTTATGGAGCTTCCTGCTTGCAAAATACCCCGCAATTTATTCCTTCAATCTTAACTCAATTCAAATCACGTCATATTAAGTATTTTTTGTCGAACTTTGCATTGCCCTTCCTCTATAAGAACTCATGCAAGTGACCCCTTACGAAAATTAGACAGAAAATCATGTCATAACCAAAACAATTGCCTGGATCCTGCTTAACCCAGTGCCGTTCCATTGTATCTATCATGGAAGTAAAAATCAATAGAAATTACTGGGGGCAAGTGCTGCTAATGCTCAGATTTGCAACAAGAACAACACTCAAAAGTTGAGTTCGGATTAACTGGGTTAAGCGCCAGTTGATCCAGAAAATCATTACCAAATCCGAAAAGGTTCGCAAAGGACAACGAAATTTTACACAAAATTTGTTTATTGACTAATTTAAGTTTTGTTACTTCTCGCCGTCTCTCTTTGCTTTTTGTTTCTGTCATGCCAAAGACGAAATTCAAATGGTTCCATCGACTTGTGTCGATTTCTATTCTGTTGTATCCTTGCGATTGTTATATCTATTTTTATATTCATATCTTTTGAATGTGTCCTGTTACCAGGAATAAAACAAGAATGTTGAAGTGAGATGCTCCATTAAATTTTATTTACATTACAGACAAGCTCAGGAATCGAGGACAAGTCCTCATGCTGATTCTCTAGAGCCCGCAAAAAGTGATTCTAAAATAAAATAAGAATCAATAAACGAGTAAGTATGACTCCTGAATATTGTTTGAAAGTCTACTCTTGGTTTTTCACTTACAGGGCACTTAAATTGCTTCCTTCCGCATGCCAATTATTGGCCAGTTTGTCGATTCGAGTTTAAGCACTTTCAGCAGTGTCCTTAGGAACAATAATATTTGATGTTGATGTCAGGTGTGTTTTATAGAATGGCGTGGTGATTCAAATAGAATTATTGAATATCTTGTGCAATTGGAGAAGGCTCAGCGAACTGTGTAACTCGTAAAACATTAATCGGTTGAGAGGTTCCAAGGAGCTATCTTTATCAAGAACAAACCACAAATTCATCATCTTGACTGTGACAATAAAAAAAACAATAAAATACATGTCCCTTGTGGGATAATTGTTGGGCGATTCTTGTGCATATTTAACATCTGTATTTGCTGATTGTGCCTTCCAATGTTGTGGAAGTTGTGAAAACTTTTTTCCTAAAAAATAGGACTAATTTTGTGACTATGTAATAATCGTCGAATTTTTCATGTAAGACTCTAGGTGATAAAGGGTGGGCCATCAAATACTGTTCAAACACTTTCAACGACTTCTTTTCATTGAAATGAGCAAACACTCTGATTAAGTGTTATCCTATTCAAATAAATGCCTCACCGATCCTGACAGGAGTCCATCGTGTCAACCCAATTTTTGAGTAGGTTAGTTTTTAGATCGTTTTGTCATCTTTTCTACAAATAGCTTGACTTATATTGTTGCAATTAATGATACCACAGAAAAAAAAGCCCAACAACGTCAAATCGTATCTTCTTGGCAGGCAAGCCAAATAAACAAAACGAGGGATTTCACGACTGTTGAACAAAGAGAGCAGCAAATCGATTGACGGGTGGCTCTTGTGACATGTAGCCTCATCTTGTCGGAATAATATCTGAACATAAGAAATCGGCTATCATGCATTCGAGCTCTCCATTTTTGTAAGCCTTCTTGGATTGTTTGATTGCCACCACTCTTAAAACCAGAAAAAAACATTGTTGGCGATCTCAAGCTGCTCTAAAGCCCAAACAAAGAAGCTATAATGAAGCGTCGGAAGTCTTTATATAAAACTCTGCTTAGGCTAGTGTGATTGAAGTTTAGTTGCTGAGATCTTTACCGATAAGCGTACATAATGAACACAAGAATATATTCGATTGGCAATCAACAGAAAAGTCTAACGAACTTTTTTCACAAACTGGCGTACACCAGCTGTACTTTTTTTTTTATTACAACTATCAAATGAAACCAAAGTGATA
Source organism: Orthonevra nobilis (assembly GCA_963555765.1). Classification (NCBI taxonomy): domain Eukaryota; kingdom Metazoa; phylum Arthropoda; class Insecta; order Diptera; family Syrphidae; genus Orthonevra; species Orthonevra nobilis. The sequence continues at coordinate 119,626,675 of OY743225.1, read as the reverse complement.
GTTCAGAAAGTTATATATCAAGCCATACTTCTATATGAGTGTCAAGTGTGGGGTAGCTGTGCCAAAAGTTATATAAAAAAAATTGCAGATTTCTCAAAACAAACTTTTAAAAATGATGTTAAATCTTCCCTGGTATCACTCTGCTTCTCAAACTCACCGATACTTTTTTGGTCAGATTTGATTTTCCTGCTAATCCATTGATAAATCAGTTGAATAACCCTTCACTTGAGTTGCACACATAATTCATCATGTTTATTTCATGTTTGTCCACATTTTCATTATTAACCTAGTGTTTATTTATTTACTTGTCGAAATGTTATTCATGTGGAAATCTATATATTTCGTTTATCTATTTATATATATTTATTAACACGCTTATTTATTTACTTTAATATTGTGGTTTTTATTTATTTATAGCTTATTATTTTATGAATGTATATATTTATTTATCTTTTTTGTTAAATTATTTATTTTAGTTTTAAATTTGTCAACTTATTTATAAATTCAATTATTAAGTTATTTATTTATTTATCTACTACTATATTTATATTATTTGTTCTATATTTTTTAAAACTGTGATATTTATATGTTCTATTTAGTTTATATTTTTTTTTATTATAATTTCGTTATTTATTAATTTATTTATTTTTTTTTTGTACATTTTTTCCCACTTAAATATATCGGTTAAATTACCATTTTGAAAATGTAAAATGTAAAAAGTGTAAAATAAATTGTAAAAATACTTCAGTTGAAAGATAATTTAAAATATCGTATCTCTGTACTGTAAATTGTGCGGTAGCAGGTCTACATAATTGTAATTTGTACAAAATAAATATCTATCTATCTGTAATTTTTCCTTTTCGTAAGCATATAAGCTGGAATCAAAAAGATGTCAACAATAAATCACCCTTTAAATGTCCCTCTTATTGAGAGATCGGATGCTAAAAGGATTGAAATTCAATCCAGGTTTTTGCTGTACCGGATTTAAAAATTGATAGATTGAAATACGATTCAGATTAGCATTTTTTCTATCGAAGACCTGAAAAAGGGTGTTTTCCTCTGTGATGTCTGACATAGTATTTGTTGCTTCGTGCGTCAAAATATTTCTACTCACCATTTTCTCATCTTTAGCGTTGCGTGCGCGAAGGATCCAAAAGAACCCTATTAATAAGCCTTCGCTGTCCGTCCGTCTGTCGTTGCGCTTGTCACAGAGCTGTATCTCCTAAGCCGTTATGCTATAAAGTTAAATATAAATGGGTTTCACCATACAACGTAAGTGTTTCATAAAATCTCAACTCAACTTCACCCCTAACAGTAGACAATGGAGCAACTTAACAACCTGTTAAAGTATGCAATCATTTCGTCTATCCAACAAAAGCTCGCATTCCAACAAGAAAAAACAAAACATTGTGCAACTTGTGGGACGAATACATTTTATGGAACGAATGTCAAAATTTTTCCACCCAACCAACCGAAGTGTCACATCGCTATCGTGACGGCATTTTTCTCAATCCGAAATAATAATAATTACAATGTCATTTTCTAAAAATAAATTATTATTAACAACAGTATTTCATGTGATTTTGATGTGTGTTTAAGTTATCATTGTCCCATTAAACAGAGGGTAGAATAATAAATAAAATGGTGACTTCGAATGACGTTGTGTGTGTTGATTACGCATCTAAGCCAAACAACGATATTCAATATTTAGATACCCTTCTTTAAACCAATTTCTTGAATACGTTGACAACTATAACTAAACACATTCCAAAATCATATGATACAATTGCCTTTAATTATTTGTGTCTATTGCAAAATGATATTGAATATGGATTAGGAATTAGCGTACGTTTTACTTTTCGCACAATTGTAAGGAGTTCAACATTCTCATAATGGCCACAAAAACCTTATCGTTATCGTGATGGTTGTGCTCTTTGGATGATTGCCAATCACTCGTAAGATGCGGACGTGAAAATATGAAAGTCGTTTTTTTCCGGACTCTAATTTTTCTATAATTTAAAACCTCTGCACAGTCTTACAAACCTTAAAGAACGTCCTTTAAGATTTATTTGTTTGTCGACACTTGCAAAATATTATGTATACGAGTAAATTGCATGAAAAAGAAACACTTTAAGCGAATCTATTGGCCTTTTTCATTTCGACTTATAGTACGCCACAGGAAATAACACGGCATCCTGTAGCGGGTGCTATACGTAAGACTTTATTCCCGATACATCACCACGAAACACATTACGGATAAATCGTCCTTTCTCGATTATTGCTCACCTAATGGACGCCATTACTGAGTCGGCTTCCCGTTTCAACTGCTTCCTTACTCACACTCTACAGCAATGTACTCATATTTCATTGCATGCCGCGGAACCCAAACGTTGAATGTACTCTTGCAGGTGCTTAGCGAGGACTTTTCATACAGAAAAAGTCCACGTTGTGCGCACTACGACGAGTTCCGGAGAAATGTCAAAACGTTGTTGATTGATAGACTTTGCCACGACTTGCAGCTGAATTGAAAGCATTGTTTCCAGTGCAACATAAACTTAGTGGTGCAATTGTTACATAAGGACATGCGAAGTCATCAGATTACAGTGCAATTCAAATTCATTTAGAATGTTCTGGCTTGCAATTAAAGATCTCGACGTGAAAGTTTTAAAGTATTCAGAGTGTTCGCTAAAATGGAGCAGTTCCGTGGGCTCTGTTAAAGAGGACACAGAATTTGTCTTTCATGAGATCCTCTGCCTTGGTCGATAGTTGCAAATATAAAGCTTGTGTCGAAGGACAAGTCTAAAAATGCGGATCACAATCAGAATATAGTTAATCGGTCTTAAAACGTTGCCCTTGTTCTTAGGCGTTTTCGAATATATACTGACATACACTATATATAAATTTTACTGTATTTACAGTTTCTTGTTTTTGAGAAGCTCTGCAGGGTAAAGAGTTTAAACGTCTAGATAACATGCGTACTCCTTGAAGGCTACATTTTCATAGCTTAGAAAGAACAAGGAGGACTTAAATTTTCAAAAAATCTGCAGACACGTATTTAGAGATGATGCTGCCTTAGTTTATCGATATATAGAGCAATTCTTGAACTTTTGACAAGCTTTCGAATGTAATACAGTCACTATTTGCCACAAATAAATCTATCGGCTTGTCGTCATGTTGCTTTGTGAATATAATATGTCATTGTCTCTGACATCAGAGCAAGAAGACAATCATCAAAAAAACAAATATATCATTTGTTGATATATCACCTACTTGGCGAATAAAATACTGCGAACCGTACGAGTGAAAATGATTTGATATCAGATTTTCGATCCCTATTCGGACTCCAACCATGGATCAATCACGATCAAAACTTATCCGAGCTTAAAACCACTTCACAATCTTTCAAAAATTCTCTTAATACTCTCTTAAATCTGCTCGCTCGAGAATGAGTTCATTACAGCAGAGCATTAATAAAATAGTCTTCTCAAGCTAGTCTACAGTTTACCATGGTATACGATGTGATCCTGTAACTCCAGCACCTCCAGAGAACCCTTGCTATTTTTGATCCTTCACCGTTTTCGTTAAAGGTGTTTTCTTCGTTTCGTAGCTGAACTTCACCGAGATGTTCCTTGAACATGGTGACATAGTGTTTTTCCTGAGCTTGGTTAAGTCTTCGGCGTAGCATCTTTCAATATGAGTTCACGTATCAAATCAATGCCAATGCTCTCTCTATTTACACATGTTACTAAACAAGGCAAAATCACACAAGTTTTTTTTACTCAAGGGTTTTTTTTACTTTATTCTAAGGAAAAAGCATTCTACACATTTTTCGCATAAAAAACGTTCAAAGGAAAAATAGCCTTTAGGCAAACCCCATCGTTGTCAACGGAATTTGGTAACGTATTTTGACTGCGTTTGTGGTACCATCCATCATCCTGTTTTGCGCCCTTAAATTTCCCAACGGTAACACAAAAAATAATGAAAACTGCTAACAAAATGCGCAGATTTAAATCGGATATTAAAAAAAATGAACAAAAAAGAATTATAAGTTCTCAAATTAACTCCAACTGGCTCCATTTTATCGTTTTATCGTCTCCACTCCAAATGGTTCCCTTCTGCGCCGGAACGTAATTTGAACTTTTTTAAAGTTTGCCCGAGTATCTGCGGATGATTTATTAGTCTTCTTGATGATTAAAGCCCGCACGACAACTGCCCAATCATGTACATGAAAAATTAGGGCGATTCTCAAAATGAAGAAAACACAAAATAATTATGAAAGAAAATATTTTTAAATTTATGAAAGGGCTTTTTGTTGTTGTCGCTGCTTCTATAAATTTAAGTGTTGCTTGGTTATAATATTAATTAATGGGCATCATGGTTGCTGCACTTCAGGGTTATATCGCCGGCGGTGTCAAGGAACGTCTCTAAAGTGATAAGGTTCGTTGATATCTGATTGTATCGGGCAAAAAACTTTGCAAAGAGATTAATTTGACACAAAGCAAACTTGTTCTAGAAGTTGGTGTTGGTTTGTTTTTTTTAGACGGATTTTTTTTTTATCTTCTTAGGTTTGTTATGGGGCCCGACACCGCAAAAGCCTATTAGAACTCATTTCATTTGGTAGTCAAGAAATGCGAAACCATTTCCTTTAACATTCGACAGTATATCTACTGATATTTATTAATAGTAACATTGAAGTCAGATGAATTAAAGTGCCGCTTCGAGGTCATTCCGGAAACTCTTTTAAGTTAGGTTCAAATTGCTCTTTATATAACTCAAATAACATTCTTCTATAAAAACTTCTTTCTTTCGATCTTTGAGAACTCTAGCTAGACTTAATCTTTTGGCCGGCAGAGTATTACTAAAATTACAATTATTTTGTTTTTGTTTCGCCTAAAATTATGCAATCTCATTTTTTGACCAAATCCAAAACAGCCCTTACAATGACCAAGTCGACTGCAGTTCAGTGCTAACGAGCTACTGTGTAGAAAACATTCGAGTCTTCATTTCTAAAGGTTGAGCCATCTGTTCATTTCGTTTTGAAACAAAGCCATCTCCAAAGTGAATTCTGTGTTGCCGAAATCGAGCGAATTTTGATAGGAGATTTCCGTCATAAGACTGGTGTTGCTTCTCTACACTTAACGGAGAATACTGGAGCTGTTGCCGAAAGTGTGCACCTAAACCCGAGAGCGGGACGCGCCACAAAACTAATCAGGTCTCCCTAGTCTGAGGAGTATTTTGTTGAAAGATCTCGAATTAATCGCTGATTTGGAATTGAATCTTAAGCGGATTAGTTTTCGCTTCTCTGCTTTGGCTTAACAGCTCGAAATTGGCAATAATTTTTTTCAAGACATCTTCTTTTTAGATGAGGCGCGTGAAGCCTGGTACCAAGCAAACCTAACGTGTTTGGGTTTCATAGAGCAGCCAATGCATCTAAATTGTGGGATGATTTTTGGTTGGACAATGGTATTGGCCCGTTTTATTGGAAGACGATAATGGAAGAAATATTGAAGTCAATAGAGAGCGTATGACATCGCATTTTTTAGGCAGGAAATTGAGCATATTGACTTAGGCCTGCCCAGCAGAATGGGGCTGGGTTTTTTTTTCAATGATCACTTATTTTTTTTTCTTAAAACCTATTTTAAAATTAAGATCATCCTGCAAAGTGAGTTTTTGCGTGTGGCAATGAAGTGGTACCACTCAATTAAAAAGGGAATGAAAGAATCGCATGGACACGATAGATATCTCAAATAAAGGAATTTTTTTTCTTTTGAATTGCAAAAAAACCCACTTAAAATTTGTATTTTATAATTTTTTCATTTCATTTCGAATCTTTATAAGCATGTATATAAGTCGATAAGACCATTGCAATATTTACCAGTTCCAGCTATCAGAGCTCTGGACTGCGACTGCATTCTGCGAATCTTAGTCTTGATTTTATTAATTTGAAATCTTTTTGAAAAAAAAAATTGATTGAGTTAAATTCTTTTGTTCTAGGACTGGTTTTAAGTCTTTTGAATTGATTTATACATTTTTTTTTACTTATTAAAGATGAAAATTCATGAATTATGCATTTATTAAATTGGTATTGATTAAGTTAAAGCACCTCTTAAGAGAACGCTTTTGTGATATTTTTTATTTTAATTGATCATGTACTTAAATCTTTTACACGAAAACAAGAATATAACGAAGAAACATGAACATTTTTGATTAACCACTTTCGGGGCCACTTGTGTAGCTTTTTTTGAAAGCCTATTTTACAACAACAATGATTGAACTATAAAAAAGTTTTTGAGTAACTAACAGATGCACCTGCGATATGATGCAATTTTTAAATTTTATTTAACGTTTTGAATCTAAGCAATTATTTTAAGTTATTCTAGTATCATGTTTAGAACTGTTTGTATTATTCGGGAATTTGAGGAGGCATTGGGTGCATATACATATACTGCAATACTGGAGCTGTTGCCGAAAGTGTGCACCTAAACCCGAGAGCGGGACGCGCCACAAAACTAATCAGGTCTCCCTAGTCTGAGGAGTATTTTGTTGAAAGATCTCGAATTAATCGCTGATTTGGAATTGAATCTTAAGCGGATTAGTTTTCGCTTCTCTGCTTTGGCTTAACAGCTCGAAATTGGCAATAATTTTTTTCAAGACATCTTCTTTTTAGATGAGGCGCGTGAAGCCTGGTACCAAGCAAACCTAACGTGTTTGGGTTTCATAGAGCAGCCAATGCATCTAAATTGTGGGATGATTTTTGGTTGGACAATGGTATTGGCCCGTTTTATTGGAAGACGATAATGGAAGAAATATTGAAGTCAATAGAGAGCGTATGACATCGCATTTTTTAGGCAGGAAATTGAGCATATTGACTTAGGCCTGCCCAGCAGAATGGGGCTGGGTTTTTTTTTCAATGATCACTTATTTTTTTTTCTTAAAACCTATTTTAAAATTAAGATCATCCTGCAAAGTGAGTTTTTGCGTGTGGCAATGAAGTGGTACCACTCAATTAAAAAGGGAATGAAAGAATCGCATGGACACGATAGATATCTCAAATAAAGGAATTTTTTTTCTTTTGAATTGCAAAAAAACCCACTTAAAATTTGTATTTTATAATTTTTTCATTTCATTTCGAATCTTTATAAGCATGTATATAAGTCGATAAGACCATTGCAATATTTACCAGTTCCAGCTATCAGAGCTCTGGACTGCGACTGCATTCTGCGAATCTTAGTCTTGATTTTATTAATTTGAAATCTTTTTGAAAAAAAAAATTGATTGAGTTAAATTCTTTTGTTCTAGGACTGGTTTTAAGTCTTTTGAATTGATTTATACATTTTTTTTTACTTATTAAAGATGAAAATTCATGAATTATGCATTTATTAAATTGGTATTGATTAAGTTAAAGCACCTCTTAAGAGAACGCTTTTGTGATATTTTTTATTTTAATTGATCATGTACTTAAATCTTTTACACGAAAACAAGAATATAACGAAGAAACATGAACATTTTTGATTAACCACTTTCGGGGCCACTTGTGTAGCTTTTTTTGAAAGCCTATTTTACAACAACAATGATTGAACTATAAAAAAGTTTTTGAGTAACTAACAGATGCACCTGCGATATGATGCAATTTTTAAATTTTATTTAACGTTTTGAATCTAAGCAATTATTTTAAGTTATTCTAGTATCATGTTTAGAACTGTTTGTATTATTCGGGAATTTGAGGAGGCATTGGGTGCATATACATATACTGCAATACTGGAGCTGTTGCCGAAAGTGTGCACCTAAACCCGAGAGCGGGACGCGCCACAAAACTAATCAGGTCTCCCTAGTCTGAGGAGTATTTTGTTGAAAGATCTCGAATTAATCGCTGATTTGGAATTGAATCTTAAGCGGATTAGTTTTCGCTTCTCTGCTTTGGCTTAACAGCTCGAAATTGGCAATAATTTTTTTCAAGACATCTTCTTTTTAGATGAGGCGCGTGAAGCCTGGTACCAAGCAAACCTAACGTGTTTGGGTTTCATAGAGCAGCCAATGCATCTAAATTGTGGGATGATTTTTGGTTGGACAATGGTATTGGCCCGTTTTATTGGAAGACGATAATGGAAGAAATATTGAAGTCAATAGAGAGCGTATGACATCGCATTTTTTAGGCAGGAAATTGAGCATATTGACTTAGGCCTGCCCAGCAGAATGGGGCTGGGTTTTTTTTTCAATGATCACTTATTTTTTTTTCTTAAAACCTATTTTAAAATTAAGATCATCCTGCAAAGTGAGTTTTTGCGTGTGGCAATGAAGTGGTACCACTCAATTAAAAAGGGAATGAAAGAATCGCATGGACACGATAGATATCTCAAATAAAGGAATTTTTTTTCTTTTGAATTGCAAAAAAACCCACTTAAAATTTGTATTTTATAATTTTTTCATTTCATTTCGAATCTTTATAAGCATGTATATAAGTCGATAAGACCATTGCAATATTTACCAGTTCCAGCTATCAGAGCTCTGGACTGCGACTGCATTCTGCGAATCTTAGTCTTGATTTTATTAATTTGAAATCTTTTTGAAAAAAAAAATTGATTGAGTTAAATTCTTTTGTTCTAGGACTGGTTTTAAGTCTTTTGAATTGATTTATACATTTTTTTTTACTTATTAAAGATGAAAATTCATGAATTATGCATTTATTAAATTGGTATTGATTAAGTTAAAGCACCTCTTAAGAGAACGCTTTTGTGATATTTTTTATTTTAATTGATCATGTACTTAAATCTTTTACACGAAAACAAGAATATAACGAAGAAACATGAACATTTTTGATTAACCACTTTCGGGGCCACTTGTGTAGCTTTTTTTGAAAGCCTATTTTACAACAACAATGATTGAACTATAAAAAAGTTTTTGAGTAACTAACAGATGCACCTGCGATATGATGCAATTTTTAAATTTTATTTAACGTTTTGAATCTAAGCAATTATTTTAAGTTATTCTAGTATCATGTTTAGAACTGTTTGTATTATTCGGGAATTTGAGGAGGCATTGGGTGCATATACATATACTGCAATACTGGAGCTGTTGCCGAAAGTGTGCACCTAAACCCGAGAGCGGGACGCGCCACAAAACTAATCAGGTCTCCCTAGTCTGAGGAGTATTTTGTTGAAAGATCTCGAATTAATCGCTGATTTGGAATTGAATCTTAAGCGGATTAGTTTTCGCTTCTCTGCTTTGGCTTAACAGCTCGAAATTGGCAATAATTTTTTTCAAGACATCTTCTTTTTAGATGAGGCGCGTGAAGCCTGGTACCAAGCAAACCTAACGTGTTTGGGTTTCATAGAGCAGCCAATGCATCTAAATTGTGGGATGATTTTTGGTTGGACAATGGTATTGGCCCGTTTTATTGGAAGACGATAATGGAAGAAATATTGAAGTCAATAGAGAGCGTATGACATCGCATTTTTTAGGCAGGAAATTGAGCATATTGACTTAGGCCTGCCCAGCAGAATGGGGCTGGGTTTTTTTTTCAATGATCACTTATTTTTTTTTCTTAAAACCTATTTTAAAATTAAGATCATCCTGCAAAGTGAGTTTTTGCGTGTGGCAATGAAGTGGTACCACTCAATTAAAAAGGGAATGAAAGAATCGCATGGACACGATAGATATCTCAAATAAAGGAATTTTTTTTCTTTTGAATTGCAAAAAAACCCACTTAAAATTTGTATTTTATAATTTTTTCATTTCATTTCGAAGACCATTGCAATATTTACCAGTTCCAGCTATCAGAGCTCTGGACTGCGACTGCATTCTGCGAATCTTAGTCTTGATTTTATTAATTTGAAATCTTTTTGAAAAAAAAAATTGATTGAGTTAAATTCTTTTGTTCTAGGACTGGTTTTAAGTCTTTTGAATTGATTTATACATTTTTTTTTACTTATTAAAGATGAAAATTCATGAATTATGCATTTATTAAATTGGTATTGATTAAGTTAAAGCACCTCTTAAGAGAACGCTTTTGTGATATTTTTTATTTTAATTGATCATGTACTTAAATCTTTTACACGAAAACAAGAATATAACGAAGAAACATGAACATTTTTGATTAACCACTTTCGGGGCCACTTGTGTAGCTTTTTTTGAAAGCCTATTTTACAACAACAATGATTGAACTATAAAAAAGTTTTTGAGTAACTAACAGATGCACCTGCGATATGATGCAATTTTTAAATTTTATTTAACGTTTTGAATCTAAGCAATTATTTTAAGTTATTCTAGTATCATGTTTAGAACTGTTTGTATTATTCGGGAATTTGAGGAGGCATTGGGTGCATATACATATACTGCAATACTGGAGCTGTTGCCGAAAGTGTGCACCTAAACCCGAGAGCGGGACGCGCCACAAAACTAATCAGGTCTCCCTAGTCTGAGGAGTATTTTGTTGAAAGATCTCGAATTAATCGCTGATTTGGAATTGAATCTTAAGCGGATTAGTTTTCGCTTCTCTGCTTTGGCTTAACAGCTCGAAATTGGCAATAATTTTTTTCAAGACATCTTCTTTTTAGATGAGGCGCGTGAAGCCTGGTACCAAGCAAACCTAACGTGTTTGGGTTTCATAGAGCAGCCAATGCATCTAAATTGTGGGATGATTTTTGGTTGGACAATGGTATTGGCCCGTTTTATTGGAAGACGATAATGGAAGAAATATTGAAGTCAATAGAGAGCGTATGACATCGCATTTTTTAGGCAGGAAATTGAGCATATTGACTTAGGCCTGCCCAGCAGAATGGGGCTGGGTTTTTTTTTCAATGATCACTTATTTTTTTTTCTTAAAACCTATTTTAAAATTAAGATCATCCTGCAAAGTGAGTTTTTGCGTGTGGCAATGAAGTGGTACCACTCAATTAAAAAGGGAATGAAAGAATCGCATGGACACGATAGATATCTCAAATAAAGGAATTTTTTTTCTTTTGAATTGCAAAAAAACCCACTTAAAATTTGTATTTTATAATTTTTTCATTTCATTTCGAATCTTTATAAGCATGTATATAAGTCGATAAGACCATTGCAATATTTACCAGTTCCAGCTATCAGAGCTCTGGACTGCGACTGCATTCTGCGAATCTTAGTCTTGATTTTATTAATTTGAAATCTTTTTGAAAAAAAAAATTGATTGAGTTAAATTCTTTTGTTCTAGGACTGGTTTTAAGTCTTTTGAATTGATTTATACATTTTTTTTTACTTATTAAAGATGAAAATTCATGAATTATGCATTTATTAAATTGGTATTGATTAAGTTAAAGCACCTCTTAAGAGAACGCTTTTGTGATATTTTTTATTTTAATTGATCATGTACTTAAATCTTTTACACGAAAACAAGAATATAACGAAGAAACATGAACATTTTTGATTAACCACTTTCGGGGCCACTTGTGTAGCTTTTTTTGAAAGCCTATTTTACAACAACAATGATTGAACTATAAAAAAGTTTTTGAGTAACTAACAGATGCACCTGCGATATGATGCAATTTTTAAATTTTATTTAACGTTTTGAATCTAAGCAATTATTTTAAGTTATTCTAGTATCATGTTTAGAACTGTTTGTATTATTCGGGAATTTGAGGAGGCATTGGGTGCATATATTCGTGTCAGCATTTTAACGGTGTTCCAAATCTGTGATAACTTAGCAATCATTTCGAAAAAAAAGCCAATCCGGGCCCAATTTCACCCACAAATTTTATACTGCACCCTGCAATTTTTCAATAATTCTTTGTGAAATCTGTTTCACCAAACACAAAATTGTGATGTGAAAAGTTAATTTTTGAAAATTGCAAAGTTTTTTAAGTTTGTAAGAAATTGTCTCATTCCGTTTCACGAGTCAAATAGTTTTGATAATGAATAGAAACGAATGTGATTCAACTTAAAAGAAACTTTTTTTCAACATAATCCCCTTACTATTTAATTCATTAAGTCCATCTTTTTCCAAGTCCACGATACAGAAATAAGTTCTTTGACTGTGCTAAAACACCTCAACAATGGCCATCACTTTGCTATTGTCTTCAAATTTCTTGCCCCGACCGTCCTTGTTCCTTGAGCCGAAGAAAGAGGTATAAGTCATTGGGAGCTAGATCTGGCGAAAAGGATCGACTGTTCAAGCAGTCTGAATCCTGGTTCTTGAATTGCATCCATCACAACTAATGGCCTCGCGCAGTTTGCTTATTCGGTCTGCGTAGTAAAAGCCTGATATAGTGGCAAATATTTCCAAATATTCCACATTAAAAATTCCTGCAGCGCCTGAAAAAATTGATGCCGAGCTCCCTGTCGAAATTGACACTTCTGGATTAAAATTGTGGATCGATGTATCATCCATTGTTATGAGTTTACTGAAATTTGGCAACATAAAAACGATGTGTTTTGACCACATTTCCCTTGCTTTACTTTAATTGTAATCGAAGGCATCAGGAGTGGTCTTCGTTAATTACTCCAAGGTTTGAAATGGTTGACATCACTTTGAACTGTTCAAATACACTCTTTGCTTCGAAATAATATGACAGTTTAGTGTGGCAAATAAACCATCAAACAATTGATTTATTGCACACTAAGCTCAAAAATCGTGTAATCAGTCATAATCCTGATGTTCCTTGTCACTAACAGGGCTGAGATTTGATGCCATTCGACTTTTGCTTGTAGGATACCATTAAAAATTGATGCTATGCATTGATACATTCCGGAGATGATTCAGGCACTCAAGAACAATTTTGGGCAAGCGTGAAAAAAAAAAGTGAAAAACAAGCCGAAACCATCGACAACACGATAAAATCCTTTTTTAACCTGGCTACTTAACTCAAGACCCGTTTCTGACAATACTCAAAAAAAAAAAAAAAAACATTTTATTAAAGCCTTTTTAAATACAATTTTAAGGTTCCGTACCTCAAAAGGAAAAACGGAACCACTAAAAAGTTCACTTCATAGTCTGTTTCTGTTTATAAAAAAATACGCAAGGCAATCAAAACAAACAAAAGCGGGAGAAATCTTCAAAACTCGATTCCTGTGATGTGCAAACAATTTAAATACAAATTAAATACCTGCACAAGTCCGACTCGCACTTTTGTTTTTTTAATGTACTCTATAACAAAGCTATGCAACCAAAACTTCATACCGCTTTTCAACTGCTTAGATACATTTAAATGTTTTCCAGGCTTCGCTTTTCTATTTTCCGTTCTTTGTTCTTTTGATAGCTGCTGGCGGTATTCTTCAATCAACAAAACATTCAATTGGCAACAATTCAATAGAGGGGGAACCCTTAAAACCTTATTCTGTAAATACATTTCTATGGATTTATTTTGTGCTGGAATTGCACTTCCTATTCCCTGCGGTTATTTTCAATGTTCCATTCATTTCAAAGGCGATTGCAAACTTTAAGTTTAGAAGGGCGATGAGTAAACACTTTTTTCCACCCATACACCCCTTCGGAGCTCACCTATTTTGGGCATGCACACAAAAGGATATGAAAGAAGTGCAGTCATTCAATGATTGAAACCAGCCAGACAAATTGGGTCTTGAGGACAAAAGCTTATTGACTGATATCCTGAATTGAAATCTCAAGAATCCTTTAATCATTTCATGGTTATTATCGCTCATCGATAAAAGGACACTTACCTTATTCATTTTACCCAGAAATTCAAGTGTCTCTAGATCAGCAAATGAACATATCCTTTCGTTATACATGTAAGTGGGTTAAGGTTGAATTCAATGACGACTTTCAACAAGCTCCTTTCTATGGAGAAAGTGTGCTGAACTATAAACAGTTAATATCATTAGTTCTTGGAGTGCAAACATCGTACGAGACATCACGTCTTGAGGAGCTGCATAGTCAATTCGTTGCGGAAACTAGACGGGTGGATGTGATGTGCTGCACTACAGAGTACCTATCCAAGTTTATTTACTTTTAGGTTCCACGTATAATCTTTTGTATAAATATGTTTCCCTTAACCAGGGTGTACATCGATCCGCCTTCGTGAAAGGATGTAATTAAAAAAGGAGCTTGCAAGCAACGATGTCTTCATGCATTTTGTTGTCAAGGTGCACTGTGGTAATGAAAAATGAAATAGTGAGAAGCGGCACTGAACCGTAGATATTGCCAGCGACGTGTAGGTTGACAATTTGATCTTTTGAGCCGGAGGATTCGTGATTTGATTTATAAAGCTTTCGTTACGGATTTTGTCGACTCTTTTTTATCATAATTCTTTGGGGGATTTAATAATTCCAAGTTTATTGTAGGTCTTGGAATTTGAATCAAATCAAAGGTGGCAGAAGATTTTTACTTCCAGATGGACCTGGGCTTAAAAAAACAAGTGTTGAGTGCGTTGTAGCACTAGTGGAAACTGGAATGACTTTTTTGCGTTGGCTTCCATCCCCTCTACAAGATAACCAGATAATGGTGGGTGTCCATTTGAGAGTAAAAGTGCTCTCGCAAGTGGACACAGTCTTGTGATTAGCTCGCTGCGAGTTGAATTTTTATTCTCATCACTCGATCATTTTGAAAGTCACTCGCAATTGGACACATGTTTTTACCTTGATCGGAGTTGAGCTCGCAGAGTTCCACCACAGTTTGTATTTGCGAGAAGCTGTCGAGAGTCAACATGGCAAAACAGTGGACACTGAAAGCAACAAATCATCTTATAGAGAATGATTCCAAAGTCGTTTTAATCTTTTTTTCGCGCACCGCTTAACCGATAGTTGATGTTCATCTCTCACTATTGATCTTTCTATTGTACATTATGGAATTCGAAGAACGAACTGAAGACTGTCATTTGAATTACTTGTACAGGTTTTATAACTTTTACTTAAGCTTAAGTTTAACCTGATACTAGGTCTAAATCTTATTAATACACGCTAAGGTATAATAAAGTATCCTTTTTAAAAATAATGGGCCCAACATATTTTATTAGATTTTCAATTTCACTAGTTGTCGGAACTGTTGAGGATCTTCAATTCGTCAAATTTATAATATACCAGCAGAAGACATACATGCATCAAGTCGACATGATTATGAAAGGACTCTGAGGAAGATAACTCTCAAAATCCTACCAGAGAACTCGCAGTAGAAAAATTTCTTAAAAATCAGTCAATGGACAGTCACCCTGCTGATTAGGGTCTAACTATAAATTTTGTCTGTCTTATCAATAGGGGGGCTCTATTGAAATGAAAGTGAAAGCTGACATTGATGATTTGTTCGATTTCATTGATGCTCAAATCTACTGCGGTTCCTTGACCGACGAAGATCTTAGATAGCTGCAATTTTTGACGAGTGTCTCTACTCGCCTTTGCCTCTGACTGTTCATTGTGATCCTCCAATCTATGTCCATACCCAATGTTGAACTTATTTCTGGAAAATCATACCCCTGCAGTGTAAGCTTTTTTTCAATTCCTTCGAGAAAAAATTTAACCTTGCTTTTGATATCAAAGGTTTCGCTGAGATACTAACCAAATTTCAATGAATATTCCACATCGTTTTGTCAGTCGCTCAACAGCTCGTCTTTAAAAAAGCGGTCCTCCGCGGTCTTAAAATCTATGATAAGGTTGTGAGTGCCAATTTGAAAATCCTGTATTTACAAAAATCAAATTGGTTGTGGACTTCCTTGGTCTAGAACGCACTGATGTACTATGATAGATCAATCATTGCAATGACGAAGGACCTCACGATGGCAAAAAATATCTTAAAGGCGATTTGAATACACTTGTCCCCATAAAAATGGTTCAGTTAAATCGGGATAATTTTTTTGAAAGTCCACACTTTTACTCTCTGACTGGCATCACGATTTTTTGAATAGTTTATTCTGCCTGACAGCGGTAGATTGCTCAACATCACAATTTAAAAACGATGCCTGCTGAGTAGTTATTCAAAGTCAAGTCAAACGCTAAGCTCAACGAATCTGCATCTAGAATGCTAGAACAGATGATCACGAGATACACACCAAAACAATTCGAAAAGACGCAGCCGATCGCATAACCTTTCAAGAGATGCGATGAAATGGACCAAGTAAACAGCTTTGATATCTTCCATCGTGACTGCTTCGACATGCGTAAACAACGTTCACATGGAGGTGAATTCAATATCAGAGGCAAACTAAGGCTTGAGTTTCCAGTGTCATCGGTGCACATGCTCGGATCCTTACATCATGGCTGAGATCTCCATGAGACAACGATTTCTACTAACAACTTTCTCATACATTTTAGGGCCCCGTAAAAAAGGCAATTCTACCAAAATCTTCTGATTGTAATAACTATAGAGAAAGAGAGCTCCCTCAAAGTCGTGTAACCGCAAAATCTATCGTCCATAAGTCTTCTTCCAAATATCAGCAAGGTATTTAGTAAGGTCGAGGACTAGAAGTTTCAAGGCAGGGAATGATTGCAAACATGCCGTCTAAGCTGGTATCAGATAACCAATGGAACAAGAGAAAAAAGCAATGCAGTGGTGCCTGCCTGTTCGACTTGGAAAAGGCTTTCGAAAAACGGCAGTGTAACATCTAATGGGTAATTTAAATTAATAAAAGGTCTGACACAGGGGACCAATCGATACCAGTAACCTTCTAATCTAAGATCCCTTCCCGTCTCCGGCTACCTTATCACTGTGGGCCTATAAAATGTTGATATTGATTCCGTGTATTCTAAGGGCTGCCTCTTTCATGTGAGTTCATTGGCTTAACATTGTCTTTTTACTCACTTTTATGGAGTCAGGCCAAAAAACAGGCAAAACATCGTCCGATCTGGTCTGTGTATTGTGAACCTATTTGAGCACCAGACGCACAACTCCCTTGTCAAGACTTCCTTTCACCGTACGGAGCGTTTTTGTCTCCTAGAAGATAGCCAAGTCAAAAGATTACAATCGATGGCTACAATTTGAAGGTATTTAAGGAGTTTGTCTTCCTCGAGCCATATTTGAACTCCAAAAACGATACGCCAGAGGAGATCTGACACAAAATAAACGTTGCTATTTCGGTATGTCAAAGCAACTTGGGCCGAAACTCCTCACTCGGAGGACCGTTATCCTACCAGTCGTGCAACAAAGAGCCAAAAGCTAGACGACAAACAGGCAGGAGCTATAAAATGATGTGGACACAGTCCGGAAGGCAAAAATCATAGGCTCGGCCACATCGAGCGGATAAACACCAACGCTCGAACTTAGAGAGTCTTTGAATGCGAGCAGTTATTGTTTGAGACGAAATGGAAGATTGAACCTCCGATATAAAGATTAAGTAACCGTATGCGCAAGACGACTTGGGACCATCAAGGACGGAAGGCTGCCTCAGCTCAGGCTCAGACCCTCCAAGGATCGATGACCTGAAATGTATGTTTGTAAAGATAGCCAAGTTTATCCGCTGCGCTCATGCGATGATTCATGTCCTTTTTCAGAAAAGTTTCAACACTCACTTATGAAGGGAATCGCTAGCAAAGAACTTTTGGGATGTGTCACTTTTCATAAGGACATTATCGTGGTCAAACCAACCTTCATATGGAACAGAAACTTGCCGTTTTTGCTACTTCAAAATCACCAAACAAATTTTTAAAGGTTATGTCGTTGAATTGCTTCCAACAAATCCTCGCAGATCATCAAAAAACTTCATTATTTTCTGTAGCCTATCAGGATGGCAATACCCGTTCAACGGTCGTTACGATGTTTTAATAGAGCTTAATAGATCAGTGGAGGGAAGATCATTTTCTTCCACCGATCAGGTATTCAACTTTCATATCGTCTCGAAATGAGAATCACACAGCCATCTTGACCCAACTTCATTTTAGGAGTATTTGAATACTTTCAAAATTCTATTTGACCATTTTATTCAGTACTTCTTCGTGGTTTGCATCGACTCTAAAAGAAGATTCAATGAAGAGCTGTAATGGGATATGGGTCCAATGAAAATGTTCCAGATCCGAATTCCCTATAAAGCTTGAAATTTTCCTCTAATTATTAATAGACCCAGAAGTTTTTTAACATTGCTGTCAGATTCTAGTTAAACTTCCAACCCATCACAAATAAATCCCTTAGTTCAGCCGACGATGCGCTTTGTCTGTTTGTTTTCGGAAAACTTTGTCAAGAATTCTCTGATCAAAGGTATTTCCTATATCAAGTTTTCAGGACGCCTCGCAGCCTTTATTAAACAAAGGAACACGTGTCTTTTCCATCAGGAAATTAAGCACAAAATTCGTTTAACATCACATCAGCAGAACTGAAACATCCTGTCAGCTTAAAAACGTTCTTGCAAGCATCTCAACTTCAACCGAAAGTTTCCTCCACTTCCAACAACTCCCTGCAACGAACTTTGGAACCGAACCGCGATGCAAGCACAAATCCCCAACGGCGGAACATTCCACCTGAGTGAACCTTGCCAAACAAAAGCCGAAGAACTCTATCTGCAGCCAAGTGCAATCAGCTGGATTGATTAAGCCATCGCAGAATACATTTCCAATTAATGCGCCCACAAAAGTGTTTTCCACTTTCACCTTCGTACCCGGAGAAAACCTCCAAAAAATAGTTTCCACGAAATCTTAACGTGTTACCGCGAGACGCTGATTAATCATCTTCTAGCACCTTGACTCCTTGTCGGTGCTATACGGTGTGGCGGCAGCGGCGTCTGGTAACGTGGTTTGTGGTGCGGTGTCATGCCTCGGAGTTAGCTGCGGTAAACTTGATGCGTAAATTACCTCAACCGACAATACTGTGTGTGTTGCTGCACCTCTTCTCATATGACCGACCCGTTGCATTGTTTTCCATGTGCCGCAGCACCGCGTCGGTTCTTGGATTGGTTACATTAGCAGCCAGCATGTCCATTTAACCCAAGACTCTTGGCGACTACCTTGAGAGAACGTGCGCTAGCGACCACGAATTCTGCTTTCGATGCTTTGGAAAAGAAAGTGAAATTTTCAATTTTCAATTTCGTTGGTGTCCATGCAGACAATTGTCGCCAATCTTGGGGGCCAATCCAGAGGTCACAGTCGGAAAACGCCAATAATCTTTATGGCCGCCGATTCACATATGACGGTAGATACTAATTTAACATGCACGAGTGGGCTTTGCGTGTGAAATCAAAAGGAAAAATAGACAAGGTACACGCGAGTGAAGATTGCTCAGAGTTGGGAACGAAGTGAAGTGTTTTATGGTGTTCCAGCCTTCAGACATTTAACAGACACATTTCATTAGCAGAATCTTGTTCGTTGGTGTAGGCCAGATATCACATTCTGTCCATTTGTCAATCGAAGCCAGCTTAGAGTTGGAATAGTGTAACAGTGAGTTACTGGCGGTAAATAACCGACATCGGTTAAATTGACATGTGGAAGCATTCGAGTGTATCATCGAATAAGATTCAATTTCTCAACGTCTGAAAAAAGTTGGGATGTGACATTATTCCTCCGGATTAGTCATGTGAATATTGAAGTGTGTTTTGTGAATCTTTTAGTTAAATTTTGTTCTTAAATCGGCCACACGACTTGCAAGAGTAGAATGCGTCATGCGATGAGGTATACGAGATCAGACCATTGCTTTTTCAGGGTTAAGGACCACAAATCGAAGCCTGCAAAGTTCAAAATGGAAACATCTAAGAAGAGATGCAGTCAATGTTGAGGACATGGAAGAACCACGTATGCAGACTGTATAGCGGCGATGATGAATCAAATTTCGTTGGCAGGTAGCCTGAACCATTCGATGAAGATGACGTATTCCAACAATAACGTCTACACGACATAGACGAAGTAAAGATAGCGATATGCTAAACTTATGTCTAATGAAGCCACTTCATCTGCAACACATGGACAGAAGAAAGCATGCGAGATGAATGGAATCTCAGTAATATTTGCCCAAACCAAACGGAAGGCGACCATCCAAGCGGACCTGATAGGACTGCATCAATGTGGCTTTCGACCCCAGATTTTCGAAAAAACCTGGGAGGTCCAAATCGGCACGCAACACCTTTTACATCAACTTCAAGGTTGGTTTTGGTTTCTGTGGGCAGAGACGTCACCGATCCACTTGATGTCAAACAACGTTTTAGACAAGGTGATGCACTGTCATGCGATTTCTTCAACATCAACATATTTGGAACAATAGTGCGAAATTCCGGTGTCCACACTAGAGGCACCATCTTTTTAAGGATATCATCGGAGAACGCAGCTTGATGTCAGCAGTGCGCTTATGAGTTTTCAGAAATGAGAGTTCACAAACCGCAAAGATGGGTTTAGCAGTATACGTTTAGTATAGACAACCAAATCCGACATCTTGGTCAGAACGTTACCAAAGACAACTTTAACTTTGAGGAAGTTTGTGACTTTGTCTACCTAGGCTCCGCTGTAAACAAATATAATAACACTAGGGCTGAGATCCAACGAAGAATACTTCTTGCTAATCGCTGATTTTTTGGGCTAAGTAAACCTCCTCTCCGAGAACTGAAGTGTCGCTCTAAGACCCTTATCATCTCCGTCCTGCTGTATGGTGTAGAAGCATGGATACGGACATGGAAGCTGATGAAGGCGCCTTAGGTGATCTATGGTCTCGTATGCATAGACGGTGAGTGGAGAAGAAGATTAAACAAAATTCAACAAAAGAATAAAATCCCAATGCCACGTGCACTGTAGCGCCACCTCGGGAGAGTTATTAAATAATTAATGACAAAAATGTCCAACTAAGTACAATGTTAAAAAATACGAAAAACACTATTTTAAATTATATTAAGTTATTTCTGCAGTATAACTAAACATATTTTTCTTAGTAAAAATGTAACTGAATCAGAAAAAAGTATTTCCAAATTGTTGCCCGATCACTTGAAATAATAAATTCGTTGATAATAATTAGCAAATCATATTTTAAATGATCCAAAAATGCGAAAACAAGGGCAGCTTAATCAAAAATGTTTCTAAATTTTTTGTTTGTAATATATTTGTTCAGGGAATGAATGAATGGTGTTTTCATAACCCAAAGTGAAGCTGATGGTGGGGCTTTTTATCTTTAGATGGGAAGTTCATGGTATGGGCAGGCCTGCTCGTACCCAATCCAATTTTTTCTTTTCCTTTTTTGATCGATTTGCATTTCTAAATTTATGTTTAAATACAATCAAGTTAAATTTATAACAAATAAAATAAAAATTAGCAATTGCATTTTTATTTATATCATTTCTTACATTATCTATCAGGTTTTTTTTTAAATAAATGAAAATTTGTTTCGTTGTTTAAATTAATAAGGCGATTTTTGCTTCTTTCTTTTTTCTCGAAATTTCCTTCAAATCGAGGTCTTTTTTATCAAGTTCAATGAATACGTGCTCAGTTTGAAGCCTCTGTGAGGATCAATAGCTCATTTAAGATAAATCTCGGAATCAAGAAAAAAGTACATTTCAAAATCATGGGCTATAGTCCACAAAAAAAGACGAAAAAAGGCGATTTTGGCTTCTTTCTTTTTTCTCGATATTTCCTTCAAATCGAGGTCTTTTTTATCAAATTCACTGAATACGTGCTCAGTATGAAGCCTCTGTGAGGATCAGTAGCTGAGTTAAGATAAAACTAAAGATCAAGAAAAAAGTGCATTTCAAAATCATGGGCTATAGTCCACAAAAAAAGACGAAAAAAGTCGATTTTGGCTTCTTTCTTTTTTCTCGATATTTCCTTCAAATCGAGGTCTTTTTTATCAAATTCACTGAATACGTGCTCAGTTTGAAGCCTCTGTGAGGATCAATACTTCATTTAAGATAAATCTCGAAATCAAGAAAAAAGTGCATTTCAAAATCATGGGCTATAGTCCACAAAAAAAGACGGAAAAAGGCGATTTTTGCTTCTTTCTTTTTTCTCGATATTTCCCTCAAATCGAGGTCTTTTTTATCAAATTCACTGAATACGTGCTCAGTATGAAGCCTCTGTGAGGATCAGTAGCTGAGTTTAGATAAATCTCGAAATCAAGAAAAAAGTGCATTTCAAAATCATGGGCTATAGTCTACAAAAAAAGACGAAAAAAGGCGATTTTGGCTTCTTTCTTTTTTCTCGATATTTCCTTCAAATCGAGGTCTTTTTTATCAAATTCACTCTTTACGTGCTCAGTTTGAAGCCTCTGTGAGGATCAGTAGCTGGGTTTAGATAAATCTCGAAATCAAGAAAAAAGTGCATTTCAAAATCATGGGCTATAGTCCCCAAAAAAAGACGAAAAAAGGCGATTTTGGCTTCTTTCTTTTTTCTCGATATTTCCTTCAAATCGAGGTCTTTTTTATCAAATTCACTCTTTACGTGCTCAGTTTGAAGCCTCTGTGAGGATCAGTAGCTGAGTTTAGATAAATCTCGAAATCAAAAAAAAAGTGCATTTCAAAATCATGGGCTATAGTACACAAAAAAAGACGAAAAAAGGCGATTTTGGCTTCTTTCTTTTTTCTCGATATTTCCTTCAAATCGAGGTCTTTTTTATCAAATTCACTGAATACGCGCTCAGTATGAAGCCTCTGTGAGGATCAATACTTCATTTAAGATAAATCTCGAAATCAAGAAAAAAGTGCATTTCAAAATCATGGGCTATAATCCACAAAAAAAGACGAAAAAAGTCGATTTTGGCTTCCTTCTTTTTTCTCGATATTTCCTTCAAATCGAGGTCTTTTTTATCAAATTCACTGAATACGTGCTCAGTATGAAGCCTCTGTGAGGATCAGTAGCTGGGTTTAGATAAATCTCGAAATCAAGAAAAAAGTGCATTTCAAAATCATGGGCTATAGTCCCCAAAAAAAGACGAAAAAAGTCGATTTTGGCTTCCTTCTTTTTTCTCGATATTTCCTTCAAATCGAGGTCTTTTTTATCAAATTCACTGAATACGTGCTCTGTTTGAAGCCTCTGTGAGGATCAGTAGCTGAGTTTAGATAAATCTCGAAATCAAGAAAAAAGTGCATTTCAAAATCATGGGCTATAGTCTACAAAAAAAGACGAAAAAAGGCGATTTTGGCTTCTTTCTTTTTTCTCGATATTTCCTTCAAATCGAGGTCTTTTTTATCAAATTCACTCTTTACGTGCTCAGTTTGAAGCCTCTGTGAGGATCAGTAGCTGGGTTTAGATAAATCTCGAAATCAAGAAAAAAGTGCATTTCAAAATCATGGGCTATAGTCCCCAAAAAAAGACGAAAAAAGGCGATTTTGGCTTCTTTCTTTTTTCTCGATATTTCCTTCAAATCGAGGTCTTTTTTATCAAATTCACTCTTTACGTGCTCAGTTTGAAGCCTCTGTGAGGATCAGTAGCTGAGTTTAGATAAAACTAAAGATAAAAAAAAAAGTGCATTTCAAAATCATGGGCTATAGTCCACAAAAAAAGACGAAAAAAGGCGATTTTGGCTTCTTTCTTTTTCCTCAAATTTTTTTTTATCAAATTCACTGAATACGTGCTCAGTATGAAGCTTCTGTGAGGATCAGTAGCTGAGTTTAGATAAATCTCGAAATCAAGAAAAAAGTGCATTTCAAAATCATGGGCTATAGTCCCCAAAAAAAGACGAAAAAAGGCGATTTTGGCTTCTTTCTTTTTTCTCGATATTTCCTTCAAATCGAGGTCTTTTTTATCAAATTCACTCTTTACGTGCTCAGTTTGAAGCCTCTGTGAGGATCAGTAGCTGAGTTTAGATAAAACTAAAGATAAAAAAAAAAGTGCATTTCAAAATCATGGGCTATAGTCCACAAAAAAAGAGGAAAAAAGGCGATTTTTGCTTCTTCCTTTTTTCTCGATATTTCCTTCAAATCGAGGTGTTTTTCATCAAATTGACTGAATACGTGCTCAGTATGAAGCCTCTGTGAGGATCAGTAGCTGAGTTTAGATATAACTAAAGATCAAGAAAAAAGTGCATTTCAAACTCATGGGCTATAGTCCACAAAAAAAGAGGAAAAAAGGCGATTTTTGCTTCTTCCTTTTTTCTCGATATTTCCTTCAAATCGAGGTGTTTTTCATCAAATTCACTGAATACGTGCTCAGTTTGAAGCCTCTGTAAGGATCAGTAGCTGAGTTTAGATAAATCTCGAAATCAAGAAAAAATCGCATTTCAAAATCATGGGCTATAGTCCACAAAAAAAGACGAAAAAAGGCGATTTTGGCTTCTTTCTTTTTTCTCGATATTTCCTTCAAATCGAGGTCTTTTTTATCAAATTCACTCTCTACGTGCTCAGTTTGAAGCCTCTGTGAGGATCAGTAGCTGAGTTTAGATAAATCTCGAAATCAAGAAAAAAGTTCATTTCAAAATCATGGGCTATAGTCTACAAAAAAAGACGAAAAAAGGCGATTTTGGCTTCTTTCTTTTTTCTCGATATTTCCTTCAAATCGAGGTCTTTTTTATCAAATTCACTCTTTACGTGCTCAGTTTGAAGCCTCTGTGAGGATCAGTAGCTGAGTTTAGATAAATCTCGAAATCAAAAAAAAAGTGCATTTCAAAATCATGGGCTATAGTCCACAAAAAAAGACGAAAAAAGTCGATTTTGGCTTCCTTCTTTTTTCTCGATATTTCCTTCAAATCGAGGTCTTTTTTATCAAATTCACTGAATACGCGCTCAGTATGAAGCCTCTGTGAGGATCAATACTTCATTTAAGATAAATCTCGAAATCAAGAAAAAAGTGCATTTCAAAATCATGGGCTATAGTCCACAAAAAAAAACGAAAAAAGTCGATTTTGGCTTCCTTCTTTTTTCTCGATATTTCCTTCAAATCGAGGTCTTTTTTATCAAATTCACTCTTTACGTGCTCTGTTTGAAGCCTCTGTGAGGATCAGTAGCTGAGTTTAGATAAATCTCGAAATCAAGAAAAAAGTGCATTTCAAAATCATGGGCTATAGTCCACAAAAAAAGACGAAAACAGGCGATTTTGGCTTCTTTCTTTTTTCTCGATATTTCCTTCAAAGCGAGGTCTTTTTTATCAAATTCACTCTTTACGTGCTCTGTTTGAAGCCTCTGTGAGGATCAGTAGCTGAGTTTAGATAAATCTCGAAATCAAGAAAAAAGTGCATTTCAAAATCATGGGCTATAGTCCACAAAAAAAGACGAAAAAAGTCGATTTTGGCTTCCTTCTTTTTTCTCGATATTTCCTTCAAATCGAGGTCTTTTTTATCAAATTCACTCTTTACGTGCTCTGTTTGAAGCCTCTGTGAGGATCAGTAGCTGAGTTTAGATAAATCTCGAAATCAAGAAAAAAGTGCATTTCAAAATCATGGGCTATAGTCTACAAAAAAAGACGAAAACAGGCGATTTTGGCTTCCTTCTTTTTTCTCGATATTTCCTTCAAATCGAGGTCTTTTTTATCAAATTCACTGAATACGTGCTCTGTTTGAAGCCTCTGTGAGGATCAGTAGCTGAGTTTAGATAAATCTCGAAATCAAGAAAAAAGTGCATTTCAAAATCATCGGCTATAGTCCACAAAAAAAGACGAAAACAGGCGATTTTGGCTTCTTTCTTTTTTCTCAATATTTCCTTCAAATCGAGGTCTTTTTTATCAAATTCACTCTTTACGTGCTCTGTTTGAAGCCTCTGTGAGGATCAGTAGCTGAGTTTAGATAAATCTCGAAATCAAGAAAAAAGTGCATTTCAAAATCATGGGCTATAGTCTACAAAAAAAGACGAAAAAAGGCGATTTTGGCTTCTTTCTTTTTTCTCGATATTTCCTTCAAATCGAGGTCTTTTTTATCAAATTCACTGAATACGCGCTCAGTATGAAGCCTCTGTGAGGATCAATACTTCATTTAAGATAAATCTCGAAATCAAGAAAAAAGTGCATTTCAAAATCATGGGCTATAGTCCACAAAAAAAACGAAAAAAGTCGATTTTGGCTTCCTTCTTTTTTCTCGATATTTCCTTCAAATCGAGGTCTTTTTTATCAAATTCACTCTTTACGTGCTCTGTTTGAAGCCTCTGTGAGGATCAGTAGCTGAGTTTAGATAAATCTCGAAATCAAGAAAAAAGTGCATTTCAAAATCATGGGCTATAGTCCACAAAAAAAGACGAAAACAGGCGATTTTGGCTTCTTTCTTTTTTCTCGATATTTCCTTCAAAGCGAGGTCTTTTTTATCAAATTCACTCTTTACGTGCTCTGTTTGAAGCCTCTGTCAGGATCAGTAGCTGAGTTTAGATAAATCTCGAAATCAAGAAAAAAGTGCATTTCAAAATCATGGGCTATAGTCCACAAAAAAAGACGAAAAAAGTCGATTTTGGCTTCCTTCTTTTTTCTCGATATTTCCTTCAAATCGAGGTCTTTTTTATCAAATTCACTGAATACGTGCTCAGTATGAAGCCTCTGTGAGGATCAGTAGCTGAGTAAAGATAAATCTCGAAATCAAGAAAAAAGTGCATTTCAAAATCATGGGCTATAGTCCACAAAAAAAGACGAAAAAAGGCGATTTTGGCTTCTTTCTTTTTTCTCGATATTTCCTTCAAATCGAGGTCTTTTTTATCAAATTCACTGTATACGTGCTCAGTATGAAGCCTCTGTGAGGATCAGTAGCTGAGTTTAGATAAAACTAAAGATAAAAAACAAAGTGCATTTCAAAATCATGGGCTATAGTCCACAAAAAAAGACGAAAAAAGGCGATTTTGGCTTCTTTCTTTTTCCTCAAATTTTTTTTTTATCAAATTCACTGAATACGTGCTCAGTATGAAGCTTCTGTGAGGATCAGTAGCTGAGTTTAGATAAATCTCGAAATCAAGAAAAAAGTGCATTTCAAAATCATGGGCTATAGTCCACAAAAAAAGGCGAAAAAAGGCGATTTTTTATCAAATTCACTGAATACGCGCTCAGTATGAAGCCTCTGTGAGGATCAATACTTCATTTAAGTTTAGATAAATCTCGAAATCAAGAAAAAAGTGCATTTCAAAATCATGGGCTATAGTCTACAAAAAAAGACGAAAACAGGCGATTTTGGCTTCTTTCTTTTTTCTCGCTATTTCCTTCAAATCGAGGTCTTTTTTATCAAATTCACTCTTTACGTGCTCTGTTTGAAGCCTCTGTGAGGATCAGTAGCTGAGTTTAGATAAATCTCGAAATCAAGAAAAAAGTGCATTTCAAAATCATGGGCTATAGTCCACAAAAAAAGAGGAAAAAAGGCGATTTTTGCTTATTCCTTTTTTCTCGATATTTCCTTCAAATCGAGGTGTTTTTCATCAAATTTACTGAATACGTGCTCAGTATGAAGCCTCTGTGAGGATCAGTAGCTGAGTTTAGATATAACTAAAGATCAAGAAAAAGGTGCATTTCAAACTCATGGGCTATAGTCCACAAAAAAACACGAAAAAAGGCGATTTTGGCTTCCTTCTTTTTTCTCGATATTTCCTTCAAATCGAGGTCTTTTTTATCAAATTCACTGAATACGTGCTCAGTATGAAGCCTCTGTGAGGATCAGTAGCTGGGCTTAGATAAATCTCGAAATCAAGAAAAAAGTGCATTTCAAAATCATGGGCTATAGTCCACAAAAAAAGAGGAAAAAAGGCGATTTTTGCTTATTCCTTTTTTCTCGATATTTCCTTCAAATCGAGGTGTTTTTCATCAAATTCACTGAATACGTGCTCAGTATGAAGCCTCTGTGAGGATCAGTAGCTGGGCTTAGATAAATCTCGAAATCAAGAAAAAAGTGCATTTCAAAATCATGGGCTATAGTCCACAAAAAAAGAGGAAAAAAGGCGATTTTTGCTTATTCCTTTTTTCTCGATATTTCCTTCAAATCGAGGTGTTTTTCATCAAATTCACTGAATACGTGCTCAGTATGAAGCCTCTGTAAGGATCAGTAGCTGAGTTTAGATAAATCTCGAAATCAAGAAAAAATCGCATTTCAAAATCATGGGCTATAGTCCACAAAAAAAGACGAAAAAAGGCGATTTTGGCTTCTTTCTTTTTTCTCGATATTTCCTTCAAATCGAGGTCTTTTTTATCAAATTCACTGAATACGTGCTCAGTATGAAGCCTCTGTGAGGATCAGTAGCTGAGTTTAGATATAACTAAAGATCAAGAAAAAGGTGCATTTCAAACTCATGGGCTATAGTCCACAAAAAAAGAGGAAAAAAGGCGATTTTTGCTTCTTCCTTTTTTCTCGATATTTCCTTCAAATCGAGGTGTTTTTCATCAAATTCACTGAATACGTGCTCAGTATGAAGCCTCTGTAAGGATCAGTAGCTGAGTTTAGATAAATCTCGAAATCAAGAAAAAATCGCATTTCAAAATCATGGGCTATAGTCCACAAAAAAAGACGAAAAAAGGCGATTTTGGCTTCTTCCTTTTTTCTCGATATTTCCTTCAAATCGAGGTGTTTTTCATCAAATTCACTGAATACGTGCTCAGTATGAAGCCTCTGTAAGGATCAGTAGCTGAGTTTAGATAAATCTCGAAATCAAGAAAAAATCGCATTTCAAAATCATGGGCTATAGTCCACAAAAAAAGACGAAAAAAGGCGATTTTGGCTTCTTTCTTTTTCCTCGATATTTCCTTCAAATCGAGGTCTTTTTGATCAAATTCACTCTCTACGTACTCAGTTTGATTGAAGCCTCTGTGATGATCAATAGCTCATTTTAGATAAATCTCGAAATCAAGAAAAAATCGCATTTCAAAATCATGGGCTATAGTCCACAAAAAAAGACGAAAAAAGGCGATTTTGGCTTCTTCCTTTTTTCTCGATATTTCCTTCAAATCGAGGTGTTTTTCATCAAATTCACTGAATACGTGCTCAGTATGAAGCCTCTGTAAGGATCAGTAGCTGAGTTTAGATAAATCTCGAAATCAAGAAAAAATCGCATTTCAAAATCATGGGCTATAGTCCACAAAAAAAGACGAAAAAAGGCGATTTTGGCTTCTTTCTTTTTTCTCGATATTTCCTTCAAATCGAGGTCTTTTTTATCAAATTTACTGAATACGTGCTCAGTATGAAGCCTCTGTGAGGATCAGTAGCTGAGTTTAGATAAATCTCGAAATCAAGAAAAAATCGCATTTCAAAATCATGGGCTATAGTCCACAAAAAAAGACGAAAAAAGGCGATTTTGGCTTCTTTCTTTTTTCTCGATATTTCCTTCAAATCGAGGTCTTTTTTATCAAATTTACTGAATACGTGCTCAGTATGAAGCCTCTGTGAGGATCAGTAGCTGAGTTTAGATAAATCTCGAAATCAAGAAAAAATCGCATTTCAAAATCATGGGCTATAGTCCACAAAAAAAGACGAAAAAAGGCGATTTGGGCTTCTTTCTTTTTTCTCGATATTTCCTTCAAATCGAGGTGTTTTTCATCAAATTCACTGAATACGTGCTCAGTATGAAGCCTCTGTGAGGATCGAGGTGTTTTTCATCAAATTCACTCTATACGTGCTCAGTTTGAAGCCTCTGTGAGGATCAATACTTCATTTTAGATAAATCTCGAAATCAAGAAAAAAGTGCATTTCAAAATCATGGGCTATAGTCCACAAAAAAAGACGAAAAAAGGCGATTTTGGCTTCTTTCTTTTTTCTCGATATTTCCTTCAAATCGAGGTGTTTTTCATCAAATTCACTGAATACGTGCTCAGTTTGAAGCTTCTGTGATGATCAATAGCTCTTTTTAGATAAATCTCGAAATCAAGAAAAAATCGCATTTCAATATCATGGGCTATAGTCCACAAAAAAAGAGGAAAAAAGGCGATTTTTGCTTCTTCCTTTTTTCTCGATATTTCCTTCAAATCGATGTGTTTTTCATCAAATTCACTGAATACGTGCTCAGTATGAAGCCTCTGTGAGGATCAGTAGCTGAGTTTAGATATAACTAAAGATCAAGAAAAAAGTGCATTTCAAACTCATGGGCTATAGTCCACAAAAAAAGAGGAAAAAAGGCGATTTTTGCTTCTTCCTTTTTTCTCGATATTTCCTTCAAATCGAGGTGTTTTTCATCAAATTCACTGAATACGTGCTCAGTATGAAGCCTCTGTAAGGATCAGTAGCTGAGTTTAGATAAATCTCGAAATCAAGAAAAAATCGCATTTCAAAATCATGGGCTATAGTCCACAAAAAAAGACGAAAAAAGGCGATTTTGCTTCTTTCTTTTTTCTCGATATTTCCTTCAAATCAAGGTCTTTTTTATCAAATTCACTGAATACGTGCTCAGTATGAAGCCTCTGTGAGGATCAGTAGCTGAGTTTAGTTAAATCTCGAAATCAAGAAAAAATCGCATTTCAAAATCATGGGCTATAGGCCACAAAAAAAGACGAAAAAAGGCGATTTTGGCTTCTTTCTTTTTTCTCGATATTTCCTTCAAATCGAGGTCTTTTTTATCAAATTCACTCTCTACGTGCTCAGTTTGAAGCCTCTGTGAGGATCAGTAGCTGAGTTTAGATAAATCTCGAAATCAAGAAAAAATCGCATTTCAAAATCATGGGCTATAGTCCACAAAAAAAGACGAAAAAAGGCGATTTTGGCTTCTTTCTTTTTTCTCGATATTTCCTTCAAATCGAGGTCTTTTTTATCAAATTTACTGAATACGTGCTCAGTATGAAGCCTCTGTGAGGATCAGTAGCTGAGTTTAGATAAATCTCGAAATCAAGAAAAAAGTGCATTTCAAAATCATGGGCTATAGTCCACAAAAAAAGAGGAAAAAAGGCGATTTTTGCTTCTTTCTTTTTTCTCGATATTTCCTTCAAATCGAGGTCTTTTTTATCAAATTCACTGAATACGTGCTCAGTATGAAGCCTCTGTGAGGATCAGTAGCTAAGTTTAGATAAATCTCGAAATCAAGAAAAAAGTGCATTTCAAAATCATGGGCTATAGTCCACAAAAAAAGAGGAAAAAAGGCGATTTTGGCTTCTTTCTTTTTTCTCGATATTACCTTCAAATCGAGGTGTTTTTCATCAAATTCACTCTATACGTGCTCAGTTTGAAGCCTCTGTGAGGATCAATACTTCATTTAAGATAAATCTCGAAATCAAGAAAAAAGTGCATTCCAAAATCATGGGCTATAGTCCACAAAAATAGACGAAAAAAGGCGATTTTGGCTTCTTAATTTTTTTTCTAGATATTTCCTTCAAATCGAGGTCTTTTTTATCAAATTCACTGAATACGTGCTCAGTATGAAGCCTCTGTGAGGATCAGCTAAGTTTAGATAAATCTCGAAATCAAGAAGAAAGTGCATTTCAAAATCATGGGCTATAGTCTACAAAAAAAGAGGAAAAAAGGCGATTTTTGCTTCTTTCTTTTTTCTCGATATTTCCTTCAAATCGAGGTCTTGTTTATCAAATTCACTGAATACGTGCTCAGTATGAAGCCTCTGTGAGGATCAGTAGCTAAGTTTAGATAAATCTCGAAATCAAGAAAAAAGTGCATTTCAAAATCATGGGCTATAGTCCACAAAAATAGACGAAAAAAGGCGATTTTGGCTTCTTTCTTTTTTCTCGATATTACCTTCAAATCGAGGTGTTTTTCATCAAATTCACTCTATACGTGCTCAGTTTGAAGCCTCTGTGAGGATCAATACTTCATTTAAGATAAATCTCGAAATCAAGAAAAAAGTGCATTTCAAAATCATGGGCTATAGTCTACAAAAAAAGACGAAAAAAGGCGATTTTGGCTTCTTTCTTTTTTCTCGATATTTCCTTCAAATCGAGGTCTTTTTTATCAAATTCACTGAACACGTGCTCAGTATGAAGCCTCTGTGAGGATCAGCTAAGTTTAGATAAATCTCGAAATCAAGAAGAAAGTGCATTTCAAAATCATGGGCTATAGTCTACAAAAAAAGAGGAAAAAAGGCGATTTTAGCTTCTTTCTTTTTTCTCGATATTTCCTTCAAATCGAGGTCTTTTTTATCAAATTCACTGAACACGTGCTCAGTATGAAGCCTCTGTGAGGATCAGCTAAGTTTAGATAAATCTCGAAATCAAGAAGAAAGTGCATTTCAAAATCATGGGCTATAGTCTACAAAAAAAGAGGAAAAAAGGCGATTTTTGCTTCTTTCTTTTTTCTCGATATTTCCTTCAAATCGAGGTCTTGTTTATCAAATTCACTGAATACGTGGTCAGTTTGAAGCCTCTGTAAGGATCGATACTTCATTTAAGATAAATCTCGAAATCAAGAAAAAAGTGCATTTCAAAATCATGGGCTATAGTCTACAAAAAAAGAGGAAAAAAGGCGATTTTTGCTTCTTTCTTTTTTCTCGATATTTCCTTCAAATCGAGGTCTTGTTTATCAAATTCACTGAATACGTGGTCAGTTTGAAGCCTCTGTAAGGATCGATACTTCATTTAAGATAAATCTCGAAATCAAGAAAAAAGTGCATTTCAAAATCATGGGCTATAGTCCACAAAAAAAAGACGAAAAAAGGCGATTCTAACTTCTTTCTTTTTTCTCGATATTTCCTTCAAATCGAGGTCTTTTTTATCAAATTCACTGAATACGTGCTCAGTTTGAAGCCTCTGTGAGGATCAATACTTCATTTAAGATAAATCTCGAAATCAAGAAAAAAGTGCATTTCAAAATCATGGGTCCACAAAAAAAGACGAAAAAAGGCGATTTTGGCTTCTTTCTTTTTTCTCGATATTTCCTTCAAATCGAGGTGTTTTTCATCAAATTCACTGAATACGTGCTCAGTTTGAAGCCTCTGTGAGGCTCAATACTTCATTTAAGATAAATCTCGAAATCAAGAAAAAAGTGCATTTCAAAATCATGGGCTATAGTCCACAAAAAAAGACGAAAAAAGGCGATTTTTGCTTCTTTCTTTTTTCTCGATATTTCCTTCAAATCGAGGTCTTGTTTATCAAACTCACTGAATACGTGGTCAGTATGAAGCCTCTGTGAGGATCAATACTTCATTTAAGATAAATCTCGAAATCAAGAAAAAAGTGCATTTCAAAATCATGGGCTATAGTCCACAAAAAAAGACGAAAAAAGGCGATTTTTGCTTCTTTCTTTTTTCTCGATATTTCCTTCAAATCGAGGTCTTTTTTATCAAATTCACTCTATACGTGCTCAGTTTGAAGCCTCTGTGAGGATCAATACTTCATTTAAGATAAATCTCGAAATCAAGAAAAAAGTGCATTTCAAAATCATGGGCTATAGTCCACAAAAAAGACGAAAAAAGGCGATTTTTGCTGCTTTCTTTTTTCTCGATATTTCCTTCAAATCGAGGTCTTGTTTATCAAACTCACTGAATACGTGGTCAGTATGAAGCCTCTGTGAGGATCAGTAGCTGAGTTTAGATAAAACTAAAGATCAAGTAAAAAGTGCATTTCAAAATCATGGGCTAAAGTCCACAAAAAAAGACGAAAAAAGGCGATTTTGGCTTCTTTCTTTTTTCTCGATATTTCCTTCAAATCGAGGTCTTTTTTATCAAATTCACTCTATACGTGCTCAGTTTGAAGCCTCTGTGAGGATCAATACTTCATTTAAGATAAATCTCGAAATCAAGAAAAAAGTGCATTTCAAAATCATGGGCTATAGTCCACAAAAAAGACGAAAAAAGGCGATTTTTGCTGCTTTCTTTTTTCTCGATATTTCCTTCAAATCGAGGTCTTGTTTATCAAACTCACTGAATACGTGGTCAGTATGAAGCCTCTGTGAGGATCAGTAGCTGAGTTTAGATAAAACTAAAGATCAAGTAAAAAGTGCATTTCAAAATCATGGGCTAAAGTCCACAAAAAAAGACGAAAAAAGGCAATTTTGGCTTCTTTCTTTTTTCTCGATATTTCCTTCAAATCGAGGTCTTTTTTATCAAATTCACTCTATACGTGCTCAGTTTGAAGCCTCTGTGAGGATCAATACTTCATTTAAGATAAATCTCGAAATCAAGAAAAAAGTGCATTTCAAAATCATGGGCTATAGTCCACAAAAAAAGACGAAAAAAGGCGATTTTTGCTTCTTTCTTTTTTCTCGATATTTCCTTCAAATCGAGGTCTTGTTTATCAAATTCACTGAATACGTGGTCAGTATGAAGCCTCTGTGAGGATCAGTAGCTGAGTTTAGATAAAACTAAAGATCAAGAAAAAAGTGCATTTCAAAATCATGGGCTAAAGTCCACAAAAAAAGACGAAAAAAGGCGATTTTGGCTTCTTTCTTTTTTCTCGATATTTCCTTCAAATCGAGGTGTTTTTCATCAAATTCACTCTATACGTGCTCAGTTTGAAGCCTCTGTGAGGATCAATACTTCATTTAAGATAAATCTCGAAATCAAGAAAAAAGTGCATTTCAAAATCATGGGCTATAGTCCACAAAAAAAGACGAAAAAAGGCGATTTTTGCTTCTTTCTTTTTTCTCGATATTTCCTTCAAATCGAGTTCTTTTTTATCAAATTCACTGAATACGTGCTCAGTATGAAGCCTCTGTGAGGATCAGTAGCTGAGTTTAGATAAAACTAAAGATCAAGAAAAAAGTGCATTTCAAAATCATGGGCTATAGTCCACAAAAAAAGACGAAAAAAGGCGATTTTGGCTTCTTTCTTTTTTCTCGATATTTCCTTCAAATCGAGGTCTTTTTTTTTATCAAATTCACTCTATACGTGCTCAGTTTGAAGCCTCTGTGAGGATCAATAGCTCATTTTAGATAAATCTCGAAATCAAGAAAAAATCTCATTTCAAAATCATGGGTAATAGTCCACAAAAAATGAGGAAAAAAGGCGATTTTGGCTTCTTTCTTTTTTCTCGATATTTCCTTCAAATCGAGGTCTTTTTTATCAAATTCAATGAATACGTGCTCAGTATGAAGCCTCTGTGAGGATCAGTAGCTGAGTTTAGATAAAACTAAAGATCAAGAAAAAAGTGCATTTCAAAATCATGGGCTATAGTCACAAAAAGACGTACACAAAAAGACGAAAAAAGGCGATTTTGGCTTCTTTCTTTTTTCTCGATATTTCCTTCAAATCGAGGTCTTTTTATCAAATTCACTCTATACGTGCTCAGTTTAAAGCCTCTGTGAGGATCAATAGCTGAGTTTAGATAAAACTAAAGATCAAGAAAAAAGTGCATTTCAAAATCATGGGCTATAGTCCATAAAAAAAGACGAAAAAAGGCGATTTTGGATTCTTTCTTTTTTCTCGATATTTCCTTCAAATCGAGGTCTTTTTATCAAATTCACTCTATACGTGCTCAGTTTAAAGCCTCTGTGAGGACCAATAGCTGAGTTTAGATAAAACTAAAGATCAAGAAAAAAGTGCATTTCAAAATCATGGGCTATAGTCCATAAAAAAAGACGAAAAAAGGCGATTTTGTCTTCTTTCTTTTTTCTCGATATTTCCTTCAAATTGAGGTGTTTTTCATCAAATTCACTGAATACGTGCTCAGTTTGAAGCCTGTGTGAGGATCAATAGCTCATTTTAGATAAATCTCGAAATCAAGAAAAAATCGCATTTCAAAATCATGGGCTATAGTCCATAAAAAAAGACGAAAAAAGGCGATTTTGTCTTCTTTCTTTTTTCTCGATATTTCCTTCAAATCGAGGTGTTTTTCATCAAATACACTGAATACGTGCTCAGTTTGAAGCCTCTGTGAAGATCAATACTTCATTTAAGATAAATTTCGAAATCAAGAAAAAATCGCATTTCAAAATCATGGGCTATAGTCCACAAAAAAAGACTAAAAAAGGCGATTTTGGATTCTTTCTTTTTTCTCGATATTTCCTTCAAATCGAGGTCTTTTTTATCAAATTCACTGAATACGTGCTCAGTTTGAAGCCTCTGTGAGGATCAGTAGCTGAGTTTAGATAAATCTCGAAATCAAGAAAAATCGCATTTCAAAATCATGGGCTATAGTCCACAAAAAAAGACGAAAAAAGGCGATTTTGGCTTCTTTCTTTTTTCTCGATATTTCCTTCAAATCGAGGTCTTTTTTATCAAATTCACTGAATACGTGCTCAGTTTGAAGCCTCTGTGAGGATCAATACTTCATTTAAGATAAATTTCGAAATCAAGAAAAAATCGCATTTCAAAATCATGGGCTATAGTCCATAAAAAAAGACGAAAAAAGGCGATTTTGTCTTCTTTCTTTTTTCTCGATATTTCCTTCAAATCGAGGTCTTTTTTATCAAATTCACTGAATACGTGCTCAGTATGAAGCCTCTGTGAGGATCAGTAGCTGAGTTTAGATAAATCTCGAAATCAAGAAAAATCGCATTTCAAAATCATGGGCTATAGTCCACAAAAAAAGACGAAAAAAGGCGATTTTGGATTCTTTCTTTTTTCTCGATATTTCCTTCAAATCGAGGTCTTTTTTATCAAATTCACTCTATACGTGCTCAGTTTGAAGCCTCTGTGAGGATCAATACTTCATTTAAGATAAATTTCGAAATCAAGAAAAAATCGCATTTCAAAATCATGGGCTATAGTCCACAAAAAAAGACGAAAAAAGGCGATTTTGTCTTCTTTCTTTTTTCTCGATATTTCCTTCAAATCGAGGTCTTTTTTATCAAATTCACTGAATACGTGCTCAGTATGAAGCCTCTGTGAGGATCAGTAGCTGAGTTTAGATAAAACTAAAGCTCAAGAAAAAAGTGCATTTCAAAATCATGGGCTATAGTCCACAAAAAATGAGGAAAAAAGGCGATTTTGGCTTCTTTCTTTTTTCTCGATATTTCCTTCAAATCGAGGTCTTTTTTATCAAATTCACTGAATACGTGCTCAGTTTGAAGCCTCTGTGAGGATCAATACTTCATTTAAGATAAATTTCGAAATCAAGAAAAAATCGCATTTCAAAATCATGGGCTATAGTCCATAAAAAAAGACGAAAAAAGGCGATTTTGTCTTCTTTCTTTTTTCTCGATATTTCCTTCAAATCGAGGTCTTTTTTATCAAATTCACTGAATACGTGCTCAGTATGAAGCCTCTGTGAGGATCAGTAGCTGAGTTTAGATAAATCTCGAAATCAAGAAAAATCGCATTTCAAAATCATGGGCTATAGTCCACAAAAAAAGACGAAAAAAGGCGATTTTGGATTCTTTCTTTTTTCTCGATATTTCCTTCAAATCGAGGTCTTTTTTATCAAATTCACTCTATACGTGCTCAGTTTGAAGCCTCTGTGAGGATCAATACTTCATTTAAGATAAATTTCGAAATCAAGAAAAAATCGCATTTCAAAATCATGGGCTATAGTCCACAAAAAAAGACGAAAAAAGGCGATTTTGTCTTCTTTCTTTTTTCTCGATATTTCCTTCAAATCGAGGTCTTTTTTATCAAATTCACTGAATACGTGCTCAGTATGAAGCCTCTGTGAGGATCAGTAGCTGAGTTTAGATAAAACTAAAGCTCAAGAAAAAAGTGCATTTCAAAATCATGGGCTATAGTCCACAAAAAATGAGGAAAAAAGGCGATTTTGGCTTCTTTCTTTTTTCTCGATATTTCCTTCAAATCGAGGTCTTTTTTTTATCAAATTCACTCTATACGTGCTCAGTTTGAATCCTCTGTGAGGATCAGTAGTTGAGTTTGGATAAAACTAAAGATCAAGAAAAAAGTGCATTTCAAAATCATGGGCCATAGTCCACAAAAAATGAGGAAAAAAGGCGATTTTTGCTTCTTTCTTTTTTCTCGATATTTCCTTCAAATCGAGGTGTTTTTCATCAAATTCACTGAATACGTGCTCAGTTTGAAGCCTCTGTGAGGATCAATAGCTCATTTAAGATAAATCTCGAAATCAAGAAAAAAGTGCATTTCAAAATCATGGGCTATTAAATCAATTCACTGTGCTCTCGTTGTCCTCATTCTCTGAATTCTGAGGTCTCCCGTACTTCCGAGATTATATGAGGCGCCGCTATTGATCGAGAGATTTTCCCTTAAATACGCTGGACGTCTTCCATTCTTTACCTTATATACGAGGCATTAAAAAAATCTTTGGTGCACACTTAGGCAGCTGAGCGTGTATGGTGAATTTAATGGTGTCTTCCGATTGCACTTTAACATAAAACGTATAATACGAACTTTATTTCTAAGAACTTGAAGCCTTGTTTTTAGGTATTGGATGGTATTAATAAAAACTAGCAATTACTCGAAGTAAGGTCTCGTAGCAAAGTTAGTTCAGAAAGTAATTGCTCGAATTCGTATGAATAAGACTTTACTTTACTTTACCAAGTTCGAACGTTCGAACATAGCAATTGCTTGACATTTGACAGCAAAGCGGCTATCAAAAAAGTTTTTTTCTTTGAATTTGGTTGTGTATATGGAATTTGGAAATGTAAATAAAAAAAAAATTAAAATCGAATCGGATGATTTTTTGGACGACGAATATTAACACTTAGCTGACGTTGAAGTGTAATATCTGGATGGTAATTATTCTCACTTTTTGTGGTTTTATAAGCATGTTATAGGCAACCACAAGCGGCAAAAGTGGTATAATATGCAAATCGATTTTAAATTAAAATAATTAACTCCTTTTTTTTAAAGAAAACTCGCGAGAAACCAAAATCGCACAACAATTCACTTCAAATGCACGGAATTAATGCCTCAAAAGCACGAAGCAAATGCTTCTAGTCACCTAAATAGCAGACTTGACATTTTCTTAGCAAATGCTCAGTTTTTTGCCTTTTATTCATACCAATTTGAGTAAAAGTCATTTTCGAACATAGCAATTGCTCAAATTAGGTTTTTATCATACGAAAGTAAGCAAATGCTATAAACTGTCACTTTTTCGAGCAATTGCTTCATATTTTAGCAAAGTCAGTTTTTATTAAAACCACCCATTTTGTGTTTAATGATCACATTATAGATTTTTATTGCATATTGATCTAGAGATAAATTTTGTCTTATTTTCCTTGGAACACCAATTTTCTTTGCTAACTTTTTGTAAATGTAATAAACATGGTCTTTGAATTCGAGTTTATCGTCAAAAATGACACCAAAATATTTAGCTTTACGTACCACCTCGATTTCAACATTGTCAACAATTATTTTTGAATTCAGAGGATCGGAATCTGATTTTTGGATATTTGTTCATTAAAAAGTGTGGTTCACTGTTTTGAATGCTCTTTTTAGGTCTTAGAATGGTCTACTTTCGCTTTCTATTCACTTAGAATTCACACAAGTTTCACACGAATGGTCGGTAGTTCCAAAACCTGACTGATGTGATACTCAAAATATACTGATTTACGAGGTGTTACTCTAATTGCACTTGCACTATTTTCTCTAAGATCTTTTCATAAACCGTACACATAACTAAGCGTCAGACATCTTTTTAATTGGCACTCTTAAGGATTCATTCTAGGATTCAGGAAATATCGCAGATATTAAGGACGAATTTTCAACATGCACGAAAAGAAGTTCAATAATATTAAAAGCATCTTTTGTAATTATTACATAAAGGAAGTTAAAGATATTTAGAGATAATATTTTTTATTGCACTTTGTATGTCTTGGACGTCTATTACAATAAACTCAACGATGAAAATTTTGTAGTCTTACAATTACACAAAAAATTGTTAAATTATTTAATATTGCACTATAATTAACACTGATCCCGTCATTAAATTGCACATTAATAATATTGTCCTTATATTGTATCAGGACGCATGCATTTCTTCAACTGTCTTCACATGTCCGTTAGTGATCGCGAATGGTCGTTTTTAGTTTTTATAAACGCCGACTTTGTGCGCGTAGTGTTACGTTCATGACTATTTCTAAGTCTAAGTCTTTATTGTTCACAGTCATGACTATTATTATCAAAGAGAACAAAGCTCTATTATGAAGTTCAATTTTTGATTTTTTTTCGCGTTGAAGAGTAATACTTTACCACTCAGCGTTTTTGTAAGGCATTATACTTCTTAAGGGTTCCGTACCTAGAAAGGAAAAAAAGGAATTCTTATAAATCACTTTGTTGTCCATCCATCCGTCTGTCTGTTAAGACCTTTTTTCTCAGGAACGCGTAGAGGTATCGAGCTGAAATTATTATCAAATACGGAACACTTTTAGAATTACTTTGTTGTCTGTCTGTAAAGACTTTTTTTCTCAGGAACGCGTAGAGGTATCGAGCTGGAATTATTATCAAATACTCAAGCCTACCGTCTCTTGGAGCTGTAAAACAAAAACAAACTTCCAAGCTAACGCAATCATAATATACAGCCGTTTAAGCCGCAAGTTTTCGACACTCGCAAGGGAATCAAAATCTACAGGGTACTTCCCGTGAGCTCAGAATCTTGAAATTTGGCATGAGGCAATGTTTTTTTTTATAGAATATCGTGATGATGGGTGAACTTGGGTGATGGGTGCCCGAGTCCTACTCACACTTGCCCGGTTTTCACTATAGAATTCGTTGCAATTATTATATACTACTGTGTCCAAAAAATGAGGTGACATTGTATTTATTTTGAAAATTTTTTATTTATTCTTCCAAATCAATTTCATGCCCTTCAAAGTAATCCCCTCCCGATGCAATGCACTTATGCCAACGGATTTTCCAATCTTTGAAACACTGGTTATAGTCACTTTCCGGGATGGCCTTCAGTTCCGTCTTCGCTGCGGCTTGAATCTCCTCTATCGTATCAAAACGGTGTCCCCGGAGCGGTCTTTTGAGCTTGTTGAACAGCCAGAAGTCGCACGGCGCCAGATCAGGTGAATACGGTGGTTGCGGAACGATATGGGTTGAGTTTTTGGCGAAATGATCACGAATTACGAGTGCGGTATGGGATGGTGCATTATCGTGGTGTAAAAACCAAGAACTGTGTTTCCACAATTCCGGCCTTTTTAGGCGGATAGCGTTACGCAAACACCGCATTACGTTCAAATAATATTCCTTGTTGACTTGGCCGGTTGGAAGGAATTCATAAAGCACAACACCACGATAATCGAAGAAAACAGTCAACATGACCTTGATTTTTGAGCGACTTTGGTGCGGTTTTTTTGGTCTCGGCTCTCCTTTGGCACGATATTCGCTCGATTGATCGGTTATTTCGGGATCGTTAGCATAGATCCAAGTCTCATCGCCAGTTATAATGCGTTTCATGACATTCTGGTAGTCGGAAAGCATTGTTTCACACACTTCAACGCGACGCCTTTTTTCCAAAAAATTCAATTTTTTCGGTACCAGTCGAGATTTGACGCGCTTGAGGCCCAAAGCATCCTTCAAAATGGTATTGACTGAGCCTTTCGATATGCCAACTTATTCAGCAAGGTCTCTTATCGTTAATCGATGGTTTTTCAACACCAAATCTTTGATTTGTTGGACGTGAGCTTCATCGGTTGAGGATGATGGTCGCCCAGAACGCTCTTCGTCTTCGACACGTTCACGGCCGGCTTGGAAATCACTATACCTCAACGTATCCGCAGCAGAAAATTGATTCCGCAAACAAAATTTAATGCAAATTCTTTGCTCAATAAATTTCGACATCGCAAAAAACGAAAAACTCACTTTTAGCAGCTCACAAAACGACGCGTATCTCAAACACTATGAATATATTTTGACATGAAATTTCACTTAGATGTCACTGACAGTACTACCAACCTAAAAAGAAAGAAAAATTTCCAAATCCTTCGACGCGCGCAGTTTAAATTCATATGTCACCTTATTTTTTGGACACAGTAGTAAGTTGCGCTGCGAGAAACTTAATCAATATATTTAGACTGTATGGATATACTAACAAGTAGTTGTTAAATCCAGACTTTTCTTCTAGCTTGTTGAAATAATTGATATTTTAAACTCCGATTACAACACAAAAAGTATGTACGCGTATCTGCAGATAATGTGGACATAACCTAAGGATCATAACTTGCTATCAAAGGAAAGGATGAATGAAGGCAAAAAGAACATAAAGGACGAGCAAATTCGACGCAAGCGATAACGTTTTAGAATATATAGATATAAAGATAAGGGTTCGAATGATTAAGGGACTTTGTCTACCCCGAAGAACATTCGACCAATAAAGAATTACCTTTGTCAGTAAAACTTTGTCCTACAGGCGGAATAAATTACTCGTGGTGGTGGTGGAAAAAATCTTTTCGGTTATGCTTGATCCTTTCTATGTCAACTGAGTTCAACGTGCAGTAATATGAATCTAGTCAGAAGTTTCCGGATATCTGAGACTTAGAGTCTTCACCAAAGGGACACCATGGTCGAGGAAAACCTAACGTTCGGTGTTGTTGAACTGAAAAGCAGAAATGGAAGCTTTTATGTTGTATATCAAGTCGACTCTGTGGTTTTTGATGGACTTGGCGGGTAGATCTTCACTTAAAAGAAATTCATTGAGAACAGCGAAACTTAAAATTTTGTAAAAAACAGATCATATTTTTGATCACCTGTCCAGTTGTGCCTGTCCACAGCTCAGAACTCAGTTCCTGTTTCGACAAAAAAAAAAAACCCAAAAAAATAAAGCTCAAATCCGAAAAGAAGAAAGTGAAATTCATTAATACGATCCGATTATTTATGACTGAGCTTGCTTGTTGGCTGTCCATCGCGTCGTTGACTCGAATTTCATTGCCATTGTTTCCGATTTGACATTTTTTTTCTTTTTTTTTTCAATTTTATTGCAAATCCGTGCTCTTTCTCAGCATGGATAAACAAATAATTACTTCTAATTCACGAACTGTGGAAATTTCAATCGACAACAACAACAATAACAACAAAAAAAATGCGCATTTCTTGAATCTATTTTATTTACTAGTTTTGTTAAACAGTTTTGCCGTTCCAGAATTCATCTCTCTTTGTGAACTTTCACTGGTTTGTTGTATCCGTGGAAATCGGAGATGAATCAAGAGATGTTTACGCGACATCATCGCCGATCTTAGTGTATTTAAATTGCCGTTAAAATGTATCTTCTTTTTATGCGTGTGTGCCTTATTTTTTGGATAAATTAGATACTCGTATCTCATGACTTAATTTGAATAAATTCTTGTTTCAGATACATCAACCTAGATTCACCAGGGAAAAGTTTAACACACAAAATTTCACATTCAAAAGGTCAAAGATGTTTTTTTTTCATTAAAAAAATACAAAAGTGTTGCCATAGTCGATGGATACATTTTCTAATCTATGATAATTTTAAACATCTTAAAGTTATTAAATTGACTCCATTTGAGCGACACGGCGATTTGAGGTCACAGAACTAAACATGCATTTTCGTTCGTTGTATCTCTGCACGGTTATGTAGCTCAGAAGTTACGAAAGTGCACATTGAACTTTTGACCGATGTCTGCGCCGAAACAACAGAGAAGCAGACACAGCGGAAAAAAAGCACGTTGTTGTGGCCATAATTTTTAAATTTAATTTTGAACTTTATTCGTAATAAATTTTCATTTTCATTTTCTTTATTTTTTTTTCTCTCTTTTTTTGGAGGGTTCAGGTAATTAAATTAATGAAAGCG
This sequence comes from Orthonevra nobilis, assembly GCA_963555765.1. Lineage (NCBI taxonomy): Eukaryota > Metazoa > Arthropoda > Insecta > Diptera > Syrphidae > Orthonevra > Orthonevra nobilis. The sequence goes on along the minus strand of OY743225.1, from coordinate 119,583,457 downwards.
AAATTAGTGAGCGTTGTGGTGGCGCTTGTTAGTGTTTTTGTTTATGTTTGACAGTGAGTTGTTTTTTTTTTATTATTTAGTTTTATTCATATTTGGGAAGCAAAAAATGTGGTTGAAGAACTGACAATAGCAAAGGAGGAAAAAAAAAGCAAAACCGCTGAAAGTTTCTCTTTAAATTAATCACAATTGACGGGCAGTGTTTGGATTGTTATTAATTTTTTAAACGAAAATGGTTTTTGAATGCAACTGAAAGTTTTTTTTTTTGTATTTGCAACAAAATAGAAATTTAGTTAAGTTCAACAGCATTTGCGAAAAAAAAAATTGCCATTATTGACAATTTTTTATTTATTTTTGTTAAGAGTAAGAAAATTAACAAAAGTCCATGAAAACGCGTAAGTTTTGTGAAATATTTTGTAATTTATTATCAAACTTATTTTTATAATTGACTTTTTGATGTAAGCCGCTTGTTACTAATTGCATAGGAGCTAAAGAATGCCTGCACTTTCTGCATTTTTCTTTTTCGTTTATGGTGAAGTTATAATTCGAACTTAATGGATCGTAAGCCTTCCACACAACTGCATACCTAATGATCCTGACCTGATCCGTGTGACTGAAGTCAAGTTTTAAAATTGGAAAAAGTAACAATAAATGATGGCATAAGGAACCCGGTATTCTTAAAAAGACTCTGGTACTGGTACATTGACATAAAATTGACATGGACGTGGACATATTCGGACCAAAAAATCACAATCTAGAATGAGACTCAGATTCTCTTTACTCTTTCTAAAAATTGGACGGCTTCATGAGTCAGGTCAGGGGCTACCTGTTCCTTTCAACAAACACAGTCGTAAGGCAGAAAACAGCAACGTTTCCAGCATAGGCTTGAGCGCATGTATTTGCACTAAATGTTTTGATGATGGTCAGAGAATGGATCATCACATTCTGATGAGGGCAAACCACCTTGAAGACGACGTTTGTTAAAGTGAATGAAATTAAGCTGAAGCCGGCTTAATATCTTAGTGTTTTTTTTTTTAACTCTTAACGGAGTTTGCGTAAAGTGTAATGAAGATTCAGAGATTCGATAGAATAAACATTTCCTCTGACACTTGAGTTAAAGTAGAATCTTTATCTCTTTTGTAGCAATAAAGTGGCAAATATGACAAAAATAGTGCGTCCCTAGTTAGTGGGCACACGTCTATACTATCGGAACGGCAACGAACATTTTTTAACAAAAAAGACGATTTATAACATCGTTTGTAAGTGTGTATAGTTTATATTTCGACATAAAACAAGTTTAAAACTATTTCTACCAAAGGTGTCAAAAGACAACTTTAAAAGCTTTAATTTGACATTATTATTTAAATATTTTTTTTCTCAAATTATATTTTGACAATTTTCATTTTTATTAGATAATTAAATTAGTGGTATCATTTTCCTCGTGCTCATCCTGGAACGCAAGCTTCGTGGAAGGTAAACTTATTTCTCCCATTGAGTGTCTTTTGGTACCTTAAAGATTTTACAACTTTATTCAATTATAAATCTTTTTTTCAAAACCATTTGGTGATACCATTTTAATTCGAATTCAAATAAAATCATTCCTATTTCAATTCTGAATAATTTAAATTTACAACAGTACAAAATTCGGGGTCAATATGACTGACCAAATAAATATAGCGTGAAATGAAATTGCGTAGATGGCCTATGCAGGTATTTTCCAATATCTTCGATCGGAATAAGCGCATGGGTTTTTTAACGAAGAGATAACAGGTGAAAATATTTCAGGGAGAGAATTTGCATTGCAGTTAGGAGAGGAACTTGCAGCTGAGAAAAAAACAACAAATACGACGATATCCTCAGCAGCCCCCTTTAAAATCAGTACCTCTTCAAAAATTGAGAAAAAGCGTCAAGTAAAGTATTGTTCCAGTTAAAGAGCAGCTAGAACTAGGTTCAAGTGTTGAAAATACTCGTGTGGCATGTTCTTAGAAGAACAATCAATCATCCAAAGTGTTGTATTGAATAAGGAAATATTTTTGCAACAACTTTTTTATATTATTATTTTTTATTATTAAGACTTATTTTTTATATGTGAATACTGAAAGTAAGTTAAGTGCATTTATAACAATATTTAAATGTTATTTTTAAAAAAATAAAAAGAGAATATTTTTTTTATTATTATTATTATTATTATTATTATTTATTAAACTATACATATGTGTACAGGGTAATACTTACAAGCTAGCAGCTACCGGGGCTTTTAGCTAGAATATTTTTAAAAACTTTTTCCACAGTTATTTACATTCAAACAACTTTTTGGCCGAAATACATAGGTGTACACAAAATCGTTGTAAAAATAGTGTTTACAGCGGTTCGGTAAACTACGACAGGTCATTTTGTTGTCGGAATCAGATAGAGAACATGCATATATATGTATGATTCCAGTATAATAATAATTGTACAAAATAATACTTGTATTGTATTCCAATTAAATATCTATTATTCCAATCAAATTCTCATATATTAGCATAAATTTTCTTAATGTAAACCATAACTACAAATCGGGGATATGTGATAGGATGGAAAAAAGGATTTCAATGGCGCATAAATTTCGAAGATTTGGTTTTACAAAATTTCTTCTCTCGATTTTGACGGGTAGAAAATTCCATACCCGTACGGCATGAATGAATGGCATGAGGGAACAGGCTCTGGAATCTTCTTCACTAACCCAGACCTTAGAATCTCTTAAGGACTGCCGGATGCTCATAGCAGGCAAAGGTTCAAGCAGAACTTAAGGTTGCAGAACTTCTAGAAATGAAATCGGTATCCGACCGGGATATCGCTATCTACATCGACAGTCAAGCTGTACTTAAGGCAGGAAAAAGCGGACGAATTAGCCAGAATTAGGGGAAAACTCGTGTGTCGTTAAGGCAACATTGCCAAATAAGGCACTAAAAATAGCCAACCGAAGATGGTCAAACTCCATGAAAAACAGGGTGTCAAAGGCCCCCGGGCCTACATTCTTCCGCAAAAAGACAAACGAAATTCTTAAGCTGAGCAGGAAGCAACGGAGGATAGCGGTGGTCGTCTTAGGAAAACATGCAAAAGACTGGGTCTCTCGGACACGGACGAATGCAGATACTGCGGTGATTTGAGTGTCGAAGTGGATATTAGTCATGTATTATGTGAATACCAATGTATAACTAGAAGAAATAGGACGCATCAACTACATATAAATTTTGAAATATTGTTGGGAAATATACTGTCTCGAGGAAAGAGTTAAGGCTGTTGCTACGCATCAGGGATCGCGATGGGTCCAGTATGGTGCCCAGAGTCTTACGAAGCACTTGAAAGCCTTGCACAACCTAACATAACCTAAACAGCCTGAATGAAACACTTTTGAGGTGAATTTCGATATCTGAATTTTTCTATAAGTAGATGTTGAGATCTTTGCGGGCAAGTAAAATTTATTTTGTTGTACAAATAGTAGTTTTTTACATGCAAAAAGATACACTCAAAAAAGACATAAAACTTTGTTCGTGATAAAATCTAAGAAGGCCACAAATGAATTGATCCGCATCTTTAAACGCTTTCTGCATTTTTTGGTGTAACAACGAGTCAAGACCACTTCTGAACGAAATATTATTGGTAGAATAAGTGTCGACACAAATTTTTTACGAGTTTTTACCGATGTTAAACTGATTGTCATTCACAGCTTTCAGCTTTCTTAAGTAGCCATTTATGATTCGTTTCTACTGGCGCAACCCTTGAACTACACTGCCAAAAACTTCGTATATCATCATGACGAATCGGACTGTTTGAGATTTTTCAGGATTTAAAAGAAGTCCATTTTTAAATGACCTCTCGTCAATAGCCTCAAAGCAATTATTTATATTGTAAACTTCCTCATTAATTTTGCTGTGTGGTCCTCATAAGTAAGGCTGCACATCGTCCGCATACAAATAAATATCAGCATAAGATGGGTCCTAAAATTGACTCCTGCCTGAATCCCTGTTTCTATGCAGAAAAGCAGTTTCTTAACGCAACTCTTTGCAATTCCGACGCACTGCTTTTAAAGTGCAGATAATTTTTTAACCTAAGAATCATAGGAAAGTGACGAAACGCTTGTCCAAAGACTGATTTAATTCTTCAAATTGATATGTATACATATTTACCATTGCAGTTGAGCAACTGGGATTTGTTCTCCCACGCCATTGGCTATTTCGAAGGATTCGTCTTCAGGTGGATTAATGCCAGGCTTTCGCGGACTGCAAAGACCAGCAAGATGACGTGAATTAGACAAATCCGAACTTCTTTCTTTGGGGTTTTTGAGAACAAGCTACAAAACTTGGAAACTTTCAACTTGCCACAGCTTATCGACCATTGTTCTCACTTAAACGATTAAAAATGCAGTAAAAAGAGCCGAAGTAGGTATCACCAATGGCGAAGTCCACTTGACAAAGTAATTGGAGAAAAAATAGATATAAGTATATCAAACCATGACCTGCCGATGCAATGTCCTCAACAGTCCCCAAATAGAGAGCATCGAAAGAAAAAAAAACTCGGTGGCTTCATTTGACATTGATGTTAATGAAAAAATATTTCGCTAACCGCTCCATAACAACTCATTCTTCATTGAAAATCTCCATAAAAGCACATTTAACGAGTATTTCTAAAACACATAAATCCACCTCTCCAAGCAGCATGTTCAGCCGCAAATAATAAACTCCAAACCAGGTCAGACTTAATCATGCATAAATGTTTAAAAAAAAAATTAAAAAGAATCTGCCTTAGGAATCCAGAAATCAAATTACCAAAAAACGAAAAAAAAAAAAAAAAAAAACATCACCATCGCATCGTAACCTCATCGTTGTCGTCACCTTAGCTGTTCACTTACTCTCTTTCTCTTCGTTTTGTAGCTTCTTTTGCACGACTTCCATTCAGATAAAAAGTTTCATCCTTCCCAGATGTGTCCACCGAAATAGCAACAAAATCGAAACCAGACTCACTTTACTCCGTCAGCCTAGCGGCTAAAAGGAGTCTCCATGATTTGGATATGTGTACAAAAAAAAAAAAAATCATAATAATACAACAACAACAACAACAACGAAATGTATCTTTGATGTACAAAAAATTCTACCGTTATTGTTGCCGATTGATCTAACCGAATAATATACACACAACACACACACAAGTTGTCTGTTTGTCCCTCCGTTGTACACCGCCGGCAGCCAGCTCGACGACCCATGAAGCCGCGACAAGAAAATGAAAAGAAAGTTGCTTCCACTTGAAGCATCGAGCGCCAGAGCACCACCACTACTACCATCAACCAGCCATGGCACTGCGGTTCTATGTAGGAACAGCAAGCAGCATAACTAGCCATCACGCGAAGGCCCACAAAATTAAAGTATCTTACAGATGCAAGTTAAACACTTGGCCATCAGTTTAAATCGAACTGTCGCCGAAGAAGATACACCATTGCCAACGCGCGAAAGAAAGTCCAATCCAAAAAGTTTAACGTTCAGTTTTTTTTTTTGTAAAACTTATTTAATAATTTATTAACCTTTAGTTTCTAATTGTTTTGTATCGAGTGTGTCATTATGTGTGATATTAGATCGGGAGCATCGTTTGTGCTAATTTTACTGACACTGGCGACCTACTCCAATGTGGCTAACGGTGAACAGAATGCAACAAGTTCGACGGCAACCAGTCGCACTGGACGCCAATTGGACATTCCGCGAAATTTACGCGTTGTAAGAATATTCCTCGATCAGAATCAGCATTTGCGTAGACCACCACCACCGCCGCCGATTTCGGTGCGAAGTGATCACTTCCCTCAGAGGATAGGTCCGGGTCCTGGGCCTGGTCCTATGGGCTTTGGACGACCACCGTTCAGTAGGCCTCCTCTACAGCAACCAATGCCTCATATAAGACGCAGGGTGCACACGGGACCACCTGGTCCGCCGCCTCCAGGAATGTTTATGCGACCAAATGGACCACCACCGCAGTACAACAATTATCAGGCACAGGCGTTCAAAAATACTCGTTATGTTCCCGCCAAGGGGCCGTATCCGCAGAAAGGAGCTCCAATCGGTTACTTCCGCCAGGAACAGGGTCAAGTTGCGCCGAATCTCAATGCAATACCTCAAGCTCCCAACTTCAAGCCCTCGCCCATATACAATGGAGAAGTGATCGTTCGTCAGCCGTCAGCTGCACCCCTAGTTTCAGCTCAGCCAACAGTACAACCCCCACAGCAGCAGGAAAACTTTGTCACCCCACTGCAACAGAAACGCCCAATGGCTGACCACTCGCAGCACATGTACTCCGTGTATGAGGACATCGACAGCGATCTGGAAAACTCCTATTCTCAGATGAACATCGGCGAGAATGCAATGAAGGAGGCCAAACAGTATCTGAACTTTATGAGTTCCAGTGAATATTTCCTGCCCAAAATCGAGCCAGACTACCGGAAACTGGATCAGGCCAAGCAGCAGCAGAAGCAGCAACAACAACTAGCCGAATCCGCATTTCAACAACACCAGCTGCAACAGCAACAACGGATCTCGGAATCAAGCAACCTCAATGCAGCATTCACTGTGAATGCACCTCTTCGAGTATCTGCATCCTCGTCAGCGCAGAAAGAGCAGCAGTCCCATGCGGACAACACTATCTCTCCAACATCCGCATATCCCAGTCGAACTGTACCACAATCTCATATGGGAATAGGAAACAGCCATCAGGCCGACAACAACAATGTATTTGTAGTCAGCTCCGATGGCATCAAGAACATGCATCACATCGTCTCGGGTTCTAGTTCCTCGTCATCATCATCATCATCGCCGTCGTCGTCGTCGTCGTATCCGAAAGTCAGCCAACAAAATCACAACTCAATGACTTTCTCAAGTGGTATCCAGTCGAAGCATCAAAAGGAGCGTATCCCTGACCCAGAGAGGGTTGAATTCACCGAACGCGATGCCATTCATGTGTCATACACATCCAATCCAATGGATTCAATGTCCCGCTACAATGAGAAGCACCAGCACCAGCATCAGCAGCATCAACAGCAGCAGCAATCGTCGCATTCGGATCGACGCTATTCGTTGCCAACATCGATGCAGGAAGAGGAGGACGACGACGAGGAGATGATGCAGGCCGCATCGATAAGTGTGAGTGTGAATCCAATTATAACTAAAACTTATCCAAGTGTAGGGCAAGAGACCACTCAGTCTTCCAGCTTCATCTACCCATTTATTAATTAGCTCCGAGACGCGTTCATCGACCCACTTAACCAGTCATTGAGAACCACATAAAAATACAATTACAGAGCGAAAGAAGCCAGAACTTTCGATTGTTAAATGATAAAGACTCTTACCGTTAAAGTGATCGCAGCTAGCACGAGAGAGATATGAATGTACACTTGTGCGACAACAACAGCAACAACAACAAAAAAAAAACATGTATCTCCATTTCCATTTTCATTTCCACACACAATTTAATTCAGCACGGATAACAGTTGGGACAAGACTAATGAATGACTCTTGACTAACTTTGGTATCGTTCTGCACGATTTAAACAGACACTTACTCTCGTCGTCTGTGCAGAACTTGTGCTTAATCCGTAACCCAGACTGAAGTCCAACGTGAAAGGATACTAGGTGCGGTGGTTCTTTGCTGTTTTATTGATTTCAAAAACTTGCTTTTAAAAAGGCTTTAATTAAAAAAAAAAAAAATCCGGTCATTGCTTATAAGTTGGAAAGAATGGGTCTAAACGATATGGAAGATTTGAGTTTAACTTGAGTAAGTTTATCAGGATTGGAAGTCAGATCGGTTCAGAAGCTTCCTTATTTTTCGAAGAAAAAAATCCTAAGAGTTTGGGCAAAGTGGATAAAAGTCATGTGCTCTTTTGCTTACTTAGTTAACGAAATTAAAAGGAAAAAAACGGTCAACTAAAAAAAGGGCTAGAAGATACCAACCCTTCACAAGCTCAGCATTTCAGTTTAGTATACTCCTCTCACTGGCAAAATTTTTACAGAGCTCTGAATTATTTGCTGATCGCAAACCAGGTTCAAATTTGTCATAATCCTTGTCTTTGCGTTAAAGTTGTTAAGTGTATCCTTTAGATAACTTAGACCACAACTATTGTGCTCATATCTCGTTTTAACTATAAATACTGACTTGATATCAACCCGATAAATATCCGAAGCTCAGGAATGGCCGAATAATAACCTTTGACAGGCTTTACGCTTTCTTTTTGTACAGGTTATTCGAATAGCAGCTGACTGATTGGTTCCATTTTCTCTTCGTCGCTGTAGCTCCCGCTTAAAACCTCATAGCATTTTCTTAATCTTTCCCCGTGGATATCAAGTTGACAGTGACCGGTAATTTTATCTGATAAAATCAAGCATCCTTTACGACTTTTACTGACGAGATCATTTAGCCACTTTTCTCTCATTCTTTTTTCATTAAAAAATGGCTTTGGAGCAGGAGTTTAAACAATCTCTTACATTTTTGTCCTCGTTTCCATTCCCACATCGAGCTCGCTAGGGAGATAATTAACGTAGTTGAAATTTCTACCAAGGGTACTCTGTGACCGACTTTTATCCTGCATGACCAATTTACATCCCATTTATCAAGGAACGCACCAGCTAAAGTCTTAGATCCATCAGGCTCTGCATTGCAGGAGATAACATTCGCCTCTCAACTTTCTCTTACTGGGATTTTGATATAAATCCTTTTGTTTAAGTCCAGCAAAACAAGAATGTAGTGTGTTTCCATTTTCCATTTGGAGGCATTCCATTGCGAAAGGATCGAAACAAATTTTATATCCAAACCATGCTAAGTTCCTTCTGAAGTTCTCCCACCAGAAGTTCACAAACTAGCCGTGGATTTGTAAAGGTCTGGATAGCTAGGAGGTCCCTTTGGGGGTAATTTTTTATGATTATGCGGTGATATTTTTTCAACTCTTCGCAGAGTCTAGGAGGACACTAAGCTATTTAGCAGGATTTAAGTTCAACAGGGCTTCGAACGTTGGAAATGGTCTTCGAATTTTATTCCACGTTAAAAGTCCCATGCAAATATTGATATTGCAAAGTTGAGGCCGCCAATGAGAGTGAATAGGAATAAAGCTGATACCGAAATAGCCAGGACCACTCTACGCTCTTTTCAATAGGGTGGGACATCAATTAAGTTATGAATGCATGAGAGAATTGTTGAGACGTAAAATTTAAAAAAAAACGTCTCTCATAATTATCATCATGCTGTTTTTTAAAACAACGCGCACCTCAAAAATTTGTTATTTCAAAAGCGGCTCAAGGCTTCCTAATGGACAGTTTCCTCTAGAGAAAATATAGGCAATAGTTTGTTGGTTAGCAGATTTTTAAGTTAAGCCGTTTCACTCTTAGATTTTATTGACAGGCAGAGGTTGTGCAAAGAGTTTTTCTTTTCTGTTATCATTTCTACCATTAGAAGTCTGAGAAAGTATGGTTTGGCCTTAAAGTTCCACTGTGTATCCCCATGACATATTTTTCAAGTAGATTTAAATAGAACCAGTTTATGCTCCTTACGATTCTTATCAGTTCCATAACAGGGACCTTCACAAGTTTTCGAGTCCTCCGTGCATTCCGTTCCCCGTAGCCCAGAGACGTCATCTCATAGAAAGGAAAAAAAAATGCTTTTAGGCTAAACTTCTTATTGACATGTTTGCAGCATGCCTTATCTGACGACTACAAATCTTGACAGGCTTTTAGCTCTTATTTTCTTGATTTATGATTTAACGTAGTGAGAAATAAGACATTCGTCTCTAAGAATCAAAATCTCGAAGATTTCAGCCAGAAAGACACTTCAATCATTTCGGAGTCTCTATGAACCATATATGTGGAGTATGTGTTTTGAGAACCCTCAGTTTTTCTGTTATGTGTTTTTTGTTTTTGGGCGAATGAACTCAATTTTATGATCTCACTCATGCTGTGTCCATTAATTTACATTGAAAGTGCTGGATGCTTTTAACCCATTTGCATTCTTTGCATTCCTTGCATTATTTTGCATCCTTTTGTATTAAATTCATCTAAATTGAATCGATCCAAAGGAAAATATGATCTATTTGGACAATAAGTTCCTGGTCCTTTGCACGAACTTGATCAAGCACCACAGGCTCTGCTGTTCCTCACACTTTCACTATTCTAACTTGACAATAACGAACCTGGCTTTGATTTTGAATAAAATTTAAACCGTGGCGCTCATTTAGGTTGGAAGCAATCGACTTGCAGTTAATAGGATTTCTGATGAACTCACAAGACCGAACGGCTTAATTATTTTCAGTATTTCGAGTTGTCTAATTTTCTTGAATCTAAATGAAAATTTCAAATCATTTGATATTAAAGAATCTTCCATTTCTGACACACAGAAGTTTTTCAGTAATCGGAAACTGAACAAGCGCGTCTTTAATTCAGCGTAAGAAATACCAAACATGGTCTTGATTGATTTTCATTTATTTACGAAAGTCCTTCGAACAATTCTGACTTACTTTTGGGATATATTAAAACAGTCATAAAATATACTTCTTTAGAAAAAAATGTTTCAAAGTGATTGCATTCATTTTGTGTTGTAAATTGGTTGAATTAAATTCTATATTCCATAGTCTTGATTGAAGAATGGAGATGAAGTAAAATAAAGAAAAAGAGTCGACTTATTAGATATCATAGTGTAAGATATTAAATAGCTTATATCTTTGCAAAATATATTTCCACATCTTTTTGAAAAAACAGAATTGAAACAGTATGAAGGCCCATCTCAAAGTTTTTAGCTTAATATTTCCCACGACTAGGAGCAATGCCATCGCATTCACATTTTATGTGTGTCATGTGTGTCATATGTGTCATGTCCTCCAAGACGCTTAGGTCATTGCAATGTCTGTACAAATCGATGTCCATCAGTGGAAGCCTTTAAGCATGTTTCCTCAAATGTTTTTCCCGGACAAAGAAACCAATTGCGAGTCTTGGTTGCATCTTACCCGACTTAAAAGGCTGTTGAAACTCTAGCTATGCCCCTGACCATCTATAGCTTGCTAGCTTGCAAGTGTTAACCGACGCAGATGATTTAACCCAACATAAAGTAGGTTTGGTGTTATATCAAACCCCTTTTCAGCGCCATCATTGCCCACCAAACCGGAGTTACCTAGCTGGGCACAGTTTGGCGTGGTTCTTAACCACTAAGGATCCAAGCGACAGTTCAGGACCTGTTTTAATTTATGCACTAACTTCATCTTGGGGGATTTTATATCCAACATTGCTGCAGCCTATATATTTTCTATCTGAGATGCGTGACAAAAATCCGTTTATTTATAAGAACGGATACATTTAGCTTTTCCGCCCATGAGAAAACATCGGAAATCATCAGAAGCAAATGAAGTCCTTTTGGTTAAGTTAAGGCAAAATGTACTCTCATTGAGCGTACAGTCTTTTTTCCCCGCGTTCCCTGACTTTCCTCATAGTCAATTTTGCACAGAGGAAGCAGAAGGAAAAGTTGATGGATTAAAAGGTCATGTAGTGGTTTGAAACTCAGATGTATTTTGGTTCCGGTGTGATATCGACTAAATTACATTCGTTCAATTCACAGTATTTTAGTCTTAATTCGTTGATATACAACCAAGCGGAGGTTTTTTCTTGTTGTTTGGAAGTGTTATGCTTCCGAAGCTGTTACCACAAAATCATCTACACAAAGCGTTATTTTGACTACACAGACTATGAATTAGAACCCAACGGCAAATAGATTTGATTCAAAATCAAAATAGAAATTCCAGACTAATTCAAGGTTTCCTGCGCGCTAATAATTGATCTAACTAAAAGGTTACTTAACTAAATTTTATAGATACTCGTACAAAGAAACACATCAAGTGTGTGTGTTCAGACCATCCTGTATTGGCAGGCTTAAATTCTTTCTAAATTTTGACACTTTTCACGCCTACGGAAAGTAAAAGTGATTGATCTCAACTTATCTGTACACTTCTTTTTGCGGATGCTGCTCAAGACTCAGATTTTGGCGTGGAACGATCAATGGCTTGAAATGATTGAGTGGCTTTCCAGGAATATAGCGAACCATCAGATCGTAGTGCTCATCCAACAAAAAGAAATGGATTCGCTGTACCATCGACATGACTTTGGACATTGCACCTGTTAACATCAACGATAAATTAAGTGAAAAACGTGTGTTTCCTTTTTTTCATATGATCACTTTGTGAATTATTTTCGATTTCAAAGACTATAGTCTTTTAGGTTTTTCAAATCTATCAAATGAACTTAGTTGCCTTGAAAACGTTTTGTTTAATGATCAATGATCTTCGATTTACAACACTGTATCTGCTGTATGAAATTTTAATCTTTAGACCTTTTAATTTTATATTATGGAAAAACGTTAATTCAAGAACCAACAATCTCAAGTGAATCGCTTTCATTGCGAAAAATTAATACTACAGAAGGGGCACGACCATAATTGCAAGCTCAGAATTCTTAGCCTGCCAGTACTCCCTGCAAAAAATAGACTTTAGAGGAAGAGATCAAAAAGCAAATCCTTTTATCATCTACAAGACAGCTTTCAAATAAGCTCGATTTTTGAATGCTGAAGGCTCGTCAATGTCCGATTGGGATTTTAAAGTCTGTAACGAGACGTATTAAGATTATCAAGTTACGTGCAGACAATAAGTCATGTCCATTTGTGTTTTTTGAAAAACGAAACACCCCAAGTGCGTATGGACGAGGAACTACCCCCATGTATAGGAATTCAATTCTCGTAACAAAATTGCATCAGCCCCGCCAGTTCAACATCTCGCCAATTGCATCTCCAGCATAGAAATCTTCAGAGCAGGTCTAATCTTTATTGATTTTCTAAAACATGTGAGCTGAAATATCGATCTCAAAGTTCTCCGAATTAAATACACGCAGTCCACCGAAATTAAGTGTATTCGATCACAGCCGCAAAGGACTGGAAGTCGGTTGAACCTTAAAGCTTTGTAGATTCTAGACTTCATTTGTTACGTGAATGTAAATATGAAAGACATGTAGTTTTTTCAATTCGCTCCTCATATTCAACATGAAACCTCGTAACAAAATCTCTTTTATCTTTTTAACTAAACCTTTATCAAATTTTCCCTTGAGGACATGTCAACTGCATGCAACCCACCAAAACTCGTGGTTCCATTGATTTCGTTAAACCAAATTTAATCCAAAAAAAAAACAACACCACAATTTAATGTCTTCATTTTTACTTTAATCCCCACAGGATATTTACGGTCGCATCAAGGTCAAACCCACGGAAACCGCCCCAAATCCAACCCTTGAACAAAAAGACACCGAGGAGTACTGCGAACGAATATGCTCCAACGTGCAAGACGAAGACGAGGAAATCGTGTGTGGCTCCGACGGATTCATGTACACCAGCGAGGCTCAGATGGAATGTTACGCATCATGTTTACACATCGGTGAGTACTACTATTACCCTCTACCCCCTCAACTAGCGCAAGTAAATTACTGTAACCACCGCACTGAATTGAACTCAAAAGTGTTACGTCCACGTCGTGAAATCTGACCAATTGAGACCCAACAAAAGACCATCTAATTTACTCGCACTTAAGTTCACTTAGCCGCAAGATGAATTGCCAGAAAGTCGAGAAGGCAAACCATAACAGAGGAAAAATAAAATCCTCAACAAGTGGAGTGAAAGCATAATTGACGTTAAGATACAAGATACAAGATACAAAATATGCGGAACGCGATACACTTAGCGTCCACTGGTCGCAAACAATGGGATGCTCATTATTTTCGCAGTTCGTCAAGTGCACTACTGCGGATGAAAGCGCGAGGCCTCCGGCAGGCCTCTAGAATAATTTATAGTGGCGATTTGTTGCTATTCCCCGTCTCATATAATTTTTATTTTGTTCAACAATTGGACAGCTTAATCTGAGTAAAAACTGTGCTTTTGTATTTGGGCGCTGTTTCGGACCCATTGTTACCTGAAGAGGGCAATTAAAGATGATTGCTGAAAGCTGGCGATAGGCCTTAACAAAATGTTTAACCACCTAAAGTGGTTAATGTCAAATTGAGGGGAAACTTTAGGCATAGAAAGTGTACAAACATCTTGGTGGTTCGGATTTACTTACGTGCACTCGTACTCTATATAAATACATACCTGCAATATTTTGATCTTAACTATTTGCGTTTGATTTCTTTTCAGATGTGACTATCCAGAGCAAGGGCACCTGCAATCAACCTTTGTAGATTTGTAGTGGATAGGAAATGTCAGTGTAATTGCCGAAGGAAAATACAAATGAATTAAAGATAGTTATTTATTTAAGATGAAATTTTGTTTGATTTAAGATACTTTCATGCAACATTTTGTCCCCCTATAGTCTCAGCGATGAGGAAGGATATTCTTTATTGCTATACGATTAAGGCGACTTATAGTCTCTGATTTTTATTTTGACTTGTCGAATGCCTCTGAGATTTATGTTTAGTATACTTTAGTAGAGAATTAAGACCAAACAATATTTAGAAAGGACATTTTTGTGCCAACATTTTCATTTATTGCACCAAGCTTTGAGAGCATTTTAAGTTCCTCGTCATCGGCCATCTGAGCAAATTAGACGGAATACTATTGACTGATTTAGGTTTTCTCTTAAAAACTACACTATGCCAAATCCTGGAAAAGACCAACGAATATCGAGCCGTGTCCGCCATCTATTTATCAACTTCAAAACCGACTATCACATTATTCATCGCCCAAGGTTCGAGCAAGGGGATTCGAAGATCAAAAGGGACCTCTATCAGGTCTGATCAGCTGTAGGGTAGCGCAGACGATATTGACATTATCGTTCATACTCAACGTGCGTCAGTTAAGAAGACACCAGAAGAGTCGATTTCCGACTCCGAACTAAAATTATCAATTTCATGCTCATCAAAATACCTACATGTGTATCTTGCAAGTTCTTCTATACTTCTACATGGAGCCGAATGTTGGATGATAAACAATACAGCAGAACATATTTTAAGGATCTACCAACAGAAAATGTTTCCTCGGATACATCGTCCTATGCGAGGATGGAAAGCAGCTCTAGCTTAGGAAGTTTTATACAAGGATCGAAGAAGCCATCACTACTGTAGAGGTGAGTGTGACCGAGGATCCAAATTTATCGATTTTGCCCTGTTTTCAGTAGTGCGGGATCTGTCCGTCCACTATAAGGTTTAGTTTTAGAAAAGATCGTGGTATATACACGAATAATTTTAAACTGGTGACAATGGACCATCGTGTGTGTCATGCTGAAAATCAACTTGAGGTTGAACCCTTAATGACAGGCCCAAGAGGAAAATGATTCCCGGTTTTATTATTTTCTGTGCCGACGCAACATGTTCAACAGCGAGACAAACCATCACTTTATTGGGACAAACGTCTCGTAAGCGAATAATGCGTTAATATTTACAAGGAAATAGGTTAAACGGCCATGAATATGACTCCCTAAGACTATTTTTGTGGGATTATGTCAAATTATGCCACACGCTAGTTCCCAAAAGGTCCCAGAAATACTGGCTTCATAAGAACCAGTCGTTGTGCCCACAAACAAGGAATTGTTTTCATAAATTGTGCGGGCTAGTGAAGCCTTTATATTGGTCATTTCATTCAGTTTTGCAATTACCTCCTGAAATAGTCTAATGGTATTCATTTCCCCTTGCACGCGAGTAGTTCAAAACAAAACATTCTTAATTACATTGAAATCCGGACTCTGAGGTATTCATTTCAATACATTCTTGGATATTTCCAGCAAATAATTTTTAACATATACAGGGTGGCAAATAAGAAATGTTTTGTTTTTTTTTTAACGACCATGTGCATACAAGGGTTTATGACTACCCTTGAAATGTTAGTACATAACGCAAGTGGAAGGAATCAGAGAGGAAATAGGGATAAGTACTCATGCACTTTGTTTTTGTATTTCTGCAGATTGTAATGAGTGCAATGATGCAGCATCTTCAATCAGAACTTCTTTACAGGATATCCAGATTTACACCAGCAGATCAAAGAAAGAATAAGAGAGGTAAAAGATGCGTTTTTGAGCGATGCGAATATAAAAAAACCTTTAGATTGCACAATGAAATCACTGTTTTTCAGGCTGGTGCCAAGGAGGAGCACAATTTTTGTGGCAATCAAGAAGCTATCAAAGTTCTTAATAATGAATTTTTTAAGGGGAGCTTGAAGAGTAAAAATTAAAATTTGTCTTCGACTGATTTATAAAATTGATGTGTTTCTGGAACGACAGCGATTGCCTTAAAAAAAATTTGAAATTTTAATTGGACCTGCGGAGTACGATTCAAAATTCTGCAATTGTTGTAAATAAACTAGTTTCCAGAAAAATCAAGTTTTGTGATGCTTTAAAAATCATATATATTTTTTTTGTTTTGAATAAAGGGATTATTTGATCGAAGATTATCTAATTAACCCTATTCCAACCTGTAGGCTATTAAGAACGGTTAAAAAAAATCAAAGTTTGAACAACTTTAATAAAGTACGACAATTTTTTTAAAATGCTTTGATCAAAAGGACAGGAAATATGATAAAATAAAAAAAAAATATAATAAATAAGAACTAAAAACGTGCTTGCCTTGAGCAAAAGGGATTCGCAATTCGACCGTTTTCGCACCACGTACACCTAAAGTGGTCTCCAAAGCGTCCCCAAAAAAGACAAATAGTGCAAATATAAGAAATGAGTGCCGTTGTGCATTTGATTAAAAGCTTAAAGCGGTCAGCTTATGTAAGGTTGAAACCGCTTGACTATTATACTCGTCGTAGGTTCTGTAAATGGGCCGATTCAAGTTGATCCTAATTTTCAACACAAAATTTTGTTCTCCAATGAGGCCCAGTTTTGGTTAAATTGATATGTAAACAAGCAAAATTGGTGAATTTGGAGTGGAGAAAACCCAAAAGCCTTGTGATCGTGACGCCTTGACTGTTTGGTGTCTTTAAAGGCTGATGGAATCTTGGGCCATATTTATTTAAGGACGATGCCGGCCAAACTGTTATCGTCAATGGAAACGGCTTAAGAAATATGATTTCTGACTTCTTTGTTCCTCAGTTGAATGGCATCGACGAGACAGTGCGTTTGTTTCAACAAGATAGCGCAACATGCTCGCCGCCGCGCAACACCATCAATTTATTGCGGGAAACATTAGCCTCCACGATCTTATGAGTTCTCACACCTTAAGATTACACTCTACACCTACCTCCAGGTGAAGTCATTTGCCTACGCTGATAAACCAGAGATATTGGAATATTTCGAAGTCCAAACTTGCTGTTTTATTGCTGATTTTCGGCCGCAGTTGCTCGATAAAATTGGACTTCACGATTACGAGTTAGCCGTGACGCTAGAAATGGCATAAAATTAACTATTATTAGCTTCAAGTGTTTTATTCCATATTAAACATTGTAAAAAAAATCTAAAAAATAACACCCTCTATAAGTAACGATTTGTAGTTGTAGGAGCTTAAGAACTCTTTGGAAAATGTCTTTACTCAGCCAAGCACTTAGTTGGCTCGTCTAATAAGGAAACTGGAATTACGAAAATATGAGTTCACTATTGCAGATGAAACACAAATCGTCAAGAGGAGACACTTAACAAAACAGAAAAAGCCTCTGTCTGGAGTTATTTTGTGGCCAGGCATTTGCTCATGACTTTTTTTTAAAAACCTGATCAAATCGTTTTGCCGGAGGTGGGAGTCACTGCCGTATTCAGATTGTGGGTGAAAACGTCGGTAAGGCGTCTATGACTCCCTTAAGCAAATCACGAGGTGGCAATAAGTGTAAAATTGGCGTGTCCTCGACTTAGTGGCGGCTTGTACCTTTTTAAACCAAGAAATTTGAATTTAATAATGATCACTGTGCGAAAAGTGTCGGAAGCTGAAGTCGCTGAAAACAACAAAAACTTCTTAGGAATGAACGACAACTAGGCAAACATCATTTATTTATTAATTTATTATATTTATTTTTTTAGACTTTATTTCTTGTAAGAACGTAAAGCTTAAATTCTTCTTATTACTCCTAAAAAGAAGGTTTTATAAAAAATTTCATTATAAATGTATATTATAATTACTGTTCAACAAAAAAAATTATAATATTAAAAATGAATCTATTTCTTCATGATTGAAAGAAAAAAGAAACGAATTTAATTTATTTAAGAAAATTGATTCACGTCTCTCGCATCTCCGATTTACAGGAAAACTATTGTAGAAGAGTGAAAAGCTTGACTTTCTTATTTTAGATACATTTACTAAATATAAATGCTTAAGAGGAAGAACATTATATGTCCTGAATAACTCAAAGCTATGAGTTCTGCGGTTTACTCTACACAAGATACGAGTCACATGTTTTTCCTAAGTAAGAATTCTTGCGACTTTTCTAATGAATCGGGAAATTAAAGAAATTTTAGTCGCAGAATACAGAGAGCTCTGAGCTCGACTATTAGTAATAATAGGACTACCGGTTGAAAATGCCGTTTTTTTTCAAAAATCAATGCTTTATTGAGGAAAAATAGATATAAATTCAATATTCAAAGTATTGCCCATCGCTAGCCACACATTTTTCCCATCTTTCTGGCAACTCATGGATACCCGTTCTGAAAAAATCGACCAGTTTGGCCGCAATCCACGAATCGATCCATTTTTTGACATCATCGAAATGACGGAAGTGCTGGCCAGCCAGATCATATTGCATCGATCGGAAGAGATAGTAATCGGATGGCGCAATGTCTGGACTATAAGGCGGGTGGGATAGGACATCCTATTTGAACGTCAAAATGTCGTTTTGACGACATTTGCAACATGTGGCCGAGCATTGTCATGTTGCAAAATAACTTTATCGTGTCTTGCGACCGTTTCCGGCCGTCTTTCCTTCAGTGCTCGGCTCAAACGCATCAATTGTCGTCGGAAGGCCTCGTCTGTGATTGTTTCATTCGGTTTTAGGAGCTCATTATACACAACACCCTTCTGGGCCCACCAAATGCACAGTATAACCTTTAGGCCATGAATATTCTGAACGGCCGTCGATGTTGAGGCATGTCCGGGGTATCCATACGTTGCCCGACGTTTTGGATTATTGTAATGTACCCATTTTTCATCACCAGTGACGATTCGATGCAAAAAAGACTTCTATTTGTGGCGTTCAAGCAGCAAATCGGCGTTTGACGTTTTGACGTCTCGTGGCTTCAATTCATACGGCACCCAATGTCCTACCTTTCAGATCATTCCCATTGCTTTCAAAAGATCGGAAATGGCTTGCTGAGCGACGCCAAGTGATTTTGAAAGTTCTTCTTGCATTTTTGACGGATCTTGATCGAGCAATGCCTCCAATTCATGGTCTTCAAACTTTTTCACCTGGCCGGGGCGTTTTTTGTCTTCGGTGTCGAAATCACCATCTTTGAACCGCTTAAACACCCACTGACACATTCTAATGTCTATAGTTTAGCCCGGGTAAGCTTCGGTAAGCAATTGATGCGCTTCGGTTGCTTTTTTCTTTAAATGAAAGAAGCGTATTAAAACTTCCCGCAAATGTTGTTTTGATGGCACGAATGAAGACATTTTACTGCTTTACAAAAACTTGTGTGTTTTCACTTATGACCAATAACCTAGACTGAAATAATTAGACAATGACATGAAGTGATCTGATGTGACAGCTGTCATGGTCAAAATTCACCTCAGAAGTGAAGTTGTCTGCAATAACGACATTTTCAACCGGTAGTCCTATTATTTTGAAATAATTTCTCAACAATACTGCGAAATGTTGGCAGTTGGCAGCAAGAAAACACTTTAATTTCGAAAATATTTGAAATATGCCTTGCTGCGCCATACCTCTCGCCTCCGACTCCTAAAAGCTAAGTGCCAAACACATTAAGTGCTAAAGTACAAAAACTGAATGTAGCTCCACCGGAGGAGTGATCCAATGCATTACATGTCGTCGAATATTTAATCATGTTTATTTTTAAAAACGAAACACAACATTCTTGACAGGTGAACCAGTTGGAAAGAATGTCATAAGTCTTAATCCATAATTTATACACATAACAAGATGCCATAAGGTACTACACATTGAGATTTGAACTTAAGCACTTGTATGTTTTGCATCTGGCCGGGGATGGGTCGCTGTCCGCTAAAAATGTAATCATACAACCGGTAATTCTGGTATGAGGGCATTTGATCCACTTTTTGGGGATATAAAGGAACAGAAAACACAAAGTTGTGACCGTCGTCAGGATGTGTTTTATTCAAACGGGTATACTCTTAGCTTTCTGTACTTTATTCGTGTCAGCTCGCATTGTTCAGTTGCCATATGGACAGCTCCAAGGAGCGGATCGGGGAAATTACTACTCATTCACGAATGTACCTTACGCGGAGCGACCAATACGATTCGAGCCTTCAGTTCCTTACCAACAGAGATGGAATGGCATTCGAGATGCCAGCGGAGAAATAGTGAGATGTGTGCAATTCACAAAAATATTCACCCCTGATGAAGGCCAAGAGGACTGCCTTATTTTGAACGTTTTCGTTCCAAAGACAGCAACAGCTAAAAGCCAACTGCCAGTGTTTGCTTTCATTCATGGTGGCGGTTTTATGTATGGCTATTCAGGACTTTATTCACCGGCCGCCATCATGGACCAGGGCGATATGATAATGGTTTCAATTAATTATCGTTTAGGACCTTTAGGATTTTTAACTTCGAGTGATGGGAACATCCAAGGAAATCTCGGAATGAAAGATCAACTGTTGGCCTTGAGATGGATAAAGCAGAACATATATTCGTTTGGCGGGAATCCGGAGAATATTCTTCTCATTGGGCAATCGGCTGGAGGAGCATCTGTGCACCTTCATGTTCTAAGGCAAGAAACCGAAGAACTAGTGTTTGCTGCTGTATCTTTGAGTGGATGCGCTCTGAATCCATGGGTCATGCAGAGAAATCCACAGCAAAGAACCGAAAAAATGGCAAAACTCCTTAAATGCCCGCCAAACGGATTAGAGCTAAAGTCTTGTTTGCAGGATCGATCGATTAAGGAATTCCAGGACGTGGTTGAAGTAATGCAAACTTACCTGGACAACCCATTCAATTTGTTTGGACCTGTTGTTGAGCTTGCTGAAACACCCGATGCATTTCTCACACAAAATCCTCGCAATATTATGGAGAAAGGTGGAATGGCTAATATACCATGGATGGTAACATTCACCACAGAAGAGGGCGCTTACAACGCCGGTTCCTTGATGGGAAAAAATACATCTGGAATTGAGTATATTGAAGATTTAAACGAACGGTGGTTGGAATTGGCTCCATCCTTGCTGTTCTACTACGACGAACCATCCGAGCAGGCCAAACAAACGTATTCACTGAGTCTCCGGGAGTTGTACATGGGAAACAATCGCTTTTCACGGGACACATACCTTTTGCTGCAAAAAATGTTCAGTGATATACTCTTTATAAACGGCATCGTTGAGTCCATTCAGCTTCATAGGACCTTTGGTCAAAATCCAGTCTACAGTTACATTTATGCCAATCCCCATAACTACGGAGTTGGAAATTTTCTCTCAAATGACACGGAGTATCAATTCGGTAGGACTTTTTTTTCTCTTTTTTTTTTATCATTTTTTGACGACATTTTGAATATTTTAGGCGCAGCCCATGGCGACGATGAGATGCTATTTTTACCGCTCACATTTAGAAATAATTACATGAGTGGAACTAACGATGCGACCATTTCAAGACTCCTGATGCAAATGTTTAAGACTTTTGCAACAACGCAGTAAGTATAGCAACTGAAAAAATTTAACAAGCTTATTTATCAATGCAACTTGCGATTGTAGAGTTCCATTTTTTGGAGACGAGGTCTTGCCAACTAATTTGAACACCGAACTAGTGACGCTCTACTTGCAGATTTTTACACATCAATATTGTGTTGGTCCATGGGAGAGCTTGTACCTTGGGCAATGTCTAGGATGCAGCTGTCAAGCTTTTTAAAATCTTAAGAACACTATAAGTGTATACAATAAAGTCACACTCAATTCTCCTTACAAGTTAATCTTCTCCAATCAGCTCAACTAGAGGAGATTGTCCTGATTTAGTGGCCGTGGGTCACTGAAACATCGAACTCTAGAACTCAATTTAAAAGCCCACATAGCTCCATGGTGTACATAAAAAGGAGCATGTTATCTGCATTAATGCTTTTGATCCATCAGACATAGCGGCTTTGCCGAATGAACATAGTTACGAATCGAGTCAAGCTCGAGACGCCATATTTTTAACTTCGTCACGCTCGTTGAGGCTGTATTTCTACCCCGATGTACACGATTTACGTCTCACGCAGTTGAAGACAGAATTGAATAAAAAAAAAGGAATCAATTGACTCAAGCTTTGGTCCTCGATGCATTATTTGATCATGACAAAAAAAAAGTAATTCAAAACTGGTCTCATGATTTCCCGAGGAATTTGAAACTTTTCTGATTGCTTAATAAATCATCACACCATCGATCATTGAAAAATCTGAGCCTTCCAGTTGACTACGTCAAGCTTCGAAGAATCTCCAATTTCGCGATTCTTTTTGTTGTACCTGGTTGCTGGGTTTTCGAAAACATTCTTCGCTAAAGAGTAGAGTTTTTGTGCTGATACTAATGTTGCCGAATCCATACGGCAGCGCAACTCCATGCCGGAATAGTTCGGAAACTCTATAACCAATCTGAAAATCTCCTTCCCGGGAAACCAAATTACGAGTCGAGTCAAGCTCGAGACGCCATATTTTTAACTTCGTCACGCTCGTTGAGGCTGTATTTCTACCCCGAGGTACACGATTTACGTCTCACGCAGTTGAAGACAGAATTGAATAAAAAGAAAGGAATCAATTGACTCAAGCTTTGGTCCTCGATGCATTATTTGATCATGACAAAAAAAAAGTAATTCAAAACTGGTCTCATGATTTCCCGAGGAATTTGAAACTTTTCTGATTGCTAAATAAATCATCACACCATCGATCATTGAAAAATCTGAGCCTTCCAGTTGACTACGTCAAGCTTCGAAGAATCTCCAATTTCGCGATTCTTTTTGTTGTACCTGGTTGATGGGTTTTCGAAAACATTCTTCGCTAAAGAAAAGAGTTTTTGTGCTGATACTAATGTTGCCGAATCCATACGGCAGCGCAACTCCATGCCGGAATAGTTCGGAAACTCTATAACCAATCTGAAAATCTCCTTCCCGGGAAACCAAATTTGGCCATCGTTTTGTGTCGGTCAAATGTACCTAGATTAGAGATTTACTTCACCAGCTGGAGTTGGGCCTGCTTCATACTCTATAGTTCTATTTTGTTCATTATAGTTTAACAGCTGCTGGAAAAGGTAGTTGAATACATTTGTCTGTGTGCCTGTTTTGAAGCCTTCAGATTTTTTTAGTAGGCAATATGTTTTTCTTGTGTTTCAAGACTCTTGAAAGTCTTTGAACTTTTTCAAATTTTTTAAGTGAAAAAAAAGTAGTTAACGTTCAGTTGTGGTCACACAAACTTTTCAAAAACACAAACTTTTCAAAATCAAAATTTTACGCCAAGAAGTAAGCTGTTTATGAGACTAGTGTTACATAATGAACTCTAGTACAGAACCCTTCGTGTGGGTGTCCGATAGGCATTTGGCTTCTTTTTTTCTGTTCACCTCTCCCTACTATCTTCACTGCCTGCTCAAATTTTTCTTTGCAGCATCCACTTGTGTGCCTGTTTTGGATGTGGTTGAAAGCCTGAATTCTCATCGACTTCCTAAATTATGGTGCGGCATTGTGACCAGAAAATGTTGCCATAAGTGATAGCCACTGATTAATTGGAGAATATTTTGCTTAGCTGCTATCTGTTGACTGTCTTTTTTTCGGTAAACGCCAAATATTAAACGTCTTTATAGTTGTCTTGTGTACCTTTCAATCATTGGACGGTCGGCTCTAAATCGATCTGGGTCGGATTCGACATTAAACCCTCTTAATGCTTGTTCATCCAGTCCAAAAGGTCGTGGAATTTCTTCTCAACCGAGTCTTCAGCT
Organism: Orthonevra nobilis; assembly: GCA_963555765.1. Taxonomy (NCBI): domain Eukaryota; kingdom Metazoa; phylum Arthropoda; class Insecta; order Diptera; family Syrphidae; genus Orthonevra; species Orthonevra nobilis. Next base: position 119,559,384 of record OY743225.1, on the reverse strand, counting down.
TCGTCGGTGGTGAAATTCGCATATATGAAACAGACATTTAAAAACGCCCTCCCGACGAATATGACAGTATCCGATCGCTTATCAGCTTGAAATCGCAGACCTTCCAACTCCTTCTGGCCTTCGTTTTTTGGGTCGTTTTTTGGGCACAACAGCGTCATGAATGGCTTGGTTCGCTGCATCAATTAGCTTATCACTTAATGGTTGCTAAGTGGCGCCAATTTGAGGCTGTCCAGTCTTTATCCTTGGTTGGTTTTCCCATATCGCATATGGTATCATGCGATCAATGGAAATACATTTTTTTGACTGGTGTGTTCGTCGAAACGACGAAGGATAACTTTCGTGTGTTTTTTTTTATGCAATTTTTAGTTTTTGTTATTTGGGGTTAAATTGTTACTGTTTGTTCTTTGTTTTTTTTTTGTGATAGTATAATAAAATGAGAGACATTTCTTGAATTGTGCAACGAAAATGGTTTAATTTCAATTCAAGAAGAACTAATGCTGTTGTCGTAAAAGTCACAGCCATCGGGACGTTTTGAAAATAGGAAAGGACTATAAACCCATGTTCAAAAAAAGCCTCATATTTTTGAGTTTTAAAATCAGACAATGGGAGTCGTTAATACCTTCGATCAGATGTTGAGAGTTGCTCTCGACCAAAAGATGACAATGTCCATTTTATGGAATGTTATACTACTTTGTCCAAAAAATAAGGTGACATATGAATTCAAACTGCACACGTCGAAGGATTTGGAAATTTTTCTTTCTTTTTAGGTTGGTAGTACTGTCAGTGATATCTATGTGAAATTTCATGTCAAAATATATTCATAGTGTTTGAGATACGCGTCGTTTTGTGAGCTGCTAAAAGTGAGTTTTTCGTTTTTTGCGATGTCGAAATTTATTGAGCAAAGAATTTGCATTAAATTTTGTTTGCGGAATCAATTTTCTGCTGCGGATACGTTGAGGATGGTGCAGAAAGCCTTTGATGATGAGGCTATGTCTTAAAAATATGTTTACAAGTGGTATAGTGATTTCCAAGCCGGCCGTGAACGTGTCGAAGACGAAGAGCGTTCTGGGCGACCATCATCCTCAACCGATGAAGCTTACGTCCAACAAATCAAAGATTTGGTGTTGAAAAACCATCGATTAACGATAAGAGACCTTGCTGATTAAGTTGGCTTATCGAAAGGCTCAGTCAATACCATTTTGAAGGATGTTTTCGGCCTCAAGAGCGTCAAATCTCGACTGGTACCGAAAACATTGAATTTTTTGGAAAAAAGGCGTCGCGTTGAAGTGTGTGAAACAATGCTTTCCGACTACCAGAATGTCATGAAACGCATTATAACTGGCGATGAGACTTGGATCTATGCTTACGATCCCGAAACAACCGATCAATCGAGCGAATGTCGTGCCAAAGGAGAGCCGAGACCAAAAAAACCGCACCAAAGTCGCTCAAAAATCAAGGTCATGTTGACTGTTTTCTTCGATTATCGTGGTGTTGTACTTTATGAATTCCTTCCAACCGGCCAAGCAGTCAACAAGGAATATTATTTGAACGTTATGCGTCGTTTGCGTAACGCTATCTGCGTAAATTGTGGAAAGACAATTCTTGGTTTTTACACCACGATAATGCACCATCCCATACCGCACTCGTAATTCGTGATCATTTCGCCAAAAACTCAACCCATTTCGTTCCGCAACCACCTTATTCACCTGATCTGGCGCCGTGCGACTTCTGGCTGTTCAACAAGCTCGAAAGACCGCTCCGGGGACACCGTTTTGATACGATAGAGGAGATTCAAGCCGCAGCGAAGACGGAACTGAAGGCCATCCCGGAAAGTGACTACAACCAGTGTTTCAAAGATTGGAAAATACGTTGGCATAAGTGCATTGCATCGAGAGGGGATTACTTTGAAGGGGATGAAATTGATTTGGAAGAATAAATAAAGAATTTTCAAAATAAATACAATGTCACCTTATTTTTTGGACACAGTAGTACATGCAGAATACGTTTGGAAGGAAACCGAAACCCCTGAGTCCCCGAGATTATATAAAAAAATTTAATTGACCTAGTTGAAAAGTAAATGTCACGGAGACTCGAAACACAACAAGGAGGAAAATAGAAATTGTTTTGGCCGGTGTTCAAGAAAAACGTCAAGAAATCATTCAACAACCGTTGGTAGAAAAAAAAATAAAACTTGTGGATTTGACCCCTATTCCAAAACGCGAATGACAAAGTCTTTCTAGAAATTTAAAAAAAATCGATTTTTTTTATATTTTCAAAGTTTAACTATTCAAGAATATATCTACAAGAGGATTTTTAAAAATTCAAATTATTTTCGGAGATATCGGTATTTTGCTGACCCGGCATCCAAACTGGTTCGGTCGGAACTAATCGAACAAAAGACATTAGGGGATTCTCCGTCTACCTGAATCAATATTTCTCAGCAATACCTTTTGTCCTTTGTATATATTGTAAAACAAGAACCCAAGGTGACTTGTATTTTTTATATTTGGTGATCACTTACGTCCAGATGCTAATAGTTGAGTTCTAACCTTCAAACCTTATACTACTTATTACCATAACAGTTCTACGAATGAAAATCCGCATCACATGTATTGCCCAACTGGTGTAAATGGTAAAAAGCTGCATCTGAAGGTACGGAGTTTGACAACGAAAATCCTCCTCTGTGTGATGAAGTTTTGAAAATTATAAAGCCAAACTACGAGAGTTTATCATCAGAGGATTTATTGAGCTTATAAAAATGTAAATTGGCACGGAAGCTCATTCATTTGCTGTGAAACGAGTCAACGCCTGGATTGACCGCTCCGAGATACGAGCATCCAACGCATCAAAGGAGGCCAGAACTGGTAGATATGAAGAGAGAAACGCAGAAAATAGTTTTTTTCGAAGTCGAGGAAGATCCGATGTATGAAGCAGGAATGGCAGATTGAATAAATTTAAGTCTACAATATCATTTCATAACTTAGACTGTGATAAAACTTTACGCGAAACTTTAAACGCGTTTTTCTCGAAAGTGTCTTTTCAAAACAATAACCATGATCTCTCAGGTTCTACTGGACCGATTTACCTGAAATTTTTAGAGGGTCTTCTTTTTAGACTCACCTATGTCTGGAACTATCCCCAAATTTCTATTACTTTCTTTTTAACTTCCCATCAGGAAGTTCTTGTAATCGGTCCGATTTTCGAAATTCAAAATTTTTACATTTCTCTACGATTGGCGGTCCCAGTAGTCGGATTCCATGATTTTTAGAAAGATGTCTGTGTGTGTGTGTGTACGTACGTACGTATGTACGTACGTTTGTGCGGATTCTTTCGTACAGCCTAACTCGAGAACAAATCAAGCCAAATTGGTTTCATTCGAAACGTGTGTGCATAAAAATCACCTGAAAAGCTTTTGGTTAAATTTCACAGGCTGGTTTGAATTTTATGACGAAAAAACTGTCAAAAAAAGGGACATTTTCACTTCTTCAATTAAAATCAATTTAGTTTTCCAATAAAAAAAGTTCAAAATTAATTAAATTTATAGTTTACAGCTAACTTATCAGATAAAAATATATTCCTAAATATATACACTGCCGTTCATAAGTTTTCGGACAAATTCATATAAATATTTTTTTTTTCAATTTGAATGCCAAAAGTATTATGTTTATTTAGCCAATTGACTAAACTAAGTAAGTTACTAACTATAGAGACTACCAAAAAGACTAAAACAGTATTTGGTTGAGGCCATTTCATACATTGATGTGCCCCTTTCTCCATTTCCTGATCCAAATTTCCACGGAAGTTCTTTGAAAATTGTTTCAGATATGTGAATCATGTAAGTCTTCTCCATTTTTCAAGACTCAGAGTGACGTCTGCAACACTGACACATGAAAACATCCTTAGAAAATTATGGAGCCACCAGTTTCTTTGTTCAAACCTGCTCGGTTGTAGCTTGACGCTTTTTTATCGTTATAATATATTAGCAAAAAGAAGCTCATGGCGCAACTTACGTGAGGCAATCAATTTCAAAGAAAAAGCATCGAGAGAAAGCTAATTGATAAAGTGAAAACACATGGCTGAAACTACATTACTCGTGTATTGCAAGGAGGATCATAACATCCGATTTAGTTTGCTTACCACTGCTGTGGTTTCTTAATATGAACGTAATCCTAGAGATCTTTCCATAAATTGGCACATGGATAAAATATCTCTCGAAACCGGCTTGGAAACACAACCATAAAAATCTGCAAAGAAAACTGGACTGAATGTGATCCTGATAGAGCCATATATTAACCAAAAGAAAGGATCCTATGCTGAGCAGTTCCCAGCTCGGAAGGAAGAGGCGGTCGAAATCTCGGGACTGAAATTATGTACTTTTGAACCCTTTCAAAATGGATTCGCCTTGATATTCCAAGCAATGGTTAATAGAAAGGAACGTAATCTAGCAAATTAAATTGATTAGAAATAATTCCGAAAATACATGAAGTTGATTAATGTTAATGTTAATTAAGGTTAATGTTTATACCGAAACAATTTAAATTCTGCAAACAAAAAAAAATCAAAGTCTGGACACAAATTTCCCTTTGCTCATTTCAAAAAAACCTTTTTAAAATTCTTATCCATATAATTACATTAGTAACTGTAAAAATTTGTAAGTGATGTTTCAGCGATAACTCAGCACAAGTTTTAGTAAAAAGATTTCTGATGAAGGGAAAGTTTGCAAAGAAATTGCAGAGTTCAACCGAATCAGACAAATTTGAATTTCCAAAAAAAAAATCAGTTCTAGGCGACCGAGCCTTTGAACATGCTTGAAATTTAGTTTGTGTCACCATGCAACAGGTCCTCAAGCTTTAATGTAATAATGTTGAAACAAGGCTATATAATGTTTGATAATTCTGACTGTCTGATTAAAAACACTTTATTGAAGAAGTTGAAAAACAACTGCCAAAAGCGAATACAAATTCAACCTCCAATGTTAAAGTTATTGAAATGAAATCGATTTTCGCAACTCTAAATTTGAGCTAAATCTTCCAAACTTTGGATAGGTCGATATCAAATCATCCGTCCCAATTCGAGCTCCACCCACGGAATTCAATTGAAACCAAATCCATCTGAGTTTCTCAAACCACTACAAAAATCGTTCGTTCTTCTCCTAATTCTTCCACTCGTTCTGTGCGACTTGCATTAAAAGAGTATTCATAACCTCTTGAGAGCGAGCAAATTATAAAAAAAAATATCTTCACGTCGAGTTGGATACTATTAGAGGGATGGCCGTGTGCTACTATGTGCCTACAGAAGACTGGCTAAGATTTTGGGTCGTTGGTCCTATATTTTTTGTTTTAAACAGGACGAGATGCTTTCTTTGAGTAGTGTAATGCAAGCCATGGACAGCCAGCCAGCTTCAACATGAAGCTCGACAAGATAGAACTCGTACTTTCTCCAAAATGTTTTTACAAGCCATTGTAATTTCTTACAGCCAATACGCAACTCATAATACGAGGTCACAAAAGTTTTGATCTCGTGCACAACATTTTCAAGCTATGCCATGGTCGCAGCGTCTTTGGTAGAGCATGAGAAGCGCCCGATTAAGGATGTTTAGAGATTAAGAAAAAGGAGTAAGGTTCGAAAATTCTACCACCAGAGAAAACAATTATCTCAAGCTTACAGACCCCAAACCGAAACCTGCAAAATTCGAAATGGAAACATCGTAGTAGAATTGCAATCAATGCTGAGGATATGGAAGAACCAACAATGCTATCTACCCGACCTAGACGGAGTAAAGACAGCAATATTTAAGCTTAAGTCTAAGAAAGCCACTTGAGGGGACAGCTTAGCTGCAAAAGTCCCGTGTCAACACCAGAGGCACTATTTTTTAAAGGTCTGTTCAGTTACTCGCAAACGGCGAAGATATTAAAATAAAAGGAGAACGCATCTTGACGTCAACAGTGCGTTTATGAGGATTCAGACAAAAATGACAAAGATGGGTTTGGCGGTATACGAGGGCACAAAGAAGCATATGTTGTCATCAAAAAAAGACACCCAAATCGTTACCATAGACAGCTATAAATTTGAAGTAGTTAGGGACATTATCTACCTATGCTCTCCTGTGAACATAGATAATAACACTAGCGCTGAGATCAAACGAAGAATACCTCTTGTTAATCGCTGTTTCTCTGGGCTAAGAAAACAATTGTGTAAAGTCCTCTCTCGTAGAACTAAAGTGTCGCTCTATAAGACTCTCATCAGTCCCATCATGTTATATGGTGCAGAAGCATGGACAGTTTCAAAAGCGGATGAAGGCTTCTTAGGTTGTTTCGAGAGAAAAGTGTGATCTGCGATAAGTGGAGGAGAAGATTCAACAACGAACTGTACGGTACGAGTTGTACAGCGAAATCGACTTAACCAAAAGGATAAAATTCCAATGCCACGCGGACTGGCGCTACAGTCCTCAAGTTATTAATTAAAAAGCTAATGACGAAAAAAATGCAATTAGCTATCAATATTAAACAAAAACGCAAAACATAATTTTAAATTATATTAAGTCATTTTTTAAGTAATATTATTAAACTAAAAATGGAACTAATTTCTAGTAGAAATGTTACTTAATCAAAAAAATCACTCGAAATAATATATTCGAATAATCTTTTAATGATAAATACGCAAATCGTATTTTAAATGATTCAAAAAATCCTAAAGAAAGATTTTCCTAAGGGGTAGTAAAGAACATATATATGTATCTTTTTTTTTATTGCAACGTATTTGTCTATGGAATGAATGATGTTATCATAAGGAAAATGAAATTTGATGGTGGTGGAAAATTAAATTTTTTATCGAGATGGGAAGTTCATGGTATGGGCAGACCTACTCGCACCCAAACCAATTTTTGTTTTTAAATTCGAAACAGTCAAAAAAAGTGGTACAAATATTGTTGTTTTTTTTTCAGGCAGTCACCATTTTGTGAAAAAAAAATCTTTCCAACTTTTCCATAGTTTCAGACATTGCGACATAATTCTAGATAAAAAAATCTTTTTTTTTTTTTGGTTGAAATCGTGGGTATCGTTACGCGACAATTTTTTGAGACCCCACCTCGTCAACTGCTAATTTTTTTAAATTTTGAACTTTTTTTATTTTTTGATGTTTTTCTGTATTCTTGTTAAGTTAATAAATAACTTATAAAAAAATTGGTAGTAAAAATATTAATTGCCTTTTTTTATGGCACTTCAAAAATTACAAGTGCGAAAATAGCATCTGTGGTGACACAAAATTGAAGCTTGCCTCTTGTATATATATATATTTTTTTTTTGACAATTGATTTAAATTAATACTTCAAGTTTTTTTAATTAATTCCAATACATTATTTTGTTATTTTTTTTAAACTAATGGCTGCTTCCTTAAAAAAAAATGAGCTGATAATTTTTTTTTAATTTTATTTTTAAGAAAACATGTCGATATTTATTATTTAAAAAAACATGTCTTAGGGCTTCATTTAAGATTTTCAAGATCTGTAGCTCCGAAAATTAAGGTTAAGCTAGGCTTAAACTTGAACTTCGCCGATACGATGAAGTTCAATTTTAGTGTGCGTTAAGTATGGATAATCATCATTGTCAACGTGACGCCGCTTGGGTGTAGGCGATTCACACAGGATTTCAATCTTCTAACCCAACTGAAGATATCGTCTTTCACCTTCGATACGAATTTGAATGTGAATGACCAATACTACGTCATTTAATTAGGCTGACAAACCGACCAAAAGTACGACACTATTTGGATGCGAAGTGTTCCAAAGAACAACTTTTTGTGGTCATACTGGATATGAACGAGTTCATACTCATTTTGTTTATAAAAGCACAAAGTTCACATCGGGTCAATTCAACAAGATTATCAGAATGGATCAAAGTCAATGAATCACTTACTCCATTAATTAATAATTTATTCTGTTTGCAAATTGTTATTGTTAAACATAAAATGTACAAGTCAACGCTAATGAGTCATTCAAACAATTCTCGTTTGGGACCGCCCGATGCACTTTCTGAGGATATAAAAGTTCAAACGACCAGACTAATCAGCTGCCAAAGTCAGGATGTGTCTTTTTCAAGCGGTTGTCTTCTTAGCTTTCTGTACTTTATTCGTGTCAGCTCGCGTTGTTCAGTTGCCATATGGACAGCTCCGAGGAGCAGATCTGGGAAATTACTACTCCTTCACGAATATACCTTACGCAGAGCCCCCGAAACGATTCGAGCCTTCGGTTCCTTACCAACAGAGATGGGATGGAATTCGAAACGCAACGGGAACGATTGTAAGATGTGTGGCATTTTTTCGACGGTCTTTACCTTCCAGCGGCCAAGAAGACTGCCTCATTTTGAATGTATTCGTTCCGAAGATAGCAACAGGTAGAAGTAATCTGCCGGTCTTTATTTTCATTCATGGTGGCGGATTTATGTTTGGAACTTCAGCCCGGTATTCGCCAAAAGCCATCATGGAACAGGGAAACATGATAGTGGTTTCGATCAATTATCGTGTGGGACCATTTGGATTTCTGACCTCTGGCGATGGGAGTATCCAAGGCAATCTGGGACTGAAAGATCAACTTTTGGCCTTAAGGTGGATCAAACAAAATATTTATTTTTTTGGTGGAAGTCCGGAGAAGATTCTGCTAACTGGACAATCAGCTGGCGGAGCATCTGTACATCTTCATATTTTAAGACAAGAAACTGAAGACCTTATTTCTGCTGCCGTTTCGTTGAGTGGATGCGCTTTGAATCCATGGGTGATGCAAAGTAATCCACAACAAAAGACCAAAGCCTTGGCAAAACTCTTGAAGTGTCCATCTGGTGGAGAAGAATTGAAGTTATGTTTCCAGGATCGATCGGTGAAAGAATTCTACGATGCAGTTTTAGCTATGCAGCCTTACTTGGGCAATCCATTCAATTTATTTGGACCTGTAGTTGAACCTCGTGGAACTCCCTATGCATTCCTCACGGATGATCCTCGGTGTCTTATTGAAAAGGGTAGAATAGCCAATGTTCCATGGATGGCAACATTTACCACCGAAGAAGGCGCATACAACGCTGCATCTTTGATGGCAAAGAATACATCTGGAATTGAGTATATTGAAGAATTAAACGAACGATGGTTGGAACTGGCTCCATCCTTGCTGTTCTACTACGACGAACCATCCGAGAAGGCCAAAGAAACGTATTCACTGAGTCTCCGGGAGATGTATATGGGAAACAATCGATTTTCACGGGACACATATCTTTTGCTGCAAAAAATGTTCAGTGATGTGCTTTTTATAAATGGCATCTTAGAGTCCATTCAGCTTCATAGGACTTTTGGCCAAAATCCAGTCTACAGCTACATTTATGCCAATCCTCACAACTATGGTGTCGGTAATTTATTGTCGAATGACACGGAGTTTCAGTTTGGTAAGAATTTTTAAAAAGCTTTTGCTTGCTCAATTATTTTTCAATTTGTTTTAAAACCTTAAAGGCGCAGCTCATGGCGATGATGATATGCTTTTTATGCCCCTGACAGCAAGCAATAATTACGTTAGTGGAATCAACGATGAAACGATTGCGAAACTCTTCATACATATGTTTGGGACATTCGCATCAGAGGGGTAAGCCAACCAAGCCCAATTAAGCAAGCTTACAAAACTTGTCTTTTACAATTGTAGGGTTCCATGTTTTGGGAACACCATGTTGCCCGCCAATTGCAACACCGACCAAGTTATGCTGCACCTCCAGATTTTTACACATGAATTTTGTTTGGGACCATGGGAAAGCTTGTGTAACCGACAATGTCAGGGTTGCTACTGTCAAGCGTTTGGTTCCTTATAGAACAAATTGTAACTGCACCTTATCCTTTTTTTCCAAAATAAAAATACAAATTCTTGGCACAATGGAAAAACTTTTCGATTCCAGCCTCGCGGAGCTTAGAAGAATATCAATCGGGGAAACCACAGCCCGAGTGAAACACTTCTTTTGTACTTGTGTTAAACAAAATTTGAGTTCTTAACACTCTCGCTATCCACTTAGAACTAACTTATCTTTCGCAAGGTTCTCATACGTTGGCTCGCTGGTGACGGCATTGTCCAACCGTCAGTGAAATCCAAATCAACGGAAGCTCACCTGGTTCAGTCGGCTTAAATGCACGAGCCAATCGATAAGCTGTGCGAAAAAAGTTCAACGAACGAACTGTTGACGATAAATGGATAAGTTGGGTTCAAGGTTTAACTTAAATTATGATCTGAATGCACCAGTTTCTTTTGCTTACCCTGGAGTCGTTAGATAGTATGAACTATCAAGTACAGTCTGAACTCGTGTATCAAATATAAACTAATTGGAACCAATGTGCAGACTTAAGGAAAGAGGGGCAGAGCAATTGTCCAAGTTAAAAATGTTTTACTTACTACTACATCATCTCCTGGCGAATAAAATTCTGCAAATCTTAAGTTAATGGAAATAAATTGATATCAACCGGGAAAACTGAACTTGTTGTGTCCAGTCTGGACCCAAAAGCTCAACCAAACATATTGTTTCTACCTCTGTGCAACCAGGTTAATGCTTATCCAGTTGAACTGATTCAAACATGTGTCTTCTACCTCTGAACAGCCTGAAAAGTGGATTTATAAAAGCATTTCAAACGTCTCTTCTTGGTGAGCAGTTTCCTAAGTCGAGCCGTTTCGTTTAGACTAAATAGAACTACAAAGACCACTCCAGGAGTTTCTCTTTGCAGATCTCATCTCCTTTTTAAGGAGTCTTGTTTGTTCTTGATATGTTTTCCATTCAGTCAAGCCTTCTTTTGCAAGATTCCAGTAGTATCGGGCTACTTCATACAATAATTCTGCGATTCTCGCGTTCCACCAAGGTGATTTTTTTGCTCATGCGGCTCATCGGACAGTTTTCCTTATGAGCGCTCATGGTCGAATTGATAAGTTTAGTTTTAGTCCCAATAGAGGATGCTGGACTCTATTTGGGATTGGACCTTATTGACTTTCTAACATCAACTTTAAACTTGAACCAGTTTGTTTTTTCGTGGATTGCCAACTAACACATTTATTCGTGACGATTCAAAGTACTTCGAAGAGTATCACTCTCCATTCAATCACCTCAAAAGTACTATTATCCGATACCAGTGTAACGTCCAAAGCTTCTTTTCTATTTGCTGTGACGAAGATGGAAGTGCTACCTCGGTTACAGATTATGAAATTAGAGTCAAGAATGTATAGCAAGGGAGCCTCACCTCTGATATAAATGTCGGTACAACCACAAATAGGATCAAGTTCTTTTTACCGTGTTGGAAGTTGTAACAAGCGCCCGAAATTTTCTCAGACGTCATCATGAGGCATGTAGACGGACGCCAATTCGCAAGGTTTTCGTCCCCGTTACCTACACCGTCGTAACATCTCCTGAGCTGTTGTGTGGAAGGATAAACCTCCATCTTAGGTTTATCAGCTTCATGGGTATGATTTTCGAATGTGAGCCGCAAAGTTAACTCGCCTGCTTCAAAGAAAAGTTTCATCTGCCAATTGTTTTTGAGGGGATCGGGTAGATCGGTCAACATAATGGTGAAACCTTCCCTTTGATCTCTCTGGTCCAAATAAGAACATATATACATCCAATCGATGTGGATTTCGTAGATGGAACTGAGTCCTGCTTCTCTGCTTCTTGTCTTTAAACGGTTTTTCTTTTATTTAAATGGAAAACTCTTTAAATGTACACACAAATTTTATATTTATTTCTAACATTAATTATTTGTTTTCTTAAAAGTCTAGAAAATTCTTTCTACATAAAAATATTTTTTTAATTTTTTGTTTTTGCTTTCAATTACTTAAATATTTTTTCTTCATATCTCTGATTGAATCACTACCATTGATCGCGTTTGAATGCCTATACAAACAATAATAATTATATAACAATGCAAAAAATTTAATTTTTTCTTAATTATAAACAAAATTAAAAAAAAAACTTTCCTTCATTTCCTTAAATAAAACAACAACTCCTTAAGAAATACAACAAATTGGTGAACAGAATCGAATTTGAATCTCTAAAAGGACACTACTAAACAGCCAGTGTCCAGCTGTGGCCAGAAATCCAAAAGTTAACCAACAAATTGGCAGCCCTTTCAAGACGAGATTTGATTCGAATTTGTTTTTTAACAGAGTGAAACTAAATTACACAAAAAGAATCACTTAAGAGAGACGAGGAAGGACGCAAATAGAAAGGAAAGGAATAGAAACGAATAAAAATAAAAGAACGGATGACTGCATAATGTGTGGTGGTACTGAGGAGGTAGGCGTCCGTATGTGGTCCTGGCAGGAAGACAACACATTGGATTGGGACACAAAACCGTGCTTAGTTGAGTAAATGGCTGGTGGGCAGGCAGTTTGGCTGGATCACCAAGCAATGCTACCTCAGTCGGATGTTTCTGTTGGTTGTTGCTCCTCGAGTTCCTTCAACTCCTTGAGATATTCCTTTTTTCTCTTGACCTTGTCCAGTTGATCCTTTTCGGGTTTCTTGAGGTCACCGTTCTTCAATTTCGCTTCGATAGCTTCGATTTCGCGTATCTTTTTCTTGAGTTTCTTCAGTTTTTTGCTGAATTCCAGCTGTGGATCCTCCTCCTCCAAGTCCAAGCTGTTGAGATCTTTGGCAATGGTCTCCACTGTTGGCATTGTAGATGACAAGTCTGATGCTTCTGCTGCATTTGTACTTGTAGATGATTTTTTAGTGCTGCTATCGTTGGAATCTGTTGTGCTATTAGTATTCTTTGGTAAGACAATCACTCCAGGTGCTGGATTTGCTTTGTTCTTCTTCTTCGTTTTATCTTTCTTTCCAGTAGTTCCGGATGCCGCTGGCATTCCAACTGTTTTGTCAGATTTTCGATTGGCAAACTGTTTGCCCTTACTCTCGTATAGTGGCACCTCCTCTTGCGGGACGTACCCCTCTTTAACGCGGCGCGCTTTCCGCCATGTGCCATCGGGCCGCTGAGTAGCAGGAATAAATTTCCCTAAAAATAAATTCACGCATAAATAGATTATGTGGTTCGCCTTGAGTTCAATATGCAACTTGCATGACCTTTACTAAAGCAAGTGAAATGATTTTATTTTTTTCGTTTTTTGTTTTTTTTTGCGGCAAAACATTTTATAATTTGGATTTTGATTACCTTCGCCATCTGTCACATAGGTTGTCATTCTTACGGCAGGCGATGGATTTTGGCTTTGAATTAGATTAAAATGGATGGCAGGTGAATTGGAGTGTATTCGGTGCAGGTCTGGTGTTCACTTGGAATTGTTGAAAATGTATTTTTAGTAAAGAAAAATAAAATTAAAACAAAACAACAGCGGAACTGTCTTTTTTCGGTTGGAAAACAAGCAAGAAGATTAAGTGTCAACAAATGACGGACGGTGTTTGAATTTGTGATTGTGACTTGTGCGGAATATTGGTGAAGTGCTAAAATGAAGAAAAGTGCTGCCAAGTTTATACAATTAAATAGACTGTTGTATATTTTGTTAAAACAATCTAATATATAAATGCCGCCCTTAATAACAGAAGTAGGAGAGAAGTCTGAAGTTTTGCAGACGTTTTCGAAACCATCCATAACGGAGAAACATCTTGTGTTGAAGAATAATTGGAAAGAGTAAAAGGGAACCAAAGTAGCAAAAAAAGGCTTAACTTATCGTAAGAGATTCCATAAAGATAAAGAAAGCTGGTATTATTCGAGATCAATAATTGCGCAAGATTACCATGATTATTTGCTAGACTGGGATCGACATATTCCCCGTAAATAAATACATGGACGATCTGCATGTAGTATGGCAGGACATATATCAGGAAATAAACGGCTGAACAACTCTCGGCTTCCGCTGAACATCGATATAGAGCAAACATCACTGCCGGATAAGAGAGGATGAAAAGAATTAGCCAAATTAACCAATAGTTGACTCTCAAACGAGTGGTTCTGCGACTATAAATATGTACAGTTAAGCCAGATAAAGTAAGAGATCGATGTCGGTTTACTTATAATTCATATAAGAAAAAGAAATTAAAAAGTTTAAACAAATAAGGATTAAAAGATTACTTGATGCAGACCAACTGTAGAAATTTTTGCATCTATGATTCTGACATTTTGTTTGGCAAATTCGTTTGGAATTGATGGATGTTAAATTGTATTAGTAGTGTTAGTGTGAAATCCAATTCCCTACCCTTAAGCTTTCGCAACTGGTATGGTAATGGTTTTTTCTGGAAAATAAATAATTAAAGACAAGTGCATCATGTGATTCTGGAACGTGTTTAAGTTATAGTTGTCAACGTAATCGAAAATTGCTCTAAAGAAGGAATTGGAAAATATTGAAAAACAAGAACTTCCTAATGGGAAGTTAATAAGAAAATATTTAAACTTTGAATATCCTTGTGTGCCTTAAATGCGTAATCAATTCCCACAACGTCATGCAATGTTAACCTAAATTTTTCTTTATTTTTCAATCCCCTGTTCGAAGTGATTAACTGAAATGCTGGGACAATCAATTTTTATAAATTTATTTTTAGAAAATTACATTGTTATTGATTTTTTCGGATTTAAAAAAAATTTCGCCACGAAATAAAACACGGAATTATTGGAATTCGAACTTTTAACTTGTATTTGATGAAAGAGATCACTGAGAGATTACCTAAGAACTGTTGCGTCAATCACGATGACTTTCACAAGGAGTAAAAAAAAAACGTGTCTTAGGACGTAGATTCATTGTACCTACAGATATCGTTTTTTCATGCTCCTGCTTTATTTCATCCGGCCATTAAGATAAAAACTTTGTTGTAGGGACATATTTGAGATGAAAAGACCACATCTCCAGACTATTTAACGGCGATGACGAGCAAAATTCTGCTGACAAGTAGAATGATTCATTCAAAATACCTGATGACCGACACCAACCCGTCGGTCGTGAGCAACCTAATTGATTCATGTCAGTGTGGTCGTAGGCCAAGAAACATCACCTGTTCGTCACTTTTAAGGTCACGAAAATAGCATTGATTAAGGCAATCTGTATCTAGCCATTATTATTGCTTGCATCCCTGAAAAACGCAACCGTTTTGGCATGAAGTCGATGGATAAAAGATTTAAGACAAGGCGACGCACTATAATACGATATTTTAAGATCATTCTCGATAGTACTGTGAAAAACTCAGACGTCAATATCGGGGGTGAGATATTCCAAAGTCTATCCTTCTACTTGCACCTGCAAATGACATGAGCTGATAAAATGCACAAGGCTTGGCAGCAAGCAATCATTCAAAACTGTTTTGAATATATTTTCCATAGTTTCGGCCACTTTTTTGGTGAATAGCTTGACCAATGACATTCTCACGGCATCTCCACAGCAGTCCACAATTAAAACTTCAACGGCGGCAAATCACTGATCCGTGGCTTCACATCATCAAAACGACTGATTAGACGATCATGGAACAAAAAGGCAGTAAGAAGATTGTTGGACGGCTTGTGTTGCATGATGCTCAATCTTGATGGAATCCAAGCTGTCAGAATATGCAGGCATTACTTCGAAATAGCCAAGGCCTTTGGTTGCGCAGAATCTTCAGTGTAGCTCGATTAACTTAATTCGAAACAATAAATGTAGCACAAAGACGTAAGGCAGCTCAAAGGGAAGCAATTAAAACATTTAATCACATTAAGATTCAATCCCTTGAAGTAAGTTTCAGTACAAGAACTATGGGGTTCAACGAGCGACGTTTTTCAAAAACCCTTAATCTAAGCTTACAGACGATTATACGAAATTAGGTTTTACATAAAATTCTTACTGTTCATGTAAAATTTTGCTTCCCAGCACAATTTAAACATTTCAATAAAATCTTCATAAAATTAACGTTTTCTTCAAAATGTTTCCTAAAGCTGTTCAAGCACCTCTACCCCAGCAGTGAACCCTATCACCAAAAGCACCTATCAATAATTCTGCACAGCCGCACTTTCAACTGTTATATGTACTCACACGACACCCCCACAAAGTGTCCCTAAAAGCACCTCCAAGCTTTTATGGCAAAGGTTTCACGATAAGAAAACATCGCCCCTGTCTTATGGAATACTAAGTTTTCTCAGCCATCTCCTACTTCATCATGGTTTTTGTCGAAACTGGTAACTAAAAATTCGTATCCCCATTCGGCATACCCCACAAATTCACGGAAACTTTTTAAATCAATGTGCAGCATAAAAGAAATCTCAAAACTAGTGTCCATTGGGCGGTCGATTATCTCACACTGTGCGGGTTGGCCACATCCCTTAATTGTGGCAAACCAAAACACAGACGGCAAAAAGTAACGCTTAATCTCTAAGCTGAAACCAAACCAAAAACATATTCTCGCAATCCTCCCAGAGGGGCGTGAGTGAAATACAAAAAAAAACTCTCGTGTACAACAAAAACACTTTGCATAAGACCGAAATTTGAATTAATTATCGCACTTAATAAATTGTAGTCGATATTAATTGTAATTGATTTGTATCTTCAAAACAATTGGTGCTTGAGATAAGCTGTGATCGCCTTTTTGATACGATTTTGAAGGCGATTCGTTTTTTTTTTAATTTTGGATAGACTTCCATTCAATTTAAAACTTTTTTTTTTATTAATTTAAGGCTTCAGATTTAAGTCCTTGTTGGCCATATCATCCGCGATAGTTGCAACAGCTTAGACTATTATTTTCGTATACTTCAAGTAGACTTATGGTACTCTGCCAAGTATCTTTTCAATATGGAGTAATGCCACGAAATTGCATCATAGGAAACTGCCGTAGGTTATAGAAGACTGTTCAAAATGTATCACTCAAATCGTTGTATCTGTCAGTCCGACAAATATGAAATGCTCTACTCCTCATTATCGTGGAATACCCGAAACAATTATTTTAGCACAGAATTTCTGGCCGTATTTCATCAATCTGTAGAATATTAAGCCGTGCAGCCCCATGCCTCAAAGAGCCTGGAAGAACATACGGCAGAAGAGGAACCAGAAAGCCTTGTAGTCTTCATTTCAAAGAGAATATGCATAGCCACTATGGCTGAATATAGTATGTCGTGAATGTGCCGTCAAGCTAGAGACTCTGGAAGCTCTCAAAGGGAATATCTGAAAAGAATGCGCGATTTTGAACCACATTAAGGGCCGTGGGGAAATAAATAAGAACTCTTTTTTTCTTTTGGCTTTTTCGATATCTGTGGTCTTTCCCGATTCTTGGCCAGTTGCCAAATGCTTGGTTCTGAAAGTCGGGATAAGATATTTTTTTACTGTAGAAACTTCAAAAGAAATTTTCCATGCACTTTCGATTGGACTTGAAAAAAAAACGAGAGTACGTGCCTATCAACCGCTCCAACAAGAATTGTGCGGTATGTGGTAACAGGTGAGACCCGTAAAAAAGCGCTGCAAAGAAAAACTCATGCAGCAAGGAATGAGTGCAGAGCTAGAAGAAGAGAAGAGAACACATTACTGCGATAATAGAAACTAGCCCACGCAGTCTCCCAGTTCAAGGATATCAAAGAGCTGAAGAACAGAAATTTGTCATTTCTTAACAAAAAAAAAAAAAAACACTCAAGGCCTTGATGAAGAATGAAAAACTGGCAGTCGCTCCATTATTGTGATGGAAATATTTACCCCAATTCGCATAGAATTCGGAATGTACTCAAGGAGTTTTGGTATGGCAATAAAAAAATCAGGTCTAGTGCGAGTTGGACTGAAGGTCTAAAATTAGATCTCCCATCACGGAAATCGAGTCTCGAAGAGTTTACCTGGAACCTTAAAAAAAGGTTATAAATTACAAGGCTGCAAATTCAAATAGAATAAAGACTAATTTCTTTAAGTATAGTTAGGTGAGAAGCGTACATCAGATCATCTTGCAGGTATCCGACGACTGAAATGTCTCTATACGTCTCATCTGCAAAAATCCGTAAACTATTCCAGACTTGCAGCATAGTCCGCGTAGAGGTGTGCTGTCGAATGATTCGTGAATAGAAAAGATCGTAAAATAAATGACAGTCGTCGAAATTTGGCTAAAAACACTAAATATCGGGCTTAAAAACACTATTCGAGACTCCAAGCCAAGTGAAAGAACGTTAAAACTACTCAAACGAAATGGTTACTGACGCTGACAAAAAATAGTGTAAGCTTTGAAATACGATTAGTATTTTAAAATATCGATACTTATTTACTTACTAATCAGCCTGAGCTAAATCTGCTATCCATCTTTGACAGTTCTGTACCAAGCTATTTGCAGATGGTTGGATCAATACTGCAAGCCATTGTAACCGATTGATTTTTGCCTTCGGAACTGGATCTACATTATTGTACAGCTTGTGCAGTTCGCGAAATCGTATTTTTAGCGAAGAATGACTTTTTAAAGGTTCAACATTGAGCTCCATCATAAAAAAAAATTGGCTAGAGCAAGCATTAGTTCTGCCCTTCGACTTAGGGATTTGGAACCTTGGAACAAACCAAATTAGCTTCGATTTCCTCAAATGAGCCGTCATCGGAACTCCAATAAGCTTTAGTTTGTGGAATGTGCAGAACGTTGAAGTCGAGTGATGATGTCACTGTCGATTACATCAATATCGACCCCGAGTCTAAAAGCTGAACAGACTTGGAGAGCTAGAAGGGATTATCGAACGATACGAATGAATCTGCAGTGGTATGCCAATGCCAGAGGCAATAAAACTGCAAGTAAAATTATTCAATCAAGTTTGCCGCAGTGTCTACTCAGACCGCGCGGAACATCTGGCTGCCTCGTGTCAAAGTATCTCAATTTGTATCTATTGCAATTTTATTAATTGAAATTACACCGAGAAATGAATCGCACAATTGCAACCTTAAACAAATTGCGTACCGCACAAGTAGTCTCCCTGATACTTGTCAGCCTTCAACAACATAAACAAGTCACTTGAGAACATGTGCTGTAGTCCTTAAAGTGGATCAATTGATAAATGCACCTCCCAGCAAGATATTTGCGTTGCATTTGTTTAACGAACCATCCCATTGATTAATTTATTCGATGTCGATGCATCAGTCGGCCGCAATCTCATTTCAAGATGCGCAATCGGTACTTCAGACGCTCTTCAGACACACTTGACCCACAAAGCTAAGAAACTAACACGCTACGAACGCACCGGGTTACTTGATTGACCACAAGGAGACACCATCACTTCAGAAACGCTTTTCTGGTCAGAGCCGGATTCAGACGGGCGTCATGGACGTATCCCAGCCTCTATCAGCGACAAAAAAAAAACAAACATAGAAACATTATCATTTCGAGTCGACATTTGTACCTTCATTTGCTCCTATCAAGACTTGCTTGTAAGCCGCAATCGCGCACTTGATCCGCACTGAATCCAATTGGTCCGGTGCCAGTTGGGAGCATCCGCATCGGCTAAATTTATATACACTCTGGAGGCTTGGCTTTCTTATCGCCAAAATGGCACACTTGAAATAGACTGCGCTACTGATAGGAACGACTCCATTTAGCTAGCTGTAGTGACTTATTCCAATAACTGTCAAGTAGTCGCGACTATGTTGAGCTTGGTACTCGAACATGTGTCTAATTGGCGGTTCTGTAATTAAAGGTGTCATGCATGGATTCCACGGCAAGGGTTGTTGTACGATGTTGATTGAAAGGTCTAAAGTGGCGTGTGGCTTACAGGTGACGGTTCTTATTCTAATTATAGAGCTTTGCCAGACTTAATCCAGCAGATATCAGTGGTGGGCTTTTTACGATAAGCTATGTGAGGATATTTATGGAAAATTATGCGTGAACGTTATCGTGTCGCACAAAAGTCTGGACGGTTAAAAGTTTGTCAGGCAGTTGGCGTTTGTCGACATGTCAATTTTTATTAAAAAAAAAAAATTGATGATGTAATAGATACGAGTCTTGCGAAATCATTATATATAGTATATACTATAGTTGAAAATACTTGACATTTAGCTTCACTGAAGCTTATATCCGGTGCAATGCGTGGGCTGCTACTTGTAGAAAAGGTTTCGATAGTATTTTTTGAATGATTCAGAACCCGCTTTAGGATCAAAACTCTCAGCTCTTTAAAGCCCTTTAAGCATTGGCTTGGACTTGAAAATTGTTGAATAATTGATGGCTGGGTATCTGACGCCTTACTAAGGGCACGATACCGGTCCATTGAACGTGTAAAAATGTAGGCTATGAAGAACGTCTGTAAATAAAAGACGATTGTCGACTAATCATGGCCCATTCCAAATTTGAGTAGGCATTTAGAGTTTCCCTTACCCTAGAGAAGCAACTGCTTAGAATACTCGTAAGAACTTTGCTCTACGCCGAGAGTCCTTTTGCCATCCTAATTTGTTGAATCCTTTTTGGTTGGCCTTACGACACTTTTTACAATAATGTGTAGAAATATTGGTTCAGATTTAGCCTTTGGGCAGGTCAGTCTAAGGCTTCAAATGGCTGCTTTTTAAGCCAGCTCTGTACTTGTCCATGTGCTTCGGATATCGGTCTTGCCGAAAAACAACCTAACTAATACGGACAATAGGATTTCTTATAGATGCCGTGAAATGCATTTTCATAATGCTTAGATACATGGGTTGGCTCATACTGCTCTTTATGGGGGGCAATTCTCCTACACTTGAGGCACACATGCAACGCCACGATCGTCTATCTGTTCAGTAACGACTTATTTTTGTGGCATTTGAACATGTTTTCAGTTATTTTCCGATCATTTGGCGTATTTTTTTGAAAAAAAAAAAAACTTATCCATGATTCGAGATTTCTTAAGGTTCTGTTCTAGGATCACTATCAAGCTTTTAAATCGACACAGACAAAAGACATGGCTGTTATTGTCGAAAATTTTAGTACTCGCAATGGAAGCAAAACCTTAGGGATTCTATACGCAATCAAAAGCGGGACAACTCTTCGAAACTCGATTTTCGTGATAGACGAACAATATACATACCTACAAGCTTTTACGGAACCTATGTTGCGCGAGTCGGACTCGCACTTTTTTCGAGAAGATTTCTTTTATGCGATAACATGACATCTTGATTTCTCAGCACCCGAAAATCCTGATTAGATCTCTGTTCCATATGTCCAGTTTAGTAGTAACAAATTCCAGCAAAACGGCTTGCGTCAGCTTCTATCGATGTCCGTTTTTAAGGTTCGTTGCATAAGTTCTTAATTTATGTCATCATATAATTAAATGCTTACTATATTATGGAAGTAACATAAATAAGGAAGAGTTGGCGAGTCGTTTTTACTAGCAATGAATTTATGCAAAAAGACACGGACTTTAAAGACTGAAGATGGAGAGGATCACTCCAGTCTGGTAAAGTCAATATTTTTTAAGAAATACGTTGGATTCATATTCAAGCTGTTGGCTGACAAATGAGAATTGCCGACCATTTGTGAATTGAGAAGTCATGAATTTGCGACCGAATCGTAATAGCACAATGATTTTTGAAAAAGAGCATGCTAAGGCATTTATATGTATTCAATGAGAAGCTATTATTGGAGCACCATTTAGCATACGAATTAAGATTATCCTATATGTTATGTCTTTTTAAAGTTTTTTGAATTCTTTAGCACACTTCCAGCATCGTTAATGAATTTAAAAAATAAAATAGGACCAAGTTGGCTACCTTGAGGTACACCTGAGGTACCACATCAAAACCAAAGGATTAAATTTTCAAAAGCTCGTCCAGGTTCAATATGTATGAAGTAGTCTTCTAAAGGAAACCGTCTTAGAGAAGACTTCTTTTTTTCTCGATGCTTACCTTCTCGAGATGATATGCAGTCATCTTGAACTCTTCCAAAACCTTATCTTACCGAACAAGTTAAGATTATGGTCTGAGTATGTCGAACCTCATTTAAAGCAACCTTGAGAAGTTGATAAACGTTAAAGCGTTTAACCAAATCGAAAATTCTTTCAAGGAAAAGAATTCAAAAGTACTCAAACTGTAGCCAATTAAATAAAAATTTAAAAAAATCACCTTTGTACAGCAAGCGTTTCAGGCTCACTTAAAAATTATAATTAGTGAAAAAGATCGCATATTTCAATGATCACGTACTTCGCAGATGATTTCGACTTATTTGAATTTCTTTTTTTTCCCTCGATTTTATTTTATTAGTCTCGCCAAAGTGTCGGCAGTTTTATTAACGCCAAAGCTATTAACCAAAGTTTGCATACGAGAAATTATCTCCTTTGTACAGATATGTTTGATGTTTCAGTGATAATCCTTGCCCTCCAATTAACCATTTGCAGTTCATTAATTGCGTTTTAAAATTGTATTAATTGGAAAAATCCAAATTGGTTATTTTAGTCATAGTCGCGCGATAAAGCTTGAAAATCTTTTTTTTTGCCCAACTGATAGAAGATCCGCATAGACAAGTTGTGTGTCGACTTAATACGAGTCTTGGCCTTTATATTTAATTATATTATTTTATTAGAAAACGTGTACCAATGATCCACAATTAGATTTATGTTTAAATGTCTATCTTACATCAAGCCAAACATTTTAAGAGGGTGTTTTGAAAGAAATTACATTTAAGTTTTGAGAAGAAAATTGTTCTAGAATCATTTAGTCCTTGATTTTACCAGACTTGCCTTGGCTAAGAGCTAAATTGATAAATATTAATTTATTAATCTTTTTCTGCTATCGTTTCCTCTTTTTGTGTTGAAATGAGAGAAACCATACAATAAGAGACAAAAAATATATACGCCTCAAAAGCTTTGCTTTAACTTTCGAAATCTGGTCACACACAATTCCATTTATGCAGAACGAGCGGTGGCAATTTTCTACTATTCAAAGGAATGCTTATTAAAAAAAAAAAAAAAGGTCCGACAATCAACTCTTGGGGCCAGTTTTTCACTGCGAGATCTTCCGAGTTTCGGGATTAAACTCAAGTTAACCTCAGAAACGTGTGTGCCAGTAAGTTTTAATCCTGAGTTAATTCCAAGTTAACCCAACAAATTTGTTGAGTAAATGAACACATGTTTTTCGACAGATATTGAAATAGATTTTTGCGTTAAGATTGATCTAATTTTAATTAGTGTGAACATTTTATTATTTTTCCTAAAGAAAATGGATATACTACTGTGTCCAAAAAATAAGGTGACATTGTATTTATTTTGAAAATTCTTTATTTATTCTTCCAAATCAATTTCATTCCCTTCAAAGTAATCCCCTCCCGATGCAATGCACTTATGCCAACGGATTTTCCAATCTTTGAAACACTGGTTGTAGTCACTTTCCGGGATGGCCTTCAGTTCCGTCTTCGCTGCGGCTTGAATCTCCTCTATCGTATCAAAACGGTGTCCCCGGAGCGGTCTTTTGAGCTTGTTGAACAGCCAGAAGTCGCACGGCGCCAGATCAGGTGAATACGGTGGTTGCGGAACGATATGGGTTGAGTTTTTGGCGAAATGATCACGAATTACGAGTGCGGTATGGGATGGTGCATTATCGTGGTGTAAAAACCAAGAATTGTCTTTCCACAATTCCGGCCTTTTTAGGCGGATAGCGTTACGCAAACGACGCATAACGTTCAAATAATATTCTTTGTTGACTGTTTGGCCAGTTGGAAGGAATTCATAAAGCACAACACCACGATAATCGAAGAAAACAGTCAACATGACCTTGATTTTTAAGCGACTTTGGCGCGGTTTTTTTGGTCTCGGCTCTCCTTTGGCACGATATTCGCTCGATTGATCGGTTGTTTTGGGGGCGTAAGCATAGATCCAAGTCTCATCGCCAGTTATATATGTTTCATGACATCCTGGTAGTCGGAAAGCATTCTTTCACACACTTCAACGCGACGCCTTTTTTCCAAAAAATTCAATGTTTTCGGTACCAGTCGAGATTTGACGCGCTTGAGGCCCAAAGCATCCTTCAAAATGGTATTGACTGAGCCTTTAGATAAGCCAACTTCATCAGCAAGGTCTCTAATCGTTAATCGATGGTTTTTCAACACCAAATCTTTGATTTGTTGGACGTGAGCTTCATCGGTTGAGGTTGATGGTCGCCCAGAACGCTCTTCGTCTTCGACACGTTCACGGCCGGCTTGGAAATCACTATACCACTTGTAAATATTTTTTTTAGACATAGCCTCATCATCAAAGGCTTTCTGCACCATCCTCAACGTATCCACAGCAGAAAATTGATTCCGCAAACAAAATTTAATGCAAATTCTTTGCTCAATTAATTTCGACATCGCAAAAAACGAAAAACTCACTTTTAGCAGCTCACAAAACGACGCGTATCTCAAACACTATGAATATATTTTGACATGAAATTTCACATAGATGTCACTGACCAACCTAAAAAGAAAGAAAAATTTCCAAATCCTTGGACGCGCGCAGTTTAAATTCATATGTCACCTTATTTTTTGGACATAGTAGTATTTTGGCTATATTCAGATAATGATATTTTGTATGTACCCAAAGGTTCCCAAGGAACCCTCCGTATTTCCTATACCGGTATAGGAGACACTGGCAATTTTTTACAGAAGGTGAACTGCTTTTGCCGCTACAACAACAAATAATTAAAATGATATTATGTTTAAAATAAATGGGGATGGTGATCCAAAGTGAAAGTGTTTCATAAAATCGCAACTCATCTCGATACCTTAAAGTCGACAATGAAGTTCATCACTAAAAACAGACGTTGTGTGTATGGATTATCCTTTCTCTAAAGAAAGTTCTTGAATACGTTGAACACGCTCCAGAATCACATGATACACTTTTCTTCAATCATTTATTTTCAAGAAAACAGCATTGTAATTAATATCTGTAGTTGCGACAGCAAAACACGTTTAAGGATGTGACACTACATTTTAACATCGGATTCATAGATACACACATTTCTACAGAAAGTCTGCATCAAATAATCCTTTGATCTTGGGATCGTTTTAAATCCTTTGTTTTAACTTTTTGATTTCCCATCTCGAAGTTCTCGAAGTTCTTGTTCTTATTGGAATTACTTGTACAGCATAGTACGATGCTATGAGAAATCTGCATACTTTTACGAGGCGCGGAACCTTTTTCACTTGGCTACTGTTTGTTTTCGAACATTTTTTGACAATTTAATCAATAAGTCATGATTAATTGAGTCAAAATTAATCCTCCACTGAAAAACTGTTTCATGAGTTAACTCTTGATATATTTTTATCCAAAGTTTGTTAACTCTAGTTTAATTCAGAGTTAACTCAGCACTGAAAAACTGGGGCGTTCTGGGGTTTAAACTTTGAGGTAAAAATAATAATTCTGTGTGTCAGCTCCTCGACAAGTGATGCCCGAACAATGTCTTTTGTATTGCAGTGGGAAAAACATATAAATATCACCTCTGACGACGGATGAATTAGAGCCTATGAACTTCCCGGGACCCAAAACAATTCAGCTGGGCTGCTATTGAAAGACACAGCCAAAATCTTTACCGAAGATGAGGGACGTAAATTTGTGAATTGTGAGATATAATTTACAAAATACGAAAAGAAAATTGTACACAAAACAGAACCCTGTGGTACACCAACAATAATCTAGTGATTTACAGACCTGAAGCGTTCGCTACTACTTGAAATGAACAGCTCGAAAGATAGTTTGAAGAAGCAGTTCATTGGCGCCAAATACATGCATTTTTGACAAAAGAGCCTGAAGCGCGAATATCTCAATTTTGCGTGAAATAAGAAAAGAGTGGTTCGGTTGACCTTTTGCTGCGAAAATCAAACTATCAGCCATGATTCGAGATATTTTATCACCTGATGATTCATCAGCATAACCATGACCTTAGGGAGAATAAGCGTTAAGGGTTTTAGGGTACAAATGCTGTTTTCCATCCACTTTAGAAGATACCAAAAGTAAAACACAGGTGAAGGCGCGAAAAATTACAGGCGGAGGTTCTCAACCTTAAAGCTTCTTTATAGCTCAAGTCGAACCTGGAATGTGCCTTGAAATGTTTTTTTTCGAACAGAATGTGAGGAATACAACTCTTCATACCGATAAGAACAGTGTTTCCATACCAGCGGCGGCTTCCACATCCTAAACCCCGTCTCAAATGAACTTCCCAGATTGCCAAACTTCTCATTTCGGAATTGATTATCGAAATTGCCCGAGGTTTTCTCAAAATGAATTTGGTTTACTTTCCAAGTAGGGGCTTCTCAAAACAAAACAGTGATGGATAAAATGCCTACGGACGGTATGCTTAAACCACATGAAATTAAATTTCAGGCTACGGATATAAAAGGTAAGAAAGTATGGTTAATGAAAGCCAACTTATTAAGCGTACAGTTTAGCTAATCGTAAACGGTCCAGCATTCAGGAAAACTACAAGGGACATTAACAACGAAGGTGAGAAGCAGAGAAGGACACTGCTTTCTAGGCAAAAATACAAAATTATGGGGGCTTATTGATACAGATGATTGCAGGTACTGAGGCAACATTCATGCGCTGAGGGCATACTCATATGCTGGAAAACTTATCATAGACGCAGAAGTTCGTAGGCCAATTTTGTGCCCATAGCTAGGTACGGAAAAGGAGTACTTTGCATTTTTTCTCCGAAGAGTTCAAGCATAAGATGAATTTTCTCGGCCCGATCGGGGTATAGTTCCAGCCAAAATTTTTTTTTTTAAACTATGTAAACATTACCCTGGAGGAGGTAAGAGAAGTTAGCTTTAGAGTCGTTAAAAAAATTTGTAGAGACATACGAATCAAATAGTTTGAAGAATGTTGTGTTGACTTTGGCACTCATTAAGAGCTCCCTTATAACTCAACACAGCTGAACCTGGGACTGAAATTCTACTGAGTCGCTCCGCTACTGTAGCATTATACCTGAGTCACCCTATACGTTTTTTTAATTTTATAATTTACACCAATATTGATATAAAATTAAAATTAATATAGTTTAAGTACAATGGCCTCAATTAAATGACGCAACCCATTTGCCAACTTTCAACATCAGTTGTGTGGCGAACCCTATTATCAGCGTGAATTAAGAATCCACGCTGATGGAAAAGACTCACCGCCTTGTGATAAGTGAACTGCCCAAATGTTGAGCGAATGAAATCGTGAAACGTAATAAGTTAGTCGAAACTGGAAATGATGAAATCTCCATGGACTATTGAACTCTATAATTTTTTTTTTTTAATTGTCTTTCGTACGCCAACTCTATGTCATTGGGTCAAGATTCGAGGTAAGGAGTAGCTTTTCAGCTGAAAACGAGGACAATTCTTGCTTGGAAAATACAAGTCTCAATCATATGATCAGAATTAATATTTTTTCCAACAAAGTACCTGTTTAGCATCCGCCTCGAAAGGCATCACCGACTCACGGAAATGGGGTCAAGGATGAGCTTATAATCTATCTGTCTGGAATGAGAAATTAAAAGTATCCGTTTGAAGTCTAAGAAATCTGACCTTAAAGTTTCATTGCGGGTAAATGAACTTTCAAACGATGAGAGAACATAACCACTTTATTATCGTTCGACATTTTTGTTTTTGTTTTTTTTTTTGCGAACAAGATCGGGAAGATCATGCTAGTCGTCTGACTTAAACTTTGAATTAAGCTCGGCACAAAACTATACAATCACGTGTTGCCTTCTCATTGATAAGCTTGAACGTGATAGTTTGCTCATGGCGGGGCGGTATACCCTCAATAATGTTGTGCTGATAACGGATTTGAAAATCCTAATACGTTGAATTGGGTTAAAAATTTTGATTATAAGCACAACTCAAAACTGAGTGGCAGATTCTG
This sequence comes from Orthonevra nobilis, assembly GCA_963555765.1. Classification (NCBI taxonomy): domain Eukaryota; kingdom Metazoa; phylum Arthropoda; class Insecta; order Diptera; family Syrphidae; genus Orthonevra; species Orthonevra nobilis. The sequence continues at coordinate 119,531,643 of OY743225.1, read as the reverse complement.
TGACAGATTAAGTTTTATATATTTTCGCCACCAGTCTATGGCTTGTTTTGATAGATGTCCTTGCAGTTGTTATAAATTTGCCACAAGATTGTATTTTCTTTCAGAACTACTCTTCTTATAAAGCCGTTTCGGTTTATTTGATTAATCTTCAACATAACTATAAGCTCTTAAGAAATTTAATTCTTTTAAGCCTCGTTAGGTTATGGTCGTAACTTACTTACTATCTCATAAGGCAATAGATCCTTAAAGGATGTGAGGCTGATATAAATATGTTTACCATCAGTTCGGCTTTCAAGTAAGTTTAGCCAAGTTGACTGCCCTAAAGTAGATCCACATCTTAATTCAGATCATAGAGTGCGGGGTTTTACTCTCTTCTCCAACTAGACCAGACAGATATCTGAGGAAGAAGTATTCCTTAATGTCTTGATATCGCTTAACATATAGCAGACCTGGTTAGGTGAGTATTTTGAAGTACACGTTTTTTGTCATGTTGAGCAAAACACCCTAATTCTCAACCCTTCTATGCATAAACCAGCTGGCAGTATATTCATTAAATCTTCCAGGTTAAGACAAAATTGAGGCAGAATGTTGCGTACCTTAACATTTATAAAGTTCACTTTGATGGTTGGAAAGAATATTTGCATCTTTCAGTTTTTTTGGGTGACCTTAGAGCAATGCTAATGAAAAAAAGTCGCTTGGAATCTTGAAAAAAGGAATAGCGGAGAAATATGAAAAAGTCGAAAATCTTATGTTAGTTGACCAAAAACTGACCTTCAGACATTAAGTTCACCTCACAGGGATCTAAAATTCATTTTCAGAGATCCTTAGCAGACTATTTACCCTAGCTCTAAGTCCAGCCAGTTCTTCTATTTAAAGAAGAGACCGTCAATTACACTGGCTCGACTCGAACTCTGTGCTTCTTCGTCTTTAACTAGGAAACTTTTTAGAAGATATAAGACTGCTATGTCTAGACAGTTATAAGCAAAGTGCCTGACTCTTCACTACAGTTTTATTTGAAAACAGAATCAAGCAACTCCAGAATCTTTCGTTTTATACTTAAAAGTACGAAAGCCTTAGATTAAATCAGACAAACATACTAGCCTATAGATTGTCAAAATCGCGTGATCAGTTCACTTCTGCATGAGAAAAGAAGTTCTTAATTGCAAACGAAATAGATAGGGTTGCCATGTTCAAATTTTCAACTTTTTAAAGTAACTTTGAAAATTTAATTTGAAAATCAAAAATTCGATAGCTATGCAGCTAGTCAATATAAGCTTCTTCTTTTTTTTATAATATTCAACCGATCAAGGTCCAATTATATAAAAAGAAAATGAGACAAATATTTTTGCTGCGTTAAGTAATCTCCATGCCAACTTTGACACCACGCAAATGCAGTCACAAATTGGTTCATCTTTTACAAGTCCTAAAACTGTGCTCATTCCATTAAAGTCCTATTGATAACCGATTGACCTGTGGTCTAGCCTAGCTTATCAGTCAGAACTGCGTTCAGCAAAAATTCATCTCTCAGCGAAAATTGAGAAGGATAGGTCATGTGTGATTATTTCGCATTAAGTTTGTAACTACGCCAAACGGAATGACTATTTAAATTTGAGGCATTAAATTTCAAATTTTTGCAAAGGTTCATGGCAAACCTTTCTGAAATAGATTTTCTACAAGCATAAGACTCTTCATGGGGTAGGACAAGGATGATGCAACTTTTAGGAAATCTTTGGCAAGCTGATAAAATTGAGACTAAAATATATTTGAAATGCGAATGATACTACAACATACTTGAGCGAAATAAAGTGTGAAATAAATGAATTTCTTATAATTAAGTCCACAGAAACAGATAAACTTGTTTTAAATTTAAACAACGACGTATCTTTTGTAGTTGCATGCTTTAAATAAATTTTCAAATAAATGTTAGAGTTGTTTTTAGTTCAAATCAATTTTTTTTATGCAGAATCAACCTCAAATTTAGCTTGACAGATATCAGAGCAATATTTCAATTGTGCTTCGACAAGTACCAAATCTCTGATCTCTGTCTGATACTTTCCGTCCTGAAGCGCTGCGTTCAGCGAAAATTCCCCTGCCTGAGATACAAGCAAGCTTCTGTTAATATTTCGTAAGCCTTCTGTTTGATATTCTCAACTCTTCTTGCTGCATGCTTTAACAGTCGCAATGCTTAAGAGAACAAGCTCATATGTTTTAGCGAATTACTCTCAAAAAAGGTGCTCTTTAATACTTTCGGGTAAACGTTTACAATTACGAGTCTTGAATACTTGATGATTCGAAGTTTATAGTAATATAATTGTTAGAACTGAACTTCTCGTTTACTGGTTCCGTAAAATTCAAGATTTAATTTTTTAAATTCGGCTTTCCTTGCATTTCAGTTGGCTAAGTTTTCCAACAACACAATTCGCTTCAAATCCCTTTTAAATAGTTTGATTGCTAGGATCTCTGATGATTTCTAATTGTTTGAATGCTTGTTCGGTGGTTCATTCTGTCAACCCAATTTTAAAATACATTTTCGATGGTTTCCGCTCTTATTCCACGAAAAGCTTGACCAATTCGGTGCATGACTCGTCACTGGAATGTTCGCATAGCATCTTCCTTAAATTGAATCCCAAAAAAAGGTTCAGCGGCATTAAATTGCTGTTTCGTGGCTGCGGATCAATGTCACGAAAGCTACTGATTGTGTGAATTTTAAATTAAGTGCGCAGTAAAGCTTGGTATGGTACGTTTCCTTAAATCCATTGTACATTTTCCGAGCCCACTTTACGGCCATTTTACTTGCGAACTGTTCTAAGACAAAACAGAAAAGCGATTGGTCTTTTCGCCTCATCTCCTGAGTCAATTAGATCTTTTAAGTAGATAGAAAAATTATGCTCGCAGAAGCAGCAGCTTTAGAATATTTCCTCTCGTTGTTCCAGCATAAATCGATCCATTTCGTATCGTGCAGATATAGGACTGCGTTTCTGTGGATTTTTTTTAGCGCACAAAAACTGCCAAGATCAAAATAAGTTTTTATTCAAACAGAGACAAAAAGATGGCCCACCCTATAAAAATGTTTAGCTTTAAGGAGTATCCACATATTCTCTGTGCGAAAATACTTCAAGAAAAAGAGAATCTCTCACTTATCACTTCCCCCCATTCAATATTGAAATGTGCTATCACTTTTCACCCCTAGTAGTAACTGTTTTTTTTTTTTTTTTTTGCAACATAAACTTCAATCTCAGAGCTCTCATTCGAATCGAATCGAAAATCTGTTATCAGTTCCAAAACACCTACCACCAAAGCTCTGCGATCGAGTGAAATATCATCTCACAATTCCGTCAGCTGGCCAACACCACTCCAAGATTTCCTATAAAGCAGGCGGCATCGGCCTGCGTCCGATACAGTCATAGTGACTCAGTCGCAGTATAAACAACTGAACCCGTAAACGAGTCGTGCAAAGGATTCGCCAATCCAAATAAAAGCAGAACCGAACACTCCACAAAAAAATTTTAAAAAAATTCATAAATTAATTTTTGCGCGCCTGTCTACGCACACATTAAAAAACCCATAATTTTCCCACGCAAAGGATACAAATAAATTGTCGGTTTTCAAACGTTTATCGTCTATTCGACTGCCATTGATTCAGTGACGGATACACCTGTTGCGTATATAAGTCAAGTGAACAAGTACCGACGGTCTCATTGATAAATTTGCCTTCAAACGCATAAGGACTCTAAAGGACCAGTGCAGTGATCAGTGAAATACTTGAAAGTGAAATTTTCTTAGGTTCGTATCACATTCAATTTCTTTTATTTCTTAACAATTAACAATAAATCAATTGTGATTGACTGTGCATCGAGTCTATAAGTGATAAACGATTGAAGTTCATTGTTGAGCGTGGAATGAATCTTACTCAATTAATGGGCGCGATTTGTGGTACTCAGTGTGTTTAAATTTAATCTCTGTAAGTCTCGTGAGTTTGAAACGGATGAGATACTCTGTCGTTGTGCTGTATGACTTTTAATAAATTAAAAATGATAAATCCAAATGTGACCTTTAACTGGTTACGATTGTGCCCTTAATTCTGTGAGGTCCTTTTTTTTATTAACAACTTTCTTCTGTCGAATGGAAATCTCTTTGTTAATCAGTTTCTTTTTATTTGAAGGAAAATATTCATTTAATTCCTTCAATTACCCTCATTGCCTGTGTTATGAGATGTTCAGGGGGTCCCTCATTATCCCCAATTTAAGGTTACCTTGGTTGAAAAGTAGCCACAAAATGAAAGCAAAAGTAGATTGTGTGAATATTACGAGCCATCATCACCTAGTAGTTGTTAAAGGTGCTTTTTTTTTACCTTTGCCAAAGGCAGTATTTCGGTGTCATGAACTTCAAGGATATTTCATTCGAAATGTATTTAATAGTTGAATTGTGTGTCATTTTAATGTTCACCTACGTGTTACTTCAAGAAACAAGAACTGCGGCTTTTAAGGGCAGTAAATGCAAAGCACTTTGCCTAAAGTGAAGTTACTAGGCATATAAAGGGGGCCAATTCTATTCAAAACTAATTGACGTGGGCTCGATACGTGAGGACAATATTTTGAAAAATAAGAGCAGATACACTACTCTTCAACGCATACATTTTTTTGAGTAACCTTATTCAATTAGGCACATTTCAATAGAGTCATTTTAATTTGGTTATGTCGCTTATAAACCAGGTAATAAATTCCACTCCATAGCTTGCTGGTCGTAATCATGTTAAAGTGTAGAAGCAACAAGAACTCGCAAATATCCAATAGTTTTTTGTTACATAATTGCCTTACCTTACTTGGAATGTTTTTTGAAAAACAACGGCGTATTTCAAATTAATTAATTATTAATTTATTTATTTATCAATAAAAATAAGTAATAGTAGTATTTCATAAACAAATTCTTCTTATCAAATATCCTGTAATAATTCATTCAAAGACCGGCAGCCAAATCATTTCAGAGTCCCTCCGGAATTAGGGCTCGCAGATAAACCTTTTAAGACAAGAGACTCTTTTAATATTTTTCTTTCTGAATATTGTCCACCTTGACGGCTTTGTTCAAAAGCATAAGCATTTTAATATTTCGATTCTCAAAGTTTTACGAGAACTTTCTACTGAAGACGCTTACCGTTAAAATTGCCTCTTCAAGAGTAGACAGGCGACTCACCTTCAATCGCAGCATATTACCCAGTTCCGAATATTAAGTTCTTTTCAACAGAGCGGTACCAAGCCGGTATATAAAAACATACAACCAACAATTTTGGTGCTTGTGAGAGTATTTGAAAGGAACTTCATCGTTGCTTTCCTTCGCAGTGAAGTAACTTCTCGAGGACAATGTAGGAGCTTTTAATACTTATAAAACCATGGCCGGCTTAAATAGACATACTATTAAAATAAGAAGAAAACAAATTTATATAAAAATATTTAACATATGTATGCTTAAGTTTACTTTGGATGCCATCCTCCGTTTTTTTTTTCAAAAAGGCTAAAACAAAACATTGTTAAACATTTTTCAACGAGTGTTGCTTTATGGAAAAAGATTAGACCGTTCAATAAATTTCAGAACACAATTTCAATGTGATTTCATGATAATAGAACTCAGTGCTGAATTTTATTCGCTGGAATCATTTCTTGCCCAAGTCCAGATCCTTAATCTGTGGTGTTAGAAACTTAGTTATCATCCCTCGGTTGCGCTTTCAAATGATTGCTACGTGTCTTTCATTATCGTTTTGGAAGAAATATGGACCAAAAACTCTCATATTGGGGATGTCTGTGCTTTTCTATGACTACTTGTGAAATTTTGAATCTGAAAAACCCTTCCAAACAGAGCATGTGGTCATTTGGTGCACACTTAATCTCAGTTAAGTACAAGATATGAACACTACACTACAAACTTGCGTACCCTACCTACAGGATTGGATTCCGTTTGATGCTTTCAAAGCATGTACTTTGAAATATTCTCCAACGTTTTTCATACTTGAATTGAATCACAAGAGATGCCAGTATTAAAATAATTTATGTAAGAAACCAATAGAAATATGTATTTGATGTTTTCCATTTATATTGAATGTATTTAAAGTTTACTACAAATAATTTTTTTTCCAAAAATATAATTTAATTTAAAAACATCTATAAATAAATAATAATAAACATCTTATCTCCAGAATTCATATTCATTTTAAAATTATTCACAAATAACCGAGAGAATCACTTTAAAATGCCTTGAAAAAACGGCAAATTTATTTTCGTAACACAAACTTTCCAAATATGCAATCCTTGTAAGACGTTGCCATGACAAAAAAAGTCAATTTAAAAACTTTAAAAACGCTCTTTTTGAAATTTAAAATGTTATTTGTGATTCGCCTTTGTTTAAAGTTAAAAAGGGTCAAATTGCCATCACAGCAGAATGAAATTTAATGTAAGTAAAATTATGTGTGCAGTTCAGCAATCAGCCTCTATTTTAGAGTGGCTTAGAATGCCAACCCCCAGTTTCACGATGAAAGGAAAGACTAATATTTCGCTGTTGCCAGAAAGCTTGGTCTTAACACCTTCAAGCCCATTGACCGCGATGAATTGAAAACAACTTTTGCTTAGGCTCAGATACTCCACGGATCAATGGCATAATAAAACTATACAAAAAATTGTAATTCGTCTTGACTTTTCTCTGTTTACACAATAAAGCTTTAGAGCTCTGTTCCTTCTACATTAAAGTTTACCACAGGCCCTGCTTATTTAAAGGAATGTTGGGTTCAGATACTTAGCAGAATAAGTAAATTTTATTTTTCTATCTTTAAACTTTTATTTATTTACTCTGATTTTCTTCTCTTGGTTTTCTTTTCGCTTTCTCCTTTTATTTAATATATTTTTATTTTAGTCCTTTCGAATTTAATGTGCTAGTTTTAATTGAACTTAATTTCCCTTTTTAGTCGAACTTTAACTTTATTTCTTATTCCTTCATTTCAAGTAAATTGAAAAAAAATATTTCAAATACAAACTACAAAGTTTTGGCGCTTCATTTATACTCGGAGCAAGGAGTCATTATTTCTATTAAGTGGAACTCATTGCACAAATATTGACCATTAGACCTTCAGTTCATTTCTAACTCCGAACGACCTTAGAAGCTTTTTTATGACAGTTTCAAGTATTCAAGGATTCGCAAAAGATTGCGGTGTGTTATTTCCCGGAAGTCACATATCACGTGGACCAGAACCACCTTCAAAAACTGTTTCTTGGAAAGTAAATTGGAACCTTTTTATCTCGTACCCGTGTTTGTGTGTATTCTTTAAAACTTTAACAAAAATTTTGTTTGAGTTTAATATAAATGTTTTACTCCAACAAAAAAAAATAAGAAAATGAACCAAACAAACAAGAGCTTACTTCGGTCTTAAAAAACGTAGGCTTTTAAAACCTCAAAATGTTACCATAATATAGGTGTAAGAATTACATGACTTTACATGACATTACTTTTAAAAGCAAAGTATGAGAGCAGAACTTAGTGGCGAACTTTAGGGACTTTAAGAGACTTAAAAAAATAGTAAGCCTCTTCTCTTTTGTTTTTGAGATTTAAGATTGCAATATTTTTTATTAACAATGGTTCTATGTTCCGAAAATTTGTTTATTTCGCAGGACTACGAAATTAACATAGTCGTAAATTCTTTTACTATTAATATCATTATTTATTGACATAAAAAAATGTTTACTCTAGGAGGTTGAATTCTAGCTGCGGAGGCTTTCGTCTCAAGTAAATTCTAATTAACAATAATATTATTTGAATTTGGCGAGTTAGAGGAGGTGCAAAAAATATTTGGCGATAAAATTAAGAAAAGGAGCTGTTATCATGAAATTGTTCGCCTTGAGGATTGCGTTCTTTAAAACGCTTTGAGTCACAGTGGTACTGCCAGAGCACCACCTATTTAAACCGCTGTCAAAAATGTTCTACTGCATATTTTGGTCTGAATTTTTGTACTCGGGAGTTTTTGGGGTCGCTAAACATGAATCTGAGATTATATTGACGGAATTCAAAATGGCGGATCCAAGATTGTGGGCATAATATGTGAAACTGAACTTATATTTTAGACAATCCAGACAAACATTATTTCACTGCATATTGTGGTCTGAATACTTGTAAACGAGGGTTTTCAGGTTCGTAGATCACAAAACCAAATTTATAATAGCAAAATTCAAAATGGCTGATCAAATCTAAAGCAAATCAAAGCTGATATTCGTGATCAGCATCCCCAAAAACCTTTGTATACCAATTTTAGTGAAACTTGATTGAAGTTCACAAATTTAGTCCGTCATCTTGGATTGGAAAATTATAAAAATATAACCTCAGATTCATGATCAGCGACTCCAAAAATCACCGAGTACAAAATTTCAGGTCAAAATATGCAGTAGAAAAAAGCATGACTCAAAGGATTAGTCTTAACTCAAGCCCGCTTTGGCGTTGATCTTATTGCTCCAGTAATACCAAGCTAGTCTTAGTAGTCATTGCAATGTCTTTGAGCATGATGATCAGATAACTCTTTTACTACTAATGATGATCTTCAATAACAGAAGTATTCGTATGGAATCATGTGGTGCTCCAATTGGGACTTGCTTTTTCTGAGCAGAAATACCGATGCAAACGATTCCGGGAAAGGTAGTTTCCTTCCCTAAATGAAGGGAAATATTTTGTCATTCCAATGAACTTTTAAGTGAATAGAGTTCTTAACCGCAATGTCAGCTTTGTCTCGATATTGGTCAAGCAAGCAGATGCAGAATACACGTGGACAAATATGGAGCACTATACTTCTGATTTGTTCAAAAAGCGTCAACCACTAACCCCTATTAAATTACATATAGTATATCGTTTCAGGTTAAAGTTATAGCAAAGTAGCTTCGAATCAGTGCTTTTGGGCCACCCTGCATAACTGTCCTGAGATTGCTCCAATACCATAGACTTTCATGAGAGGGAGCACAGTTTAAAACAGCCCTTTTTCAGAGTAATATCCGCAATTTGTTCTGAAACTGCTTGACTCTCAGATTTGTCATTTGGTTTTTCATTTAAATGAAAACATCCTCAATAAATAATTCCGAGTTCGTGATTACATTCACAATCTATACCATTCGATTCCCTCTTATGCAATGCTAAAATGGTCAATGACACTCCTCAAATTGGAAAACAAAATAACAAGAAAAGAATGTAAACAAATTCATTCACCAAAACATTGACAATCTTCTTTTGTCGCAAGAAATGCCTCAATTGTAGGACCACCACGAACATCACCTCATCCGCAACAACAAGCACAAAAAAAGAGGCAAAGCTTCCATGGCCAAATATTTACGTCACAACCACGTCATTCGATAAGTAAAAGAATCTAATTAAACGCATTACAATCACCATCACAATAGTACTAATTTAAACTAAGGAATTGTTTACTACAAACCCTCGGCGTCGTCGCCTTAAACCCCAGCAAAGAACCCAAGCCTCATCCACTGCAGTACGCCAATCTTTTAATCTCTTCATTGGCTCCCGTCAAACTTATCAATCACAAAAATAAAACCACCAAGAAGTTCAATAAGTTATCAACTTCAGAGATTGCCAATAAAAATTACCGCAGAACATTAATTATTTAAAAAAAAAACGAAAAAACCAACAGTCGTACTTCATAGATAGAATTCGAAAAAAAAATTCTATGACTTTGATTACAGACGTCCTCCGCAACTTTTAAAGATTTATAACTAGCCATTTGGAAGTACAGGCACATCAGCCTTTGCATTAGCCCTTTGGTCATGCAATGCTCAAGCTCAATGAAACGTGATTTGTTTTTCTACATTTTCCCCTCAGCATAATAAATATTCAATATAATTGTATTTTAAATAGAAAAAAAGGAAACAACAACCTTTTTTATATTCAACTCTTAGCGACCATGCATACGTAACAAGGGTTATTGCGTGGAACTAAGGTGTATCGTATGGTTTGGGAAACCTTTTAAATTCGTTCACAGCTTTCGTATCGAAAACTTTTCCATCATTCAGGACTCTACTTTGGTCGTTTCTTGGAATGGAAAGCTCCTCTGGCAGGGGTCCGGCATTACATCTTGTTACGTGACTTTTGTGTGCATTTCAGAACACGATGTTTAAAGTTTTCTGTCCTTCATTCCATTAGATGCGAAATATCAAAGACGAATCTTCGTATTCAGTTGGGATTTATTGTGTCAAATAGTTCACTAGAATTGTTTCATACTTTTGTTGACAATGGAAAGATTTTCAGTCGTATCAATGAAAGATGAAAAACAAGTGTTTACAAATATAAATGATGTCATCTAATTCAACGAATCACCCCTTTGACAATTTTTTTTTCATTACTTGTAACTCAGAACGCAAGATAAGGTTCAAAACTGGGAGAATATATTTTTACAAAAGCACAACTGACGCTTTTCTTACTGCGACGTAGTCTGTTAATGAATTTATTCTGATTTCCAAAACGCATGTACTATGACTACTAACTTATCAGGCTATCGATCTATGAACTTAAGCCCCTTTTCAACCTTCACGGTTCCTCTCTTTTTTTGTGTCTTCCGTATGCCTAGGTTTCATGAAGCGATGTATGAAATGCTTAACTTACTTAAGTGCGCCCAAAACTGGAGTGTAACTCACATGCATGGGCAGGTGCTCCGAAGACCATTCCGCACCTGCTTGACAGATTTCAAAATCAAGCTTTAAGACTCATAGGCGACAAAAATATATTCAACAGTTCAAGTTCAAGAACAGGGACAACTAGAATGTGGATTGCTTTCTCACATTCCATTACGATAGTTTAAAGGCAATGTGCAACAGTACCTGCCGGACTGTCCTCCTTTTATCAGTATAAGGACATTCAAAATCCTCTGAACGCGTGTTTATTTTTAAAAAAATGCTAGTTTTTATATCGGCGAAAAGGATACAAATTACTGCAGTCGAACGTTGAGATGGTGTTCCGATGATGCTGAAGCACAACATTGTTAACCTCATTGACGGTATCTGTTGTATTGGACCACCAGCAAATTGACTAGCCATGCTCTTGTAAAAATTCGAAGTAAGAAACTCATTTTCTGTAGACCTTTCTACCTGTTAACAAAGTTGTAATTGGTCTTTGGCTTCTCGTTATAAAAGCATTTTTTTTTTAGTAAATATCCCAAAATGATTTCATTTACTGCTGCGACATAGTTATTCTTCACAACTTCAAAGTTGGCCAACAAAAGCCACTAGAGCTCTACCGAAAGCTGCTTGCTAAAATTATGTTTGTACAACTTTCACTGGAATGACAAAATTGCTACTTATTTGATGCTCCAAACAGAAACACAAATTACTCTTTATTGCCATTCATAATAAATAAATTGACTTTGGTAGGACAGACCCCCAATTTTTAAATTTTGATTTTTTTGGCTAAAACGAAAGTCATATTTAAAGTGACGGAAGCTCGTGTATTGTTGATTTGACTCAAATTAAATAGAACATTTTTTTGTCTAAAATAAAAAACACTAAAACATTTAACCTTTAAAATGAATTTCTTACGTCAATGAGCCTTTTGCATTTGAAAACTAAACAAAAAAATCTTTAATTACGTCAATAGATTTATTCCATTCCAGCACTGATAATAATTTGCTACTGTACTTTAAGCCCATTAATTTCATTCGAAAACTGTTTAAAAATTTTAAAATACTCATAGATAAGACATTTTCCATCACCGTCAAGGGCCTAATCCAATTCAGCAATTGTTACATTTTTTATGCTTCAAATACGAACGAGCATTAATTGCGATGCAGTTTTCTTCTTTCACGAAAATGGAATGTCAAATTCTTCGAAGGATTTTATTGACATCGATTTCAAGTGAACTTTTGACTGTTTCCGTGATAGCATCCTACCTCGACGGTTTTATTTGTCCACATGTTCCCACCGACGAATCTGAAGAAGAATACTAGAACTTCCTTTATGGATCCTGTTCAAAGTAGTCGTCCGTAGCGTACACAGCATGCTTGCTATCCACAGACGGTTGTGCTGGAAACCTTAATATTTTGAACCGTCGAATATTTTGGACGTGCGAACGTTCAAAGACGCTATCGACCCTGGACACATTTTATTTAGTAGCAGCTTGCTACCAATTATAGAAAGCTGCAGTAGACATCAAAAAGAATGTTTTGAGCCTATAGAGACCATCCAAGCGAGAGGCTCTCGAACAAGGTCTAAATCAGAAAACAGACGACCCAACTTATGCCTACCTTGAGGAGGGCGTACAGTAGAAAAGACAACAATTAAGGCGCATAAACAGAGGCAGCAAAGGAGAACTCGAGCAAGAAGAGAGAAAAAATAACTGCCAAAATGAAAGAAGAACACGCTTTCTGCCAACTTAATGATTTAAAAGTGTCTAGGACTAGAAATCTAACGAGTAGTCTTAACGAAAATGCCAAGAGCCTTTCTGCAGAATTGTCACAGATCCAAATAGAATTGTCGATTCAAGGAACACTTCCAGCCGCTGCTAAACGATGATGTGAGAGTGCAAGTGAAAAGGGGATTTTTATAACTTGAACCCAGGCGATATATGTAGAACGAGAAGTGCCCACCACCAGGAAAAAATTTGGAGTGACCAAAAAAAAATTCAATAATGATGCTTAAGGCACGCATCAAATAATGCGTTGGGCTTAGTAGACAGAAATCATGCTGAACGACTAAAATAATCCTTTTTAAATTAAACATCAAAGCATATTCCTGCTTAACGTTGCTTTCGAGATCTTCTAGAGCTTTCTATGAAGGGTTTATTTAGTTGTCGACATACTAATTTGTATAAAAACACATTTTTACTAAGTTTTTAAAACTTAATTTTCTTAGTCTATAGTTAGCATTGTTAAGGAACCAAAGAATATATAAGTTTAAGTCGAAAGACATAGTCTAATAAGTAAGTTTAGCTTAGAGCGCCTGTAATTGGTCAGTAAGATAGATATAAACACCATGTTATTTAAGCTAGTTTTAAGCTATTTTCCCTAGCAATTAAATTTGCACTAAAAAAAAAAAAAAAAAAATACTAATTTGTATACGCTTAATTCGCAGTATTTTAATTGTTATTAGTTGAAATATTATTTGCAGGCGTTCCATTGACTCGAACCTGCAACTGAACCAGTCAAGTTCTTGATCGATCGATCGATGATATTGACAATCATTCTAGTATTAAGTTAGTTTACAAGGGCTTGGTTATTGGTGAGATGATAACAAAACTAATTTTGGCAGATGACAAAATAGCGAGCGATTCAAAAGAAAATCACTTATTGTAAATCATATCAAGCTGCACTGCATGGGATATCCCACTTTCTGTTCATTCAGGGGGTGATTTGAAATCCATTCTTGTGTTCAAAATAAACTTCAATCAGATAAAAAACAAATGTCAATTAAATTTGAATGCACATTGTAAACATCTTTTCATATTGCGTCTACAAATGTTTACTTGCAGAGCACAACAAAAGGTTTAAAGAGCTAACAATGACACATCAAATAAATCATATAGCCATTGGCATACTTTTGACATTGATGGTGAGCCATTATGCCATGGCCAGACCAGAATACGGACCATATTATCCCGGAATGGACATACCACAGTACATACTAGACGAAACGGAAACCATGGACGATATTATGTACAGTGATATGGTAAGTCAAATTGAATAATTCCAAGTTCAAAGTATTAGAATTTTTATTCTTTTGCAGAAAAAATACCCAGAAAGTAATCCTTCTTTTTTGTCGAAATGGCCATTGTTGAGGCAATTTGTGTCGCCAAATGATTTCGATGATGAAGTTGGATCAAATCTCGAGGAAAAATATGATACAGTTGAAATTCCGGAAGCAATACCGACACCATTGCCGTTGAAAAAGAATCCACCAGCTAAAAATTCATTAAAGGATCATGGCAAAAAGAAGAATCTTCATTGTGAGTAATTAATTATATAAAAAATATTATTAATATTTTTTTTAATACGTGTTAAATGTTGTCAGTGCTAAAGAAATGTTGTTTTTCAATTTAAATATTTTTGTGTTCTTCTTCTTTTTTAAATGTAATTTTTTATTTTGTTTCTTTTTTCGGTTACAATTTCTGTTGTTAAATGTTTGGAAAACTATGTTAATGCAGCTAGAAGTCGATCATGTAAGTATTCTTTTGTTTAAAATAACATTTATTTTTATTTTATTTTATTGTGTGGCATTATTTTGTTATACTCGTTAATCCCCTCCAATAACTTGTATTGTACTCAAAGCTCTTCCTTGGAATTAAAAAAAAAATCAGCTAGTAAATCAAAGTCTCATTTAGTTTCTGGATCATGTTGAAAAACTCTTAACTCTTTTACGTACCTCCTTGAAAATCGAGCTAGAAATGTGTCACGTCCGTCAAATTTCTCTAGCTAACTCGGTCCTTAGTTAGATAGATGGGTATCCGTAGTAACAAAATAACAGATGAATCCAGACTCAAAGATGTTTCATAAATTTCTGGTCTCCTGATGTCATCCTTAAGTCTGCGGAAATGCTGAAAATTAAATAAATATCGGATCAAGATTTTTAAATGAGCATAAACAGTCAGGCCGAACTTTTTGCGCTGTAATCCTCAATGAAGTGCCACATAGACTCTGCTGATTGGCAGGTTACTAGGCAATTCTGTTGGAATAAAATATCCCCTTATACAATTCTTTAGAATTAAGGGCCGTCATTTAACCTAAAGCGAACAATCAACCTTTTGCGATTGACCAGGAAATAATGCTTTCGCATAACACAGAAAAACAAGGCGCGGACTAAAGGGAGCGGATTTGTATAGCAATATTAACGTATGGGGGGAAATCACAGTAGCACACAAAAAAATAGGCATATTTTCGGGAATTAATTTTGGCTGAATAAAAGTATCAATCGAAAATCTGTAAAGTAGGTTTTATAGCAATACTAACAAAGTACAAAATGTAATTTTTTCAATAAAAAATATTTAAAAATGGCGGCTGCGTAGCATATGCCCCAAGACGCCTATATTTAAAAGCGTGTCGATGGCCGAAGACGTAGACTCCTTAATTTATGACCTGGAAGAAGACACCAACATTTTTTTATTTTTATTTATTTATTGGTGGATGTTTGAAAATAAAGTTAAATTTCGATAAAAAAAAATTAAGCCATATAAGATAAAAGGTCCTACGTAGCTCCTGGAGAAAGATATTTCGAAGCTACTGTCAGAATTTCAAGTCGATCGGTAAAGATTTGCTCGAGTTATGTCTTCGGCGAACTCAAAAAAAGTGGTTTCGAGAAAAACGCGTTTTAAGTTTTAAGTCTCGAGAAACCATATGAAAATATATGAGCATACCGGAGATGCGTAACGGCAGAGTGAAAAATTTGGTCACTCGGACACTTTTGCCGAATTCCATCATTTGTATATTATTTTTAAGACCCTAAAGCACCTTTTAAGCGAACAATTTTTTTTTTTCGAAAAATTGAAAATTTTACTGTGATTTCCCCCCATTAGCCATCTTACACTCATAATATTATGTATCTGCCAATATGAGATTGTCGCCCGAAAATATTAGAAATATTTTGGAAACCGCAATAAAAGGCGAGTCCATTAAATGCTGTTTTCAAAATTCTGCAGCGAAATAATTTGATTTTTTATCCACTTTCTTCTAAGAGAGGTCACACAAGAATCGCAAGTCTTAGTGTCTAGCTTTCTTCTCATAATAAACACGAGTCTAATGGGTTGTGCATTCCCCTATAAAGTGAGCATATAACGCAGAGGGACAGACTCAGGGACGATATAGAGACAAGTGATACTTATTGTTTTGGAATTTTCATATGATATTTTAAAAATCTGCTTGATTTTTAAATCTGTCAAACAGGACATAGTGTTTTTTGGAGCTTCTTCAAGTCAAAGGATTAATTTTCCAATTTGTGGCAAACACGAGGTAAAGTTTTTTTTTAAATTGCTGTAGTACATCTTCTTTGTCGGTTCGCTGCGAGCATTGTGACATCAAAAAAAGAAGAGAAGAAGAAGTGGCGAAATGAAATAAATTTATCGTTTTTCAGACAATGAAGTAATAAAGTTTCTGAGGCCAAAAACTTGTGATGTCATACACTAAAACTGAATAAGATAGCCTCGAATATTAGTTTTTTGTTTTAGGTCATTGCTCTTTCCTTCGAATAAGTTTTTTGAGAATATAATTCAACCTTATTTAGTTAGCTCCATTGTCCAGAACGATGCAAAAATGCTTTAAGACTGTTCTTTTATAGACTATACGTTTGAAAATTTGATCGTTTAATTTGTGTACATATAATAACCCTAAACTTTAAAGTTCCATTTTTTTAATTTAACTTTACCTTTTTTTCTTTTCTAGATATGTCACCATGTCACTTCAAAATCTGCAATATGGGACGCAAGAGGAACGCCAGATATGTGCGTTATTAACTTATCCATCGGTTCTAACTATTTTACATAAAGTCAACCTACATTTGACCATAATTATCTAAACTATCTTCCGCCAACCTTCATAACTCAGCAGCAAAATTTTAATATTTTATAATACCTTCCATGGATTCAAGCCGTCTTTCAAAAACATTCTACAGTCAAAAATTGTCAGTTTCATAAAAAACAAAAAAAACAGTGAAAATATAATTTTCAAATTACAAAAAAAAATCATAAAAACCAAAAAACTAACCCAAAAGTATTTCTTATTCTTATTTTAATTAAATAAGTAAATGAAAAAAAAAATAATTGAACATTAAAACGATCCACGAAATAGTATTTATGCCTGTAAAATGTTTTTTTTTTTATTATTTACTTTATTTTTTGTATTTAAATATTTATTAAATATTATGTAGATATGTAGATGTACGTTAAGTTAAAAAAAAAAAAAAACAAGTATAATAATTCCAACGAATTTTTATTGTAATTTTACTGTGTGTTGTTATATATTTAGCCACGTTCAGTGCAGATAAGATACAAATAAAGATTAAGAAAATATTTTGGATTGATAGATGCGTCGTGATACCCTCGAGGTGATGTTTACAAAACCTGAAATTGAATGAAATGAAATTCTATGTTCCCTCTTTAGGGTTGTAGCAGCACAGAGAGCACATCCTTATTTAATGGGGAAATCAATTTTTGAAAATTTTATTCGTATTCTGGTTTTAAGAACCAGAAAATGGTAGGTTATGTTAAAGAGGCCTAAGGGCTATGGATGGATACTTGCTGCTAATGCAAAAACGAATACTAACAAGTGTACTGATGCAACCTCGACAAAAGAATTTGCACAGTGTTTTTTTTTAATTGTTAAGAGACAATGATTTTTAATGCGATAACTAAATCCGATGTTGGACCAGTGTCACCTACTTAGTGTGGGATACCACGTTTAGGAAAGGCTTAACTGAGCATTTATTTCATGAACCTCCTATCGCGATTGATTGGCAATTACCAAAAATAACAACTGTCATTATTGAGCTTCAAGGACCATTCGAAGTTGGCAGTAAACTCTAGGTACAACTGCAGCAAGAGTGTCCAGTTTTGTGTCAAGAATTTATGTTCGCCTTTTGCAATCCATGCATACTCTTCTGTTTCATTGGCGCCTATAGTCTTTGCTAACTATTTTCAGCTGGGTTTTTGATTTGGGGAAACTCAGGTAAAGATTTGAAACGTCTTCAGACGGGAGCAATGGTCATTCCGCGCTCCACATATCACAGCCAACTAAGCCAATTCAAACAGAATTTGATTAACACCGGTGTAAGGCTCGTTGTTGAACTTATGATTGGATTGTTTATACTTGGAAAATTTTGCGACGGTTTTTGATTTTACATTTTTCAAAATTGGCTTGTTTATATTTCGCAATAAAACTAGTTAAACAGCGCTTAAGTAGATATGAATAAGTTATTTGAGGTAAAAATCAGATTAATCGAAAAATGAGTCTGAGATAACTATTTTAGTAAAAGACTTTCGGATAATTTTGGTAACCCTAAAAAGGAATGGGAAGTCATTAACCAGATCTTAAATAAAAATTAGCCAAAGGATGACATTTCTAAAAAAAATGGGAGTACTTTAGTTACTGACCATTCAGAAATAGCTAATTTATTTAATGATTATTTTTCCAAAATAAGTATAATATTAATAATACTCCCCTTCCGAGTTCATGCCGATGTTCCGATGGTATCATTAAAGATTGCTTTTACCCCGATAGCTTTTTCTTTGAAAATTTTTCATCACATGAGATTCATAATATTATAATGTCTCTCAAAACTTCTAATTCATCATCGAATGATATGATTTCCAGTAAGATTTTGAAGATAGTATTTCATATTATGTTTCTGATGTCTTGAAGTACTACTCTGTCGAAAAAATAAGGTGACATTGTATTTATTTTGAAAATTCTTTATTTATTCTTCCAAATCAATTTCATCCCCTTCAAAGTAATCCCCTCCCGATGCAATGCACTTATGCCAACGGATTTTCCAATCTTTGAAACACTGGTTGTAGTCACTTTCCGGGATGGCCTTCAGTTCCGTCTTCGCTACGGCTTGAATCTCCTCTATCGTATCAAAACGGTGTCCCCGGAGCGGTCTTTTGAGCTTGTTGAACAGCCAGAAGTCGCACGGCGCCAGATCAGGTGAATACGGTGGTTGCGGAACGATATGGGTTGAGTTTTTGGCGAAATGATCACGAATTACGAGTGCGGTATGGGATGGTGCATTATCGTGGTGTAAAAACCAAGAATTGTCTTTCCACAATTCCGGCCTTTTTAGGCGGATAGCGTTACGCAAACGACGCATAACGTTCAAACAATATTCTTTGTTGACTGTTTGGCCGGTTGGAAGGAATTCATAAAGCACAACACCACGATAATCGAAGAAAACAGTCAACATGACCTTGATTTTTGAGCGACTTTGGCGGGTTTTTTGGTGTCGGCTCTCCTTTGGCACGATATTCGCTCGATTGATCGGTTGTTTCGGAGTCGTAAGCATAGATCCAAGTCTCATCGCCAGTTATAATGCGTTTCATGACATCCTGGTAGTCGGAAAGCATTCTTTCACACACTTCAACGCGACGCCTTTTGTCCAAAAAATTCAATGTTTTCGGTACCAGTCGAGATTTGACG
The DNA here is from genome assembly GCA_963555765.1 of Orthonevra nobilis. NCBI lineage: Eukaryota > Metazoa > Arthropoda > Insecta > Diptera > Syrphidae > Orthonevra > Orthonevra nobilis. The sequence goes on along the minus strand of OY743225.1, from coordinate 119,512,508 downwards.
CGCTTGAGACCCAAAGCATCCTTCAAAATGGTATTGACTGAGCCTTTCGATAAGCCAACTTCATCAGCAAGGTCTCTAATCGTTAATCGATGGTTTTTCAACACCAAATCTTTGATTTGTTGGACGTGAGCTTCATCGGTTGAGGTTGATGGTCGCCCAGAATGCTCTTCGTCTTCGACACGTTCACGGCCGGCTTGAAAATCACTATACCACTTGTAAACATTTTTTTTAGACAAAGTCTCATCATCAAAGGCTTTCTGCATCATCCTCAACGTATCCGCAGCAGAAAATTGATTCCGCAAACAAAATTTAATGCAAATTCTTTGCTCAATAAATTTCGACATCGCAAAAAACGAAAAACTCACTTTTAGCAGCTCACAAAACGACGCGTATCTCAAACACTATGAATATATTTTGACATGAAATTTCACATAGATGTCACTGACAGTGCTACCAACCTAAAAAGAAAGAAAAATTTCCAAATCCTTCGACGCGCGCAGTTTAAATTCATTGTCACCTTATTTTTTGGACACAGTAGTATATCTTTAATCTAAGTATACAAAAAGGGGTATTTCCAGAGGCACTTAAGCTAGCAATTGTTATTCCGCTGCACAAAAAGGGTGAAACTACGTGTCTCAATAATTACCGTCCTATTTCACTTTTACCAGTATTTTCTAAAAATTTTGAAAAAGGTATGAAATCAAAAATGTTGTCCTTTCTGGATAAAAGTAATTTCTTTAGTGGTTCCCAATTTGGATTCAGAAAATGTAGATCGACAGAAGAAGCCGTTTTGAAACTGTGTGGCGAACTTTATCATAGCTCAAAAGAATCTGAGATTGCATCAGCCCTATTTATTGATATAACTAAGGCTTTCGATATGGTGGACCATGTTTTGTTACTCCAAAAACTGTATAGGGCAGGTTTTCGAGGGTCTGTTTATGATTGGTTTGCATCTTATCTAAAAGACCGAAAACAAAAAGTTAAAGTTCGGGATATTTTAAGTTTGGAAAAATGTATAAACATAGGCGTTCCTCAAGGTTCCGTTTTGGCCCCGATCCTATTCCTATTTTTTGTGAATTCACTATTCCTTCAACATTTTAAAGGCCAAATAACAGCCTTTGCTGATGACACTTCCTTATCCTACTCTGAAAAAAACTATTTTAACTTGTTAATTGCTCTGAATAATGATTAATATATTCTGCGCAAATGGTTCTTTTTACATAAACTAATTATAAGCGAAAAAACAAAATTCATGATTTTCAATATTTCGGGTTCTATCTAAGAAAATATTGTTTTAAGCTATCATTCATCTAATTGTCCTAAATATAATTTAAATGATTGTCCTCATCAATTTGGCAATTCCACTTATTATACGAATAGAAATTGTTCTGTTGGCTGCTTTAATATCGAACGGGTTGACAGCTTTAAGTATTTGGGAATAATTTTGGATAACGGGCTAAACTGGAAAGATCATATTTTATATTTGAAACAATACTTTAATAACCTTTTGAGACAGTCGTATCACCTCAGCCTTCATTGTAGTCAACATATTTTAAAATTAGTTTATAATGATCTATTTAAATCTAAGCTGCAATATGGGTTGACTTGTTGGGGTGGTACTCACTCTAATAAAATTGAACCTTTGCTTACTAAACAAAAACATTCAATTCGTATCTTGTGTAGAGTTAACCGCAGAGCTCATAGCCTTGAGTTATTCAGGAGCCTCAAGATTCTTCCTGTTAAGCATTTACATTTTTAAAAAGTTTTGAAAACATTTTTTGAAAATTCCAGAATAACCAGAATTTAGTAAATGTACCTAACTTAAGAAAATCACACTTTTCACTCTTCCACAAAGTCACTGCGCATCGTTTATTCAATAGTTTGCCCGTAAGTCTGAGATGCGAGAGACGTGAATCAGTTTTTTTAAATAAATTAAAATCTTTTCTTTTTTCGTGCAATCATGAAGAAATAGATTCATTATTAAATGTAATAATTCGATTTACTTTTGCAAAATTTGTATTTAACATTTTGCATTTTTTTGGATTGACCCCCATCAATATTAAATGAAATATGATTTAAAATGTAATGGTTCATTCGCCTCTTGTCATTTGACAATTGAATGTTCCTAACTATTTCATAAGAATTTAAGCTCCTTTGATATAGTTTATTCTTTTTTCTTTATTCACAAAGTAGTAATAAGAAAAATGTTGGCTTTGAATTCTTTCATGAAATAAAGTTTAAATAAATAAAAAAAAAGAAGCATAACCCACAAAATTTTGCGACAAAAAATACCATGTTAATTTTGCATTTTTATAAATTTAACTTGTTTATATTTCGACATAAGACTTGTTAAAAAAGGACTTATGTAAACATCAACAAGTCATTTGAGGCAAAGAACAGGTTAATCGCAAAATGGGTCTGAAAATCATGGACTATAGCTCACGAATATTTTACGACAAAAATGACGATCTTCGATTCTGTACTTTTATAAATTCCGCTTGTTTACATTTCGAAATACAAAAGTTTAACAGCGCTTGAGTAAACATCAAGTCGTTTGAGATAAAAATCAATTTTATCGAAAAATGGGTCTGAAAAACATGGCCCTCGAAAATTTTGCCACAAAAAAGGCAATTTTTGAATTTGTATTTTTATAAATTTGGCTTGTTTATATTTTGACATAAGACTAGTTAAAAAAGGACTTATGTAAACATTAACAATTCATTTTAGGTAAAAAAATTCAGTTTAATCGCAAATTGGGTCTGAAAATCGTGGCCTATAGCTCAGAAAAATTTTGCGGCAGAAAATACGATTTTTTAATTTTTATTTTTATAAATTTGGCTTGTTTCTATTTCGACATAAAACTATTTAAAAAGGACTTAAGTTAGCATCATTCATTATTGTATTTGAGGTAAGAATCAGGTTTATCGAAAAATTAGTCTGAAAATCATGGACTATAGCCCACGAAAATGTTGCAACAAAAAAAAAAAAACGACTTTGATTTTATGATAGTTCCGCTTTTCAGAGAGTTAGTTTATGGATTAAATCTTAGTCACTTAAGTTTTCGATCATCTAGCACAAATGATCACGGTTTATCGTCCAAAACGTCACATCTTTTTCGAATCTTGGTTGTTCTTAGCTGCAAGAAGGACCTGATAGGGATATTCCTACATTTTAAATTTAACGACTTTTTATCGCAACGTCACACATCTTCGTAGAAAGACATAGTCTCGGAACGTACCCATCGCTTCGGTTCTCCAGTCGCGATTACATCGCATTTTCTGCTGTGTCATTCCATGTATGTTTCTTCAAATCTGACATTGACATTTCACCCGATTGTCATTCATTATTGTAACTAACTCCCTCACACAACGGGCAGAGATGAAAACTGGAATCTGCATTTTGCTCGCTTACTCCAACGGTCGAATAACAAATACTAAACAAATTAACTCTCTTCTCTTCGATACGCTCTTTCGGATGAGGCTGTAAATAAAATTTCCGATAAGAAAACGTCGACGACGGTGGCAGTAGCGGAGCCAACGACGCAAGAAAAAAGAAACAGTCTAAACTAAAATATTTACATTTCCATGATAATCAGCGAGAGCCGAAAAGTAAAACAAACAAAATGACTTTAACGCTAATCTATCGCTGGCGATGTTAATTGTCTAGAATCTGACTCGTTCAGGAATCTTTTATAGCAAGCAAAAATTTTAGAATCTCTGTGAGTGGAGAATCAGAAGTACTTTGCGACGCACCGACGTTGGAATCTCACTTTTGCAAGAAAATAAATAAACTTCCAATACCCTTCTCGGTCTAGTGTGCAATGGCATCCACAATGCAGCTGGAATTCGCACAAGCGATGTCCGATTTCAAAACAATGTTCCCCGATATGGATCGCGACGTAATTGAGGCGGTGCTCCGAGCCAATCAGGGTGCTGTTGATGCCACTATTGATCAGCTACTGGCGATGAGCACGGATAACCAGGTAGGAGTGGTAAATATGCGCTAGAAATGGAAAAATTGTTGTGATCTCAATGAACCGACCTTTTTAGAATGAGAAACTCCGCAATGAACTGGATAAGACCTCAAGCTCAGGCACTCCCGTTCCCAGCCAACCAAAGCCAATCGTAGACAGTGTTCAGCTTATCGACACATCAGATGGAGAACCGCCATTGTTGAATCTTCCGCCGCCACCGCAGACACTGATGGCCAACACAGGCGCATCGCCAAAACAGAAAATAGCGACTGTGCGGCAACAACCGCCCACAATACATCTGGGCTCAGCCACAGCAACCCCATCAAAACGAAACGGTCAACGAAGATGGAATCCACCTATTTTGGGTCCCTTGCCAGTGGGTTTTTTGCGTATACAATCAGCGGATCGTCCCGCTGGTGACTTTGATCTGCCCGACGAACAGTTCGCCATGATGCTGCAGAACGAGGAGTTCATGAACGAGCTGCGCTGGAATCAGGAATTCATGACTGCTCTGGAAAAGGAACAACAGGACAAGGCCCGCGGAGAGGATGACGCCGCATTTAAAGAGCGCTTAAAACACATGGGCAAGATGTCGCGTAAGAAATTTCTTCAAATGGCTCGCGTCTTTACATGGCAGCGAAACAAGAAGGTCACATCAGCCAAGCAAATCGACTCACTGCCCCTAAAAGAGGAGCCCAGTGACGATGAGGATCATTTGCAGGTTAGAAAGTAAATTCAGTAGTTCTCGCTTATCTTAAAGAATAGAACAAACAAAAAATATTTCGTGCTGCTGGTGTTATACTCGTCGTAGAATAGGTGATAAAAGATTTCGTTGAATTTCTTAATTTATTGCATTTTTATTGTTGCTTAAGCAGTACGCGCAGAGTGCAAAATATTGCTTAGCGGTGAGGTCATAAAAATGAGAAAATAAAACAAATTGGTTGTGTTACAAAAAAAAAAAAAATAACAAAACAGGGGAAAGTGCGAAATTTTCTAATCGATAGCTTAGCTCTCAATTATTGATGTTTTCTTCTTTCTATCTTTTTTTTTAATTCATTAAGCTGCACGAATAGTTATGCGCGAAAAGAGCCAAAAAGACTTAACTTTTTAAGAACAAAGCAATTGAATTATCGCCAGAGATACATTCGTTGATTATTTTTTTATTATTCTTTTTATTCATTTGTGCAATATGTTCGAAAAGAAGAGAATGAGCTGTTTTGATGAGATCAGCTTGAAACCAGTAAAATGTTCTCAATCAAACGGATGAGTTGTGTATCTGTAGCGGTAGCATAAATTAATTAAATTTACCGAAACAGTGAATTTGGAAATTCACTTCAACTAATCGGTATTTTTATTTCTGCTGCTGACTTGGCCCCCACCAATGTTACTCAAAGTAGAATTTTTTTTTTACTTTAACTTGCTGATGTATCACGAGCCTGACAAGTTGATAATAGCTTAAGACTTTTGAGTCTTTGTTTTGTAGACAGATGCTAATCAAATTTTATGCAGATTGTCTCAAAGAATTAAATATTGCCTCGCTCCAAATCAATCAGATTTCATTTACATTTTTATTTTTTTTATTTTTTACTCATATTCTTATTGACTCGACTTCAAGGAACCGTGACTGCTCCCCATAAATCGAAAAGTGACCCAAGGCAAGGTTAACTTACTCTCACTTGTTTTTCAATTCATTATTCTATCCAATCTCTAGTGTGCGTTAATTTACAAAATATAAAATTGGATTGAGAAAACTGCTCCAATCACTAATATAGGAAAATCGTGGTGTATTCATCACAAGTATGCTGCCCTTCATGAGCGAGATCCAAGACCCTTGACTTCAAGGGATTGGGTATCACTATTTAAAGCAAAATCTTCCCTCAAGTACACAGCTGTATGCGAATTGGGAAGAATAGATTGGTGCTATCCAGGAACTAGTCTTAACATTCCCCACTGTTTCCATTTTATCAAAAGTTTTTTAAAGCTCATTAACTGCTTCACCATCCGCTATCGCGAATACACAACACAAAATTTAGAAAACTTAATTTTTTATAATTTCATAAAATTTTTCAAAATGCCGTTTTTGAGAACAAGTTAAAAAAAAATTAATTATAATAAAGTTACCTGAATAAGCGAACAAACAAAAATTTACTTATTTTTAGAACGACTGATTAAAACAAACATTATGAATCAAATTTTCCTCTTTCCTCGACTAGAAATTTAATTTATTTAACCGAAATCAAAATAACAAAAAAAAAAATCCTACAGCAAATACGACAAACCTAGTCACTCTGTGAAATAATAGTAAAAATAAACTAATTCAATTTAAAATATACTTACATAAGAAAAGCATAAGACTCAAAAAACACAGAAACATTGTGGAGTACATAATCTCAAAAACATATATTATATAAATTATGTAATAAAAGAAAATAATGTCGTAGGATAGGCTAGATGAGTATCTTATTAAAACAATTATGCATACTCAATTTATTTAATTATTGTCAAACAGTAAGTCTGTGAGTTTGTTGTAACATTTTTTTTTTTATATATCCGACTTTAGCTGAGAATGAGAGAGATAAATGTTTAATTATAAACTTTTTTTTTAGTGAATAAATTGAATCATTCTAATTTGTGCGAAATTTTATCTGAATTATTAAATATATTATTAAAATATTAAATATGTATATCCTATGCAAACACATAGAAAAAAAAACTCATTACTATTATTAAAAATATTATAAATAAAGAAAACAAGAAATAAAAAACAATTAAATATGTGTTATTCAACTATAAAAAAGAAAACTGATTTTATTTTATTTTTACTACTTTTTAAGTATTCGAAAGCCTCTATAATAAACATGGGAATGCTATTGGTCGAAACTTACTCGGAACTTTGTACGATTTTATTTCAACTTCAGTTTTCATTTTGAGTGAGTTATTTGTTTCCTATAGAGACCATTGTACTATTGCTCAGTAAGTGCAATAGTTGGAAGAACTAACAACGTACAACTAACAACCTCTTGTAGTTTTGACAACTTGCGCCAGAAGAAATTTAAAAGGAGTAAATGCGTGCCTTATTTAAGGATGATTGTTTTGATTCATGGTCCTACAAAAAAAAACAAGCGAGTTGATAAAGTCCACAAACTTTTCACAATCACTCCTCTTGGCTAGTTTCTCTTAACCACACAAAAACGACCAGGAAATCCATAACAGCTAAAAGTATGTGTTTCATGTAACCATATTTGAGATTTAATCTAAAAATGTGAACCCGGTCAACAGGGTCCGCTTCGATTAACGTTTGTTTCGCCCTTTTTCAATGTTACGTATTCTTTACCGCATCTTTTTTCTTTTCAATATTATTCCCTATAGGATATGTGCTTATTTCACCTAAATATGCACGAGTTTTCTTCATCATACTCGTAAAGTCGGTTCCGTTTGGGCCAGTGCTTCTTCTGTCACAGGAAGACCGGGTACCATTTTTATCTGAAATCCGACTTATGCTTCAACAAAATCTGATGATAACGAAGAAAGGCAATTCTACATTCTTCAAAAATCGGTTATGAGTTTTAAATAAAAATTGCTGCTAATAATTTTTTAACAGTATTCGACTAAATGTATATTGGCTAGTTGTGTAACAATTTTTATTTAACATGTTATTATATTAAAAAAACATCGTAAGTCTTTTCAGCCGAAAAATGCATTTCAGGATACTTTTACTATTTGGTGTAAGGGCTGTAAGAAATTTGTCTGAGGTTTTAATATTCGTAGTCGGGAAGAGCTAAAGAGTGTTTTGAAGTGACCAGCATATGGTTACACTTGTAATGAGAAATTTTTTTGTAGAAAAATGCATTTTAGGATATAAAAGGACGTCTGATGGGATGGATGCTGAAAACAAAACGCCTGGGACCTACATATATGAAATCAGTACGCAATTCTCTTTCGTAATGGTTTTAAATCGGGACAAAAAATACCTTTATCGACCGCCCTCCTACAGCCCCGGTTGAAAAAAATCCTCTCAGACTTTCCGAATTGAGATATCATCTTTCCAATTTCCACATACACGTATTTCGATTTTGGTTATACCTCCATTCCAAAAATTGGCTGCCAGCTCTAAGACTATTACTTATGTTTGTACTGTTCCGATTCTCTAACAATTTCTTGCACTATGCTTCCTTGTGGCATTGTTTTTACATTAAACAATTTTCGCTTGTTAGCAAGATTAACCCCCAATTTCGAGGATGAGGTCCATGTTTTTAAAGGTTGTCTTAAAGCTTCATCCTTTATGCGTCCAACGTCAACGTGCATCATTTGACGTTAAAACGAAAGGTCCAAAAATGTTTGACATTTGAAAGCGATGTCTTGAACGAAAACCAAACACCTCCTTCTTGGATTAATCACTCCATAAGAGTCCAGTCCTCATTCTTTGATTGAAGACAAAGCCGAAGTTTGCTATAAAATGAATACCTTAAGGTAAAGTAAGTTGTTTTGCAAACTCAATTGCGGATCAGAGACTTAATCTTAATTGCTTAAGAAATTCAAAAAAATAACCGGCGACTTCATAAGTGTCACCGGATTCTTCTTGCCCACCCTTAAAACATTGAGAAAAAAAAAACACTCAATGCTGGAGGAATTTATTTTAACTTTTCTGAACCAGTGAATTCCGCAGACTTACAACCTCGTACACCCAAAACACTTGTCATATAATAATTGCTTATCAAATGGGCTTTCGGCCCGTGAAGAATTTCTGAGTCTGGTGCCTCTCTCTCATAACTGAGCTGTTTTTAAGTATAAGAGAAGTTGGCCCGATGGCACAATCCGAAACTGGTGGACGAGTTTCAGTTACAAAACAATAGCTCCAAAAAGACTCACCCGTCACCATCTTTTTTTCCAGAAAACCGCACTTATTTTTGAAAATTCTATTTTTGCCTGAGCTCCAAAAAGTTAGATGCTTCCCAGAAAGACAGTGCTTCCTGCTTCCGTTTGAAGTTGTGACACCACCATCGAGACAGTTTGTCCACTGTAAGCTGCTACATAACAAGCTTTGCCATTTTCACCAAATCGTCATAATCAAGATCAAATCAAATAAAATATCAAAATGCAAAAGTTTTCTGTTTCCTATATTTGTTTTCGAACGTGTGCTTTATTTCGTCATTTTATTTTATGTTTTGTTTCTTGTTTTTTTCTTTGTTTTTTTTCTTTTTTTAAATAATTTATGTATAATGGATATTACTTGTTTCGGTTTTTATTATTTGTGTTTTTTTTTGCCTTTTTATTTTCTTTAATTAAGATCTATTGCCGCGATATTAAGGTTATCATAAATAAAATTAATGATCTATATATAATTTTTATTTTCGAAATAATTCTGCTTAGGCTATAATTTGTTTATTATATTTTGTTTTTGCATGTCTTTATGTTTATTTCATTTTTTATGTCCGATTAAAATTCAGTTAAACGTAGTCTTCGTTTCGTAATAGAAAAAAAACAAAAACAATAATTAAATATAAAAATTATGGCATTTAAGAAGCGATCATATATAACTTTTTTTTTGTATATAAATACATTATTTTGTTAATGGCATTCAATTCGCGCCTTTATTATTGATATTGAAATTGTTGTAAAAAAAAATCAAATATAAATAAAAACAGAAAAATCGTTATGAACTTAAAAAAATATATATAAATGTACATAGTTACGTTACGTATATTTAAATGTATATATATTATGCGCTATATATTAATTTGCCGATTTTTATATTATTTATTCTTTTATATATGTAAGTATAAAATGTTTTCCGCAAAAATATAAAATGAGTATATATATTTTGTTTATTATTTATATATTCATATGTATATATAAATAATATTATTTTTATATATATATACATATATGTATGTATTGAGAGTGTAATATGAAAGCGTCATCATAGTACACAGTAAAAAATATTATTTAATATTCTATAGAAATTAGATTTACACAGTTTTATCGTTTAACCCTTTTCTGTTTCAACCTTTGATCACCACGCCACCTGCAGTTTTGTTTTGTGTCCCTTTCGCCTGTTATCTTCATTTCGATTTCGTATTGTTTTTATAATTGCTGCTGAATATTAAATATTTATTTTATTCACTACTATGATCGTCCAACTGCCATATCCCGTTTAACTCCGAAGCTCAGCATATTTTTGTTTTGTTTATTTTATTTATTATATGTTTTTTTTAATTAACAAGCCTATCTTCCAATGTTTCTTAGAGTTTTTCTTAAGGATCATCAATCACCATCAGGACCTTCGGAGAAATGCCCGCGAACATCGAGCGCCGACGCCAATTGGAATATTATATGCGAGAGTGATGGATGCTCGAGGAGCTCGTTTGATGGTAAAGGTGGTTCACAGCGAGGTCTCATGTGGCGACCGCAAAAGCCACGATGCAGTCGCAGCACAACATCACAGAAAACGAAACGCAATATTAATGTGCGCAAAAAATCATCTCCAAAGAATTGAACATACGATGAGTCTGAAAGATGAAATGTTGAATTATTAAATGCTTTTCGGAAAAACTGAAGCAATGATACATTTAAGGCTTATGGACTTTAATGCGCACATTTATACGATTTTGGGGAAATAAGGATCCGATTTGTTGTTTCGCAAAAAACACTTATTTTACTTGCAGTAATGTTTCTACTCTTGACTACGAGGGTGCTAACAAAAGTTGGCTTGGCAATTTATAAGTTGTGAACAACCAAAAGCTTCAAATATAAAACACAAATATTAACATTTGCCAGTACCATTTTTTGAATTTATCGATAGAAAACGAGGGTTATCGATTGCATGCCACTAAGCGATCATGTGGCTGTGACCCTCTTCGAGGAAATCTTCTTCAATGTCAATTTCGTGTGTAAGCTCGCTGCCAGCAACGAAGCTGAAGAATAAAAAGGAATTCAGCGAGTTCTTAGACGAAGCCTGCGGAGCCTTTCATCATACCGGAAATAGCCAGGGCCTACAGGGACCACCTAAGCGAACGGCTCTTAAATGAGCCATTACCACAAGTTCCAAGACTAAGGTAACACAAGAACATACTGCAAAGAGTTGGGCAAAGAGAAGAGAAAAATTACTCCATTACTCTTGCTCCAGGCTACGAAACAGGCTCCCAGGCTCTCTGCAAGTTTGAAAGAAATTGTGGTTGTGTTCAAGCAGCATTTTCATCACGTGCTTTATGAAAATGAAATGAAAGGGCAAAAGGGTACTAGTATGAAGAAAACAGAACTCCATCCGATGAACTCAATATCGGCATTGTCGGCAAAAAGAAGCTTTAAAATAACTGCTGCACTTTTTAAACATGGCAGAGATATTTTTGTATGCTCTAGAGTCTAAATCATCTCTCAGGCTTAAGAGGGCGGAAAACCGAATGGCAAATTGACAAAATACAAAATTTTCACAATCCAGCAAACCTTGAAAAAAGACCAATAGATTTTAAGTCAACACTTACCACCTTTTCCGCGACTTCAAAGCCTGTAATTCGAGATTCTGGAAAAACTGATTCGATTGAATCGCAAAACACTCAAAAGCACGCATTGTACTATGCAATTTGGACCCAATTTTTTGCTGACCTTTATTGGAGCCCAGTAAATGAATGCATTTTTATGTGATTTCTTCCACCTACTTCTTGAACAGATGCTGCCATGCCCAGCTGTCAACATTTTCCAAGGAATTAGGACGAGAAGATGATATTGACACAATGCACGCATTCAGCGTGTCCTCAATAGGACTTTATGTATCTCGAGAAAAACGACAACTTCCCAAAACAATACCTTGTTGGAGATCTGACGAAAACTCATCCTTGGCAATCGATACTACTTCGGTTTCCCAAACAACTACGATCTCTTTACTCGAAGGCAGTGTTGCCAGATCGTGGAGGATTCCCCTTATCGTCGTAAAGAATTCAGACCTTAGTTTAACGAGAGGGTGAAGGTGATATCTTCGCTTCTTTGTGGAGAAAATAAAAAAAAAGTATCTCAAGAATCTATTGGTCCTCCACACACGAAATGAATTCAGGCGGGGGTATACCGATTCTGTAGCAGACGGAAGACTAATGTGCAGTATGATGGACTGAAATCTTTTACCTAATTTTGAGTTGCAGATCGTGGATGAAGCCTAAAACTTACAATTTTTTTACCGGTATAAAATACAAATACAGTGGAAGGAAGTTCATGTATAGAGCTTTTTTCCTTGGTTTTTTTTCCTACCATGTCCAAGTGGCGGACACTGCGGTCTGAAAGAATAGACCTATTGTATCTTGGGCAGTTAGTTTAGGCTAACAGACATTCAATCCTCTTGATGATGGTCAGAATGTCTTTAGCATTGGATTGTTTAATGTCCAATGGGGGGCATATCTCTTTGAGGAAGATGCGCCTTCTTAACCAAATAAGAGCAGGACAGGACAGGACAGGAGTCTTCTAAACAGAGACGGTATTCGGTGGTTGTACTGAGTTTTCATTTGATTTAGATTGTCTGAGTCCCGGTATATTTCTCCAGTGGCAATGCGTAGCTTGTTTTCCCACTTATTGGTCAGACCTATGGCTTTTCATCATCGCGTATCGCTTGAAGTAAACTCCGAAATCGGATTTTACTCCGTTTTGAATTCATCTCGCGTATAGACCAATTCAGCCTGCGAGCAAAATTTTAAATGTGCCAAAAAAAATTACTTTAAGTTCCATACAAATTCCAAATTGTAACGTGACAGGATTTAGCAATTGGAACAGAGAAAGGAAAATTGGAGCAATCGAATATCGAACAAATTTGGAAGGAAGTAAAAGAAATGAAAGATTTTGATGGCAATTTCTTATTTGCGAACTTAAGCGTTGTAAAGGGTGATTTTTTAGCTATTCTCTTTTTGGCAACACTGGTTTAAACAGCTGACGCACGTTTCGTGTTTTGTTTCACTGTCAAACATCTTCAGTTTGGTCTATAATTTAACCATGAATTAAGGCGATAATCACGAACAATGCTTGCAAATTATTGAATTTTATTATCAAAATGCGTGCTCTGTTAAGAAAGTTCATCGCGCGCTTCTTCCATTTTATGCCATTTTCTGGTCAGTTCAATCGACCCACTGAAGAGGCTATTCGGGCTATTGTGACTTAATTTCGCACAAAAATTTATATTGTTGGATATTAAACCACCAACACGCTCACCTAGAGTGCGAACTGAAGAATATATCTTAGCTGTATCGGCCAGTGTTAATGATGACCATCAATTATCGATTCGTCGCCATTCGCAACAATTGGGCCTCTGTTACTCAACAACGTGGAAAATTTTGCGGAAGGATTTAGGTGTGATGTCTTTCAAAATATAGCTGGTGCAAGAATTGAAGCCGAACGACCTACCGCAACGTAAAATTTTTGGTGAATGGGCTCTTGGAAAGTTGGCCGAAGATCCACTTTTTTACCGAAAAATTGTGTTCAGCGACGAAGCTCATTTTTGGCTCAATGGGTACGTTAATAAGCAGAATTGTCGATTTTGGAGTGAATATCAGAATATCAGTAGTATCGCAAGAGCTACCAATGTATCCAGAAAAAGTCACAGTTTGGTGCGGTTTATGGGCTGGTGGCATCATTGGACCGTACTTCTTCAAAGATGATGCGAATCGTAACGTAACTGTGAATGGTGAGCGCTACCGTGAGATGATATCCAACTTTTTTTTGCCCAAAATGCAAGAGCTTGACTTGCATGACATGTGGTTTCAACAAGACGGTGCCATATGCCACACAGCACGCGCAACAATGGACTTATTGAGAGGCGAGTTCGGTGAACATTTTATTTAACGTTCGGGACCGGTCAATTGGCCGCCTAGATCGTGCGATTTAACGCCTTTAGACTATTTAGGGGCTAAGTTAAAGCTCATGTCTATACAGACAAGCCCGCTTCAATTGACGCATTGGAAGACAACATTGAAGCATTTATTCGTGAGATACCGGCCGAAATGTTGGAAGGAGTATGCCAAAATTGGACTAAGCTGATGGACCATTTGAGGCGCATACAAGGTTAACATTTGCATGAAATATTCTTCAAACATTAAATTATATGAACCGTACTATCGATTCAAATAAAGATTTCATGCATTTTTCTGAATTTTATGTGTTTTTTTCTTAAAAACTTTCCTATAGCTTTTAAAAAATCCTTATAAAATAACTGAATACAATAATTATGTTCCTTAGTTTTTAATAATTTTTCAGTTATGATTTTAGTTTCTTGCTTAATTGAGATGAATTGTGATTGAATTTACAATATTTTTCTTGATTAGTAAAAACTCCAAACTTCTTTTCCGTTGTTTATACTTTTCTGATATTGTGGGGAAAAGAGGAGATTTTACAGGCCAGTGATGGGGAATCTCACCAAAAGCGTCTGCAACATTGCTCGAAGGAAAAAAAAAACGCGCTCATCTAAATGGAGCCCAACGCTGTAGAATAAGACCTTCGAGTCGTCTATCTGATTCTGTCTGCCGCGAATTCTTCGAAAAAAGAAGTGGATCTTACACGGTAGGTAAAAAGGCTTGGCCACATTGAAAGAATGGAATTCAATGTATACTTTCCATCTCATAAAGTCTTTCAGCTCAGGTTTAGATCCTCCAATAATAAGTCAGTAAGTAAATTTGAATACAGCATCTTTTGACTTAATCGAATACTGGCTCTTCGAAATGGAAATTTGACATAAACACATTGGATAAGCCCACAAAAAAAACTTAAAAGTCTTTAAACCAATTTTTGTCCAATGCTACTTACCTATGTAACCTATTCCTTGTTCTATTTCATCTATGCGACATCGGGTGACCAGTCGTGATGCCTCTGTTATAAATCGATCTACATAAGTCTGACATCTCTCCCAATGATGGATTGGAACATCGCCAACATTACAAATGTAACACAGCGCAGTCAAAGGGGAATGCAGGAACAACGTAAACAGGGATCCATGATGTTGAACATCTGCTATAAAATTGGAACAATAAAATTGATCCCCATTAATATCATAAACTTTATTCCTTAAGTAAAAACTTACTTTGAAACGCTGGTGGTACGTCTTGGGGTGACATTAGTATAACTAATGGCTGACCAAAATACCGGGGAATATGCTGAAAGACAAATGAATTATCCGAATCGATAATGATGAAGAGTGGCCGCCTCGTAAATGGATATAAATCGCCTGGATACAGACAATGGTTCTCCTTGTAGGATTTCCCCCGACAAGCAATTCCACTCTCGACGCCATCGCGTTTAACGCTTGTGGCTAGGCCACCCAATTCATAACCATCTATACAAAGAGGAAGCAGGAGTTCAAACTTTTTCCTATAACTTAATATCAATTGAACCTACAATCTTCAGGATGCTTTGTTGTAGAAAAGCAGCCATCAGCTGACATATACAAAAGTAGAGCGCCTCCTGGAGGCAATTCTTTAAATCCGCTAGCTAAGAACACCAGAAGTTGACTAATCGAAGGCTTGTACAGTAAATACTTATGAGGATTGTCTCGGTAGTGACGACCGTTCTCTAAATAGCCCTTAGAGCCTGGAACACCATATGGTGGTATACGACTGGCTGCGGGACTAGCGTCGTGCCCATGTAATCCATGCGGTCCGCTCAACGGATGCGTAGATGACTCCGTCGGCTCACGTTCAAGAGTCTGTAGCATACTAAAAAACATGAATAATTCAAATTAAGGTCAACGTCATCAATCAATCTATCATACTAACCGAAACATATCCATTGTCAGTTCGGAGAACTTGGCCTGCTCACAAGCCGAGCCCACAATCAAGATCTCCTGAAGACTCAGAGTCATATGCGGTGAACGTTCGCATGGCGGGGTCGTTAGCGGGGACAACCTAGAACCGGAACCACTGATCATCAATTGGTGAAGTTGGGCTATTCTACGTTTTGGGAACAAAGGCCCGTGCTTTCACAGAAGAATGATATATGCTAGGTGTTGTATGTGTGACACAATACAAGATCGATTGCGAACAAAATGAACGAATTCGTGGTGCAGTATGGACATGAGTTATGTGGAAGCAAGCTGCGTTGTGCTTGCAATTCTTTGCGATGAGTGTTTAAATAGGGAACGTATATAGAATTTCCTAAACTTAAAATAAATCTTAACTTAAGGATAACTTCGTATGGCTCCTACCCATTTTTGATTTTCATTGCATTGTAAACTATATTATAATATATTTATTTTTTTTTTTTTTGTTCATCATTAGAAAGCACGGGCGAGTTATCCAAACCAAATGCAAACTCTTTACATTCTCACCTGTGCGACAAGATGATGGGATTGGAATCCGCATGAAGAACAGCAACTGCTGCCTCAGCCTTAATAAAGCCTTTGATCTCTTCAAGTACTAGGGACCATTCAAGATGATCTTCGGGCTCGTATCTAATTTTTGTGTTTGTGGAAATTGGAACAAGAAAAAATTGGAACTTGAGTTAATTAGTTGAACGCGTAGCTAAACTTACGTTGTTGTGTACTCCTGTATTTGTTTCTCCAGTTCAGTGACAAGCTCACGCACCAGCTTCATCTTTTTCAAGAGCAGACAAACGACAATGAAACGTGCATAGTAGCGTAACTTTTTCACCATCAAATCGGGTCGGTCCTCCTTGATGGCTCTGGAGTAGTACGCCCGACCACGGATTGCTGCATAGAACTGGTACGCCTCGTTCAGATAGTTTGTTTCGCTGGTTCGAAGGCTGTCAAAAAAACAATTTTCGTTAACAAAGTATTCAAAATTTTCTCCCATTATGAAATAGATATAAAAAATATGTATATTCTGAAAAATGGTAACGCATTTTAAGAACTTTAGCCCATTATGAGCCACAAAGATATTTTTATCCTAAAGGTGTTCAGATAATTGGACCTGCATAATTTCAAAGAGCGATTTCACATACAATCGATAGCATCGCTATGATCGTATACAAGATTGGACTGAGTTTGCAATCCGTTTCTTTATCGAAAATGTGTGAATATGGGATCGGTGAGTCGGTTTCAAATCTGTAATTCACAATATATATAAATGCTGGTGTTCCCCAAGGCTCAGTTTTGTCTCCGATTCGTTGTTTACTTTCATTAACGATCTTATATCTATCACATCTAATCTAATATATCCTTTGCCTGCTCTTCGGATGTAGATATTAAAAGGCAACGTATGTTTAACTCATTAACTTCTGACATGGACAGCATAACTAAACGGGGACTACTCAAGAAATTTGAATACTTCGAAAATATCATTTAAGCGAAACCCTTATACCCAGCCAATATCCATGAATGGCCCTTGTGTCGATGAAACCGAAAAGCTGTCAATACTCAGTATTCGCGTAAATTCTAAAAATGCTTAGGTTTCCTAAGGCGGTGTAAGAAATACTCTACCTCTTCTGATTTAGCCCCAATTTATAAGGCTTTTATTCGGTTTAAAATGTGGAACAACGCTTACATCTGTGCAGGTGTTCGCAAGACTAGCTTACAACTTCTAGATGGAATTCAAAATTGAAATCTTGCTGAATATCGTAGAAATGTTTTTTGCTTATCGTTTTTTATCGCTAATTTTATGATCAATGCTTCGACGAAATTCAACAATTCACTAGCAACACTCACACATCATCGAAAGCTCATTCGTTTACCCTAAGACCTACTTTAGGGGGTACTGTGAAATTATGAGCTTATTTTATAGCAATTTAAAACCAATGTGCAATAAAGTCGGGACTTGGTGAAGCGGACAGGCTTTACCTGTCAACCCATCGAAGACTTAAAAGGTTTAGGATGAAGTCCAATCTATAAGTAAATTTCTTCCGGTTTATGTGCTGATGGGGTTGTACAGACAGCTGTCGTAGCTTAACATTTTATTTGTAAATTTCCTTCCATGCAACTGAATAAGGATTGCCACCTAAAGTAGAAATTTTTTCTGAAGCAATCCCGCTCTCCTCACAACATTTATGTTAACTGGCATGGCAAACTGCAGATTGCTTTCTACAAAGCGGGTGTCAGTCATGATCTCCTGTTCTTGGACAATTCTACTCCTTTATGGAATGCTGAACTGAAAATGTTCTTTTAAATAATTCGTCCTCGAAACGGACCTGGTTGAGCAAGATACGTATCTAGCCCGAAAGGAAGAAATCCGTCGACTAGAATGGCTCTGCCACGAATGAACAACTATGCTTCAGCTTAGAATGTCTTCTTATCCCAGATATTAGGTTAACAAAGAGAGAAACGTCTAAAGCTCGCGGGAGCTTGGAAGTTTGGAAGTTTGGTTTAGCCAACCGTGAAGCAGCAGCTACAGCTCAGGCTCAGACCTTTAAGGTTCGAGGGCCTGATAAGTTAGACATTTTAATATAATAATAATAATAATAATATTATTTTAATAATTATTAATTTTCGCGGATCAATTTATAAAGGAATGAACAAGAATGCAATTATTTGAATTATTTCTAAAGTAAAATTAACGGTGATCAAAGCTATCCAGAAAACAACAAAGAAGGCCACCAAAACTTTACAATTCATCCGAAAACAAAGCGTGGCCCGCATTCAAAATTAGCCCGTCCAAATACACATTTATACTTACTAATAATGATAGTAAAGTTGGCCAATTTTACTAGCAATTTCACCGATTTGCCAACGTTTCAAACCGTACTTGGAATCCAAGACCATTCGATGTTGCTGTTGAAATTTCCAAAGTTTCGTATAAACATCGAATGTTCGCCCAAAATATGCTTGCCACTGCCGATGGCCATATTGTGGTAGATCCCTTAAATAAAAGAAAACACAAAATTAATCCAAAGCACCAAATTATTTATTTCTTACCTAAGTCCATTAAATAGTTGCTTAGATTTCTCTAGCAAATGACAAAATTCCAAGACTAACTTCCTATCCTGCTCTTCTGTGGATTCCATTTTCACCATTCCGTTTATTAGTTATTCTACAAATCTGCGAATAACGATTTCAAGAATTAAAATCTATCTAATGACGAACAGATGATGCGTCATGCATCTATGAGATATCTTAGCAAACTATGCCAATTGATTGAATGACTAATAAAAACTGAAACAGCCGTTCGTAAGCTGTTTGCAAGTTTGCCACTATAGATGGGGATGGATGCTCACAGCCGTTGTTTCATTAATTAAACACTATAAATTGTTGGCACAATTCAGTGACGTAGAGTTTTTAGTAATATAAGGAGGGCCCCCTAAACTGAACTGATGCTTTCATGATGGAACAATGAAATCTGTTTTTTTTTTTTATTTAATAATAACAACAACATCAATTTAATGGCAGCACAATTTATTGAATTTGGCTACATCAGGGATGTGCGCACTGCCGGCATTTGAAACCCAACTGGCCCTCATACAATGAATAAAGTGTGTGCACTACGTCCTACTGGAGCCTCTGAGCTCCAGGAGAGTGATCTCCTTTGTTTCTGCTACTGCTGCTGTGTCTTTTGTTGTCATTTTTGTGATTTTTGTTTTTTTTTTTCATTTTAAAATACAATGAGATTTTTTATTGGACACCCTGTGTCGAATGCCGGCTGTGAAAATAGTGCTTGAGTGTGTTACTTTTTTTTTATAATTCTATGAGTGTGTATTGAAATACTAACTCAACTGCGTAAACTTATATAAAACAATTGATTTTCATTCACAATCTAGGTCGAACTTTAACCCTTAAATATGTACACACACTAATACAAAGCCGAAGCAAAAACAGAAGGGAAAAAAAAACTAGCCCCCAACGCCTACATTCTTTATGTGTGTATGTTTGTTTGAATATCCTGTGCAGCGTACGGCCTACACCTTTCCAGGATACCGCATACTAGAGCGCGCCTACTAAGCCGTCTTATCGTTTGCGTAGGTGGGTTTTTTTTTTTGCATGCATGCATTGTACATGTGAATATTGTGTGTTTAGTTAATTAAGGGTAAGTCCACATTTAAGGATAGGGTGACGGCGAGAATGAATGCACTCACTGACGATGTCGGGTAAAAATCTACACGCTTGTTTACAAATAATTAAATGCAAATTTGCGTGTTTTTTTTTTTTGTGCTCCATCAAAAGGCAACCACCCTTGTTTGTCAGGATTTGGGCGGGGTGGGTTGAGGGATTAACTTCACTTTTAGGCACTCACTCGCAAGCGCATTGAAACGAAGTCACTTTAATACTGAATTACCTCGGCATATAAAAGTTTTCATTGTAAAAGTGCAACGCCAGAAGGGATACACTGCCAGGACTAACAGGAACACTAGCAGAAGTAGCAGCAGCAAAGCGCATTCCACTGTGGGTGGGGTGGTATTTTGTACACACATAAATGCTGTGTGCACAATCTCTCTCTAGTAGTTTGTCACTGTGCACACTCATAATCGTCATCGTCGTTGTTATTCTTCACATGAAGAGACACAACAATCCGCTTGAAGCGGATCTCCATGATTTAATACACCCGGAAATGACAAACAACAACTCATTAGCAACCCCTTTGGTCTCTCAACCCAGAAAGGTGTAAACTCTAAGGTGTAAATTCTAAGCATCCCCATGAAAAATAAAAAATAAACCCTACTCGTACATTCGTACACTTTTGTTTCATTTTTGTTAATCCACATATTGCAAGCGCAAGGATCTGGGAGGAGTAAGTCTCAAAAAATATATTTAAGTGTGGGTTATAAACTAAAATAAAAAGTAATCCTCTGTCAAAAAGGATATCGTTCGTACCTAACATGAACACATTCTGTCTCATAAGACAGAGAAACACTATAATAGTACTGGCGAACTGGTGTAGAGATTTTCGACGAAAAGCATTTTTCCTTACTCCTTGCAACTTTTTTCGTCACTCGTCCTTTCTAACTTTTTTTTTTCTTCTTTAATTTAACAACTGCTACACCCGATATTGCATCGAATTGGAAATCAGAATTCGATTGATCTGAGCGAATATTTTTCACTACAACTGTACACTGAACTCGAAAATTAACATTGTAATATTTCTTTAGGATGTTTCTATTGATTGACACGGACACGGATACGGATACGGATGCAGTGTGGTGTGGTTACTGATAAAGCGATATTTTTTTTTTGTTTCACAAAATATGGCGAAATGTAGTTGAACACATTTTGGGGTTGTTTAAAACAAGAATCCGTGAAAAAAAAACAGATATGCAAAAAGGCTTAGGTTTTTTTTTTAAATAATTTTTTTATGTGTTGTGGCCCCTGTGGTTGGTGGTAGACCACCGCCGCGCCGCATGGATTTGATTTGTTGAGGTTTGATGCAGTTTTAGTTTGAAACCCTGACTGACTGTTCGTTTCAATGTTAAAATGACAATTCCTTGGGTAAGGGTGAGTTTCGGTAAAAATGAATAAAAAAGAAAATATTGAAATTCGGCAGAGTAATGAGCAAACTCGACGAAATTTGAATTTCGGCTTTTTTTTTCTTTCTTTCTTTCTTTTTTAACTTCAATGCTAGCACATTTGGAAGAGACGTTCTTTGTTACCAAAAAAAAACTAAAAAAAAATTAGAACCGGTGAGATTATGTGTAAATATTGTGTTGATAGTACGCGAATATGTTTGATAATTTTTAATTAAATTTTTGTGGGATTGGGTACGGAATGTTTTGGGGGGAGACACTGAGTTCAATCTGGTGGCAAGTTTCTACCGGAGGAAATTCGCGAATGCACTGACGAGAGTTGTGTTAAAAGGTTTCACATGAGTTCGAAAAACCCACTTGCTACTTGACGAAGGGTGGAATTATTGATTTTTTTTTCCCAGTTTATCTTTCATTGGAAGCAACGTCGTTAGGTGGAGTGGTTGATGTTTGAAATGGTAAGGGTGCGTTGTGGCAATGTTGATGTCGTAACTTGTCAAGTTTTGAAACTTGATATCCGGTGATAGAAAGGACGTCTGCGAGACTTCAAAATACTGGGGCAGTGATTACACAATAAGTTTTTTTTTTATATATATGAACATTGGAACTTAAAGCGCACCTACAGTGTTATACATACGCTTTTCTAGGTTCGAAATATTTTGGTTGGAAATTTCCTGGGCTCCCGATCAGTTAAGAATCTCTGCCTGGGGGCCATGATTCGACGATCCTTTTTGCTGGATCATTATTGTCAATTTTTACAATGTGGTCGAGGAGTTGAAAACACCTCGTTTTGACGAAGTACCCAGCCTAACTATTTTTTTTTAACTAACATCAACATTTCTCTACGTAATTTCCAATTAGATGGATCCTTTTCTTATTGATATCCTATTTGTAATGAGAAAATAGTCTGAAGGAGACAAATCCCAAACTTCCATAGAGTCGTCCTCCGGTACGGAAACGATTATTAGAAAGAATTGTTTGTTCCCGAAAGTGATCAATGGCTGCTCTGCTTAACAGCTTATCACGTGGACCATGCATATTTTCCGTGGTAGAAAGAGTCGTAAACCACTGCACTTTAAGATCAACTTATTTCGGCAGCGATTGTCAAGTTATTTATTGAAGATGCTATCTGATATATTAATACCTGCCCTGTGCCCTCATTGACGAAATCTGGTTCAAGATTGGAATAGCTCGAAGGAACAGCATTTTTCCGAATTGTACATTGTTAGTTCGTGATCTCGAACTCGAAAATGATGAATGCTGTCATATGCGGCACTTCAGACTGCATATTCAAGAGTCCCGACTTGAAATTCGCTGGTCTTTTAAGGGGTTTGCATTAGTGGGAACATTTGGTCGATCTTTATTTTAACGAACTGAAAGTCACGTTGACACGTTAAGTGAAATGTCGTGTATGGGACTTAAGATGTCATTAAGCGATCTGCAGAAGTGCCCTTTCCAAATTTGGCATCGACAAGTTTATTCTATATTTCTATGTGCTTCTGTTTTGGATCTACAACTTCGGCAATTAACATGTTAGTAAAATTTACGAATATTATTCTTTGGTCTTTCTTTTTCCTTCGGAGAAGACCTTCCGTTCTTCTTTGCCCGCAGACCTCGGAAACAACTCCGGTCCTTCTTTGCAGCGCTGTTTTGTGCGCATTCTGTTTAGCTGCACATTCCTGACTGATTCAAGACTTTTCAAAGGTGGCAAGGATTGTGCCTGACAATTTAAATAATTTATAAAAATATTTTTATTTTTATATATTGAGTTAATAAAAAGACATCCCTCATAGCTTATATTGAGGTCCAAGCTCAGATTGTGGGTCCATGGTCTAAAGTTAGCTTACATTGAGACGGAGTGATAGGGTTTGTTAAAAAAAAATTTGGCGTGACAGCTCTTTTTGGGTGCTAGGTCCAACTGCTCTATTTGCGTTCGGGCGTTATATTTTCCGAACCAATGGCGGGGTTTAGGCCTACAGTTTATCAGTCGATTCCGAACAATCCGATCATGGTAGTAGTTTTACTCTTCGGTATTGAACTCAGATCATCACGCTTTTCATATAAAATCTTAACTGACGTATTGTATACGTTTTTATCTGAAACTTTATTTCTTCAAATGCTCTCTGCGCCACAAAAATGATAGTTTGAATGTTCCAATATTTTCGGGATTGAGATATCTCTTATAATGACAATTTTGCTAAACATATAGATATATCTGTTTATTGCATAATTAATGATGGCAGTTTGTTTTGAAACAATTTTTCACATACCTTTTGTTGTTTTGGCTGCACCTTTATTTCAATTAACATTTTTATTTGTCATTTTATGTTTATTTTTGTCATCCTCGGAATATACTATATACATGTTTCACTTTTTGTAATAACAACACTGATTGGATTGAAAGCTTTTTTCAAAGCCAGAATAAAACAACATTCTTATCCGAACAACGCACGTATGAATATTTCGTTTGCATTTTTATTTTAACTTACAGTACAATGTAAAAAATGTCCTAAAACTAAAATATAAAACAAAAACATCAACATTACTTACGGAAAGCTTGACCAACAATAATCTAGTATACGCAAAAATTTTCAAAAACTTTCCTATCTTGAACTTGAATCTATAAATAATCTCATTAGTTATAGATTTGTAAACAAAAAAATTCGTTATTTTTACTTAAAATTTATACACTTAGTTCTATTTGTATGCTATATTTTTTATGTTTACTATAATACATATGTGTATATATTTTTTATACTAAACAGTATACCCTAAATATATAATCCCATAAGATAATTTTTATATTAATTTACGAAAACAGTGGTGTTCGATAAATTTTGGCCAATTCATCTCTTATTCGTCGTATTTCGTCTGGCACTTTTTGAAATTCATGTAGCCTACGGTGCTGTGACTGTCGAATGTCAATAACATAGCCGTCGACGACAAAAAGCTAAAACTTCTTATTTTTTGTTTATTTAAAAAACTGGGGTAAATCAGCTAACACTATATTTTGTGTTAGACACCTTAAAGTTTGGCAACAAACTGTGGCACGAGAAGACTCGACCAAGAGCAACTATACAACAATACAGTAGTCAGTATGAGCTATAAACGGATTCAGAATTATAAGACTTTCGCGAAGAATATAATTAGAAAGACTGAACTCTGAATGAACCTTATAACTAAAGTCTCTACAGTAGTTTCTTAAGAACTTTCAGGTTTATTCTTCTATTCATTCTATTCATATTAAGAATGAACTCCTATTTAAATGAAGAACTTAAAAATAAACTTTGAACAACAAATTTAATGACTTGAATAATTGCTTATTTATTCTCTTAAGTTATTAAAACAGACGCTGCAACGAGATTATAATTTCCAAAAGAAAAACGGTTAGTGCAGTAGTCAACGAGTATGAACATAAAGCATCCTTGAACGTCTTAAAGGATGCTTTAAACAATATCACGAGGTGCGGTGTTCTGCCCATTGCAAAAGCACAAAGTTGCTTAAAATGGCATCAGTATCGAGCCATAATATGGTCACTTACATTTACAGTCGGGCTGCGACGCCTAAGTGAGGGCAAATATGTATTTTACCGCGAACACTTCGAGCTTCAGTAAAATGTGCTCCATTGCATGAATGGATACTGTCAATATAGCTACGATTATTCGAATCACAGGCACCAATTTCGAGAAGAAAAAAATAACTACAGGTTAAATGAGCCTTCAAGCTTCGAGGGCATGAAAAGCAATTCAAGCTTGTACTTAGGATTCTTCACGATCGCCAGACTTATGAAAGAATTAATTAAGTTTCTGAGACGTTTTTAAGGTCAAAACATTCCTAATAGGTTTAGGATCATCCAACAAGAAGTCGAACGCTGCAACAGGTAATTAAAGACGTGGTGAAGTTTTCAAAACTCAATCAAATAACTATCGCGAAAACGTCTCATAAAGTTCGTTTTTGCCACCATTAAACGCCGTTAAGCTACCAAACCAAAATAGCAATACAATCTCACCATCAAAATTATATGAGAACTTGTGGTTTCTGAAAAGGAGACTTAAATTGGTCGCCCAGATCGTGTGATGTTAATACAAGGCTGTTTACGCAATTACAATATTTTTGTCAATAGTATGACTATTTAAAAAGAAAGTCAAAAGTTTGATCAACATTTTGCAAACACCACTGTATGTGTCCCCCTTAAAGTTGCATTTGCAACAATTTCACTAATTTTTTTTTTAATTATGGATATTAATGCATTGTTAATGTCTTTCATTTACTTATGTATATATTTATTGGATAACAAATTTGGCTTCGATTTACAAAAGATAAGTTAATAAAAAACAAAAAACAAACAATCCTAAGGTCTACGCACAATGATAAATGCAATCTCAATCTCTTTATGATTATTAAATTAACAAAATAAATAATATTTGAACTCAGTCTTTTTATAAAAACAAAAATGCTTCGCTTAAAAGTACATTAAACTAATTAAATACAAGATACATAGAGCCTTTGTAATAAGACTCTTGGACTTACATACAAATAAATTATATTATATCGAGCAGTAGCTCTGTTTTCACAAGAAGCTAATATTTAAATCGTTATTAAATTTTTCGTTAATAAAATCGGACGATTTTTTTTCATATAATTTATTTTACTAAATTTTCTAGACAGAAAGCATTCAAGAGAAGTCAGCAAGGAAGGATTTTGTTAATCTTTCTATTCTATGTGCGACAAAGCCTACGAAAAGTTGAAGAGTATTCAAAAGGTTTAGATCGTTCGTTAAAAGCTAGGAAATACAACTGATTTCCAAAATAACGAGATTAAATTCGCCTTCAACTTAACGTCATTAAAAGATTGTCTGAGGTGTGACTAATCCTGTCCGCTTAGTGACAATTTGAGGAATAACAAAACAACCTAAAGGATGTCTGAGGAGTAATCTTATTTTGAAGTTGGCTTCTTAAGTGTGTATCAGACATTTACATGGAAAAGCTTATTCCGCTCAGAGGAATAGAATAAGCTTATCCTTATCTTCTACTCTAAAATTCACTGAAATAGGAAAGCCAGTTCCATTAGAAAAAAAACTTGACAATTTAGAGTAAACTAGGCAGACGCAGAAGCTCCGATAAAAGGTGTCTTAAATTTTTTTAAATAGACCCTCGAAACCAATGAAACCTGAAATCCAATCAGCCTTTCAAGCACATACGAGGAACGTAAATGGAATAGTGCAAGCTTAAAATGTCGGTACCGCCATTCTGTTAACTTTTCTACGAGAAGAATCCAAGGAACCATCAGAACCTTCCAATTAGGCTAACAGGACGGCTTGTACAACAAGTACAAAACCTGGATTGGCAAAATACAAAAAGACTTCCAAGGACATAACTAATTGGATAATGTCCCCCAATCAAACACATGGAGTTTGTGTAAATGCTTTCAAAGGTGGACAGCACCCACGTTTTCTGGTTAGAAAAAAAAATATTGTTTGTTCCTCAAAAATGTCAAGACTTTAGGCTTGGAGCTATGCGGAATGGCTTCAATATACTCCTCCATACTCTGTCCAAGTTTTTATGTAAACACATAAATGAATCATTACAAATTAGTAATGAAATTCAAAGGACAAAAAACGATTTGTTGAAGGAATGTTTCTATATCAAGACTTCTTCCACCTTTTTTAATTTTTTCTTGAATACCCCCTAGCTTGAATCTCTTACAATCTTGTCATCTCAGAGATCGTGTGCACCTGCGATCCTCCATTTGCCGTCGATGTCGAAGTAGCAGCATTGGCCAATGGTCGTGGCAGATGGGAATAATAACCCAAGCGACAGCTGTTATGGTGAGAATACTTAGCGTTGTGGTACTGTAAAGGAGCTGAAACAACTGCGGCCGCTGGAACTTTCTGCTGCTTGGCACAATCGCAGATTGCGACATCAGAGCCACCGCACGGCATCGGTGCTATGAGCTCCTCGGTGGACTTGGTCGTTGTGATTGTAGTCGTGGTTGTTGTTAGTTCTTCCACGAATTGTGATGGCGGTGGGGCATAATTTTCAACATCGGTGTAGGTAGAATAACGGCCGTAAGGATTCTTTCGTGGAATCGAGTGCCTCTGCTGTGCGATCTGAAGTTTGATTGGTGGCTTCGGACCAACAGTGTCCAGATAGCCATAGCCGAAGCCGTATCCACCGATTGCTTTGGTCGTTAGGTTGTCCCATGACTTTGGTTTGTGTACATACTGCGCATTGGGGTAGATTTGAGAGGGTTGAACCTGAGTGGCAGAGATTTGGTAACGCTGCTGGTAGATTCCATGTGGCTGCTGTGCCGGCAGTGTACCATGTTGGGTTGGGGGTCCTTGCTGGCCACCAGCTGACTGATGGTATGACTGCCGAGACTTTGTAGAATGCTGGCGGCTAGCTCCACCTTCACTCTGTGGATCCCAGTAGAGTGTATCGGTGCTGAGCGAAGTTGTATACGATGCTGAACTATCGGCAGGCGCGAATTCACTAGAAGTGCACGAATGAAGACTACAGTGGCTTGCTAAACCAGAGGTTAGATCGTAGTATCGAGTTCGAGCCTTAATTGGATCACAGCCGTGCACGGTGTGTGGATGTTGATGATGATACTGATGCTGTTGATGCTGTTGGGATTGCTGCTGCTGGTGCTGTTGTTGTTGGGATTGATGAGTAACTGCTTGCTGTGGCTGTGTGGCTTGTTGGTTGGAATGGTGATGATGCGTATGGCGTGTGGATGTCGCTGGTGAGACGTGCGACTGTGATTTTGGTCTCGGTGGTCTTTCTTTGGACTCTTTATCACGATGTTTGTGCTTGTGATGGTGCTCTTTGTGATGGCGAGTTCTCCGTCTGGTCGGGACACAATGCGTATCACAGCAAGGGCTCGCTAAATCGTAAGCGTCCAAACTTACATTGTCGCCGTTTTTATCAACTGATGACTTGCGGCCAAAATGGCCTACGCATGGATTGCAAGAGTGTCCGTGGCAGTGACGACTCTTGTGGGCCTTGGCTGGTTCTTTTTCAGGCAATGGCTGTGCTTGGGAATGCAACTGCTTCTCTTGAACCAAAGGATGTTGATGCTTTTCACAGGTTCGAGGCGGTGGTACCGGTGGCTTCGGTCTTGGCTGCTGTGGCTGTGCTTGTGGTTGTGGCTGTACCTGTGGTTGGCTTTGCGAAATATGTTGCTGCTGCGGTTGTTGTTGGGTTTGACTGACATACAAGGTAGCACTCTCAGCTGATTCAGCTCGGGTAAGAAAGAAATGTTGGTCGCTTGGACTTCGAACCGGACCGCTCATACTAATAAAATATTCCCCACTGCTGTTCGAAGTCGATGGTTTGAGGACATATCGATATGTTGGATCTAAATATTGATAGGTCAGCATAAATTGAGCTGGGGGTGGAATTATAGTTGGAGTTTGATGGCGCCCAATATTGACAACATCCTCAGTCGATAAAGTCGGTCGATAGAATGGTGCTTGAGTGTCTCCTGCCGTCGGCGAAACTCCATTATCGCCATCCGTTGGAGAGGTAGTAGCCTTCTTGCGTGCCGGAAGACTGTGCGTCTTCCATTTGCCCTCTAATAGCTCTCGCTCCCGTAAACAAACCTTCTCCAATTCGTTCATCTTGCTCTGCAAAATATTCTGCAACTGCATATACCGCATATGGAGGTCGACCTATTAAAAAACAAAAACAAACATAAATTTGAGTGGATACCTTTACTTATTCATACGCACCTTTCGAACGCAATCTTCAAAGAGAACAACCATTCGCATCCTTGTATCACAGTTTTTTATAAAGGCCACGAGTGTTTTGTGATCAGCCTTCTCCATGTCGGTGCCATTAATTGAGAGTATAACGTCACCTTCTCGCATGCCAGCCTTATAAGCCGGCCCATCATATTCCACATAATCCACATAGGTAATCATCTCAACTTCTTGCTCCTTCTTATAGTGGATCCCATAGCTTTGGAGTGTAAAGCCAAAGCTAGAGTTTTTCTTCTCAACAATGATGGTGCGCCTTCGTCGGTCCTCTTCGGGCTTTGTGACTGCAATTCGGTCCGATTTAAACCGTTCATGGATATGGGCAACCTGAGTACAAGTGATAAAGTGAAAGAAAAAATACGGCAATAAATAAGACTGGTTCACTGGTTGAATGTTGTTTTAGAAGGACTTTCATCCATTTGAACTGTATTAAATATTCAGCACACAATTTGACTTCCTGCATATGTACCTTTTTAGCAAGGATGTGGAGCAAGTAATGCCCTGTGGCTATTGATACAGGATGCAAGAGAAGAAGGAGTCCTTACATGTTTTGCTTTTTGTGTTGCAAGGGGTTGAACATCATAAATGAAGCAAATGAATGTTTGGTAAAAGGATAAGCGGGAGCTAAACTCTTGTATACCATGTAGAAGCTATAAATAAATTGCCTATCACTTTCGTCACTTTATCGACCATAAAAGCGAATGACTATTGGCGAATGGGAAGAATTGAGGGTTTTCTGTTTAACGTCATTCATTTGAATGTCTGTTATGATCGACTTGAAGCCTTCATGTGTCAACAGGCTACGAATCTTTTTATAAGAAATATAATTAAATTTAAAAATAATTGCGATACTCGAAGAGGTAAAGATAAAATTAAGTTTATGTTTATAAATTTAATGTACAAATGAGTACCTAGAAGATATCAAATAGTTTCCGTACAATTTGGCTAGCAATTAAGTTCTCCTTTTCACATGGCAGTTTCTTTCAGTTCATGTGGTTAAGAACAAGATCCTGAATTCACAAATCCTTAACATATAAAAGTATGTATTAAATGCACTCCCTCATCAAACAGATCCTTGACAAGTTTTTGTCAACAAATGTCAGGTGGTCGGCTGGTTGGTTAGGTCCCTGCATTTCGGCGCTCTAGTACGTACATACAAACATATGTTTCTTGAATATGTATTTAATATTCCAATTATCAGGAATTGTCGTTTTGTACAAATAGCCTAAAAAAATAATATTGGAGTTCAGTGTTCTCAACCTTAACTGAGTGCAAAATCAATTTAGAAGCAGATAACTCTACTGACAGCGCAAAGTACTTAAAAATGAACTAGTTCATGGCGAATAAAATACTGCGAATTTTGATCGAATGTAAATCACGATGATAACAAATTATCTGACTCTTTTCAAAGCTGACCCATGCAGCATAAATCTAAAACAAAGAGACCTGAGTTTCAAAAGGCAAACGATAAAACAAAGGGTTCTAAAGGTAATAATAATCAATGTTTCAATACGGCCGCTTAAAAGATTTTGACCAGAATACACTAATCAAATAAATCCTATATAAATCTTATAATGCATTTTGCACAGAGCGAGCAGAACGATTTAAAGAAGATTGGAAAGGAACTCAGATGTATTTTGGTTGCAATTGCTCGCGGTTGTAAGCAATCAATTTGACCTCTTCCATACTCCAACTTATATTTTATAATATATACTACTGTGTCCAAAAAATAAGGTGACATATGAATTTAAACTGCGCGCGTCGAAGGATTTGGAAATTTTTCTTTCTTTTTAGGTTGGTAGTACTGTCAGTGACATCTATGTGAAATTTCATGTCAAAATATATTCATAGTGTTTGAGATACGCGTCGTTTTGTGAGCTGCTAAAAGTTAGTTTTTCGTTTTTTGCGATGTCGAAATTTATTGAGCAAAGAATTTGAATTAAATTTTGTTTGCGAAATCAATTTTCTGCTGCGGATACGTTGAGGATGGTGCAGAAAGCCTTTGATGATGAGGCTGAAGGATGATGATGATGAGGATGAAGCTCACGTCCAACAAATCAAAGATTTGGTGTTGAAAAACCATCGATTAACGATTAGAGACCTTGCTGATGAAGTTGGCTTATCGAAAGGCTCAGTCAATACCATTTTGAAGGATGCTTTGGGCCTCAAGCGCGTCAAATCTCGACTGGTACCGAAAACATTGAATTTTTTGGAAAAAGGCGTCACGTTGAAGTGTGTGAAACAATGCTTTCCGACTACCAGGATGTCATGAAACGCATTATAACTGGCGATGAGACTTGGATCTATGCTTACGACCCAGAAACAACCGATCAATCGAGCGAATGTCGTGCCAAAGGCGAGCCGAGACCAAAAAAACCGCGCCAAAGTCGCTCAAAAATCAAGGTCATGTTGATTGTTTTCTTCGATTATCGTGGTGTTGTGCTTTATGAATTCCTTCCAACCGGCCAAACAGTCAACAAGGAATATTATTTGAACGTTATGCGTCGTTTGCGTAACGCTATCCGCCTAAAAAGGCCGGAATTGTGGAAAGTCAATTCTTAGTTTTTACACCACGATAATGCACCATCCCATACCGCACTCGTAATTCGTGATCATTTCGCCAAAAACTCAACCCATATTGTTCCGCAACCACCGTATTCACCTGAGATGGCGCCGTGCCACTTCTGGCTGTTCAACAAGCTCAAAAGACCGCTCCGGGGACACCGTTTTGATACGATAGAGGAGATTCAAGCCGCAGCGAAGACGGAACTGAAGGCCATCCCGGAAAGTGACTACAACCAGTGTTTCAAAGATTGGAAAATCCGTTGGCATAAGTGTATTGCATCGGGAGGGGATTACTTTGAAGGGGATGAAATTGATTTTGAAGAATAAATAAAGAATTTTCAAAATAAATACAATGTCACCTTATTTTTTGGACACAGTAGTATATACTATTTAAAAAAAAATATCGTTTAAACGATAGATCATAAGAAAACCAAAGTAAAGAATGAATCCGTAACTGGAGACAGGGTGACTTAAATTGATTTAAAAGATAAAATATTAAAAATTAAAGGTGCTAAAAACTTTAGATACTTTATTCAATGGGTTATCTACTGCAGTTTGACCAACTTCATTTCCTTATAATCTCTCTTTGCCTTGCAGCTACTTCTTATCTAAAGTTTTGTAATTTTGAAAACTAGAAACTCCTTAAACAATTCAATTTCGCGCAGTATGGAACGTTTTAAATGTATCAAAAAATATTGAACTGCAGACAAATTTCATTTTTACCCTCAGTATTTGGAAAAAAATCGTTAAAACAAGGGTTTTCCGAATCCTTTGAAGTTCGCATTCCTTGATGTCCACTGTGCTTGGTTTTAGATGAAACCTTTCAACAGAATATTTTTTAACGTTTAAATGACTCCCATGACATTTCTTTGATTGTACCTGAAGGATCTGTGCTGGAAAAAGTATTTTTTTTAACAAATCGTAAGAAAAATCTGCTCAAAAAACCACTTTGAAGAATTCAATGGAAAAAGTTGCTTAACTTTCGAACAGAACTGTAAATAATAATTGAATTCTATTTTGGTTTTCAATGACACCGCGATTCGTCAAAGTTCAGTTCTAATTAGTAAAAATTCATCCAACGGAGCCTACCTGCCTGCTTACCTGGCCCGAACCATTGTCATGGTCAAACGATTCGCCATTGAAATCACTTCCACAGTAACCACCTCAAATGACACATGCCAAACAAAGCGGAAGTAATCGCGTGTGTGTTTCCGATTGATGTGACCCATAAGCATCAAATTATAATTCAGGTACTACCGCAATACCCCGAACCACCATCAAAAATAAGGGTGCGCGGCACACACACACACACCGTCAACAGATAAACATAATTGCAGACTATCATAAAATATTGAAATTCTACAACCTGTCCCGTTTTTTTAAGCATTACAAATACACCAGCCGTTGCTTGTTTAACTAAGTGCCCCTCTTCCGTGGTGTTCATACAGTGTGTGCTTTTATAGTGTGTTCTGTGTACTGTGTACCTTTCCG
This sequence comes from Orthonevra nobilis, assembly GCA_963555765.1. NCBI lineage: Eukaryota > Metazoa > Arthropoda > Insecta > Diptera > Syrphidae > Orthonevra > Orthonevra nobilis. The sequence goes on along the minus strand of OY743225.1, from coordinate 119,479,359 downwards.
CTTCCCTGCTGGTGGTGCTCTTTGTTCTTTTTGACATTTAATCCGAATGAATTCTATGCCAGCCACGACAGGGAAGGTGCGTTTCTATTATTTACACTTGACCTGCTGTCCACCCCACCTCCCAGACTCAATTCAAAACCAAAAAAAAAATCTAAGCAATGTCTAGCCACCCAACATGGTAAATTTACCTGTGAATCATCAAATTCATCGTCGCTAGTGTCTATGCTCTTTTGCTTGCGAATCCTTCCCAGGCTCCCGGTTCCATTGAGGTAGCCCCGTCTACCCTCACTGGCGCACGAGGCGATACCGCCACCACTTCCTCCATCACTTCTGGCTTTATACAATGCCGATGAGCTACTGCAACTGGTTATTGGAATTGGGTTGCTACAACCACCACCATCTGTGGCCATGTTTTTGACAATAGCCTAGGCATCCAGCGATGCACGAGGGAGGTATGGAATTATTATACGGGCTTGCTTTGCTCTCTTTTTCCTTGATTATTGATTTATCCAGGAGTGAGAAAACTCCGACGAGTCCAGAACGCAACTACATATGATGACTTTATAATGAATAAGCTTTCAATGAAGAATTTCACTCTCAAAACGTTAAACGTTGCTAAGGACTATGCTAGACAAGCACTTGAGATATTGAGACTTGTTTTTTTACACAAAGGACCTTACACACTTTTCTTTGGGCTCATTTCACTAAACGACGAATTCTGTGAAGGGACATTAAGGGATCACTTAATCGACTCCTCTTTTTTGCGGTTCACTGAATAAAAATTTAAGCAGAGGAAGAAAAATTGATTGAATGGACTCCCGTTTTCCCGGTACTCGGTGCCCCGACTCTTCTGTGTACTCCTCAAAGAGCGAATGAATGAAGTTAGTTTTTTTTTCGGAATAAATTTTTGAGCAAAATTCAAAGTAATGGTCCCGTTTTGTTGACGATCAAACACGAACTGGAGAAGACCACTTCGAGTGCTATTCGCCCCAAGCTCCGTCGTGTACATGCGGTATACTGTCTGCCGCACTGTTACAAGTCTGGCACATGGTGCGAGTAATCAGCTTTTCCACACATGCGTCCTCGAGAAAAGTAGGGAAATCGTTTATATATTTTTTTTTCTTTATACGTGAATATTTCCTTGCTTTTCGGGGGAGTGCTTGAGACATAGATTGCTTTTAATTTAAACAGTAAATTAAATACACTAGACTCGAATCTTAGTATTTATTCAACACCGAATTGGGCTTATTTGGCCATCACAGTCTTGGCTAAGCGGGCGATTGTCCAAACACCTTCTCTTTTTCTATAAGGTTTGGAAAACACATTTTCCGAGACCAGTACCACCCGCTTGCAATCGTTGACACTTCAGAATCAATACTGGCAGCAAATGGAACTGAAGAGCACACGCATGCTGTCTGTTAAGCTTCGTCCGTGGTAAAACAAAAGGGGGCACCACCAAGGAATTCAATCCGAAAAAACGTACCGTATACTTTTAAAATGGCTCAAATGCACAGTGACACTCAAGTTGATTATCAGGCTTGAAACGGCAGGCCTCTGAGTCAAGAAACCTTGCTGTATTTTTGTGATCCACTTGTTCTAAGGCCTGACACTGTTTCGCAATCACATTGGCTCATTGAATGTCTCAGGTATTTTGAGAAGATTTTGATGCCATCAACTTGGTAAGTCAAGTTCCACTTTTACCGAGGTGCGTTGTTTAACTTGAAGGCTTGGAAAAAAACACAAAAGTGTTAGAAAACTCGGGCATCGCTTATGGATCTATTCTAGGAATTTTGCAATGAAATGGGAAATGAGCTTCAAGCGTGGTGCCGAAGGCCTAAACTTCATGAAAGACCATGAGAGACGAGATCATGCATCAGCCTATAAATTTCCATACAACAAATAAGTTAATACTGAACAAATCTGAACAAATCACGTCGATTAACGTAGAAAAAGAGGACTTTGCTCATGGTTTTCGTGGATTGGCAAACAAATCCTTCTGATTATTTGGCTCCTGGTAATATTTTCCTGTTCGATCGACTCAAGAAACCGCTCTGGAGAAAGTGTCATAGGTGACTTCGCTGCCGAGAGGAGAAAATAGTAAATTCAAAGAATGCTCTTGTGGCTATACGAAAATCCGATGGTAAGACATGTTTCGAAGACTGGACTAAGCACTGGGTTAAATGAGTTTCACTGAATGGAAAGTAATTAAAATGGAACAATGTAGATTTTTTAACGAAACTTCATTTCACCTTAACGGTGATTTCGGTTAACAGAATATAAAGACTTCATGAGAATTTAAATCCCAGATCTGCATTTTTCAGAAACGGAAAGATCTTTTTAAAAAATACAAAAAAAAATATTTTTTTTCTCTTCTGAGCGACAGCTGTTCCTGGAGCCATTGCCTAGTTTCAGAATTGATTGCCGACTACCGAGAAGCTTTATCTGTACCGGATTTGGGACTGCGAAATTTCCCAGAAACCGGGATCAGCAATACGACGCATTAACCAATGAGCTACTGTTATAGAACTTTAACATTCAAATACATTTTTGAAGCGGATCAAAACTTGGACAGAATGGATGCGCAGTCTTTTTTGGTCATATATGATACCCATTCTCTGCTGAAACTTCTAACCCTTCATTATTGCCTTCTATGGAAATCGACAAAAAAGGTATATCCTTCCAAGCTAGAAACTCAGAATTTTACAAGTCGATAGACTTCAGGAGGTTTCAGACAAGCCGATGCGCAGTTTTAATGAGGTTTGATTTTTCAGAAATCTGTCTAACTACTTAAGTATGCAGATGATATTAACATAATTGGAAGACCACAACGACAGCAATACTTTGCCACCCGCTGATTATTAAGGCTCAGAAGGCAATTGAGTTCAAATCAAATGGTCAAATGGTGTTCCAACACTAAAAAAGTCTGGTATGGTTCACAGACTGATGAAAGATGGATTCTGGAGTTAGAGCTGTGTACTTTTGCCGCAACAAAAAGATTTTTGTAACAATAGTTTCAGGTCCCACCGTGTTTCAAGATAGATTTAAAATCTTTTCAGACATCCAGGCAGCACTAATGGAATTATCATCCAGCCAAAACTGTCAATGTTGCAACGATGCAGTGCTATTTTTAGATTCAATTGGACAACAGCTACAACGCTGATTAACGAATGGGAAAACAATCTCCGCCTAGACCAATGGACCAAGGTGTTAAGTCTAAGACCTTAGACCTTCTTTTTACAAGGAATTCCTCAACATTGTCAAGGAAAGTATAAGGGAGCTGACGAGCTTTCTTAACAAAATGAACCTGTGTCGCGAAAAGGTATTTCGGCTGTGCCTGAAAGAGGACGAAATATCCGAACACATTTTATGTGTATGTCCGGCACTTTACAGACTAAGGAAACGTATTTTCGACAGGGAGATACTCACTTCAGTGGACTTAAAGATATCCACTACAAAAGATATACCATCTCAATAGACCTCTTCGAATATGTGAACTCCAATCTCCTGTTGTACAATCTAAGTCGCGGTGTCGTTGCCAAGGTGGCATGTGTTGTACAAGAGGGTAAAAAAATCCAACTTGAATTCTTAAACTCTACTTTTTACTGAACAACTGAAATTGTAGGTCTAGCTTTAAATTACGAACAATGAATTAAAAAACCAAGTACAGTTGGCAACGCGATCATCTAGCCCGGAACTTTTATACACTACGTTACGAACGTCATCTTCACCGGCATTTTGACAGTTCTCAGCGTGCAGAATTGACAAACAGCTTGTTTGTTATTAATTCTCATTTTGCATATGAACAAGTTAGAGCGCCTTTTATTAATTTAAAGTTCTTAATCGATTAATTTTAAGTAGGAACATGTCTACTGCCGCTCCCACTGTTAATGCATCAACTCTCCTACCACTCGGTAAATGAGTAGGCATCACATACAACAATAAACTTATTTTAACTTTTAGAACTTGTGGACAAATGCATTGGATCTCGTATTCATATCATAATGAAGAACGACAAAGAAATGGTTGGAACCTTACTTGGATTCGATGATTTTGTAAATATGCTTCTGGAGGATGTCACGGAATATGAAAATACTCCCGAAGGCCGAAGAATAACCAAATTGGATCAGATTCTCTTGAATGGAAACAACATAACCATGGTTGGAATTTTTTTAATTCTTTTGTTATTGCATTGAGTGTATTTGTCTTGGTTTTATTTCAGCTTGTGCCTGGTGGTGATATTCCTGAATAATTAATTGAGTGCACTCCGCATGGAGCAAACAAATTTGATTACAAACTGAACAAATAATATATGTTAACAAAGTATAAATATATGTTTATAGACTTGCGCTTAACAGAAAGATAAAACGAAACTTCTTAGTCATCTCTAGATGATGTCCATGTCCATTAAATATATTCCACAGGTTAACAAGCAGTCTCGGTCGTCACGAATGTTCCCTCACAGCAGTACGTTAAACAATCTGCACAGGTGGTCCTGCCATATGCTCAGCATCAATTGTTTCACATTCCGTGTCCATGCAAACGTTGAAAAAATTTACGAATGGCATTCCTGCTATGGTACCTCTATGCGTTAAAATCGCGCGCTTTCCTTTCTTTACTTGCTCGAAGAGCACCAAATAATTTTCGGCTTTTTTTGCAGCAGCATTCAGCAATTAAATATTGATTCGAGGCTATTTTGGCTCTTAACATCGTGATGTTGGAATTTCTCGTGTTATTGGGGAGCTGTATAGGCTTTCTTGTCGTAGTCGTCGTCATCATTCGAAGTATTAGGGCTAATCTTATCTTTACGCTTTGTTTATTCATGAATCTTGAACGCATATACGTATCAGTCCCAGTACCCACCTCTGATGCACAAGGTTTCGTAACCAGTCTTGGGTACTGAAAGAGCAGTTCATTTCACATTGGAATATAGCGATACAGTCCACTTTAAAAAAAACACTTAAGTGAGCATCACGGGGTAGCGATAACGAATCTTTTTTCTACTCTTACTTTCTTACTTATTTAGAAAAAGACTTAATTATAGGATGATTTTGCCATTCATTAAAAACAGCAAAAAGTAAAAGCATACATATTTGCGATCATATAAACGCATCTGTTTTACACTTTTTGTAAATTCAAAAAATAAAAGTAAAACTAAGTTTCTGCTCGAACGAAATTGTAATTTGTGGATGGATCGCATGTTCGAAAATGAAATCGGTGGCGTTTTGCATTTCAGTTTCAATAAAATCGTTTTTCGAACATGAAAATTGGTGATCTACTTTTCTTTGCCAATCCTTGTTTTCAAGTGAATTGAATTCACTTACCGAGTGTAGACAGTCTAGAAAGCCGTTGTTATTACTTAAGTTTGCTTAGAGTATTCAACAACCTTCTAAGTTAATGGGTCAGACGAATATATGTTGGTTTTATTTCTGCATCCACTTCGCTCATAATTGTTCATCATAATCTGCACTATTTTTTAATTATAGACAGCTTCTTTTATAACACATCAAACAACTTTCACGCCTAAATTTAATATTTCAATTCGAAATGCTAAGAAATCAACCGTGGATTTTGACATTTCGAAAAAGAGTTCGAACAGGATTCAAATAATTCGAACTCACTCGGATATATAAATTCGATTTCATTCCACTTTCACGTGAAGTATTAAACATGGAGGGTGGTTATTAAATAAATAAACTACTCACAAATAAATATTTTTATTTACATTCACGAACATGAATGAATTCTCTTTTTTCGTAATGAACTACCCCATCGCCTTGTCCGGTTACATCGATGAACGCATACCCAATATTTTGACAGATGAAAACCATTCGTACATTTGAAAACCGCTCAATTTTTTGACAGTTAGAGCGTCCCGTTCACAAAAAATTATCGTTACTTATGTTTAGTGTTCATAAATTTAATAGTTTTTTAATTTAAAAAAATCAATTTGTTATGATCCTTCTGTATTGAAATAAATAATCAAAAAAAAAAAAAAAACAAAAAAACAATTGTACCTAAATAAATTATGAGAAAGGTAGGTTGAGTCAAGCCATGGTTCTGCTTTTTAATGCTTTTTGATTTTAGTTGGGGACACTCGATGTTGCAGGAGAGAAATATACGCTCGCGCTGGGCGAAACCTATTTAATTGGCGTTAAATCGGATGACTTTGCTCAGGATATTGAAATAGACGATGCGGTCGGTGATTTGCTCATTTGAAGTTAGAACAAGAATAGTTTTATATAATTTTGATTTTTGTGATTTTTTCAGTCAGTTGATCTGAAGCATTGCATAGTGGACTGCTTAGATAAATCGCTAAAAATCGTTGATATTAGATCAAAATGTGGGACTTTTGTGGATGGCGTACAGATAGGTGCGTGCCAAATGGTTCCACTGCTAAAATCGGTAACTTTACACTTTGGGAAGGTGGAAGCATATTTGCAGTTGAACAATGAGGTAAGTTTTTTTCTTTTAAGGAGATTTTAACTTTTGCTTACAGGATCTTCATGCAAATTGCTTGAATTTTGACGCATATTTTCAAGAGTTTCTATATACAAATTCAAGGATTGCTTTTAAGACTGTTTTAGTAAACCGGTGAACATTGTTTTGACCAAACCTGAAATGCTGTTTTGTTTTAATTATTGACCCTTTTAGCATAATTCGTCCTTAAGGTATTTTATTTTTACGTTATGGCTCAACGAACAACGTAGAAGTGTGTCATAATCCACGGCTTCAAACGTTTTGAACAGCCGTAGGCTGCGAAGACTCGTCGGGCCAGTTTCAAAATTGCAGGACCGGTGCTTTCCTTGATTAGAGAAGTGTGATCATTCGAACCACCGTTCTCGCATATTGGTTGATTTGTTTTGAGCTTCAGCTTTTATATTTCATCACGATGGTTGACATTAATTTGAATGTTTCTCCAGTAGAAGCAAGCAAGCCACATTTGTTTTCCCATGTTAGTTGAACTCCCCAAAGACTCGCAAGTTGTGCCGCTTTGAAAGAACTTTGAACCTCAAACCTCGCGCTTCACAGTTTGCACTCTGACCAAACGTTATTTTGGTTTCTGACGTGATCGTTTTATTTTGGTGCCACACATTTCGTTCGATGTTGCATTGAAATCTTACACCTAACCTTCTGGTTGTTATTAATTATTGCCGCAGATTGAAAAGCATTTCAGTCATCGGCACACTCGTTTTGTAGAAACTGTGCAGTTCTTTTTCGTTGCTTGTTCTTGACTTGTTTTGATTCTACGTTTAATTGCATATAAATTCGCACTCTATTCATTTCTCACTTTTTATTTCAGAGCGAGAAGTGCTTTCCAGAACAGAGAACGTCTCCCCCAAGAAATGATGATTCGGAAATTGTTTGCAACAGTCCAGAGCATGTTAGTGTGGCAAGCAGTCGCATGAGACACGCCTTTCACACGACTTCTTCATTAAATGTGGTTCCTTCGACAACAAGCATTGAACTTCAGAATCCAAATAAGTCGCCTCAATCATTTGCAACTTGTATAGACAAAGTTCGCAGGTCAACAGCTAGTAACACAAGTGCCAAGAGTTCTGATAGTTTTTGTATCCCTGAGACACAATGTGTCGTCGGAAACCAAAGTAAACCTAACGATACACTAGACGACAATAATCAATCTAAGGTAACATTCGCAAACATCAATGACGACAATGATGACTACTTCATCCCAGAAACCCAAGAAATTGTCGGCATGTCTGATAAGCTCGCTCGCTATCCACGGGTTGCATTTCATAATGAAAGTGTCAACGAAACTATGGTGGACGGCGAAAAAATTCCATCCAGCCAGTTTCGCATCTGCACACAGGAATTTAATGGAAGCGAAAATGGAAATAGCAATGATTCCGAAGACATACTTGCAAACATCACGTGTTCGATGGCCATTCCAGCAATACGACACTCTCCTGTACAAATTGATAAGCTGTTGGACATAAACAGCGATGAGGAAGAGATCGAGAGAGAAATGTCAGCATTGCAGTGGTCAAAGAAATCTGATGTACCGGCAGAGGCATCTGTAACACCCGATGATGTTGTGACTCCCGACATTTCTGTGACTCCTGATATAATCACAGAAGTAGTAGAATGCCAAAAAGTAGCTACACTTCAGGATCTTGACGTGGTGCCAAACCCTGAACAACCAGCGGTACAAGCCGACGAGAACGAACCAAATAGCAAGAAGAACAATGAACAACCCTCCGTGCTTGAGCAAGATTTACTTCCCACTCAGTTGTTTGTTAAACCACAATCGATGCCGGCTTCCAAATCGAAAGCACATGCTCCAAAAAGTAATAAGAAAAACAAGGTTCGACAGAAAGACGATAGTTGTTTTCTCGCCCCTACGCAAGTTTTTTCACCGTCATTATCTAAAGTTAAGCATACTTCTCTACAAAAGGCATCACCAAAATCTCCGCAAATCGCAGAAGATGATCTTCCCCCGACTCAGGTTTTTGAGAAAATTTCGTCTGCCCCAGCACCGGAGTCATCTAGAAATACCCTCCTGTCATCTACGCTTCTGGATTCTGGGTTACAACTTTCCGAGAGTAGCTTCAGAGCAAGATGCAACAAACTGCTTGACTCCGATGACGATGAGATGGATGAGATTATCGCACCGGAGTTGGCTAAGAAAGTGCAGAGTGCTATGGAAAAAACTCAGCAGCCGCCGGAACCGACTTTGAAGAGTCCAAATATCGAAAAGCAAGTAAAAGAAAACGCCGCTGATTCGTTGTCAAAAGAAAAACTGGTAGAAAAACAAATAGCCACACCTAAAAGTAAAGTCCTTGCCACGAAATCGACAGCAAAAAAGAGTTCACGGCCACAACCAGCTGTTCGTATTGATGACTTTTTGTTCACTCCAGATTTTGTGGCCAAAGAATTCTCAAAGGGCGAAAAATTGCAAGAACTAGCCGAGATGAATTGGAAAAAGTTGGTGTCTTCGAAACAACGAAGAAATCTTTTTGGCGACGATGAAATCAGTGGTAAACTGTTAAGTACCGAATTTTCAACAGCTCAAGATTCTGGTATCGATTTGAACCCAGAAACGGAGAAACGAAAGAAATCTTCTTCCACTTCTTCTAATCTTGATCCAGAAAATCCAGTTGAAAAGAATGCCAGTGCGAAGAAATCACCTGCTCAACCAGCGGAAAGGGTGAGTCGTCGTCGTAAATCGACGATGCCCGAGGAAATCAAAAATAAGTTACCCAGACAAACTAAATCCCGCACAGAAAAAGATTCCAACACAAAAACCGAGTTGTCGAAAACAGACGATAAGTCTGAAAAAAGTGATAAAAAATCGAATATGGAAACCGAATCAAAAGATTCCGATAAAAAAGATAACGAAACCGAAGAAAAACTAAAGTTAATGGGCCGCGAGCGAATTAAACTTCGGCGGATGCGGATGGATATTAGTGAAGAATCTGAGAAACAAAGCGACAAAACCAAAAATGAAACATCACCGCCTGAAAGAACAAAGAGAGCCACTAGTAAAAGAAGAACTAAATCTAGACATCACACTAAAAATAACGAAAGTCCAGTTGCCGATGTAAATAGTAAGCAAGACACAAGACAAACTAGTAATGAATCAATGCATCACTCAAAAGATAAGGAGAGTTTAGTTGCCGATGGAAGTAACAAGATTGAGACTAAAGAACCAGAAAACAAAACTAAAGCTGATGTTAATAACAAAAAATCTAGTAAAAGACAATTGAGATCCGAAAAAAAGAGCTCCCCAACACCATCTAGAGGAGGATCATCAGAAAAAATAAAGACTGCCGCCGCGGAAAAGACGCGGGAGGCTACGACAAGCAAAATCAAAGAGGAAGAGAAACCCGCTCTGCGTTTGACAAGACTTCAAAGTCGAATGGATTCAACGACATTGACAAAAGACGAAGCCCCGATTGAGATAGTCAAAACTAGAAAAACTGTTGCTGCAAGCGATGATACTTCTATCAAAGGTAGGTTCAATTTAGATAAGCATTAGGAATAGGATGGAAGTCAATATTTTTCATATACTAATTTTTTAATCGCCTCCCTTACAGTGGTTAATGAAGCGCCGACAAACGATGCAACTCCCGTCATTGATTTAATAAATTCCGATTCCGAAGAGACGATTAGGAAGACTCGATCTCAAAACGAAAAAACAAGCCACGAAAGATCAGCAACGGAAGTGGTCAGTGGGACGACGGTAACAAAGACTGAGAAAAGAAAAAATGGCACCACCGATACTAGTAGTAAAAAACGCATAAAATCAGCATTAGAAAAAACGGTCTAAAAATATTTAACTTTAGTTTTTTTTTCGTATAATAAATATTTTCTAATTCTTATTTCAGGCTCCAGGAGATGGTTCAAATTCGTTTCTTAAATCTCGCACAGCGAAACTTAAAATTGCCATGACAATGTGTGACCCCAGATATCAAGTCCTATTAGAAAAGCATTCCGGAAGTAAGCATTATTTAAAAAATGTATCAAGGAATAATAAATAAACATCCATGGCAGGTCTTTGGATTTACAGCAGAGATCCCAAGGAGTGTGACGTTTTAGTTGTTGAGAAGGGCAATCGTACTTACAAATTAATGGTCGCAATAGCAAGAGGAGTTCCCATAGTCAGGCTCAACTGGTTCATTGAAGTGCTAAAAACTAAATCTGTGGACGTGTCTTTAGAGTCACACATCTTTGATGAGCCTGAATTCCAAGCGAGACATCATTTCGATATCAGAAAGACATTGAGCTTGGCCAAAACTAAGTCCTTGTTTAAAGGTATGGCTTTCATGATGACCCCAAGTATTCGCCCAATACCCGAAGAAATGAAAGGTAATTTAAAAAAAAAAAACACATTTGCAACTCTTTCCAGGCAAAATTGAAATGAAAATTTTTCTCTCTCTCTCAAAACAGATATAGTAACTTGTTCAGGCGGAACTGTTATCGAGCAAATTCCCAAGACAAACACTAACCAACGAATTTATCTCATTTCACAAACAAGCGACAACCAGTACTGGCACAAATACAGGCGATCTAACGCAAATATAAAAATCGTGACTAGTGAGGGTGTTATGGCATCTGTCATGCAGCAATCCGAGAAGCCTTTAATTGAAAGTATAATTCAGTAGAAATGTTTTAATCTGTTATATCGTGTCATATTTGCTATACATTGTTTTTATCTCTTAACTGTTTTGTTTATTGTTTAGTCAAACAAAAAAAAAATCTTATTAAAATAAATTAATTTATAATGTCAACAAGGAAAATTTAATAATTTCAGAAGTTTTCACCATCGACGGTTAACCATGCCGTGCGAAGCGAGCAGCGTTTGTTTGCGATAAAACACTTCGCATGTATTCTAAATAATAAAGTTTCGAATCAGATTAAAAAACATTTCGGCCGTTAAAGATCTGAAAAACGGAATCTCCCAAGAATCACCTCTTTCGGTCATGCTTTTCATAATTGCCTTTAAGGAATTGAGCTTAATCATCAAAAACTACAATTTCATACGACACTTTCTATACGCTTATGACTGAATTATCTTTACAAATTCCAAAGACCTATCACAACTAGATTATAATAACTGTGATATCTTAAATGTAAGCACCTTAAGTCTCATTGGAATCAACTTTGATACCAAATATAATTTTTGGACCCATTGTTTACTGTTAAAATAACCTAGCTACCAGGGTTAATATAATTGTTTATCATCCAAATCTAGTTCCTCACACTTTAAACCGTCATAAGAGTTCTTAAATCCATCATCTATCATCTTCAGCAAAATCGACTATGGACTGGTTCTTTGTGGGAATTGCAGCTGTTCGTTTTGCTCAAAGGGCATTAAGGCCCACACCAATAATAAACTTGTTTAAGGAATCCGGATTGCCCTCCATTGAGCAGAGATTTGAATATCTCTCTTCTCTACTTGCAAGCAAACTTTGCTTCCCATACAATTCCCCTAAGCATATTATGTCGCGGGAGAGGCTTCCCAGATGCCCATCAGCTATCCACAATGCCATTTCCTTTGCTAAACAACCCGAGATTCCGCTCTCACTGGATATAAGAAGGGTTTATCCTGCCCGCCGTGGAAGATCTCACGCAAATCCTTTATTATGGATCTCAGCTCCTTTCCAACGTTCAACGAAATCACAGAAGCATACAAGAAAAATGATTGGCGTCTTCTATTCACAGACGGTACTAAGTACGAAAATGGGACAGCATTTGCCGTCGTCGATGAAAATGGCACAAAAAACTTGTCAAACGGCCTACTTCCACAGTTCTTCTCAGTACTATCTGAAGAAGCCTTTACCATCCTGTGTGCTACAATTATTATGTGCACAGTCTCTTTAAACTATATGCCATTTAGAACATCACCAAACTAAATCCAATAATTCAAAACATCAGAGACAATTCTTGAAAGATTCAAACACACTTGAACTATGCTGGATACATGGACACATTGGGATAAAGGGCAATGAGGTTGCCGATACTGTAGCTAAACGACCTCAAATATACTTTTATATCTCCAATATGAAAGATATCAAAAAAATAATGCACCACTACTAAGTCATCAACCCTGATGCAGTATACCCAGCCAACAGGTCCAGCTTTGTAATTCATTTACTCTGCAAATTATATTATAAATATTTACTGAAATCCTAAAATACTGAATTGAAAAATCACTCTCTTGTTATTCATAAGGGTACTGTATCCGCAATGCTCTAGGTCAGCCGGGTATACCATTAACTATAGATTTCAACCCCACGTGAGACGCTTTTCAGAATGAAAAAATCTGTCTATTAGAAAGGCAAACGGACTTCAACATTTTAGTATTTATTTTGAATCCGTCTTTTTGTAGAAGGTGGCCAAATATAGTCCGATGGAAAGATTTTATAGCTTTTCCAAATGACGGTATCTATCTGTTTTTTTTTTGCAGGATACTGGTTGAAATATCGTGGACTCGTGACAATAGTCATAAGCGATTGATTGTTTTTGGACCAAGTAACATTTTTAGTCTTTATTTCAGCAAAGTGAACTGAAAAAGTCGTGAAACAACGGAAGAAATTGTTTAAAGATAGAGAACCACCTGGAGTTTCCTCTCATTTTCGTCAGTTGTTCTGACCGTGCCGGCTGAAGAGAGGTTTCTAGCTGTTGGCAAACTTCTGATTCCCTTATATATATGTGAGAGAGCATGTTGCTTTCTTCGCTGTAAATATGCATAAATTCGCCATTTTCCTTGAATAAGAATTCACTTTTTTTTTTTACAAATTAACCCATCGAAGCACCGTGGATAAAATATTAATTTTCCAAGGTTCAGTTTTCTAGCTTGACAAGAGGATTATTATATAACTTTGAAAGTTATTTTTTGTCCATTCTTAAATTAAGTCTTTCTATTAATTACAAGTAAAAAAGGATGCAAACTAAATAGCAGCTATAAAGGCTTTGGTAGTGATTCCATAGAATGCATACTAACTTAATTACTCAAATTTCCTTTGCATATATTGATTTTGTATTTACTTTTTTTATAATATAAGTAATTCTGGTAAGTGGCATGTATAAAAACAGGTATTGACTGAATGATTGCTTCAAGATGAAGTGAGACTTTGAGAGAATATCTTGCTCTGTTTATAGAAGTTCAAGCATTAAGTAACGGAGGACAATTTTAGCCAGTACTATATTGAAATTTTGGAGATTGTTGAAATTGCACGTTCCTGAGAACTTCTCCGTTCGACTGTGCGAAACATAAAAGTAAATTCCCGTATAGTGGGGCTTCTGTATCGAATACAATAATCATTTAAAATTGGTATATGGTTCTGATAAAAATGGAAAAGCTTTTGTTTATATGGTTACAGGACTTGAACCGAAGAAAAATTGCTGTGAGTGCGAGTGCTAATCAGACGAAAGCGCAGATTATAGTTGATTCTATAAAAGGACTGAATAAACAATTAACTTTCAAAGTTAGCCAAAAATGATTGTGCGGAAATTTTATAAATAGATATGATCATATTATAAAGTTAACTTTAGAATCAGCAAGTGCAGGCATTGAAGAAACAAATTTGTTTCCAAGTAAATTAAAAGCAATAATATGGTGCTAAGCGAGTCTTAACTGCGTTGTACTGGAAACGCTTGCCAAGAAGAACTTTTGTTTTCAAAGATGGAAGCGCAGTTCCAAGTTATAAGACTACTAGATGGAAATGATTTCGGTGACTTTAATCTTAAATTTCTTTTTATATACTATTCTCTCAACCGAAGAGGACAAAAATAGACTTTCGATGATTTGATGATTCAATAAAAAAGTTTGAATGACTTTATCAATGTTTTCCGATTGGCAGAACTTCTAAGATGAACAGGGCTTGGCGAAAAATTTGCCCAGATTGTATTCCATTTCCACCTAGTGCTAATATTCGCAATGCGCAAAACGATTGGCGAGCTACTCCTATCAAAAATACTTGGTATGGCTTATCGGTTTCAAGAACCGCTTTCCACCGACGAACAAATTTCAATTTCAGAAGCTTAATACGAGCCCCGACAATGCTGGCAAGGATTTATTTGCATCAACAAAGACAGCAGAATTTTTTAAATGGCATCGAATGCCTGCATTTGCGTGGTTCCAACTGTAAGTACACCTCTTCGTTGCGCTCGAAACGCCAAAGAAGATTATTAATTATTTTCATGCCTTTTTGTCTAATGTTGAGTTGAAAAATCTACGAGCAGAGCGCAGTCCGAAATTAAAATGCTGCAGGCTCGGTGTTCAGTTGTCTACTAGATCTAAAAAAAAAAAACAAAAAACATCTCTTCTTAAAAAACTTAATTTATTCGTCCGTGTAAAAATCATCTTCCGTCGGCTCGTACAAATCAACGGACATGTCTAGAAAACGAAAATCAGTCAGCACGTGCAACTTGTTGCTGTACCCAGCCATGGACATAAACTTGACTGGCTGATTCTGCCAAACAATGGAGTAGGTTGCTGTGTGATCCACCGGAATGTCAGCCACTATTTCGCCATTCAGTGTGTAGTGCTGCACTGAAGGTTGCTCACCTGCTACCAAGATATTCTCATCCAAGAATTCAGCACAATGAATAGCTCCCTCGAATCCGTAGTCTGTTGAGCAGGTCATTGAACGCATATGCCAGAGTGAGAGCCTGGTTCCACCGCCACACAGCACCCAATCCGGGGACACAGCCAGTCCTCCTATCCATTTCCCAAATTGTGACCGAACTAGCTTATTGTTTGTGGATGGTTCAAGTTTGCCCACAGCATCCTTATCTCCCGGTGTCCATATCCTCACAGTGCCATCTTCCGATGCCGTATATAGCTTTCCCTCACAGCCACGCACACAATGAATATAATCTTCGTGTCCCTGAAACTGCCGAATTATTTTACCGTCCTCCAGACTTACAGAGTACATGTTATTGTCACCACATCCAGCGTAGAGTATATCATTTGGTTTGTCTATATACATAAAGTTTACGTCGGCCAAGTCGAAGGACTCGGCGGTCAATGGTATAGGGATTTCCCATTTCTTCGACGAGGACAGTTTTGAGTTTTCTTCGTCCCATTTCAAACCGTAAATGCAACCAGCCGTGCCTACGATAAGAAAATCTCGATGAAAGGCTAAACTGTCAATCGAACGCTCTTCTCCTTGGGAATAGATTCGCAGGCGGCTCCTGGGTTCGTCTTCGTTGTTTTCAAAATCTTCAACTCTAAAAAAAAAATATGTGAAAAGGGATTGACACGAAAGACAACAGAGGTCAGACTCACTTTTGGCAGAAAATATCACCAAATCTGTTGCCAATAAAGAGGTATTTCCCCGAATCCGATATAGCTTGGCAGAATACGAGATTGTACAAGTATTTTAGAACCTCTTTTCTCATATTTATGTGTTGCGGTTTTATTTATACTTAATTTATTATATTGGCCAGGTTTGCGCGTGCCAGTTGTAAACAAATTTTTCTTCGCAAAACTGATGTTTGTCAAACGTGGATGTCAAATGTAGTGCTCTTAGACTTAATCAACCTTTGAAAATCTACTACAATTTCATGATATTAATGGCATGTGGCGTCAAATGATGTTGTGATGCAGCACAGTTGTGCTTAAAAGTTCTTTTAATTAAATTTCTTGTCTCGTTACATTGTAATGAATATACCACCGATCCGTCTGTGTGTGATTATAAATTGCAAGCATTATCATGAATCGGTGTCTAGTCGCTAGACTGCCATGTCAGCAAGCAGCTACGTGTGCAATATAACACACCTGTGTGAGTGCAGAGCCACAGTGAAGGTTCCCAAGGTGTAATACAATGCTGTTTTGGAGGTTTCATGTTATTGTCCAGGGTATCATGTATGACCCCGAATCCCAAGACACAACATGATATACATGTCATTATTGGTTATTATTGGGTTAACGTTGTTGGTCAGTCCTGGCATTGGTGATCCAATCGCCTCAAGAATTGAATATACATAATGCACTTCTGCTTCAAGAAGTGTTGCGGGACAAAGTGTGACTGCGCCTCGACCAGTTATTAGTGAGTAAAATTATTTCTTCCGTGATCTTACGGAGTTTGCATCTTAGGAACAACCCACGCTGTTTCAGGCATTTCCCAGTTTCTCATCGTCGGACCAATGCTGCGAAATCAAACGTAGTCTCTGTAGTTTCTCAATAAATATGCAGGAAACCACCAATCCACAGGGAATTGCTTAACGGAAATGACCAAGAGAGTATGATGAAATAGCTCCTCCACGCATTGTAGAAGTGAGGATGCACCGGATCATCTGGAAGGCATGGCAGAAAACAAACAGGACCCCGATTGGAATACCCGTTTTATTTCTCTCATCTACGAAAACTGAGGTATTGCTGTTTAAAGTTATACAAAACAAGAAAAAGATCCGAGAGCAGGCAATTTATCTGAATGGAGTCGTATCTCAATTAATAAGTAGTCCAACGGATTTAAGGGTCAGTGGAAACAAATTTATCCTTCGGATGTATAGAGCTGATCGCGAAATGGGCATAAGTAAGTCCAGCTCGGAAAAGTCAGCAAACAGACTCTTGGAATCCCATATATGAAGTCCTCTTCAAGGCACCAGCAATCCATGAAGGATGGAAAGCAAGTATAAGTTATTTAGTGAGTACTTGTTGGTGCTCAATATTTACGTGTCGAAACAAAAAAAAAACATTTCTTCGAAGTTCCACAATGGATAGGCATCATCTGTCTTGTAATTAATTAGTTAAACCAACAGATTTAAGCAAATCAATCAAGACACCTGTGACACGAAGAAAATGTGTGTTTTATGATCCGAGGTTATAATCACGATGTCAACTGTCACAGTGAGGAAGCAAAGCTGACAAAACTTTGTTAATTTATGCGTAAAAAAGTATCTTAAATATTTTTAGATAATATATTTTAACATCTCCGCTGCCAATCCGTTAATACATAAGACAGAAAAATGTCCGTAGATAATTTTATTAGTCAATGGAGATTAGCTTAGCTAAAAATTAGCTTCTATCTTCATTAACTTTTACATGACAACCTTTAGTTTCATTGGTATTCATTTAATTTTAATTTATTGTTTTTTTTTTTACTGGCAGTATTTAGTCCCCGAATACTTAAGATCCAGATTTGATTCGACATCTAACTGGCTCCAGATTCAAGTTCATGAACTCCGTCTTAATTTCATATAAATGCGTCATTTGCTTGCACAGCAATTACTTTCTGAATCTGCGGAAGAAACGGGTACAACAACTTTTTCCAGACGACCTTCTGACGTCTGTCAGTTTAAAAAAAAGAAGTTATTTTTGTTTGGTGATAAATAAGGCGAAGAATTCAATAAGGGAGCAAATTAAATTGGCGCCAATTGATAAAAAAAATTATATTACCATCGATACAACCCGGCGTATCGTGTCAATATCGTTTGTTTAATAACTCTGGACAAAGTATTTATCAAGTCTACATCGAAAGCTAAGAATGTGGAATTTAGTTTGTTGGGAAATCCCGGTCACTGGGACCGGCATGGAAGCCCTGGCTTAATACTTTTGTTTTTTTCTCTTCTTTTTGCAGTGACGCAGGTATTTTCTTATATGGTATACATATTTTAAATTTGTTAATGGTTTCACCTTTTGTTATCGAATTATTATGCGTAACAATGCCAATAATATTATCATGTTAATAAGGTTGGTCTTTCACGAATGAACTATTAATATTAACTTTTAACAGAAGAATTCCGATGTCATCATAAAACCAGTAGAATTTTTTCGCGCAAAAAATAAAACAAAATATGTCATTTCGGTTAGAATGCGAAATTTATATCGATCTGAACAGTGTCATCAGGTATGTCCTTCGGAAAAAGTTCACAGGCCTCTCGCTCGATGAGTGCATCCAGAACAGGCGGTTACTTTTATTTTACCACTATTGAATTTTATTAAACCATGAATAAAATATAAGATACATGTTTGATTGTTAAGATAACAACGAATTTCAACCCACACAAATCACAAGTCATTATTTTATTCGCTAAATGCTCGAGTTTACAAGTACGTACGATTGTTCGCAAGCTTTGAATTTATTGCTGTTAAAAAACGAATGAAAAAATAACACCCGATGAAACGGCGCAAATTAGCTCTTTTGTTTACAAATGGAAAAAGTTTATTCAATTTATTTAGCATAAATTAGTTACAAGAAATAAAATACCAGAGCAGAGGCAAAAAAAAATCGCGCTCAAATATTTTACGGTTTTTTATCCGCAGCAAACGTATGAATGAGCAGTCAAAGCCAAAGACATATAATATTAGTCTAGGCTGTCAAAGCAGTCGCCTCGACAGTAAAATTGAACTGGCGCCGGTTTTGCTTATCGAAATGAAAGTTAACAGAAGAATTTTTTGTCGGGATTTCCCAAGAGCAGAACAAAAAAGACGGTTAGCCAAAGCGGATGTGTTCTTACGAATGTGTCGCCGCCGATGTTAATAATGATTAAGTTCTTGTTTGATTATTTGTTTTTATTTCATTTTTGGCGACAAGTTTAAAATTATGTGAAAGAAATAACTAAAATTTGATAAGGCACATGTGTTTGTATGTACCTTTACGGTATTTGATTTGAATATTCGTTTTTCGACATTCCTCTTGAATGTCATTTTGGACAATTCAATTAAATTTGAAAACAGATTTGACCTGTTTTTTAATGGATTTTTCCTTCTTTCCTTTTCAAATGTAAATTTAATTAGCTTTAGGCAAGAGTAGAAAAAATAAAATTCTTATTTTTAACTGGGCCAAATTTCAAATATTGACATGTCTCCACGATTTGATATTTGAGGTCCCTCAAGTTGGGTTCTTTTTTGTAGAAAAGGTGTGTATACGTGTGGTTTTTCTCGTCTTCATTCGATTTTGTTTATTTGTTCGCAGTCAAGGGATTTAATTATCCTTGAAATTTGAATAAGTCCTGCAGAAGAGAAATGAATCGAAGGATTGTGTTGTGGTGTAAAACTCGCAGTTCTAATTTGGATGCAAAGTTTAATATCGTCTTATTTGTTTCCGCTCAGTTCGCAGCATTGCATTCATTATATTGGACAGACCTTGGATTTCTGGACTTAATCCTCATCTCTTTAAAATTCTCAGAGTTCACAGTTGTACCCTCTCGCCCATTCGTCTTCATCGCAAACAAGACGAAGAATTGTTCTCTCAAATCACTCCTAAATCTGCTCCGATGTTTTGATTCGCGGCTCCATATGAAAGAGCTGGTAAATGTTTCGTGGATCAAGATTTTGGTCATTCAAGTTAGGAGTTTGAACCGAACTGTTTGGAAAAACTGCATTAGCATCGATTGTCTAGGATGATTCTTCATCGGATCTCCATCAAGGTGTCGTTTTTGGAGTTGATATTTGTCCCGAGGTAGATGAATCAATTATGATCACTCCGGTAGACAGTGTCGCTCTTTTGACGATGCGGTGGCTAAGGATCTTTCAGGGCTTCATTTCCTGAAAGATCATTTAACCTTATTTCTCGCTTATCATATCTTTTTCCCAATGGCCAGAAATTATAGGAACTATTTTGACATTCAAGAAGCTTGTTTGGTCATATATATTTATTTTTTTTTACTTTATTGTGTTCCGATCTGCATCCAGTTGACCATCTCGCATAAATGTTGATTTCGTGGCATTGGTTAATTAGATGGATGAAAATTTCATTAAGACCTATGTTGTTAAACATGGCTTACGTTAAATTCGTTTAATCGCAGATCTCTTTTTTATAAGACGATAAAATGTAACCATTCATTCTCTCACTCATAAATTAAGCTTAGTCTACACTTAAATAAGTGCGAAATTAAAATCAAGTCAAGTTTTGTTTCCCCGAGAATAAAAAAAAAATAATAAATTGCGCAACTCTCTGATCTTAAAGTGTTAAAGTGTAATAAATTCCCAAAATCCCACACATTAACTTAGAATGGTTCTGCATAATTAACACGCAAAATCCAACTTGTCGGAATTCGCCAATCACCCAGTGTCACAGTACACTGCGCAAAGTCCGACGACAAAGAGGCGCGTCAAAAGCCTTGGTTTTAATAACGAAAGGTATCTGAAAACGAAAAAAAAAACACTCCTAATTTAGTTACATTAAGTAATAGTCATGGTCACTAATCATGACTTTTCATTAATATTAAGGTGCCCATGCCGAAGAGGAGCTCCACCCGGAGAGTTAGAAGATAACGAATTTAACGATTTCAATGGAAAAAACGTATTAATTATGAACCTAAAATAAAAGCCAATTTGGATTGGGACTGCTCCAAATTGATTTGAATAATTTTTTTTTTAATAGGTTTTTTGTTAGACTATTTTAAGGCAAAGGTTTCCTTTTGAGATCCAATTTGCCTTCTAAGGGTATTGGCACGAGCTGTGTTGAATTTTTTCAAAGGGTACCGAATTATTCAAATTATAAGTAATAATATATTTTTTATGTTTTTCAAAGCCAGAGATTGGTGAATGTTTCCAAACTACTTGACAAATCTTTAAAATCAGCTTCATTAAAAACAGAGATGCTCGTAATTTGTGTTTTTATTTTTTTAACCCAATAAAAATATCATTTAAATAGTATGTAAGGAAAAATCTGATTCAAACGGCTAAATTCTGTTGTCATTCTACAGGAATGTTGAAAAACAATTTTTCTAAAAAATTGTAAAAAGAAGAAGTTTCTGTGGTTACAAAGAAGCTTAATAAAAAGTTGTGAGTTCAATTAATCTACGCGCTGATCTCTTTAAACATGGCGGTGATTACATGTGATCTGTCAGTGCTGGGAGGACAAAAGCATGTGCGCCGACTGGAATATAAGCTCTTTCCATTTCTTTCCAACCGTCGATCATAAAGCGCGAATTTATGAGCTATAGGTACTATGAAGTGGTACGGAAGGCAAAAATCCGTCGACTATTATGGCTTGACTAAATAGGCAAGAATCATTCGGCAGCATGCTCGGGACTGTGAAGGATAGAAAGCAGTATTGGGTCAAGCACAGATCCTCCGAGGATAGATGGCCGAAAGATGAAACGTTATAAAGTGCCCTTAGCTTAAGCATCATGTCTGGAACCTTTCCGGATGAATAAAAATGTCATGCATTGATTTCCTTCTTTGAAAATGAAATAAGGGTCGACAAATGTAATTATAGACTGATTTGCCTGTTTTCTTCATTTTCTAAACTAAACCAAAAATGGTCAAAAAGAATTGAAGTCTACAGAAATAAAATTTAGTTTCTTAGTCCTTTGTAGTTTGGTTTTTAGTATGTTGTTTGCACTTAGGATGATCTGTTAGAATTTTGGGGCATTATGTTAAAAGGCTTAGAGAACAGGCATTTTTGCGCTAGATTCTTTTTTAGAAAAATATACTAGTCTGGAGTTGGCGAAATTGTAAGCAGGTTCAAGTTTTATCCAAGCGACAGAGAGTAGTATGTTGAATTTTATTACAATTCCGATTCTATTTCGTGTTAACAGCCATTAAAAAGCCGATTTAATCCATGATATTGTTCAGATCGATTTTCTTTACACGTTCCCACGGTTATTATAGTTAAGCAGCCGCTGAAAATGCTGCTTGAATGCATCCAAATTTCCATGCGGATCGGTGACAAAATGTTCGTCACAATTATGACCTTTTTTATAGCCTCCAACAAGGCTTTTTGCTATTTTGTAGAAAGGACGTGTTTAAATACTGTTCCAAAATTCTTCGATATCCTTGGGCTGGGAGATTACGCAGGCTCTTTTCTTTTTCGAAATGATTGCATGTTTTTTTTTTAAGCTAACCCACAGATCCTTCTTAAAAACAATAGAATCTAACTCGTCGAACAACAAGCCGGGGAGCTGTGAGAAAATATGGAACTTAAGAAATCAATCACATTACGAGAAAATTTAAAACAAGAAATCTTTTTTGTCAAAGCTTGAGAAGCGTGTAAAACTTAAACATCTGTTTAGAGGTCATCTTAGCGAGTCCAATTAATAAGAGCTCTCGATAAATCCATCAATCAATTTTGTTTTGATTCAATTTGGATGTTCGCCCACTCATTTTTGTTGTGTATATTTTCCTATTTTGGTATGTATTATAGATTCTCATAAGTTGCTCATTTATCACATTATGACACAATTCCTGTTCGTTGACTTTCCTAAATTTATCTCATTAATATTTGGATTTTCCCAGTAATCTTACTCCAAAGGTGAAGACTCTTTCTACAGAGCAGCTCTAAATGTGCGTGAGAAAGCTTCGTGAATTTATAGATTCTTTTATGCGGCCGTTTTCGTCGTCGTTTTTGTGTGAATAAACGTATCGCCTTTCACCAAATCAGCGAGCAACTATCTGACAAAACCTTGAAACTAGTTTGATTAATCAGATGCAGCTACCACGTGCTATCCAAATTTTTCAAATTTTATTCAAACATCCTCGAATGTTAAAAGGTTCTATTCGCGACGCCACAAATTGAAGCCGGCAATTTATTCTGAAACAATAGAATTTATGAGTTCAGTCTTGGTCGTGTTTGTTTATCGATAGATTTAATTGGGAGCAAAAGATAGCATCAAGACACTTTCTCGAAACTGAACCGGAAAGTGTCAGCAACCTTGTCGCCAAGGACTCACCGTAGAATTCCAATAAACAATTTTTGAATAAAATACATAATTTTATTATATTAACATATTTTATATGAGTATGTATATAATTTTTTTTTTTATTTATGTCATCCTTGATACAAAAGATCATTTCTACAACAAAATCTTAATCTTAAACGTTGACTAGCACACAAATACAAAAATTTGAATTTTTGATTTTTTCAAAGAATTCCACTTAATTTTTTTTTTTTAAATAAATAATAATAAATCAAATAAATAATTTTGATGAGCAATTTTTTTTTTCTGTTGTTTTTCTTAGATCATATTCTCGTCCTTGAGACGTTCTAGGGATATGAGAAAAAAATACACCATGTATAAACTTATCACATTGCAATTGTTTTAAATAAATTAAAAACTAAACTCTAAACATCAGTCGAATTGGTTTTTCTCTGGCATGCAAAATAAAACATTACACTACACAATGTTATCCTTCACGTTGTTGTTCTGCTCCTTGGTGTTGCTGCCAATTTTTTCGGCAATCCAATCAAGGTATTGTGTTACCCTTGTGAATCCGCCGGGTACATTGGTTTCACATCCATCGGGCGGGCCAAAGCTTGTCACACCGACAACAGTTTGTGAATTCTTTAGGACGAGTGGGCCACCAGAATCACCAGAACAAACTGTCTCCTGATGCAAACCCTTCGCACAGATCACCTTTTGCGTAATGATGTCCTTGTTGTATTCGGTGATGCATTCCTCATTGGATATGACTTTAAGTTCTGTATATTGCATAGCGCCAGAGTAGGATTCCTCGCCGATTGATCCCCACCCACTGGCGACAACCTTCGCACCGACAAAGGTTTCGTTCTTGTAGCGACTTGGCAGGACTGCTGGCTGAATCCTTGGTGAGAAACGCACTGGTGTTGGAAGTTTCAGCAATGCAATATCATTGGCCGCATAGTGCGGATTGAATTTCTCGTGGATAATGAATTTACTTGTCCTCATCATGATACGGCCCGTCTCCTGACTGCCATGGAAGAGTTTCGCACCAAGGTGTACCTCGAAGTGTGTCACTCCAGATATACAATGTCCTGCTGTCAACACCCATTGATTGTCCAGCAGTGTTCCGCCACAAAGTATCCTCTTTTTCCAAAACTGCTTCCCAATCAACATCACTTGGTAGGGATATTTTTCAATTCGACCATATTTTGACACTCCTATCGCGTATCCTTCGACTAAAGTGACACTCACGATCGTCACGATCAGCAGCGCTACGATCTTCAGATACATTATCTTTCTTTTTACACACACTGTCCACTCGGAAGTCTCAACTTGATCTAAGCTCAGTACAGACGAGCGCCGATATTATATTCAAAGGCCATCGATGCCTCTTAAACCTGCTACAGTCCAAGGGGTAGTTTAAAGGCGGACGAAAAGCGCCAAATCATGCAATGAAGACGCGGTATCCGGTGGGGGCTAGATGGTTGATCTTTGTCTTGCCTGGTCTTGTCTTTGTTGGAGCAGTCAATGAGTCACAGCTGTTAATCAATGAGAGATTCTCTAGCCGGCATTTCATTGGGTTGCCCTCTAATGAGATGCATCGTTTTTGACGTCACCGGGAGAAGGACCGGTTCTTCAAATGAGATACATTATTCATGTTTTGTTTTTTTTTCTCGATTTTTTGGAATTTCGATCCAAATTTATGAAATTTAAGTTCGGCGATCGGCTGTTAATGTTTTTGTTTGGGTTGAGGTTAAGGTTGTTTTCTGTGGATGTACATTCTTTGTTGTATTTGTTTGGCGACATATTTTCTTGGCGTCAGATATCCGCGGGCTTTTTATTCGCGGATCTTGGTCTCTGTCTACATTGGAAAATGTTTACAAACAGAATGCAAATAGTTTTTGAAACTTTGTTGTTGTTGCTGTCGTATTTATTCATTTGATTCACCATTGGAATGTGAGTTCGTTTTCTTTAAAGCTTTTTTTTTTGAGGTCGGCATGTCATAAATTAATTGTTTTGATTTAGTGAAATGGCTTGCGGATTCCCCCAGAAAATAAAAAAATATTTACTAAATTGCGCATTAGATGGAGTGGAGAGGTGATCAATTTTAAATGATTCAGTCGTCGGTTCTGTGCAGTTTTGAAACTTTGGGGGGAAATATTGATGACCGTTGGCATTTCAGAGAAACGAGATTTAGGAACCTAGGTTCGTCACTGAATTTCATATTAAACCTGTAATGGGGTGTGAAATTTCGCAGTTATGTTGACATTTCCAAGGCCATAAATATCGAAATTTGAAGAATATACTAATTAACAGACACAAAGGAATGCACTGGTATTGCTAGGAATGAACTACTCAGAGGTTATTGCACCCCATTGGACGTGTGAGCAGATTTTTTTTTTTACAAAAATAAAATATTTAGCCATCTTCTATTCCGGAATTCATGATAAATGTAAAGACTTTGGATCCCATGTTGGTTGATTACGTGGTTAGTATAAGTGACCTGTGCTTCACATAGACTGCAGTTCAGGTCTGTTAATCATAAGATCATCCAGATATTAGAAGGATGAATTTAAGAAGTTCCCAAGCGTTAGAATTATGGAGGTCCTACAGTCCGAAGAAGAAGCTTTTGCCTTGGTTTCTAATTTTTCTTGCATTTAGTGCAGGACATTTGCAGAGCAGATGAAGGATTGACTCTTTTTCCTCTTCGTCTTTGAAGCTTCTTCTATAAAAGACATTGTTTTGTATTCCGAATCGCTCCGCCTGGATGGCAGGGAGAAAGTGACCGGTAATTATGCCTGATACAAGTCGGATAATTTTACGAATAAGATTGATGATAAAATTTTACAATTATTCTTCGATAGGTGGCGGCAGTAATCTGGCTGTGGCCCATGAGTTAGATTAGCACTTTGAAAAAAGGTAAGGTGGGAATATTGGTACGCTCCAATCTTTGCTCTTAAGCTTATTTATCTTAATATTCTGGCACTCAACATATTGACTTCTGATATAATCTCTAGTTTTTGCGTTTCTTGATAAGCAAAGCCTAGGTAGCTGCTTGGCTGTTAACATAGATGCAAATGTTATCACCGAAAGCTGGATTTTCGGCGTTAAAGACGTTGAAACGTTTATGATCCTGAAAGAACCATTGCAAAACTGTGTCATCCCAATCCTTGCCTCCAGGAAACTTGGTATGAAATGATGCTTCTTTAATGCATTTTATAATGATAGAATGGTCATATGCCTTGTGGAGTTATCCATCCATGGACTTGCAGCTTTAAATATGAGCGGCGTTTTTATCAAATCACTGCTACAGTAGATTTCGATTCAGCATTTATTCCCATGCTAATGTGGATGTCAATTCCGGTAACTCTTTAAGCCCAGTTTGTAAATCTTCGCGCCACTCGCAGGATTATATTTCTTGTGCAATCCATGCAATCGAACGTTAGAATGTGACTGACACAGTTGGTTTGGACAAGGTGTAGTTAAAGAAAGTAGCCAAGTGAGAGTTGACTCTGCGCCTTCTAAGCGTATGCAACACTATATAACTTTAATTTTAGATTTCTTATAGCATCGCACATACTTAAATGTGTACAAGTACAAATACAAGTAAAAGTACTTACTTGTACTTGAACTTGTAATTGTACTTGTAATTGTACTTGACTTGTAATTTGTCATTTCAATGAGAACGAGGTTGAGATTAAAAGATTATTTGATGCAGACTTACTGTAGAAATGTATGAATCTATGATCTTGAAAACAAGTATTAAAGACAAGTGTATCATGTGATTCTTGAGCGTGTTTAAGTTGAAGTTGTAAACGTTATTGCTCTTAAGAAGGGAAAAGAAAATATTGAAAAAATTAATCTAAAGATTGAATATCCTTGTGTGCCTTGAATGCGTTATCTACACACACAACGTCATTCAATGTTTACATTTCTCTTTATTTTTAAACCATATGTTTTGAGTGCTTTATTGAAATGAAATGAAACAAACATCAAAATCAAATGAAATATTTTTTTTAATAATTTTTTTTTAGAAAATTACATTGTTATAATGTAAGAAAAATGCCGCCACGAAAGTAAAGCACGTGGGACACTTCGTTTGGGTGCGTAGCAACATTTTGACATTCGTTCCACATATTCCCAACGAATGATCTTTTGAAAATTGTTTTGTATTTCATTTTTCTTATTTGAATTCGAGCTTTTACATTTTGTTAGGTGAACGAAATGATTGCATACTTTAAAAAGTTGTTAAGTGGCTTCATGTAACTCAATGCGTACGGTTAGGTGTTAAGTAGAATTGCGTTATTATTCAAAAGTATGGGAGAGTGGCCAGGACCAGGAAAGAAGTCATTCTTGAGGATGTTAATTATTATGAAACGTTAAGTTGAATTAGTAAAAGGCTTGCGTTAATGGAAGGACTTTATTAACTTTACATGAAAAGGCAAGGGAGAGATATAATGTAGATAGAATTTGACTTCTCGCGCTAACACAAGTTTTTTTGTGCCGAAAATGGAGGTAAGATCTCTTTGTTTACTAAACCAAGGCTTTTTTATTTTTGGGAAAGGGTTTTGTTTTCGTACTTCATTTAACAAAGACACGATGTCATCAACCATCTTATACGAACTTACAGTTCGTAGCGGCAGTTGAAGCAACACAAATGAAGATATTTTGATTGGAAATCCTTATTTTGACACATAAAGAATACAGGAATTGTTATTTTTTGATCACCATTGGTTCTAAATGGAAATGGAAGGAAAAAAACTCATGAAGTATTCAGGCTACAATACTAAATGGACTCGGAGATAATTGGTTATATTTGCGACATTGTTTAATCCAAAGTAGAGGGACGAGGTCAAGAAATTAACAAACGAATACTTAGCCATAAGAGCAGAAGAGAATTATTTGAAATAAGAATAGAGTTGGGCATACTAAACCGCCATATAAGGCCAAGATTCATAGACTGACTTGAGAGGTGGTGGCGAGTATGATAATACTGCTTAAAATGTGCAATTGTAAAAAAATAAATAATAATGTAGATATTTGGATAAAAATAATTTCAAAATTTCATAATCATGTTTTCGACTCAAATCCCATTGGTCAGTGGGTCTTTCTTCTTTAAGTGCTAGAGCTGTCATTACTACTTAGATCTTACTAGAGCTCTTTATAATTGACTATTACCCCATTAAGATGCGTCTTCATCATTATTGGAGAAAATCTTTAAGTCATCACCAAAAGCCAAACAATATTTTGGGTGCGACCAAAACAAGTTGTCAACGGTGATTTTTAATGTTTACTTCAAAACCAGTCTGAGGAAAAACATTTCAACGACACATTCCGCAAAAGCGGCTAACATTGATTGACTACAACGAGCTGAATGCATTAAAGTTTGATTGGTTTTTAAACAAACAAGCAAATAAATGATGACCAAAATGAGTATCCAGGGAAGACGAACTTGTTTAACACCGCATAGATTATGTTGCTCAGAGAGCTATCAATAATATTTTTCATAGAACACCTACGCGCTGTATTTTTAAGCCAGCAGGGGGCGCTGTGAAATCAGGAAATCATTGTTTTGAAATCAAAATTCGAATACAAAAGTTTTGAGTCCCAACCAAATGTCACAATACAACAAGCTTAAGGCGCGGATTTGGAGCTATCCGGATAGCGTTTTCCTAAGCTGGATGTAGTAGTCAAATAAATTGATTGTCTCCATTGTTGTGGTGATGGCTAATTTGCATTTTATAGATGTTTTATGTCAATATTTTGATTAAAGGTGGATTTGGTAGCCATTGCAGCGGTAATAAATAAATTTATTTTCGTCTCTAGCACATGTAGAGCTATTTTAAGCAGACACATGGTGGGTTATTTTAAGTAGCAAACGCATAAAACTCTTTTGTTAATTCGATTCCGTGTTCAAGCTCTTTGATTTTAATGAACTTGTTTCAGTTTGATTGAAGTATTTCACGACATAGGCCGCACGTTTTATTGATAAATTTATTTCAAAAGGTTGGGAGTTACCGGAACCAGTTGATGATATACAACTTTGTTGGGAAAAAAAACATCTAATTTCTCAATGGAACTAGTGTAAAATTTGCCAACTATTTTTGACAGTAAGTGAAATGGCTTAAGCAGAACACTTGATCATAAAGTTGCCTGGACGTGGGAACGCATACTTCAGACATGTAGGTTGAGCGATGCTGATGTTGTAGAGTCCTTCAGAGTCAAATTTCCAAATTTTGTTGTTTATTGTTGTTCCAAATTTAAAGGGCTATTTTTTTAACATCAATGATATCCTTTATAGCTTCTGGAATATATGGTTTTTTTTCATAAATCTGTGACTTCAAAATACCCCAAAAAAAGAGGCGGTCTAAGGCAGTCAACTTGGGTGATCCTGCCGGCGAATTCGCGAAAATGAGATATTAATTGACTCGAAAACGCAGCCTTCAAGATGTCTTTTGTCCAATTCATACAACAAAAATTCATTGATCATGGTTCTGAATCGGTCAACAATTACAATAACCGTTTTACGAATCGGGCCGAGGGTGGAGATGCCTCCTTCATAAATGGTGCACGCATTGATTTTGAGTGTATTTAATACCACATCGAAAATGATACATCGTCGCTGTTAAATCTCTTCGAAACGAGCATAACGAATACAGCGGTCTTCCGACGCCTTTTTTGTCACGAGTTGTTCAGTGTTTTTGAAGCGAGCGTTTAGTTGCCTTCGAGCGTAGTACTACCGGAAAATCTGTTCAATATCGAAATTCTCGTTATGCCAAAATTGTTGCGATCTTAAGAGAGGGAGATAGATGTTTTATTATGGCCAAAATATGTACAATTTAATTTGTCTGTAAGAGGATTTGGTTAACATACCATAGAACTAAAATATTTGAATAAAGCCTAAATACATATCACAAAAGAATAGCTTTGAGGGAAAAGGCACTAGAAAAACATTCATCAGATTTGAGTTGCCCAAGGACAAGAGAGAAGAAGATTCAGTTGCCAGAGCTTGCAAAAGCTATAGCGTCTTTCGACTTTTTGGGCCACCTTGGATTTGGTTGCGTCATGCCTTTTCCTACAGCCGAATGTAGTCGCCTTCAAAAAGTATATTTGCGAGATGTTTTTTTGAGATTTACTTCGAGCGGATGATTTGACAACAAGTGCTGAGGAACGACTTTACTTACAATCTGATCCTGCGCGCCTCAAAATCTTTCACTTAGACGCTCTCTGCAGGATATGTGTGCTGAGGCATCCAATTTTGAACCTCTTTATTGTTGCAGTTTTCTAGTGTTTATTGGCATCTATGTCGGGATCAGATGAATTGAGTACTCTTGCAAGTGTACGACTGAGAAAGAAAATTTGTCCCACTGACTTTTTGAAGTGCTCATGTGGACATGAGGAGACAAGACATAATTTGACAATGTGGATTTAGATGTATCAATAATTGTTCCCAAGAAAATGCCGACTAAAACAACTTAATTTTTTTTTTAGTGCAAACTTTGTGAACGCAAACCTGTGCTTCCTGTATCCCGGCTTGTGAGACTTTGTCATGTGCAAAGTAAAGGAATATCAGCGAGACATACCTTTTGTCAAATTGCCCTTGAAAGGTTTAAATTGGAATCTGTATACTCGCACATATGATAACAATGACCGCCTTCTTTACAGACCGCCTTCTCTGCGAAATAAATAATTCTGAATGCACAAAAGTTTATTGAGGGTCAGTCGTTCCATATAAATCGCATTTAATTGTTAATCCCTGAGGCGACCTTGGGCTGTCGATAAAAAAAAAAATGCTTTTAACAGCAAAACCTGAAGCATGGTGATTCTTTAACGAATTCCAAAGGTGTTTCATTTAATTCTTTGTAAAGTTGAACGTGAATCATTGCTAATTGCTATTAAGGAACAACGAGGTTCACTTCCCGATTCATTATTTTTTCTCTTTAAATTATTAAAAGAATTTCTTAATCTATTTTTCTTCCCATGCTAAAAACAAAACAAATATATTACGCTCGACGTTCTACTCATTTATTCTTAACAAATGTGTTTTTAAATCCAGTTTAAGAGAAACATGCAGTAAAAATTAATTTCTTTTTAACTTTTAATTTATGCGCCAACCTTGATTTTTTTGACGCTCCAGTGATGTAGTCTTGGTCTTCATTAGGTTCGAATGTTCGAATATAGACCACAAATTAAAGTCAAAAAGATTCCATTTGGAATGATTTTATTTCTCAGCTAGGCAGTAAAAATGGGGTTTGTAGAACTCTCTATGAAATTAAATTTATGTTTATTTATATCGGAGTGGCTATGCGAGGCAATAAATTCGTGATGTTGCTTGCGATTCATGTTCCAAGAGGGTACAGGATTAGATAGTTGTTTGGAGGTGGTTTGACGTAATTGGGTGATGAATATTTCTTTCGTCGGATCGAGACGAAGGCGCCAAACTTTCAATTCGATGCGGATTGCGAAAAAACATATTGGCTCGTTCATATTTTTTTTTGTCAATTAATCTGACTAATTTGTTTTGAATAAGAGCTGACAGTGGAGAGCTACCAACTAGCTAAAAAGAACAAGATACCAACTGGCTGAGAGGTATAAGTTCTCTTTTAAAACAAAAAATAGACCAAGAATTTACGATGAAGCTGTAGACCCTATGAAAGAAAGAATTCTACGAACTCTTGCAAGGAGCCTACGGAGTCCAATCGAAGTATGACGTCAAAGTCTTACTTACGGACTTCAACGCTTAAATCGATAAAGAAATCTTCTTTGGAGTAGTGGTCCGAAAAAGCATCCATAGCATTTAACTGAACTCAGCGATGGCCGAATTTCGAATACCTGGAAGTGACCCGATGTTCTGTGCAGTTTGGACCAAGAACCTCCAAATTATTTCAGTTTTACACCAGTCTTATGTATTCAACCTTATATCGCAATCGACTGCTATAACATTGAAGTTGTCCCGAAAAAAAAAACAACATCACAATGACACCTTCTTAGAGATCCTACGAAGACTAATCATAGGAAATTGATTCTATTTTGGTGTGTCCCTAAAATGGGATCAAAACACCGAAGGACCAAAATCATGCTTTTCGAAATAGTAATAAGAAAGGCTCGAGAACCAAATCAAGCGATGTCAAGATAAAGAATCTGTACGAAACATGGTTCCATCCTGTAGAAGACCGAATGGAGCAGAAGGTGTGAGCATGAACTCTTCAAGCAGTGCATCTCGTCAAGAAGACATAAATCCGTCGATTACAGTGACTTGAAAATATAAAAGGAATCGATAACAATCGAATACAAGGTTCACGAAATAAATATGGAAGGCAAAACCTCAGGTTCTAAGTACAGGTAATCGTCGGGACCGTAAAGAATGTAGAGCAGTCTCAGATCCTTTAATGAACGATGGCCTGAGAAGTAAATAACGAATATCACAGTTTTAATGTCTTTGGGTATAACATTGTCTGGTGGCCTTCTTCTTAAGGTTCCCGTCCATGAGACGTCTTAAACATTTATTTCGTTCATGACGCGTGGATATTTTCATTGTTCGGCAGGAACTAAGCCATTTTAACGTTCGTGTTTAAAGCACAGTCTATGAGAAATTTGTTAAGCTAATAGCCATGATTTTTTGGGTCCCCAGTAAGAAGAAAAAAATTGTGTGTGCTTTCTTTTGCGAAGCTCAATAAGCACGGTGACCCTGACTTTCTTCCTTAACCTTCGGTAAGACTGTTGGGGTCTCAGCGGCCCGGCCCATTTTCAAAAGATCACAACTGTTGTGATAGATGCATTCGTGATTTTAAATTATGAGAAGCTGAAGTTCGAAACATGCGTCGACTATCCCCACCTTTTTTAAGTGCGTCGCGCGATATCCTTCGCACAGGACGTAACTGCGTGAGTGCCAGGCGTCACAGGCCTCATCGGGCTCGCTGTGTTGCAGAACTGTTAGTTATTCACATTATATACGCTTACTTGTGTATACTATATTCACGTGATTGAAGAATATTAAATACTTTAGTTGAGCACATATTTATTTTATATTTATAAATTATATAAATAATTTTATAAAAAATAATTTATATTTTCTGTATCCCACCAGGCTGATGGCGTTATTTTGTTCTCCAGGCTTGCGGAAGATAAATATTCCATTCCATCACCGTTTTCCTGTAAACAGATTTTAAAGAATCCCTTCTATAGTTACTAAACACAAACCATATAGTTAAAAATAATATTTTAATTTTTTAAAAGAAATAAACAATAAAGTAGAATATACAAATTATTGATTATTAAAATATTTACAGTAAAAACATAATATTTTTAATTATTAAATTATCTTTTATGCATTTACTTTATTTACGTATAAGGTTGATCTCTTCACGTGTAACTTCAGGCTGTGGAATCAAATAACTTGAAATAATATCATAATTAAAAAAAAAATTGGAACAGGTAAATTTTAATTATATTTAAAAAAAATAAACATTTATTTATTTTTACAAAAAATAATAATTTACTTCGCACTTAAATCGTGTCTATGAGTATTACAAGCATTTTACTTGGAAAAAAATTATATTCACTAAAATTTGGTATTTGCTTTACGGCGGGTACATTTTGTTTTTTAAGTTGAGGATTGTACAATAATTACGCAACAGCTGCAGCTTTCTTTTGCAGAGTAGCGTCAATGGCACGAGTTACATCGGCAAAGATTGCATCGACTTCCCGCTCAGCATTCAGCTAAAATATAAAAAAAAATATTTATTTATTTGTGTTATTAAACACAGAATATGTATTTTGCAAGAGTTACGACTTTAACAAGTTAATAAACTCGACAAATATTGAGACGATCCATGATTCAAAGTTTTATGCCAATAATTTGTCTTTTTAAGGTTTCATTCCTCATAGAGGAAAACAGAACCACTATAGGATCACTTTGCTGTCCGTCTGTCTGTCACCATCTTTTTTCTCAGGATCTCTTGTACTACATGCAAGCAAATGCGGGAAAACTCTTTAAGACTTGATTTTCGTGATGGACGAACTATTACCTACAAACATGC
The DNA here is from genome assembly GCA_963555765.1 of Orthonevra nobilis. NCBI lineage: Eukaryota > Metazoa > Arthropoda > Insecta > Diptera > Syrphidae > Orthonevra > Orthonevra nobilis. Next base: position 119,445,262 of record OY743225.1, on the reverse strand, counting down.
ATGGAACTTTCGTTGCGCAAGTCCGACACGCAATTGGACGTTTTTTTTTATTATACTTTATAACGCGTTACATAGCGCGAAGGAATCTGGGGGTAGTAGAAGTAGAACTGTTGAGCATTTTGATCTCCTATGAATTGTATGATTTGATTTGGGATTCTGTGGAGTGATACTCCCGTTTGGGGTGAATGTAAGCTATATATTTGGCAGCCATATCAGCTGGGATAAAGGATTTCTTGCATCGCTTCCTGAAATTCAGACACTTCCAAACATTTTTGTTGACATCAGTTATCTGGTAATTCCAAGCAAAGTTTTTTTTTATATGACATTCCGATGAGTCTTTCGTCTTCGGCGATGCAAGCGCCTCTCAAGGATGATGGCTAAGGTTTAATAAAATATATAATATTGCGATTATGGACAGTAGATAGAATGTGCTTTGGAGGTATATAGTTGTAACCTGTTCATAGAGATAATATAAAATATGGTGTCGATATTGAAGTTGGAAATTCGCTGCGTTCCATTTCCACGACCGTATATGATGGACGCGAATCTAAGAAAGAATATGAGAAACGGAGAATTCTGTCATCAGACAACAAATGAATTGGATAAATGTAGCAGACAGGAGATTTTATGAAGATTTAAACGAGAGTCGGAGACGAAGCGGAGACCTGGGTTACAGCAGTATTTATATGGCAGATGGCAAACTTGAAACCATCCAATACAACTTGTGCTAAACGGCTCGCATGGTAGTACACGCATAGGACAGAGAAGCATACCAATGAAAGAAGTGCCTTCACACAAAAAAAAGACGTCATTGGAATAAAAACTTTGACATATAGAGAAACAGTGAAACATGAAACGAAACATTTGCTTTTTTAGCAGCGACAGGAATGCTTTTTGCAACCGCTGGTATATTGCTTTGTGCGACTGAAAACGAAAAGCAATCAACAAATAGGGAAAGAAAAAAGAGAATGGATCAAATCCTGTAGGCACCATTATTTTGGTACGTATAGTTTATGAGTACCAGCAGCAGGAACAATTCATGTATCGTGAAAATTGCAGAATGAGCTATTAAATCAAATGCGGTATTGTTTGGAAACGAAACACTCATGCCAAGGCAGAGAGTCACCTTTTGGAGATGAATTTGGGTGGATTTTCGGTGAAATCAAACTTTCTCTTTACAACCTACTAAAAAGCTACCTGTTTCGCCCGGCATGCCTGTGTGATCAGACACTAATGCACTTTGTTCTACAAACAAGCCTGATGCCAGAAGCTGACTCGAGATATTTCGTTATCTGACTATTGATGCTTTCATGACCATGGAAAAGGAGACATTATTTCACTAGTTGGAGGAGGAAGAAAATGCGCGTTTTTTGGCACGGGATGGACAAATGTTTTTTTACACCTTATCGTAAAGAGAAGAGAAGTCTTCTTTGGAAAGTTTACGCTTCTTCAAAAAATGAGAGGGAATACTTCCTGCATGTGTGTCGAGATCTTTGAATACACTCGCGAGACGCCACTTCGCTATCGAGGTAGTATGGCGCTCAATGAAGGCAAGCTGGTTGGAGCAGATGTTAGAGGGTCTGGTTTTCAATGCTTCAGATTCCTAGAGTAGTTTAGTTTTTTGAATCTGGTCCAGTCACCATTTGTCATTTGGATAAAGTAAAAGGCACTATCACTGGATTGGTCAACCAGCAATGGTAGTCTGGCTAATGGGTGTTGTTATTGTAGTGGTTGTTGTATCGGCTTAATACCTAGTTTGTGTTGCCAATAAGTAGTGGTTGATAGCTCTGCTGCGAAGAAATAACACCGATAGCAGGATGTTGAGCTTCATTTTCAAAATGGCGTTTATCAAACTAACGTCGGATAAAATCCTGCGTATTAAGCAAAAGCTAATAAGTCAATATCAAAATCGTCCGTCCCATTACGGACTCTACCAACGGAATTGAGTTGAAACCAATCACCAAATCCTATAATACACCCATGAGGTATTTATCAGGGTCAGAGTTTATAGTATTGCAAGCATGACTATCAATGTCTGAAACAGTCAAACGATGGGTTTGATTTGAACATCCCGCAACATCTGCCGTCGGGTGTTGTCTGTCCAAAATTATAAGCAAATTGGAAACAATTTGTAAGATGGAAACCAACAGCGCTTCCTTACGATCAAACTGGCATATGCCAAACGTTTTATTGTCCTGGTCATAGTATGCGCCTGATAAATGTTGAACGACGATACCCTCGGTGGCTTCGAGAGGAAGATTCTTCATGTCACTTTGTGTTGGCGGAGCGTGGACAAAATTATCGTTGTGAAGTGACAAGAATCTATCAAGGTTATTCTAAATTACTGCATGAAAAATGCATTTTCACTGAATAAAAAATTGAACTCTGTTACATTGCAAACATTTTATGTCCAATCATTCCCTTAAGTTTCATAAATATCTGTTAAAATAATTACTTACAGTCACAGTTTTATCAGTATATTGCGACAAAATAGCATTTGTGTTGGTTCTGAATGTGGCGATCCGCGTCTTAAGTGTTTCTTCGTTGTCATCAGCGCGCTTTTCCGTCGAGGCGGCAGCACGTTTCATTATACGCGCCACAAGAGTTTGCTAGAAGACAAAAAAACATGATAAACTGCTTATCCATTTAGAGTAATAAAAAGCATCTTACATCAGCGCAATCGAAGAAAATAATCAAATCAGCCGGGGCGATCTCCTTCTCAAAAGCAGCTCCCTGATCCTTCTCACGTGGGTACCTTTCGAAAAAATACAATAACAATAAAAAAGTACACTTTAACATTACTTTGTATCCTTACCCATCAATGAGGAATCCCTTAGAGGTTGGCAAAGCCTTCTTAATTGCATTTGACAACAACAGCATCACATCATCATTGGACACCAGTTTTCCTTCTTTCATGATTTTCGCAAGTTCCTGGCCCTTTGGTGATCCAGATTTCACCTAATTCACACGAATATAAAATGTGTGGTAAAAATAAATAGTCTCCAGTTCAAACCTCGTCCCTCAGTAAGTCTCCACTGCTCAAGTGTGTGAATTGATATTTCGCAACGATTTTTTCACACTGCGTACCTTTGCCGCAACCTGGTCCTCCCAGAACCCAGACAATTGGAACTCCAATCTAAAAATTTACAAAGCAATTATTATATTATGAAATTGTAAATCCTGCAGGACGACAATGGACACATAGTTGATTAGAGGCTGGAGATTAATTTCAAAAATAGCGTAGAGAGGAAAATCCAAGAAGTCTTTTGCTAGCGTTAAATATTAGCGTCAGGCAAATTGTTTTTGTTTCGGTAAATGATTCAAATGGAATTTAAAGCGTTACGCTATCCTTATCCCTAGACTTACACCGATTTGAGCACGTCTTGCTTCAGCAGCCTTTTGTTTGGCATTGGCTTCCTTCTTCATGGCCATTTGGTGACACATGAATAGCTAAGGGTGGTATTACGTACAATTTTAAAATAACGATTCTCCAATTGCTTTTGAATGATTAATATTGTATGTGTGCGCGCCAAAAACAAAAATAATAAGCATCAAAATGAAAAAAGGAAACTTCTCAACAGAAAGCTTAAATTTTATACTCTACCTTAATTTTCGCAGTAGATGAGCTGACGCCCTTTGATGAGCTCGCCATTGCGTATTTGTTATTTTTTTCCTTTTTTTAATAAATTTCGACAGCCTAATTTTTTTTAAAAACGTTAATTAAGTTTGATGTCAAAAACACTGAAAAGTTTAGCCGAGCTTGCTTTCTAATCTATAAATCCAAAAGCCCTATGCAAGGTGGATAGATCAACTGGCCAGAACTCTGTCTCTAATTTGAAAACTGGAATGTTAAACCTTCAATAAATGTCCAAACGTCATGTTTGTTGATAAATCAATTGGCAGAAAATCTGGAAAAAACACGGACTGCTCTTTTTCTATCAAAAAAGGTTGCACATCGAATCACAACCCCAAGTTCGAGACGACAACTTGATAACTGAAAGCAGCGTGCCCGGGATCGACAAGAGTGGAGGGCTACCATCATTGAGACAGAGACTCTTTGCAAGTTGGGATCCCGTTTAGTAAAGATTGCACATATTAGTATGTGAATTTTTGTGTGGAAAACGGTTGAAAACTTATGTCAAAGATTTCAAGCCGATAAGCGGACGTTTGGCAATGATGTGAGGAAACCTAGCAACATGGTCAACAGATAATGGCCTCCGGTTCAAATTGAATAAAATAAGATTTCCTCACAAAAAGGTCCACATAGCAAGCTGATGGTTCAACACCTTACCAAATCCACCACGTTCCGAATGAATGAAGATGAAAACATGACCATTGGAAACGACCAGCTCTATTCAGAGTCGTCACACTGCGGCAGATTCTGGAAAAGACTCAAAAAATACAAATCGACACACACCACCTTTAAGTTGATTACAAAGCCGCTTGTGACAGCGTGTAAAGAGAAGACTTATAAAGCGTCATGGCTAGTTTTTACATTCCTACCAATGACGATGGAGAATTCTCGCTACTCCATACAAGTCGGCAACGGACTAATGGAGACCCTTAATGTCAAAAGTGGTTTAAGGCAAGACGACGCCCTGTCATGTGACTTTTTTAAAATCGCTCTTGAGAAGATCATGCACAACTCATTTGCCAACACTAGAGGAACGATCATCCAAAATTCCGTTCAACATTCAGCTTGAGCAGAACAAAATATGTATATAGTGTCATCAAAAGAGAACGCACATCACCGACGACTTGGCCAGAGCGTCACAAAAGGCACGCTTATTTTCGAGGTACTTAAGGACTACGTCTAACTCGGCTTCGCAGTAAACTCAGCAATTAACATCAGCGATATAATCAAACGCAGAATTTCTCTTCTTTGGTCTTAAGAAGAATAGTCTCTCGCAAGACCAAGCTGGCTTTGTTTTAAACTCTGATCCTCCCAGCGTAGCTTTGCGGTGCAGTGGCATGGACAATGACAAAAGCGGATGAAGAAGCCCTTGGTCGTTTCGAGAGAAAAGTTCTGCAGACGATCTTTGGAGAACAAGTTTCAACCACGTGCTATAGGGCCTGCACAGTAACATAAGTCTAGTCAGGCGTCTACGGATCAAATAAAAGTAGAGTGGAAAGAGAATTCAGCTCCGTTAGCTGGAAGCAGCTAACGAAAAGATCGCGCTGGCTGGAGAGGTTTGCTCGGCATATCGGCAATTGACAAAATTGTCATTCAATTCATCACTCATTCATCGCATTTGAAGCCTTTCTTGAATAAAATTATAGCTTCTTCTTGAAACAAACCTCACAGATTACATGTGCATTGTCTACCTTGAGTCATATGATAAGCAGTTCGGTTAAGGATCGAAGACTTGAAGTCAACCAAGCTGTCAAAAAGATTGTACAAGCTGTTAATTAAGTCGCTGGGGAAGCTTTGACGGCGTCAATTTTCGAGAACCAATTTTCAATTTCAAATAAATTTCTGTTTTTGGAATGATCGTTTTTTACGTCAACTTAAAGCTCTCTTAATTATGAGCTTTGATCTGACCTACCGTATACTTCAAGACAAAAGCCCCTTAAGATACTTTTTATATCTGGCGGAAATGGGGCCGGATCATCATTACCGAGTTGTTTTTGACCAAAATGTGGTGGCTGACAAATCAAATGTGAGCAGGAGCATTATCGAAATGAAAAAGCACGTTTAACGTTTCACCACATAAAAAGTTTGCAGTTCGATTTTTCCGCTCTCAACGGAATATCCTCGCCAAAATGCCAACCGACGAATATTCCACGATCATGAGAAGTAGATCATCCCAGTGTTTGAAGACGTGCATTGTGCATTGGTTTACTTTACAAATATCAAAGCCAAATTGCCAGTTACCAACAGTATAGCATTACATACTATACATTACAGATTCCATTAAACTGAGGAAAATATGCCTCACTGGCACAGCTACCAACTACAACCCTTAAGAAAAAATTAAAAAAAACAGGAGCCAAAAACTAAATTTTAACACCCACATTTGTGTATAGCACACATTAGGATGGTTACACCATTTAAATTACAGTCCTTCGCGTCACCAAGGACCCAACCACTCAAGACTAACTGACCTATTTTGTCAAAGTTGAATTAATTACTTCCTCCAATTCGAGTGTATCGGCCTCGTCATTACCTTTTTTGTTTTTTTACATAGTGAAACCAAAGCTAAAGCTATTGCATCCGGTGAACGAAGAATTTATTGTTTCAGACTTACACATGCTAAATTTGTGGCATTTTGCCAAATTAGGAACGATCTGCGGGCCGAAAAAAAAATATAAAAATAATTTAGGTGGGCTTTGCTTTCCCTTAGATTGTTCGGAAGTTAATGTTTGTGGTAAGGAAAATAATTTGGCGGCGTGAGTGATTGTGCAGATGTTTCTGGTGAAGGAATTTATTGGACTTGACAGTAGTGTAAACATGAGGTGAGAGAAATATGCAGCCAAAATTACGAGTTGTCTATCAAGCATTGATGGATAAACGTCGGAGTTTGCGAATTAATAATGCGATCTCTTAAGATCGCAGATAAACAAATTCTTCTTGTGAAACTTAAATGGTTGTTTGTTATTTGTGTGTAGACTTTATTCAAAAATTTAGATTTATTCTATTCGTATTTTATCCATTTTTTTAATTCAAAAGATTTGAAGCACTGCTACTAAACTGCTGCTGTCAACTGTCAATCAGTTGCTGCTTTCAAATGTTTTTTAGTTTTTTGCCAAATTTCAGTATTGGCGTCATCAGGTGGAGCAAACTATCTCGACTGTGAAATTTAATACCTGCCTCGAAATAGTTGCGTCCCAATCCCTGCTTGAAACTCAAAAAATATTGAAAAAAAAAATAAATAAAAACCCGTGTGTTGGCAGCGACAGTATAACAGCAACGAAAAGTTTTCTGAAAATGTAACAAAACACCTGCGACAATTTTCGGAGCCAACAAATTTTTCTAGTAATTATGTCAACCAAAATTTCTAAGCAAGCTAAAAAATTTAGTAAGTGAACACATAAGTATCTCATTATCAACCAAGTTAATACAATGTTCTTAACTCTCACTGGAATGATTGTTAATTATAAGTTCTAAATTTTCGATGTAAAGAAATAATTTGTCAAGCCTCGGTAGTGCTATTTCTTCGCTGTAACGTTCCCTCCTTGAAAGAAATTGATATTTTTTAAGTCTCAAATAAACTTATTTTTTAACTGACAAGCGGTCGACGTTGACTTCGTCTGCTTAGATTTCGTTTACGCAGAAAAGATGTACAACTCAAAAAGGCCCTCTGACAGCAAAGACACCAAAGCGTACGACAATTATTTTATTAATTAAACTTCCTAGACGATTAACAAAATAAATTTATTAAGAATTGCTGTCTTTTTCCTATAACATAACTTTTTGAGTTCTTCAGAAAACTTTAAATAAATAAATAAAATAAGTAAAAAGCTCGGCTGTTTTTTTGTCGACTTTAATTACAAAATTGGTTGCCACAAAACGCCCTTTTATTTAAACAGAAGCATAAATAGTCCTTGTTGATCCCGAAAATCGTTTTTAAATACTTTTGAAAACGAATCTGAAATCTTGCAAACTTCTCATTATTGATATTGGTTGATAAGATCTTTGACATGATGAGGTTGTCGGACTTAGACCGCACAGAATGAACTTGGAAGGATGTTTATTTATCAATAAGCAATGCAAAGTTCCCTTTATAACTCGCACTGTTCCAGCAAGAAGCATCAGCTGGAAGTAACTTTACAATATTTTTGCGTAAAACAAGTTTTTGTTCTTTTTTGGAGCGCAAAGAAACTGCCTGTGTAAACAAAATCGTATGAATGAAAAAGAAATCAACCGTTTGAGCTTTTTAAATTTAGTGGCGATGCTCTGGTTGAGATCATGCACCAGATCATCAGCCAACTTTGAGGGGAAGAAAGCATGCCCGACAGCTGGAATATCAAATCGTTCTACCCCATCTACAAAAAGGTGATCCTATGTTTTGCAGCAATTACCAAGGCATAGCCCTATTCAATGTCGCCTGCAACATTTTATTCTGCGTACTCTGTGAACGTCTTAAGCCTTTTTGTTCCACAGGAATCGGACGACATCAGGCTTCTGGCCCGGCAAATCAACGTTAGACAAAATTTTCACAGTAGACACTGAAGGTATTATCTATTTCAAGTCTTTCCATCTTCTTCAACACGCAGACAACAACGAAATCATTGCTCGTTTCCAGCGTTCCGTAATGGAAGCATTTACGGCGATTGAAAATCATGCAAAACGGTTTGGTCAAGACGAAATATTTGCTGCCAACCAGAAATAGATCCGTCGAACATCAATTCCGCCAAAACTACAGCTTCGATGAAGTGAAGGAGTTCAACTACCTCGGAACTAATATAGTATATCCTCCACAAACGACACCGCAGTGGAGATCCGCCAAGAATAATCCTAGGCAACCGCCAAGGACAAATATACTGCTCTATAAAATACTGATTTTGCCAGTCCTGCTTTATCAAGCCGAATGCTTGACGATAAGCAAATATTGGAATCCTTCGAAAGAAAAATCCTTCGTCGGATCCTCCTTTCTGCGAGGTAGGCAAAAATCCGTCGATTACACTGGCTCGGCCATATCTTGAGAATGGACAATAATGCTCCAGCCAAGAGAGAGTCTTCGAATCCAAGCCAACATGTTCAAGTAGAACGGAAAGACTGAACCTCCGGTTCAAGGACCAAGCAATCGCGGAAGCTAGAAATGTTGGTCTTACCAAATGGGAGCAGCGTGCTCAGGCCCGTCAGAGGATTTGCTGAATTGGAAGTTGAACCGAATTCTAACCGTTAAATTATCTTAAGTGATTAAGATGAATTATGGCTTAATGGGTATGTTAACAAGCAAAATTGGAGTTTTCTGCGTGAGCACAATCCTCGCTAGACTGCCGAGACCCAGTTTAATTCCGAAAGAGTCACTGTTTGTTGCGGTTTGCATTCCAAGGACAAAATTGGTCCATTCGATTTTTTTTTAGCGAATAATAATAATAATAATGAGTTTGGGCGATATTTTTCAGCAATCAATAAATATTAAAAAACAAAGTTTCCCTGCCTGCCTGTCTGTCTGTCTGAACGCGATAAACTCATAAACTACCAATGGACAGATTGATTTAATAGGAAGGTTAAAATTTGCAACTCATTAAAGCTTTGAATCCATTGGCTGAAAGATTACGATGATTGTAACGCTAGATATAAACAATTTTCCTTTTAAAGTCATTATTTGGCAGGTGCTGCAAAAACAATTAGTGATACATAAAATAAAGGACTTCATCTGTACTCATTGAGGCCAAATGCGTAACTATAACTGAACTTAAGCCAACATTCGAACAGAGAACGTAAGTCGGGTCAGCCAATAGATCTATAATAATTAAATTAATTTTAAAATAGTCCCATGCATGACGCATAGCTTCGATAAGGGTGTCCCTGCCCTGAAATTGACAAAAAGAAATAGGTTTTCGTTGGCTTTTTGTCACATTGCAGTTTCTGAGTTCCTAACTTTAATTTCTCACATTTCCCTAACCTATCTAATCTTTCAAATTTCTTTTCCTTGTTTCGTTGGTTCGTTAGAATTTCGTGACTGGTACAGAAGTTGGAATTTGTTTTTGTCACGCATAATTGCACCACCCAAAAACTCGTCGTTAGTTTTCCAATCACAAATTAAATTCGTGTATGAGTATGTTATTGTCATTCATGTTCATCGAAACATGAAAGGTCGTTAATTGTTCCAGTAGCATATGGTCCCTTTCACATTGGTCACACATTTTGCATATAGTCCAGTACTAATGTGCAATTACTTGCCCTACTGCCATCTAGATTGTGTTTTTTAAATGACCCTTTCCTTTCGCAAGGCTCTACATGGACAGAGAGATAGAAGTTAAACAGCTTACTGACTTGGGAGCTCTTATGACTGAGTACATTCGAAGAAGGCACCACTTGTGTATAATTATATGTAAATAGCTTCCCTATAGAACAACCCTACCCCTCCACAGACCTTGAGCTTTCTCCATCCCAACTAAAACACACCCCATCGAGCCTTTTTTATATGTTGACTCACAGGCCGTACAACTTAAGTGGGTGGCGAAACGTAAGTAGTGCTCCTTTCAACAAGCAATAAACCTATTTTGGTTGTTTTTGTATCTCTGTTTGTATATTCACTTCATCTTTGTTTTATTCCTTCTTCGTCCAATTTCGTATCCAAGAATTTATTTATTTATTCATTGATCTATAAGCTGTGCAAAGTGTGAACAAAACTTTAGACGTCAGGCAGCTAAACAGCCAATATGCGCATTTCTCACAACGCTAGTTAGCCAAACTATAAACTCTCTGATCGCCAAGAATTTATACGTCAGAACACAAAAAAAAAAAAAAAAAACGCCCAATTATACAAATTTAAATAATTGTGCTAATTAGGGTAATTATTAAAGATACTAATTAATTTATGCCATTCAAATGATTCGTTCAAGTGTCTGACGATCGACTAAGTCTGAAGATAATCAAAATAAAAACAAACTTAGTAGTCGATGGTTTAGCGGTATTTTCGTTGCTAATTATCGAATAAATATCGGACTGAAATTTTGGAATTCCATTTCACTTTTTGTCTGCATTGATTGGAATTTTTTCGACAATAAAGCCAAAAGTTTATTGCTTTCTTTGAATATGATGTTGATTTTTGTTTGGAGTGAGCCAAAGGTTTATTAACACATCAAGTGCAAAGTTGGAATTTTTTATTTTGAACATTTTTATTGGTTGCCTTAACTTTGAACCGTATTCAAATCAGTTCATTGCAGAATAAATTTAATATCGTTTGAGAGTCACGTGATGTCAATGAACGCAGCATAGCATTATTGAACTTGAACTTGACCTGAATTTATTTTTTTTTTTTTAAACAAGTTGATATGATAAATCAGGCTTTTCAGTTAAGTTCAATTTATGTCAATAAATCAAATAAAGAAAATTCAAATTCAGGAGCTTCAGCAGTGTTTTAAAAATGCACATCTATTGAGGAGCCTTCAAAGCATCATCGTAGCTCTAAAATATTTACATATATGTACTTTATTCAATCCCACAAATTGCTTATTTGCTTATCGATTTTGAGTCCATACTATACACGCTTTCCATCCTTCACGGTGTCGTTAAAAGTCGTTTTCAACTTATTACATTCAAGTTATAAAGAATTATTAAAAATGCAAAATGAAGGCAATTCTCGTAACTTGAATGACAGTTATTAAATTATCCTTGGAGTTACTAGTATTGATCTCCATACGTAGCAACCCATATCCTTGCTCTCTTACTTACTCGGAAGACGCTTCTATTTTCAACTAGATCAATACTAAACTAGACCTACAGAGAGTAGTTCGATGCTGAGCTTTCTGCCTCAAGCTATTTTTCTGGAATCGGTGAAATCGAGCTTAAGGGAGCAGCGACCATTCTCCATTCTCAGTCTGACGTGACAGCTTCTTCTGGAGCCAAAGTCTAGCTGCACACAACAAAGAATTTAATGAACTCCGAACATGACTACACGGACATTAACACCCACTTATCAAACTGATTGCCATGACAAGTGCTTGTTTTTTAGGTTTGTTGGGTCGCTTAGTTTCCCTATTGGATTAGTTTCCGTCCTTGGATAAATTTTTTACTTAAAGTCCTCCCATCGTTCTTAAGAATGCTCCAGCACGTCTTGATCTTGAATTTGATCGCCGAACCTATCCCTGTGCTAAGAAGCAAGTGAATTTCTTTAGCTATTCTTGCAAAGCGAAATCAGAAATGGGGTCAAGGAAGCAAATAGTTCCCCAATCGCTTTCCTGCTATTTTGATTTTGACGTTTCAAAACTTTACTGGACACGATAAATGGATCTTTTCTTCGCAGTACGGTTCTTAATTATAGCTGACTTCAGCCCTATCATCTCATCACCCTCTTCTTATCACACTGTTCTGGTGAACGAGTAAGACCATAGAAATTACTTTAATTCAAAAATTTTTATACTTTTTGTCCATTACTGTAGCGTCCACTTTTAATAATATGGTAGAACGTTACCTCACCTTGCCTTATCAAATTTTAAATATAAAACTATCCAATGTTGCACAATAAATATTTATGATATGAAAATCATATCTTTTTTTCGGGCTTTAACGAAATTTTATCGTTTTTCAAATAGTTTTTCTTATCAACGCCTCGAAAATCATTTAAATGACTCTTCAAAGAATAATTACTACAAAATTAACCAAGGTGCCGAAAATTGAAAGATAAAATTTTCGAATAGCCTGGGGATTTTTTCAACAATTTTTTATCCAACAGATAATAATAAATAATGAAAACAGTGGGCGAGATATTATTTTATTTTGTCTCTTTTCAATGGTTTTCTGTGGAAAGATTATAAATAAGTTTTTTTATTAAATAAATGAGAAGCTTTCGTTGAGGAAAAAAAAAGAAACAGATTAAAATAAAAATCCTGGGAATTTGTATGCATTAATAACATTGAAGCTTCACGACACGTGGGAAAAGAATAAAGTATGTTACATTATTAAGTAAAATGATAGTCTAAGTTTTTCAAAAAGTTTAAAAGTTAATTGTATGTGGGCGCTAACAACTGACATCGTTCCCATAATAAGTCAGCTAGTCCAACAGTCAAGTCACTATCTATGCCTCATATTGGTCTTCCACATTGATTTGAAATTAATAATAATCAACTCGGCCCCTACCTGCAGGGAAGTTTTTTAAAATGTAAATACCTAATAGCAAGTACGTCTTAACGGTAGTCGTCGAAGCTTCCCTTACTTCTACCCTCTTTTAGTTTTCTGAGAGATTAATTGGTCGATTTAAAATTGCAGCTAACTTTCGTTTAGATTAAAAATTAATCTTGGGCTTAATATTTACCAAACGGATAAGATATCGAATCTTCAACCATTGATGTTTATTATTTGCAAAATTGTTAAAAAGTTTTCTTTTTATTGAGATTGATAAAATATTTTGCTCTTCAATCGACAAATCAGAGAAAAATCGTCAATTTTGGATGTAAGAAAAGCCTTCTTCGGAGAAGAAACTTATAAGTAAGAACGAAGGATTTGCGTTCATTGAATCCATCTTCATCGACTTGAAAAAGTTAAGAGATGATTAGCAAAGATGAACAAGTTATTCATCAGTCAAAACCACTAGTTGTTAAAAACACAGGCATAGGAGACAACGACACTCATGACCGATTTGTGAAAAATTACCGAATAAAAATCAAAGGTAAAAAATGGTAGTGGCCATGGAAACGCTAAATTCCATATGGGCAATTGCTGCTTGGTCATTTTCTTCAATTTGTAAGGATCGAAGAAAATCGAAACTCATGGTTCATAGTGAAGGAGGATACTTCCTTAAACAAAAATAAAGACTTAAATACGGTGAAAAATTTGTCAAAGCAGAGGTCGATGGATTTGTGAGAAATGCCAAAATACTCTTGCGATAGAAAAATGAAAGTTTGAAAAAATCCCCCTTTTTTACCAAAGTTTAAAAAACTATTTTAGTAAAAAATGTTTTATTTTTAAGGCGGTAATGGCTTTTATTCTTTCCACCACTGTACAGCATGACAACGATAACATATCAAACAAAAAAACAGATTATTTACTAAATCCATTCATGAAACGTATTTGCTTTAATTTACTCGTAGATCAAAAACAAACTTTTCGTTTCGCTATTTAATTTTGAAGCACGAGTAGCAATTCAAATGTCAACTACGACTATAACAAACGACTTCTCGTACGATTACGTATTTATTCAATTAATTGTCATATTCGTAGTTCTTTGGGATGTCAATATGCAGACTTAAATAGATAGTGAGGATTATCTTGGTCGTTTCTACATTATATAAATGAGAAATGGTCTTTAAGATAGCTTATGAGATTATGCCTACCTTTATGGTTGCCATTCAGAAAAAGCTATCTCGAGTTGGTGTTTATTTTTAGCCATATCATATTTATAATCATCTGCAGAAAATTTTATCCACTTCAATTTTATTTGGGGGCACATACATATATACATACTTAAACGATTTAAATCTGTGTAATGAGTGCTAAAAACGGTCTTAATTCAAATCTAAAAGTGATTTTTACTCGCACGAGAGGTGATCCAAAACCAATGATAATCAAATATTTTTTGTTGGTCCTAAAATCTTGTAAGAGACAAAACAGAAACAAAAATTCAAAAACAAAACCTGGGCCACATTTTGGTGTTATTTTAAAATTGCTACACAAAAATCAAAAAATTTCAATTATTTAAGCTTTAGTTAAAATATGCGATATACTTGTGACTTTTGCATTTCTTTCATTGTAGTCTTGGAGGAACAATGAGTGAAAGATGTAACAAGTCCAAAAGCCACACCAACCAACCTTCGAGCTGTTCCCATACCTAGAAGCGACTGGGTTTCGATCCCTGAGTCGATTGGACCTTGTAAGCTAATACCCGAAGAACTTTCTGAAAAAGTTTCCTCAGCCTCATGAACCTTAAATCTTAAGCGCCTTGAGGTTCTCGGGCTAAGGCGTACACTTCGGGCAGCAAAGTTCTCCATTGAATGGACAGAACGAACACGGGAACATGTCCGATTTCCAGTCAGTAAATAAGTCTCCCAAACTTTAATCAGAAATGCGTTTAGCTCATTATTTTGGCCGAAATTGTTTTCAAAATTTACACTTCTTGAGCGAAACACAGCATCCAACGTAGATTGATTACACAGGGACACATGGGACAGGGATCTCAATTGCCAGCATTCACATCAAAGAGGTGCGCCGTGTTGGAATCTTAACCGCCGACCGAAACAAGAATCGAGGTGACATTTTAAGAACTATCAAGCTGGCGCGAATTGCAATCTACCTTTCGAAAAATCATACGCTGCGTCATCAAGGAAATTTTATCAAGCGATAGAGTCATACTATTTGCAGCTGGTTGGCATATAGCGCTGTCCTGCGTCAATGTAACCAATCAAGAACAGCCAACATGGTTCGGAAATACAATCCATTCGGTGAAACGATCGTACCAGCATTATTTTCGGAAAAAAGTATGGCTCAATAGCATCATAAACAACGCACCAAAATTGATACTCGTTGAGGCTGAAGTGGTTGTTGTAGTATGAGTATATCTCTTGGGCTTTGGAAGTCCAAGATACGACAGTTTTGCTTCTCTGCGTATGCAATTCAATAGAAGTGAACATTAGCACTCTGGATAATTTTATGTAAAAAATCACGATCCTTAATAAGAGATGTTATGGAGCTCCGTAACCGAAACTGAAACTATCGGATATCCGAAATAAAAGCTTACCCGAAACTGTAACCGAATCTGATTTTCTGATAGGGGTGACGTCTAAATGAGGCTCAATGTGTTGCCGCACTTGCTTGCATTTTTTAGATTTTATTTTTGCAATTACTTTTGTTTTCTTAAGGTTCCGTTCCTCAAAAGGAAACATTTTATGATCATGAATTATGAAAAGAAGAAATTTTTTCAAAATCGTCACTCAATTTGACTTCAAATAGAGGCTATGTGCTGACCTGCATGTTTGGACGGAACCTTCATTGCGCGAGTCCGACACGAACTTGGCCGGTTTTTTCTATAATTTGAAAAATGATGAATACTTTTGAAGTGCACGTAGCAAAGAGCGAACAGAAGGAAAAAGAGAAGTATGGAAAGATGGTGTATTTGTGTTTCAATTGCTTCACGACCCCGAAATGGGACGGAGAATTTGATACTTAGGATTGTATTCAAAATTCTTTGATATACTACAAAGTTGTCTATCCTTTCAAAAAAGACCCAATGACAGATGAACTACCCAGATCATTATTTTTGATATAACAATTGAAGAATTTCATTAGTCGATATTCAAACCACTACAGCAAGACCACCCAGTTCACCAGACTATTAGTTTGATCTGAACGACATACGGATACTGGACCAGATTTAAAACCAAGATTTTTTCAGGAACCGATCAGGAATCAGCATCCGCCTGCATTCAATTCATTTTTTGACGTCATCAACAATAAAAGCTTATGGAACTTTACTATAATAAAACTATCATCGTCCGATTCACATAAGCTCCATAAAAATGTCTTGCCAACTAGCACTTGACATGGTTAATTTAGTTCTCTACAAAACGTGTCACCCGACCTTTGGCACACAATTTAGCGTCCAAAACTTAAAGATTATTTTTTTTTGTTTTTTATGTCTTCGAAAAATCATATAAATCAGCGCTTCCCGCTCAATGCCTTTTCATTATCACTGAACGAGGTCCGACGTAGTAAATTGTATTTAACCTGCGCAAAATGTGATACAAATCACATCTGCTTCTCATCAGCCGCCCAGTCTAACGCTGATGATGTTGAATGAGCTTTAAAGAGCACTCTTAAGTGCGGAAGCTGTATTTTCTTAAATCACTCTAAGTATCTGCTGAAAAGATATAAAAAAAAACCAATTGCTTTTCGTATTTGTAAATATTTACATAAACTTTAGCGTCGGTCGCTGTGCTCATTGAACAAGACTGCGTTATTCGCCGCGACTTTCACATTGAATTTATTTATGCCTGCTCTTGACTTTGAGGCTTTATACGCCCGATGAAGATTACGAGTATTTACATACATAGTTTCGGCAATCTCTATCCTTTGGCATTGTTTTCTCATTGAGAAGGCATGCTCGTTTTCGTGCCACCGAAAAACGATGTATTTTTAACTTTATACGAGAAATTCACTTTTACGATGGTCAATTAGCGGATATTTGTTTGCAACTGAAAATACGAGTACTACGGCTGCATTAACGAGTAGAAGTTCAAGTTCTTAGAAGAACATATAGTATGTGTAAGTTTCCTGTTCCTGATGCAATGCAGAATTTTAAATGACCCAATTCTTCGCCGTTGGAAGCATTTAATGGGGTTTGATATTTGATGCAGTCTTGAACTTTTGGAATTGGACGTCAAATTGGAACACAAACAGTGTTTTTTTAGAGGAATTGAATTCTCGATGTGGTTTTCCATCAGACCGGACAAGTGTCTTCTGGATCCCTTTAGAGGTTTCTGATTCTAAACTGTTTCCAGCAAATCGACTTTAAGACAAGATCGTAGCCTACAGCCATTTAAGATTCAATTGCTATCGTTTGCGTCGTATGTTTAGAAACAGAATTGGAACTGAGTTAACTGGACGAAAATATTGATGTCAGATTATCTTCAGAGATGAGACGCATTTCTCGAAAGTCACTTTCCATCCCCAAAAAACGATCCTTTGTTGGAACAACTATCGAGGCTTATCCCTACACAACGTCGCTAGCAAAATCCTATCCTATAAGTGCTCGACCATCTTTAGCACTTAGTCCACAATTCTTCAGTTCGCATCCGGGCCAACAGGTTCACGAAAAAAGGGAAAACTGATATTCCGGTTTGTAAACCATGCAAACGTGGATGCCAGGAAGCTTGACCTTACCAACTGGAAACAGCGTCCCAAATAGAAAGAAGCTTAAGCTCAGGCAGTAAGTATAAGCCGCAGCCGCGGACTCGATATGTCCACAATTGTTTTCATACATTTTATAAATTGTAAGATATTTCCAATTGTAAAAAATTATCGACCAGCAAAGCTCTGCTTTTTAATTGTAAATATTCAAAACACTGTGTTTGAATATTTTGTACTAAATAATCAGCCTAAAATTTATCAATGATAAAAATGCTTCGACTTACTAAAAATAAACCAAAAAACATTTATGCAATTTATTTAAAAAAAAAAAAACTTTCCATCGGAGTTTATTCACTTATTGAATATTTGAATATGACATTTTTGAATAGTCAACTTTTATTCTACACATTTTTTCGACTAAGAATGTATTGCATATAAAATGGGAATATATAAAATTGTTCGCGCCAAAATTCCATGCATTATTGAGAAGAATTAAATTTAAAAAAATTTTACTTGTGTGTATTTTTTTTATTTTTTTCAATTTATAAATAAACTTTTAATTTAACTGCATACATACCAATAAAACTATAAGGTAAGGTGACAAAATACACATCGACGTTATATTAAGCTTTTCGGCAAACTTTATATTGTCACTTGTATATCAAACACGACACTCTTCTGATTTAAAAATGTATATTTGTATAAATATAAATGTTTTATGATGTTGCATAGTTTTATTTTAAAATTAAGTTATCTTATTGGACTGGCTACAGTTTATAAATAATAGCGTTGCGAAAAGCGAACAAAAAAAGAAAAGAATTTTTATGCTTTTCAGAGAAATCGAAACATTCTTCCGAGGCAAAAATAAGCCTTTGAATATAAACGCCTAAAACATTGCTTAACGAAAAGCCCCTAGCTTTTGAAAACGAAAGGAGCATTCGCATTCTAATTAAAAAACTGTGGCACATCTTCCATTCCGGTTTCTATTGTATTCAAGCCCTCAGCTTTTATGGATAAAGCAAATCTTTTCACTTGAAAATATTTGTTTCTTTCTTATGCACAAAAAACCACTGATCTTAATAACATTCCGCCTATTCTTCTGTAGAGGAGCTCTATCACATTGTGATTGTGATTTTGTCTAGCACGTCCTCGAAACTTCCTTATACTGGCAAAAAACATTTTAAAAATAGATACAGTTTTTTCAGGTAGGTAAAAGCATTTGAAATGACATTGAACATCGACGAATCCCTTCTTTAACAGATCTTAAACCTCCATTTCGGCCCATCAATGTTACAAGTCTAGTTAAAAGTCTTGAACATCTCCGGCCGGAGAAATGGAACAGCGCTTCCGATACAAGCAGCATCTTTTTTAATGGGATTTTGCGAACAGAGTGAATTTCAATGACTCCATGTGCGTCTCTAAAGCCAAAAGACTTTCGTCAAATATACTATATGTCCCCCATAATGAAAAGAAAACTTTCAATATCTCCGATCTGGCTGCTGATACAAGGCTTACAGACTATAACTCACATGTCTGTTCAGGTGATCCATACCCGGCCCAAGCTTTGAAGAGGTTTATTCATAAATCAAAACTCAGAAGAACAACAAAGACGCCGGTTCTTATGGATTTGGGAAGGCTACCTTCATCGTATCATCAACCAAGTATGAGTGGACGAAACTGTTCCAGATGATTGGATTATAAGATCTATCAGCACGAAACATTGAAGCTTCCGTCCTAAGGTAAATCTTGAAAAGGTTCAGACTAACCATCTGGTCTTATACTCTTCCGCTAGCGGATGTGATACAATTCTTCGTCTTGGGCTTTAAAAAGTGTTGGCCGAGTTAGGGATCAAGCTGCACTCAGTATATTCGGAGGATAGGCGGCATCATGTGGAATTCGAAAATGGCTCCTCCGCATATCTTCAGCATTTCGGCAGTGAAATGGGCATGAATGTGACTTTTTCGATGTCATGCTTGAACGGGTGTAAACATTGAAGACTGTCTTCAACAAATCTGTCAGGCATCTGAGATCCGCAGACGATAGTCAGAAAGGCTCTAAAGCCAACTGAAGAAAAAGCGGAATGAGGCCTTGAAGTGAATGACGACTAAACCAAATTCATGTTCGAATTGGTTATGTTATTTATCTACCTCGATGACAGCTCAACAAATGATGAAGTCTTTCCAAATGAAAATGCTGCTACTTAGGGTTTGTGGAGCAAATATGTTCAAAACTTCTAACACGGAAGGCAAATTCAAGCTTTACAAAACATTCATCCTGATAGTTCTGATTTTTGAAGCAGAGTGCTGAACGTAAAGCAGGAAAGCAGCGCGAGCGAATGGAAAAAAATGCTTCAGAAAAGAGCATATCCGAATCACAGTCCTTACATTTGATTTGAGACAATTAGGAAGACCGGACCTCCGTTTTGAGGGTCAATCAAGCTATCGCGGATGCAAAAGCGTTGGAGCACGCCCGGGTTCGAAAAGAGTATAAAGTTGCCTAATCTCATGTAAATACTCTTCAGGAGTCGGGAGCCCAATTAGTAAGTCAGTCAAAATACCCAAATCGCAGTCCCAAACAATTATTATGATCTTAACAATTTTTTTCAAATAGAAATTTAATTTAATTCGTGTTCTTATAGAATCCATTAAATGTTGATTCACTGACGTGTTTTTAAATTGTTTTTATTTTTGTCTATAGATACTTAACATTCTAAGAATGGAAGAGAAAAACAATTTAAAGAAATTAAATCACATGATCTCTTTAAGGCCATTAAAACAATTGTTTTTATTTAAATGACTTGCATGGCAAGTTAAGCGGTTTATTTTAAAACCAAAGCTGATTCAAATTGTTTTTTTTTTTCAATTTAAACCAGATACAATCATATTTTTATCTGACAGCGAATTTTATTGACATTTAAGCTGCCACCCCAAACAAGATGGATGACTATAGATCGAGTCGTTGACCGATTTCGAGTTAAATAATCATGAAATAGTTGTATTTTGAACTACAATTAGTTGAGCGGTATTGTTTCGGACATAAATTAGAGGCAGTACTGATGTGACATAAGTTTATTGTATGTACTGATGCTTATGGTCGAGCTTTTCGCCTCTCTTGGGTATAGCTCTCGAAAAAAATTGTTTGATCTATAAGAGGAGGAATCCCACAAGAGCCGGAAAAGCTTCCAGAGAAACCTTAAGTTATTACATTACATTATTAATTTATGGAAAGAGAAGTAAATGAAAATTCATTTACAAATACTAGAATATTATTTCCTTAATTTATAAGGTTTGTTTAGGTTTCAGTTGCGGCTAAGCCTAACATAGACCAAATTGGGTCCATAGTAGAACCGAAATCTTAAGAGTAAGCGGTTGTTGAGTTAGAAGCAATTTATTTGGTTCTATTTTTTTTTTTTTGTAATAAATTCGCCCTCAAAGGATTATGACTACTATGATAAGGAGAAGAAGTTGTTTTTTTACGGTTTCGTTGCCTGTTATTATGGAGTTGGAATTGGAATGGAAAATTTGATATAGAATTGTTTAAATACATTCTCATCCTGATCGACCGTTAAGTGACCGAAGCATTCACAAAGCCGCTGATCCAGATAGTATTTATTCATTATTCCGAAGAGTGCAAAAGTGTAGAAGGAGACAAAGCCTAATCCGGAGGTTTAAAGATGACAGCAAAGTGCACTGCGGTCAAATTTACTTAACTAAGAGAAATAACAATTGGAAAGGGAGGAGAAGCAAACTTTTTTAAATTCATTTTGCTTTCCGAAGAATATTGTAACAATTTTTACTGTTCTAGTATTTAGAAGCAAGTTCCTGTCATTTCGGTGATCTTCTTTTTCAAATATGAAGGAGAACCAACCAAAATCACCATACATTTGACGACGCCAAATAAGAGCCCACTATTTCTAAGGATTAGAACTTATACACCCACTTCTTCGCACACGAACAAAAAATGGAAAGGAAAATGCTTTTGTTAAATAGTATAGGCCTCCTCAACTTTCAGACATCGCACATTTTGAATGCAAGACAAATTCATTTTCAAAGTCATCTCATAAAAATATATTCATATGTACATATATCGTGAGCATTACGAAAATCAGAAACGAAAAAATATTCAAAATCATATAAAATAACACAAACATTCTATTGTAAACTATTTTTAAAATCCAAATTTCAAACATTGGCAAACGAACGATCGCAACGAGATACATTTTCAAAAAGGGAAATTCTCATAATTAAATTTAAATCGACCAAAATCAAGGTCACTCTCAATGCTTGCCAAGTAAATTCCATAATCATCCTTTTACGGAAACTATTATATAAATAGTCCTTGACATCTAAGTACTTTCTTGACATCATAGCTCTTTAAAGCCCGAGGCTAATGTCTTATACAGGAAAAAAATAGCACTCATATTGAATCCTGACAATAAAAACAAAACAAGACTCAAACTCGAGAGAGATTCTCAAAGCATTTTTTTTTGTTTTTGGGCCAAAGTCCTCTCGTCACTAGGTTAAGGTCACGAAAAGCACTTTGTCTCCACGCAGCTCTTACTCATAATGCAGCTAGAGCTCTTGCAATCCCAAATGACCGATGATAAATGAATGACACAATCACCTGTTATATTCTTGGGAAATTTTGAGCCTAAAGCTTTCAGTAGGGTAAATCGAAAAAAAAGAAAACACTTCAAACGCTCACAGCAACAAATTTAATGCAGCTTAGAAGCTAAGTACTCACCATGATTATCAGAGGGGCTTTGTTTGTTTTGTTTGGAAGTAGAATATGAATGGAGATTCACGTCTTTTTGGGCCTCAATCAGCTTCTCGTTAAGTGTTGTTTTCCGCTTTGAAATGCACACGCACTCGATGGTGTACAGAAACAAACTGTGAACGATTTTCCGCGAGACTTTCACTTTCCCGTGAACAGATAGATGTTCAGTTCTTTTCACCCTTAGTCAAACGAGTTGAGAAAATGACTAAATCTAGTTCACAAGCTTTCCACGTAGTACTGCCTTGCATGCCTCGCAGTACAGACACGCTGCTGGTGGTAGTTGAGTGATTAATATTGGGGCGCAAAGAAGCTTTTTTTTCGGTTTTTGAGAAATTTTCAAAAACCAACTGAGTGATTTGAGAATACTTGTACTTGGACTATGACAAAGCCAGTTGAAACTGACACTCAATTTAATCTGCCTTTTTTTTCAACTGCCAATTGACACAGTTATTTTCTTAATCTGTGGTATTTGATGTGCTTTTCTTTTTTTGCTTTTTTTGTTTGAACGGTAAATAATTTCGAGTGCATGCGCTTTTGTGAATTTCTAACCAGATGTTTTGTATTTTAAAAAGCGTAAGCTTTTTAACGGCCGATTTGTTTTCAAAATATGAAACGCTCCACTCGAGAAAGGTGAACCTACTATGCAGGTCAATATTTTTATAATGGCTTCAGTGGGCGATAACAATATTTACGAAGGAAAGTTTTCAAGTTCGTGGATTTTATCTTCTTTTTGTTTGTTTGTTTGTTTTTTTTTGGTTTATTCGCTTATTACCAGCGACTTCAAAAACCCGACAAGAAAAAGTTTCCAAATTGGCGTGAGCCGTGTGGCACGTAGCGCCATCCTTTTGAAACCAAATGTCGTTGGTGTTCATATGATCCAATTCAGGCCAAAAGAGCTATTGCACTCGCCGTTGATGGTGATGGCCTGACCAACGTCGTTCTCAAGGAAATATGGACCGATGACGCCGCCAGCTCAGAATCCACACCAAACGGTGACTTTTTTTGGGATGCATACGACGCTCAAATTCTACGATTTTGCTTGTTGAAGTACCCATTCATCCAGAAATGGGTCTCATCGCTGAAGATGTTTACTCGATGAAATACAGGGTCAGAATTCAACTGTTCCAAAGCCCCTTCAGCGAACGCACGTCATTGTCTATGGTCGTTTACCTTCAGCTCCCAGGCCCAAATCACTACGCAAATTCGCCAAGCTGTAGCCTGCGAAAGGCCGAGTTCTTGTGAATGAGGCGAAATCGACTGCCTCGGTGTCTCCTGCTCTCTCACGGATCTTGCGTTTTGTCGACGTATGTGTGTTCGTTGACCATTTTCTGAACCAGTGAATTCAAATTTATCCATCACACTGCGAATAGTCCTCTCGGACGGACGATTATGGAGACCCTAAAAACTGAACACATTACAGCCAGTTTGACAGATGTAGCTTCAACAACATGGCCGCTATCAACTGTCAGAGTTCGGAGGTCTTTATTGGAAGACTCTTAAGCACCTTGAAATATTAATTTTTAAACTTTTTTGAACGATTTCCGGAATAGTCCCTACAATTGGCCCTCTTGATCATTTAAGACGTAAAGTGCGACCGGGTTTGTAAAGGACGACTGTGCTTTTTATATATCATGGTGCCATCTTTTAAGTATGATTTGAATCGACTTATCTTTCTTGGTAAGAAGAGAGTTTCTTTATTAATGTGGTGTCCAATGGGAAGCTTTTTCAAGGTGCCCTTATATTGATCGAATAATCCATCCGTTCGCTTATACAGACTGATTAGCTCCACGTTTTCAGTAACTTAGACTGGAACGGCAGCTCTTGTTCACCTTATCAACTAAAACATGCCTCTAGGATACAAGAAAAGCTAATCGGAACAACATAAGGACTCGGATAAGGTATGTAAGACAACGATCTTCTGAAATGCACATAAAATGTTCAGACCATTAGGAAATGCGGTCTTAAAATGTCTTGTTTTTTATTAATATGGTTAAGAAATTTTCTTTAATTGTCTAAAAATTACAATTTGGATTAAAATTAGACCTTTAAAGTTAACTCAACAAAAAGGGCAACATACTGTATTTTTTTTTTACAAAATTTACCCTAATCGCAGACTCAAAATAAGTTTTCCAAACATAAAATTATTATTGAAGATAAAAAATAAAAATTTAAAGATGTTTAAACTAACTGCAGGGTCCTTAGATTTTATAATATATATCGGTAGTCTGCATTCTCGAACGATGTCGCTTAGCACAAAATGGTGACATCGAATCTTCGGTCGATGATTGCTCTTGGGCTAAGGTAATTATGGTAAGGTAACTAATATCTGCTGGATGTTCATCTGGGTCTCTTTATTTGGATGGGTATATAGTATAATTGAAGTAGTCTTCGTATTTCATGATGGTAGTGGACACTGAATGTGATTCCTGGTCTTACGATTTGCTTCTAGTAATACAGCTTCCTGTAATTTGTCTTTCTTGCCCAACCAGTTCCTCTTCTTCAGCAGTGGACCTTTTTCATACTTAGTTCTCCTGGCATGTTGTTTAAATTTTAAATGCTCACTGAATTTCAAGCTCATGAATTGCTGGTACCTTGACGAAAATATTCATCCGCATTATCCAGGATGGATGTTGTTGCTGCGTGTTGCGTAGTATCGTCTTCCCCTCGATACCTTCGCCATCGTCGGTATCGTGAGGCATTTGAACACCGCTTTTTTTCTGTTTAATTTGTATACATTTTTAAAACAGGCAGCAAATCGACACATTCCATAACCATATCCGAAGAAGTGTTTTGGACTAACATTTTTAGCATGGGGAATTTATGTGACTCTTTATTCTACGAAAAAGTACGCAAAATAAGTAATCGGTACTTATTCGCAGAAATGCAATGTTTTGGGAGAGTACGCGACTAGAAATTAAAACAATTCAACGCAAAACGGTGTTGAACCGGTTTTTTGCACATGCGACAGGCCAGAACGAAGTCCAGAAAAACGGTTATATTTCCAAGAGGCCACGAGAGACTTAAAAAAAACACTTAACAGCTGTGAGAAAATTATTTAATAAAATTTTGATCCATTCCAACTTTGGTATACGAAATCGAAGCGACCGTCTTTTTATGTCACCATTGACTTAAATTTTTGAAGTTTTCGAAGATAGAAGGCTTCGTTTTAGTTTCCTGAAATACTTGGAAGTGTGTTTCAAACAGAAATCCAGCTGTAATCAAAAACTTAAACAGATAAATAAATCAAAGATTTGGGTAAGCTAAGAAGAATCGTTCTATTTTGTGTTTGATTGACTAAGTTATGAACAAATTAAAATACCGCCGCGGAAGTATCGTGTACTGATTCACTTATTAATGTATTTATTTGATCCAAGCGAGAACTGCACAATTCAGGCATAATTGAAACAAAACAATCCTTTAGTTGCCCATATATAGGGAGCTTTCGTCCGGGGCACATTTTTCGATGCGGCATATGGCTAGTTGTCGTATGAAGGCTGTGACATCCAGAACGTTGAACCACCACAACCTGACACCCAACGCAGTTTAACAAGGAATGCAGTTTGCGACACCTTAAGACCCGAGTCCGACTTTACTCTGTAGGTTTTACAGAAGTGCTTTGTCACAAGTCGCACCAATCACGCTTGTTTCTAGATTTATCTTATATAATCAGTCCCCTGCGACTCCGTCCGTGTGGATTTAGTGGACGTAACCCAGACTTTTTTGTAGCGCCCTTTTTAAGTTCTATTACTTTCCTGAAGTAAGCAATTAAATATCTGTTAATTTTAAGACGGCGTTCGCAAAAAATTCAGTCGTTCGACAGTTTTTACATCGACTTACGTTACAAATGCTGTTTTATTTAAACTCGATAATATTTAGCCTATGTTCACCCTGAAGGTCACGTGTAAATATTGGCACAAGGATTTTTGAAATCGGTTGGGTAGTTTTGAAGATTACCTCATACAAACTTACGCTTTATTCTATTAGAATTTATCTGGACATTCTTCTTATACAACTATTGCATATAATAAGCAATGGTTAATTATTCTTTTAATAGTATCAAGGAGACGTCTATTCGACCCCACACCGATTTGATTGCCAGAGTTTAAAGTCGTACACCGACGGTAAGTGTAACTTATACAACTTAAAGCAGGTATTCTGATTCGCGATGTACTGGCTTCAAATAAGTCTTTCTTATTATTATTATTTATTTGATTTATCCAATTAGATATTGTGAACAATAAACAATTGTAAATTGTTCAGTTTAATATTTTTTTTAATATTCAATTGTTATACATATTTTTTCATATTATTTTTGAATGCTATAATATTTGAGTTATTTTGTATTGAGTAAGGCTTGAGACCTTTGTGCATTTAATTATTTTGAGCTCTCGTTGTCTGAAAATTTGGTAATCTAAAGTCGTTTCCATTTCTTAACATAATATAACATATTTCTTCATTTGGTTTCAATCTTAAACACAAATATTAACATATTCATAAGAATCATCTGTCTGACAAATAACCATTTCAACCCATTCAACATAAAACTAATTGGTGTGTATTTATTGCATCTCAAAATCTTCTGATAGCCGAGTTTTGTAAATTTTGAAACAGCGCTTTCACTACAAAGATCGAAAACAGTAGAATAGTAATCAAAATAAGGTTAAACAATTTGTTAGTTATAAATACTGATGTACTGATGTTTATATTGTCAAATATCTTCTTATTCTTTTCATGTAACCAATTTATTTTGCAATCTTTCTACATCTACGTGACTATTTAACCATTCGAAAACGTTGTCCAAGTCCTGTTGAATTTCAAGGTAACATTAAGCTATATCATCAACTGTTATGTACCGCAATCCGTCGTCTCAAATAACATGAGTTATCCATTCTTTGCTAAACTTTCTAGATCTATAATATATACGAGCTCCCAGTAGTGACCCTTGTGGGGCACCTCGTTCTACCTCATTCTGCCCTGAAAGTTCGCCGTTTACTCTTACTTTATGTGAGGTTTGAGACAAACAAGTCCAGCTCACATTTTTTTTCACAAAAATAGGGTTTCCTTAAACCTGACTGTAAATCAATTATAAATTAGTTTTTTTTTCAAGCATTTGGGATTTATTGAATTATTCCTGATTAAATTATCTGTAAAATAAAATCAAATCGACTGTGTCAATTCATAAAACTTCTATTTTTAATAAATAGCATTTAAACCTCAAGTATTTGTTTATACTTAAAATAACTGCTTTTTTATTTATTTACAGTGTAAAAAAATGGACACCAACTGTTGCTCTGATGAAGATATGCATAACTACGAAGCCCTGCTCTTTGAACTCTCTCCAATGGTGCAGCGAACTTTGAAGGACCTTTCGGCCGCATCTAAACTGTGTCCGCTGGAAAATATGCAACTCGCAAGACTTCAAGTTGAACTGAATCAATTGAAGGAACGCGTAAGGCTGCTAGAAGAGGAAACTATCAATACAAAGCGCAAACGATGGTGTAGCTGGTGCCTCCAAGAGGCTATATTCTACAGTAAGAGCAATAGATTCTACTGTTGTTCGCAGTGTGAACAACTAGATATTCTTTTATCCGAAGATTATTAAATAAAAGTCTATTTTACGTTTCAAGTTCATTTAAGTAGAATTTAATTTTATTTGACCTAAAAGCGTCTGCCTCCGAAGCCACCACCAAATCTTCCACCGCCCATTCCGTTGTTTCCGAAACGACCACCACCACGGCCAAAACCTCCGCCACCGAAACCACCGCCTCGGCTGCCAAAGCCACTTCCACCACCATTTCCGAAACCTCCACCGCCACTACTCCAATTATTTCCAGAGCCACCAACACCACCACCACCACCACTGCCATTTCCAGAGTCACCAAATCCTCCGTCCAGGCGTCTCATCTTATACGGCATTCGGCTTCCACCGCCAGACCGCTCCTGAAACGGCAAAACGCCCGCCTCACGATTTATCCGATAATCTCCAGCATTCATTTTACAGAGTTCTTTCACCGCACGCACTAACCTGGCCTGTGGTTCATCTAATTTGAGAACCTCTTCAGGATCATTGCACGCAATTGAGATCAAATTTTCGATTGCAGGCTTTAAAGCTCCAATGACGGCAGCCTCCCTTGGATTCATTTCAAAGTTCAGCCAATTGTCAAGTCGCACAATATTGTCCTTGACCCAATCGATTTTCCTGCAGCCAAACAAAAGCAAGTGCAATGGAGCAACCATTGTCATTTGCTTACACGACACCGCTCGCGTACGAATCTTTTCGCCAAATATGAAGAAAGGATAAGGGAAAGTCACTGCTAAGTTGCTGCAGTTTACAGATGTCTTATGAATAAGAGCCGCTTTCGATTCGGTGGTAAGTACCTTCCGTTTTTCCTTATGGAAGCATACATTGGGATACAGACCAGCACAGAGTAGAGCAGTTGTCATATCCAGCACGGGATCATCCGAATTTGCATCGACTTTTCCAGTCATCATAGCCTCTTCAGGGAAACCAGCTTGTTGAAGTAAATCCAGGAGTTGATTCCTTGCTTCATCCATAACACGCATTGTCGAAAGCTGTAAGCCTTTCCATTCGCAAAAACGAATCTCCTCATCTTCGCCACGATTTCGAGCGTTCGACCACATTTGAGTAGCCACAACCATAGCCACGTGATCGGAACACTTCTTTCCACTCAGAGCCTTTTGATGGTTAGAGAGGCGACGCTGACCCATATCGAGTGCAAAGACCTCCGAGAATGTGCTTGAATATGCTGCCATTCCAGAGAGGATGTCTCCACATCCAAAGATGATTCCAAGAATCATCATCTTGCCCAGACGTGGCTCGATTGGTAAACGAGCAAGAATTTTACCCAATGGAGTCAACTCATCCGACGCATCTAAGCATTTCATATCACGCAGAAGGACCTCTGCTTCAATCACAGCATCGAGCGGTGGTGGTTCGATGGCCTTAGACAGGAACTGATGAATCGAACCCAAGCGAAGAAGCTTAATGCTGAGTGCCATTTCGTGAAGTGGCGTACGGAACATCTCTGGAGTAAGATATTCTTCCAGAGCCTCAAATCTGGCCTTTGAGCATAAAGTAAAACAGAAGCCAGGGCGCACACGTCCAGCACGGCCTTTGCGCTGCTCTAGATTGGTCCTGCTGGCCCATACAGTTGCGTAACTTGTCAAATTGTTGTGCGAGGTAAACATCTTCATGCGGGCCTTGCATATATCAATCACGAAAACGATGTCATCGATGGTGATCGATGTTTCGGCAATGTTTGTGGAGAGAATAATCTGCAAAAGAAAAACAATGTACATTTAGGATTAGGATGCAGTTCACTTTAAATTTTTAAGCAATTTAAAAGAAGGTCCAATTTCAAAAATTATGTTCAAAACATCAACAAAGTACCAACATGGATCTAGAAGAAGCGTGCAGCAACAGAAAAAAAAGGGAAGCGTAGAACCTCCTTCCAACAATAAGTCGTTCCCCTTCCGGTTTTAAAGAGGTTGAATCAGCTATCATAAATCTGAAGAACGGCAAGGCAACTAGCTCTGATAGTCCAACAGCGGACCATCGGCTTGCTGCAAGCCCCATCTTCGCGAATAGTAAGCATTGCCTTTTAAGATGAATCGAGGAATGTTGCATAAAGAATCCCACCCAACGCACTTCTGAAGCTTTAAACGAAACGTACTAGCGTGACTTTCTTTCCAGATTTTACTTGCAAAAACGGAAATGGATGTTCTACTATATCCCGAGTGCTGGACAAAAAACAGGAAAATAGAAGAGAGTTTTTACACTACAGCAAATTTTCCGTCTAATTTATCTGAGGGGAAGAAACTGGCCTCATCAGTAAAAACATTCGCCCAATATAAGGATTATGAAAGGGTTAAGATGAATGGCCTAATCTTTCTTACATCCATTTCGAATATGTCCGTATTGCTAATGAAGGCTAGAGCTGATGAAATTGCCGAGTAGATGTGAGGTTATCTCCTCTTCTCTTCATCCACGCATCTGCTCCAGTAGTCAATGATTTCTACCCATAGCGCAGTGTCTCGTGAGAACTCCAACCAGTTTATTCAGATTACTCCTGCAAAGGCTGAGGATGCCTTCCGAAAGGTCCATTTTCAGCCGTGTTTGCTTCGCATAAAGACAGGTGTTGAGGTAACTCCATCTCCCAAAAGCCTCGCTAATTGCTAGCTCTGATATTTTGCTTTTTTGTGTTTTTATTGGCACAGAAACATTGGAGAAGTTGGGATCATTAATATTTGTTTCCTTTCTGGCTTACTCGTATCCCTGTGTCCAGCAACAGAGCACACCGAAAAGCTGCATTGTTTCAATACCTCATTGAGGGACCAACGGCAGAGTCTTACCAGTCTTGATCTTAAACTTGGTGATACGAGTGTCTTTATTGCTGTGTAGATTGCGGTGTAGATTAAGATGCTCTTTCCCGATATCGTTCTCATCAATAGCCATTCAGCGGCTTCACGAATAGCTGTAATCTTCGAATGGAAGACACTACAATAGTGCGGTAGCCTTAAGAACTGGTCAATCTGGCGCCTGCTCCACTACCAGTTTTAGAACCGTCTGTGTAGATTTCCTTAACGTTGTTACTATGGAACACTGATGGAGTGGAAAACTATATGAGTTCAGTATTTTTATATGTTTGTTTCCTCCTTAGTGACGAGCTGCAGTTGGAGTAGTACGCAGTGCACTTGGAATTACTATGAACACTGTCCTCTGGACGCTCATTGATCATTTTGTATGATTGCTTGTCAATCTAATGACTCATGCCCATATTAAGCTTCAATAAAGAATAGTTATAGTTCAATGAAAGTAGAAAAAAAACCTAATTCGATTATCGATTATCTCGCGTTTGCCCGTTACAGAAGTGCGCGTATCTCAACACAATCCTTCTCAATATACTCTTCCAACCAATTTTAAACAACAGAATCTAAAGATCAAAAGGTAATCGAATTAAATGTTTTAAACAACAACGCTTACCTTAGTCACTCCGTTAGGTACTGGCTCAAACACCCTCCTCTGATCTTCTCTGGGAATCTGGGAGTGACATGGCAAAATTCTAAAGTTGGGTCCACCAAAGTTCGCACTGTTTTGCAAATACTTCATTAGAGCAAAAATCAAGTTCCAACCGGGTAGGAATATCAAAATGGCACCAGGAATATCCTTACTCTTGATTAGGTTCAGCAAAGACTCGATTAATTCAAAGCTACACTCAGACTCTGAGATCAAAGCCATTGAATCACGAGTCTTTTGCGAGTACTTTGGATCATTGATGATTTTGTTCATATTTTGAAACTCAGCAGCATCGGCATTCTCGGTAGCAGTTGAGGTTTCGTCGTCATCCTTTTCCTTGCGATTTTTACGATTCTCCGGTGTAGGTACGAACCCAGTCATTTCAATGCAGTCCTCTAAAAAGTATTGCTGCACGGGAAAAGCTCTCCCGGGCACCTCAAGCACTGGACACTTGCCGAAGTAATCTGAGAATAGCGACGTGTCGATGGTGGCTGACATGAGAATGACCCTCAAGTCCGGATATGTGTGGATCATGTCACGAAGAATTACCAACAGGAAGTCACTGTTGACATCGCGCTCGTGTATTTCATCAACAATTATATGGGAAATTCCACGAAGGCCCGCTTCAAGCTTGCGCAGTAGTACTCCAACTGTACAGAAAAGAATCGCACCATATGGACGAGGCATACACGATTCGAAGCGTACCGAGTAGCCAACACTCTCGCCGAGATTTTCACAGCGCTCATTGGCGACACGTTCGGCAACAGAGATAGCCGAAATACGACGTGGTTGAGTTATGTATATGTTGCACCAGGCACCCTGTCCTGAGCTTATATAGTCTTCCAGAATGTACTGGGCTATTTGAGTCGTTTTTCCGCAACCAGTGTTCCCACGAATAATGACAACTGGAGAGTCATTGATGTGGCTCATTATTTCGTTGCGCATTGCAGCGACTGGAAGCTTTTCACGGAATTCAAGGAATTTCTGTAATGAAAAAAAAAAAAAAATTGTAGATTCTTATTTAATTGGTATGGTCAAGTCTTTACCAAGTACTCTTCGTTGTACATGCGCTTTTCTTTGGCAGAACTCTCCAAATCGGCACAGAGTTCGTCTAATGTTGCATTTGCTAAGTAGCCTTCATCAATGTTGCAAGCATTCCACGCATTCCAGTTGGGTTGAGGCGGCGACCAAGGAATTACAGCGCCTTGAATTTGAGACTCATTCAACTTGCGCTGGGTTTCGTTCTTAACAGTCACCTATATGAGGTAGAAAAAAGACAGTCAGCACAATTCTGGCAGCAAAATGACCAGTTACCACCAAGCTTAATGATGTTCCCTCGGAGGGTCTTGATGTTGGATATGCAATTGGCAATTTCAATTCCTTGGCTACATTCTCTACTTCGTCCAAAAGTTCAGGATCGATTCTTACGGGGTACGGTTTCAGTTCTTCGTCGTCCTTGCGTTGCTTTAGAGTACCCGTGAATGCTTCGATGACTCCCAAGTGATAAAGTTGACGAACCAATGACAGAGCGCAAGATTTGCTTGCGGATTGTTTATTGGAGCCTGTTTCACGTGACGTTATGGTACGCTTTAACGCACGAACGAAAATGTGCATTTCAGCCATAAAACTCCTGCGATAACCGAATATTTACATTTAAAAGACTACAGAAGGTTTTGTTAATTTTTAACAAATTTTTCATTACAAGCTTTGACCAGAACGCTCTTAAGTTCAAAAAGCGTTCAAGTTAAGAAATTTAACTAATCAAGAGCGGTCTAGCTCGTCGAAATGCAACGAATTTTGGAACAAGTGAACTCACCTGTTTTGTCGGCTTTCCATTGCCATCAAGTATTAGATCTCGATTCACTGCGACAATATACCTATACCTATAGTACGAGTATCCTGTGGACAAACGTTAATTAATTGCGTAAAAAACATGACCTAGAACAGTGGTCATGCGTTTCATGCAAAAAATCCCTTTTGAATTTGAAATCCTTTTCACAGTGAATCGAGATCTTATACAAATGAGTTTTTCTTTTTATTACCTCTAGGCAACTACCAAATAAGCATTCTTTTTTTCTTGTTTCAACTGCTTCATTGGATATTCTCGATGAAAATCCAATGTGGCAGCGATTCAATACATGAAAAATAAAGAGTTCGAGAGATCTCATAACAAACCTTGAATGATCTGGACCAACAGCGGTGTACTTGTAGTCCGCTTGGATTTTGTTCATTTGCATGAACTGATGCAACTTAGCTTTAGCATTCTCAATGGTCCAGTTGCCGTGGATAGCAGAATTCACATCTAATGATTCGGCTTCTTCCATTTTAAGCTGCTGTTCGGCACGGTCGATGAAGTTAAACTCGCTGTTGTGCATAGGGCGATAGGCCTGACCCAAATCTTGCGGGCCCATATTGCCAGCGAATACCCCAGAACTACGATTCTGATCACCTTTGTTACCAGAAGATGCATCAACTGTCGTTGCATTGCCACCCCCCATGTCACCGCCGCCGGGTACATCTTGAGCTGGAATTTTACCACTGCGCACGAGAAAATTGACAAAATCTCTGGCGGCATTCCGCTCGGCATCCTTTTTATTGGTTGAATTGCCAGCGGCAACATAAGTGAAAGGAGCAACTCGTACCTCGCAAAGGAAACGTTGTCGATGCTTTGGACCTTAATTTTGAGAACATCGATTTTTATTTTTCGTTTCTAGAAAATGTAATGTTAGTATTCAGACCCGTTGGACGGACGTCAAATGTTGGATCGGCCTTGTTTTTTGAACACCACTCGTGGAAGAATGATTTTATATCAGTCATTGTTTATAAATTACTTATTAGCTTAGTTTTATTTGATTCTTTTCAGTGAATACCAAAACTCTTCCGAATCAGCGACACTCCAGGTAAGAATTGTACGAGTATGGGTTTTGCTATAGGGGAGCAAAATGTCATCAGTGGTCAAAGGAGCTGGGTTTGTTCGATTTGAGGTTTTTTTTTGGACACGTTC
This sequence comes from Orthonevra nobilis, assembly GCA_963555765.1. Taxonomy (NCBI): domain Eukaryota; kingdom Metazoa; phylum Arthropoda; class Insecta; order Diptera; family Syrphidae; genus Orthonevra; species Orthonevra nobilis. Next base: position 119,410,990 of record OY743225.1, on the reverse strand, counting down.
AGAATTCTTTAGAGTACGATTTGAGTTAATATCTTTAAATTCTGAGGGGGCAAATGCATTTGGTCATAATGTCAATTGAAATTTTACTTTCAATTTTCGATCATGATCATGGAACTAGCGGAAGATAGTATATTCACTTACCAATTGATTGTTAATAGAAAGACGAAAAATTCCCAGACAAATATGTTAAGGTACAAATATTTGCTTACTTACTCCAATCAGCTTATTGTTGACATTCCGAAAATCCAATGCACTACCTTAGTAGATCACATCCGTAAACATATCTCTTTAATTTATCAAGCATATAATACAACCACCTACTAGTTATGAAATGTGACTCATCAATTGTCAGACAAATCTCTTGCGGAAAAAATTACGTTTATTCGCCAAGAAATCGAGGAGGTCTTTATCATCAATCATCAGAAAAACAAGAATTGTATTGCTTTGCTGAAAATTTCTCTGCTTCTCAATCCGCGTTTATTTGCAAAAACTAGGGTCGGATTAAGACATCAGTTAACGAGTGAGTGAAATTCATACGATATCGTGTGATCGAGTAACTAGATAGGGATGATCACATAAGAATGCTCACGTATCGTATGCACATTGAAAATAGTACTAGAAATATTCTACTACACTGAGTAAAGACAGCTGATAAGTGTCAAACGCATCGATTTGTGGACATTTTTTTTTATTTGTTAAAAAAACATTGTTTCGTTTAATTGTTATAATGGAATGGAATATTTTCAATAATTTTTATCCTCCGATATGTGTTAATCTTCTGAAAATGATATTCCTTCAACCGCAACCTGCAATCCACATGCTGACGAAATTATCATGTCCAACTGGCCCAGAAGTTTATCTTTATTGGGACCACCTCCAGTTTTTTTCATGCAACGTTTATTGAAAGCTATCTCATAAAGCTCCCCAAAATTTTCTTCTGCAGGGGGTTAATTCTACTCAACATCGAACTAAAATATATTTAAAATAATAAGCAAAAACACAGAAAATAACAACAAAAAGGAATATTCTTACATATTGTTTTTTCTCTCGAAAACAACTTCATCCGTCAGCAACAATGATACCGAGTAAAAAAATCGCACGATCACGTATGACAGAATGCCAAATTCCGATACTCACCATTCGATATCGTAAGCTGTCATACCAAATGAGTATAATTCACAAATTTTGCGATCGAATCGAGTTATCCTATTTGAATCCGCTCTACATTTATATTGCACTTAATCCGGATTGAATCCGGACTTAAGCAAGACTTTTTTATAACGACAAACTGCCTACATTTAGACGTTTTTACCTTATTTATGCTGAATGCTTACACGGAATAGAACATGCCCAACACATCCACTGTAACTGCACCATAAGTCGAACAAAGCGAACACTGGCTGACATGTGCGGCTTTTTGAGATATTTGCGACTAACGACTAACTTCGGACCGTTCTGTAGTGTCGAGTGATATATACATTTCTAGTTTGCAATTTTTTAAGAAATATTTTCATTCCGAATTTTGTTTGAATTTTCTTTGTTTGTGTGATTCCGCGGGAATTTTGTGTCGCGAAAACCCAACGATTTGTGTGCTCCATTGTCCCAGAATTTACAATTATGTTTAAATTTTTTTGATTGCTCCTATTGAAAATGTCCAAAAGGAACATTAGTTACGTGAAACCTCAAGATCCAAGTTTCTTGCAAAAATTAAAAGCTCAAATTGGCTATAAAGAAGGTCCTACAGTCGAGACCAAGGTAAACAATAAAATAAAAATTGCATAAATCAAATTAAATAAACATATTCATTCGTGGAAGTTTTAAAAAATTCATCTTTTTAACTATAAAATCCCGCTCAGCGTCAAAGATTCGAAGACGACGACGAAGATTTTGACAACGATCGCTCGGCATCAGGAGATTGTCAAGACGAGAGGGACGACGAGAAACCCCAAATTGTTGTAATAAAAGCTGGTGACCTAACAGCCGAAGAGGCAGAAGCGGAAAAGCGGAGGATAGAGAAAGGTAAGTCGGCTCTACGGTGTGTATCATTCAAATACAACAAAAAAATTCATTCACTTTGCACAACCAAGTTTCCTTTGCGCCCCGTCGTCGTCGTCGTCGTCATACTGTCGTGTGACGCTCCGTGTCCCCGACCGCACCAATTGTTATATATTTTTTTTTTTGTTCAACTCTGACAGCGTATCAACCATTTTGTGTATATTATATACTGCTGTCAAAACGTGTACATAGGTGCTTTACATACATGTACTAAAATTTTCGCATTTTATTTCATAAAAATTCGGTTTCTTGACCAGTTCGAGTTTTTCTATTTGTTTCTTAACACCAAAGTCAACATCTGAACATCTCGAAAACAGTCAAAAAATAAAATTTCGTCAATTTTTGAGCTGCAGCTGCAGAGTGCACAAAGTTTTTTGTTAATGTTTCATTTTGATTTGCGTAAAATCAGCATACAAAAAACCACATCTTATCGTGATACACGCAATCTGGTAAGTTATTGTTTACATTCGTAAATCAAACTATTAATCCAACGATGAAAATTTTGGTTAAAAAAAAAATTAAAATCGTAACACAAAAGTTCAAATTTAACCTCAATATGTCCATGGGAGCGCCTCTGTCGAATGGGAACTCCCTTGGGCAAATGAATATATGGATATATATGTATGTTTGTATTACACAAACAACAATTCCTCGCAGTTTCGTTGTCGTTTGTTGTTGCTATTGCTCGTGCCTTGGTTCGACGTCGTTAGCTATGATATAGCTGGTTTGCTGACTGTTAGAGAGAGGGTTGGTGGCGGTGGAAGCAGGCACTAGTATTTTTGTTAGGGTTGCCGAGAGGAGCGGGCAGAGGGTTCCAAAGGAATTAACGGTGCAACAGAGACAACATACTATCAAGACTGCTTCTATCTTTAAAGAGTATAGCACATACAAATTTTCATATGTTAAGTTTGCGCCCACTGGCATACCCGGGGAGGGAAGCACTGCAATGGCAATATTTTTAAGTTTTTTTTTTCTTTTTTTATTTTAAAATAATGCAGAGTTGCAATATTTATGCATGGTTTTTGCTTTTTTGTGTTTGCAGAGGAAACGGAAAAGCCAGCTGATCTTAATCAAAGGATTATTTTCAAAAAAAAAGTTAAGCCCGTTGATGAGAGTTCAGTTAGGAATAAAAGCGATAAAAAGTTGAAGAAGTCCTCAGAAAAGCAAGCCAGCAGCAAATTGTCTTTTGCCCAAGACGACGAAGAGGACGCCTAAGTGCGGTAAGTTTTGATTTAAAATTTATAAACTAACCATGATTTATAGTTTTTCTATCTACAAAAAATATTTATCGGGCACATTCCCTTAAAGCTTTTTTTTGAGACTATTTCTTTTTATACATATCAATTTAAGTTGTAGGCCTTGGTCAAGGGAAGGCTTAACCCTTCGATGTATACCTTTAAGTAAAAAAAAACTGATCAAATCAACACAAAAACAGCGTAGCTCACTTGCCACAAAATTTTAGCTTGTCTTTAAAGTGCTTTTTCTGCTGGCCACCCATCTCTTTTCAAGTAAATAAAAGAATTATTTCAGCTTTCTTTATCACCATGGTTGCCCGTTCTACCCCGACAAGTTCTAGTAAAAAAAACAAACAAAATTTGTCTAGTAATGCGACGACCGTGATCAAGCATTCTCCTTCGGATCTAATCACCTATTCACGAAACCCATCCTCACTTTCAACTTTAAAGCTCACACCCCTTTCGTAGCCGTACACATCTCGATGAATCCAAATTGGATCAGTAGGTAGGAAATATACCACTGTTCTAGGGGAAACTATATTCCTTTCGTATTCCTGATCATTAGAGTAACTAAATTTGAAATAAATATAGTAAATAAGGCCGGTTTCAGAGCGGGACATGATACCATACTTGCCGCATCTAACAATGCACGGATGGTTAGAAGCGCTCCTTTACTTTAGTCTTTTACTTTTTACTTCTATACGACGATTGAAGTCATTAAATTGCACTTGCAGAGTGACCTTAATAAGATTAAGCGTTATTGTGATGACTGGAAGTTGAAGCTCCATTGTTAAGAGCCTCTTGCGATACCAGAAAGAATTGGCGAAAATTTTTGATTATCGGACAACACGGGAAACCATTAACGAGCAGAAGCATAGTCAAGTCAGGTACCTTGGGATCTGGCTAGACTAATATCTATATTTCAACAAACATATACATAGATGTGACTTCAGGCAGAGCCAAAGCGACTTTTGCCATGACAAAGAGACTGTTTAATAGCAGCCAATTGGAAGCCAGGGTTAATGTCATCTGCTACATGGCTCATGTCAGACCAATGATTACATATGGTTGTCCCATGTGGTTCAAAGTGATAGCAAATTCGACGAAATTCTTAGGGCCTGTCTTCGTTTATATAGTATATAACTCCAGAGTTCCAATACTTAAAACGCTTTCGCAATGAGGTCCTTTACAATGCAGCAAACCTGATTAGGGTGGAGAATTTTGCCATTTGGCTTATTAAAAGGCAAATTGCAAAGACAATAACTTCTTTCAACAACCTGATCTTTCTCTTCTGCTTCATTTAGTTGTAACACACGAATGTACACTTTAATGGCTTTGTTTCCCCTCTAAGGGTTTGATCCAGACCAGGTCATTCAGTCCACAACAGTGTAATCGGAAAAAAGTTGATCAAACCCTTTTAAATTACCACCCAGGCTGATCTACGAACTATCTGCAGTTTTTGCACCTTCGAACTTTGAACATCTGTTGTAACTGCACTCTAAAATACAAATATCTTAAACAAATCAAATTAATTTAATTAAGTTCAGGCTTAGGCAAAAAAAATTTTTCTCAGATTCTTACTGTTGCAGGTGTTCCCAAATATCATAAAATGTTTTGGTTTTTTGGCAAACTTTTCATTAACATTTTTTGGATAAGTGTTTCGTTCAAAACAAAATAATAATAAAATGCTTTGTTTATCAGGCATTTGTCGAAGAAAATTGACCACGGACAAGAAAAATGAAACACTCTTCAAAAATTAATAGCTGAGCAGCCAAAGAGTAACAAAGGGTAGTATTTTTTACGAAGCTTCGTCCATTAGTATTAACAGATATTATCATAAACATGGGTCAAGGAAAACCAAAGTGTGCGTTTTCTTAAATCATAGATAAGTGCCATTGACTTTGGAGATCAACCCTTCGTGCAGAACAATTTTTCCCTTAGAACTTACCCAAGAATCACCCCTTAAATTTTTCTTTACTAATTTTAAGTTATTTTAATGAAGTTTTGGGATTTAATTAAACACTAGAAAACAAAACGTCAACCAACTAAAAATTTTCTTAGTTAAACAATTATAAGGCTTAAGGTATAAATAAAAATAGTGTCAATCGAAAGACAAAGAGTATGTTCGAGGATAAGCTTAGAGCGCTCGCAAAGGTCCAATAAATTAATTAAGTGTAGTTAAGCTATCTAAGCTAGTTTAAGCGATTTTTGTTACATTAAAACTGAAATGATAAATAACTTGTCTTTGCCTTGAACCAAAATTGTAGAAACTAAAACGTTCTGGTCTTCATGCTGGCGGGACACTTTCTTATGTGCAAGCCTGACTTTTGAATAAGCATACAATCAAACTATTTCTGCAAAAGATGCTTGTCAGATGCTTCCTTTAGGAATACCCGGCCCTGTCCGAACTAAGGCTTAAAATCCTGGGACTCCGAACTCATATTTTCAACTGAGTATAAGAACTAGGGGACTCGATTATTAATTATTTTAGAGATATTTGAATTTTCGGCCACCTGAATTTGATAAGAATGGAAATACATGATTGGATGACTCATTTTCCATACTTTCTGCCATCTATCCTAAAGAATTGTGAAAATTGGTGGCGCAACAACTCCTTTGAGGACCAGGGCATAGCTTCACTATTTGCGTGTGCGTCTCACACTTGTCGCAAATGACTGGGGTTGGACCTACAGTTTAATGCCGACTCCGAACGACTCCAGGATTTTTTTCTTGGACGTTTGGACTCATCGGAGTGATTGCCATTCACTCGTGAGAGATGGAGCCGTGAAAAATGACAGAAGTTCTTACCCGTATTTGAACCCCGATCTCCATGCTCATGAACAGAAATTTATTTTTGCAGATTTCTCGGAAACATTGAAAGTCGAGTTACCAAGTTCTTGTATTCAGGGGATGATATACATGCCCATCATAGGAATAAACCGGCTTCCTCCTCAAATTCCAAAAAGGACTCCTCTTACGTAAGCAGTCACAACTCAATTGGCATTAAAATGGTCCAACAACTGGCATAAGTATTTGTCAAGGCACTCAAACCTTACCTCTGATAAAACGTGGTTGCTTGGATATACCTCGTTATATTAACCAATTACACTGTCATCAATATATTTCAAGAATATTAATAAGACATTTTAACATCACAAAGAGAGTAATAAAAAAAAAATTGAAAATATTATTAACTGCTCATAGAAACCACCCTTAACCAGAGTTTTTGTGTAAACTTAAAAGAAAGCAAGAGAAATCGTCGGTTTTTGCAGCTCAAGAAAACTATACAAAGTTCAACCGCTTGCACCCAAAGAAAAACCTTTGTTATGACCCCAACCCAAAATACAGCGTCCGGACTGGAGAGAAGAGCAACATGATTAGATATTAACTGACTGGCCGAAAGACTTATGGAAGAATTAGTCGAAATTTTCAGTTCAGAATAGATGTTTCTTATCTGTGTGGTCTTAACAATCAATCTCCGCCGTGGTTTCATAATAGTATGCGGATGTTTCTCTTTTCCTCGTTGAAACCTCATCTGTCTCGTTGGAATAATACAGTAAAGATAAATATTAGAAGAATAGACCTAATCATCTAACCCTGAATATATATTAATGATCTGAAAGATCAATGATCATGATCTGAAATATTCTTGCAATCTTTGCCGGGGATACGTGGATCAAGAAGATTAAAAAAATCTTGCCGAGGATAGGTGGATCCGGAAGATTAAAAAAGATAAAAATGAATAACGAATTTCTCTGACAACATGTTTAGAAACATAAGCAGGCACTGTACATGTGTAGTGTTGTGTGTGCAGAATAAAATTTCGCGTTTCCTTGAAGTTTCGGTGTAGTATGAACTTAAGTTCATAATTTGACGATGATGCTTTTGAAAAAATAAAAATAAAATAGCAAAGTTAAAACAGAGACCTCGCTTGTTTCTTTATCCTGTTGGCAGCCAAATACTAAAGCAGAAATAAAATTAGATGCCGGGATGTTGATGTAAATGGTAGAAACTTTGAAAACTCGGATCACTTTATTGTAATAACCTTGGGAAATAAACCTTGATGGTATGTTTGTCCCTCAATAAAGGTCGTCGGTTTTATCATGAAAGTAAAACAGTTGGATTATTGCAAATTATACTCAAGAATTGTCAACTTGACAACAAAGAGGGAATGACTCGAAAAAAAAAATTAAAAACTCTCTAGTTACAAAGACATATTGAACTTGCGGATCCGACGGAAGCTGTAGTACACAATTGAAGCAATATTTCCGAACGTTTATCCTATGCGAAATATAAAAAAACATGGTGGACCCCATAAAATTAGTTCTTATCCCAAAGAAAAAAAAAATATCACTTTAAATAAACAAATCAACCTTACTTCATAAGTGGAAGAAAAGGGGCAGCTGAGTTTTTCAAATAATTTTTTTAAATTTCCATTCATTTCAAAATTAATTTCACGCCACATTGGCCGGTTCTGCAAGCTAATCGACACATCGAATCATAAAACTCCCATTTTATTACCAAAAATTAGTTTTTTTTTTAATTTAGCACTTAGAAATAATCAAAACAAGCATCAACTATGAAACACAAATATAAAAATATTCTTAACAATTATTAATAATAAAACAATTATTTATAAAAAGAAGAATAAGCAGTGAGTCTAAAACACTCAGAAAAAACTGCATAAAAATGGGTCTTACTGTTTAGGAGGTGTTCAGTGACAATCACACGTAATAAAGGAGGTCCATACCAGGCGTTTTATAATGAAAGACCGATCTGCGTAACTGATAAAAAGGTGCAGTGTTCTTTCGTTTCATGAACGTATTCACAAATCGTTGACCTTTTTCGTTCTGGGTCTTTTTAATCTGTTGCTTCGTTGACAACCGAGGCAGTTTGTGCTTAAAAGTTGAATGCGGTTGGGGTTCTTATCCAATCATAGCCGCTATATCGGCAGGTTTTAGATCGTTCAAGTCCGAATCACTGACTTTTTTCTCCGGGGTTGAAGCATTCACCGCTTTATCCTGCGTTAACTCTTCCATACCATTGCGTTAATCCTGCCGATTCAGGGAGAAGAGGAATATTCTTGTGTAAATTTCATTCTATTTGATTGAAAAAAAAACGTACTTATAATCGTACAAGTTCGGAACTAATCAGATTGCTCAACCAGCTGAAATATTATCCTTCACTCACAAAAAAATAAACTCCAGCATCCGGCATAATAATAAATTAACGAATGCTCGAACTTCTTTATAATTCTAAAAAATGTTATCTTATGCTGGCTTAACGTTTATTTGACATTGTCCATTACTCTTTTTCACCCCTAACACTATTTGTTGCGCATGCGTCTAAAGGCGAATAATTACCACGCGGTCTAGGAATAATATTATGTATTGTACACTTTCTTGTCGTTAAACAGACTATTCAAAAATAGACATGAGATAAGTTCATTCAACTGTCGGTTGTGTTGGAAGTCGTATCCTTTCATCATCTGACAACTTTTTGTTTTCCGAAATTTTGAATAACATCTCCCTACGATGCTCGGCTTATCTATGGTTTCTTTAACCATTTTAAAGATTGATTATTGGAGCCGATTGAACCTTAATATCAGCTTGACTTTCGGGACAATACTTTCTACAAGATGCCTTTTTAACTCATTTAGCACCGTGTCTCGTGTCTATTGATAAAAAAAAAACAATATTCCTTTCCACCTGTTTTTTACGTGGGGTGTCGACTGGTGCAACGTCGTGGCGGGAGAGAACTTTTTTTCATTGCGAGACATGATCGTTCTTACTTCTATTTGGCATCGAATCGGTTCCAACACTCGTATAATTCAAATAAGTAGAACCCGGTGATCCTTTTTCTCGACCAAGTAATCGATCGAACTCAAACTTTACGAATCCACAGAAATCACTGGATGAGTTTTCAACTACTGGTTGTTCTCCGGTGTGTAAACGCGCATGAAGTCCGCTAGAGCTGGAGTCTGCCTCAACAATCCAAGGCGAAAACTTGCTCCCGAACTCGCAGTTGTGACTGCTTTTGGGAGTACCCCGCAATCAATCATTATCAAATTGTTGCACAATTTATAAATAAATAACACATTTAATAATTATAAATAAATACATGTAATAAAAAAATTAATAAGAAAATACATAACTTATAAATATTAAATAAGAAAAAAATTATATATCAAAATAAACGAATGAATCAAATAGATAAATTTAGAGAAAGGATTTAAGTCTACTTGCTCGATACCACCGAAAGGATCATTTGCCTCGTCCGTTAAAGAGCGCCAAGGTAGTCTTATGATGATTTTTAGAACCTAGGGAATCCGTAGGCTACGAACATTTGTTTTTGCAAACCCTCCCCAAATCGGTTATCGTTTATCGATTTTGATCTCCGATTAATTGTATTTATTTTAATGATTGTCTGCTTTTAATGATTGTCTGTCATGAAGGTCAAGATTTTGCTCAGATAAGTGCCCTTTTTCTTGTGAGAAAACAGAATTTTCCTCATTTTCGTTAGAATATAACAGCGTAGGTTTTATTGGCATTTCTTTTAAGTTTCTCGTTTTTGAACTTCGATGTTGGAACCAATATCACTTCATTAAAAATATATAAGTATCATCAGCAAAAATTGCAGAATGACAGTCAAGAAAGGTCTTTAATATAAACGCTTAACAGAGTAGGCCTGACTAAGAAACCTTTCGGTACACCAAAGTGGATAGGATGTCTGCGTGAACTCTTTCAGAAACGATTGAATTATTTTCAAGTTATGAAATATGTATCGAAGGTTCGGGAAGTAACCCAATTGATAGCAAATACTGAAATTCTACTGTAGGAACCTGAGCTGTTTACTGTGTAGATTTTTAATTTCATCAAATATATATTCGCACTTTGCAGATCAGCAATACTAGAAAGAGGGTTGATTAAACTTTAAATAATTTGAGTGGAGAAATAAAGGTGTTCTTTAAAACATTAATAGGGAAAGATTAAATGTAAATTGAAGGGAAATGTTCTTTGAAATTGGACGTTGTACGTCTTAGCTGACCAGTAGACAAGTTGAGAAGCACATTAAGTTATGATTGCGGACTGCCCCAGCCATCAATATAGCCTTTATGTTTGACCTTGACCTTTTTGCGCTTTGGAAAAATGAAAATTCGAATATCGAGTGTTGGCTTTTTGTAAAAAAAAACCACCCTGCCGAAATCTTTCAGCGATGGATGGACATGCAACTAAATAATTATAAGAAATAAAAAAGTTTTTAAGAATCAGATAAGCACAAAAAGAAAAAAAAAATTTGAATGTTAAAAAAAAAAAATTCGTCATATCTTGTTGGAAATGTTGGAACAGAAAAACAGTCGTTCTCTCCTTTTTACACCCCGTATTGTCAGTTGACGTGTCGTTTTTGTTGCCGTTGTCGACGTCTCCCTGGCTCTATAAGCTTCCCACTTAAACACGCTTGTGTTCTCTGTCGCTCTTTTGCTTGCTTCAAAAGACAATCCCAACAACCAGCTGCCACAAGTTTCCTCGCTTCGTCTTGCCTTCTATCGTCATGCTCTACACTCTGTGGCTCTGGATGGCGTATAGTATAGAAAATAAGAACATTCAACCTTTATTTGGAAAACAGAAAAAAAAATTATAAAAAATATATATATTGTTGCTCGTGCTTCCATCTGACTAACCGACAGAAAGCGGGTGAAATTGTATGACAGTCAGGGAACTGCTTCGGTTTTGCAGGCAGAGCAGATAAACCTTCGGCAGAGTCGCCATTCTGACTCACTATGCACCACATTGAATTTGGGTTGTGGCCCAGAATCCATGTCAACCAGATGAGATTCACTATCATTGAGTTAGGTTAGGTTGCGTGGAGCGGAGATTTTGTCATCTTCATAGGTGGCGATATTGAAACTTCCAAAATGCCAAAGTTTGTTGTTAGGGCTTTGGCCTTTGGACGTTGGTAGTTTTGGTGTCGTCGGAAGCGGTACCAGCGCTAGAGGTAGAAACATTTTTGGCGCTACCGCTTCTTGTTGCTGGTGGCTATGGACGTTGCTCGCTACGCCTCGAGCTTGCATGTGCGATTAATATATATATATATATATATACGTATATATTTATAGATATTTGTATCTATACGGTGCGATGGAAATATACCACCACTACAGCTGCATGCAATTATTTACTCGGGTCCTATGTATTTGTTCGTAATACATATATATATATACATAAATGTTTTTATTATTTCGTGTAGGTACCTTGTATGAGCGGCGTCGGGTGTCGCGTAGATGCGAATGTGTGTATGTGTGTTCATGTGTGCGTGTCGGAAATGGTTTTTCCTCCGCACTTCTACGAGAATTAACAAAAAAAAAAAAAACATCTAATTTGATGATTGCAGAAAAAATGAGAATTGATATGTAGTTTTTTTTTCTATTTCATCCCCCTTTTATTTTGGGGGGTTGCGCTGACTGACCAATGATGTGTCTCAGAGATGCTCAATTGAATTGTTGGAATCCTTTTGACATAAAAAAAAACTTGTTCAGGTGCACTTAGTGTTCATTCATCAGATTCCAGGTGTGTTGCGTAATTGTTGCCAAATGTTACGATTGCGAATTTGCAACCCTTATTGAGATGCAGCCATCGGCGAAAGTGGGTTATCCTTTCTTGTCGTTGTTTTTTTTTTTTTTTTTTAATTTTTCAAATTCAAATTTGATGTTATGACGTCAAAGGTATTTCCGTCCGTCCGTTAAATGTCGATCTGTTGGTTTTGTTGCGACTCTCCACCTTGTGGTGCTTTTGTATACGACAACATCATTGTCATTTATTTTGTTTTCTCCTATTCCTTTATTGCGTGTTATCTCATTCTTTTCGTTGCCTTTCACTTCTCGTTCGTAATGCTTGGCTTCTAAGCCGTTTTCATTCCTTAAGCACGACTACGAGTATAGTTTGGCCGGTTATTTTAATAATTTGAAAAATAAAAACACATACTTTGTACTAACAGGAGAATTGGCAATTGGTAGGTGCTGGCAACATGCCGGCCAGAGGGGAGTTGTAACGTTAAAGTAAAAACTTCTAGAAAAAGAGAGAACGAAAGAGAGGACATAAACCAGCGAGTGCAGAGTCAGTTAGCCGCCACAATGCCAGCTGTCGGATGATGGTCCGTCGACAAGCGGCAGAGGGGGTAAGCGCAAAACACTTTTGCAAGTGTAGCGGGGGGATGAATTGGAATTTTTTTTGTCGAAAATAACGAAAATCTGCAAAAACAATATTATTTTCGCTGCACTGTACCAAGTAAGATAGTCTCGATGATGTGTTCTTTCAGAACTAAATATATTATATATTTTAAGTAAACATAATTTTATCGATTTTTTGTTAAACATTTTTTTTGTAGGTATGTAATTATTTGCAACTGCACCTGTGCATCGAATGTGCATTCTGTGCATAATTTCGCAAGAGTTTCGATTTAATGTTTTTTCAAAAGTTTTTCTTTTTAAACATTTAATTTTTCGAAACTTACATAATATACATACCTATACTAATGTACATATGTATGTAGTTACGTATACCTACAAACTTAGTCATTTGTGGGGTTGTTGATGTTGATGAGTTCGGTCTTCCTGCTAACGCTTGGGGGTTTAGTGAGTAGGTAGTTGTTTTTTTTTTTTCTATTTTTTTTCGGCTGGATGGGCGGCCATGTTGGCTTGTTTTGGTTTAACAATATTATTGATTTACTTGCATCTATAAACATATGTACATAAATATGTAGAAACACTTAGTTTTATTTTATTTTAAGTGCATATGTGCATAAAAAGATGTCCATAAGGATAGATTGTACATATAATTTGGACTAATCTTTTGATTACAGCGATTTATTTTAGTTTTTACTTTATTGGAACGAAAAAAATAACACCTCGTGGTTCTTACAATAATAAAAATTTTAAAATGTTTTTTTTTTTCGATTTGGATCACAAATTATGTCTAAGATATTTACGCGGAATTTCTCGACACTGGCATTTTTTTCAATTGAAACAGTATTGTCACAATTGTTTATTGAATCAAAAGATTGGATTATTGTTTGCTTAAGAAATAATATGTCATGTGAATCAATATTGGGCATCTGAAATTGTCTTAGAGCAATAGTAAGAACTTGATATAAGGATCATACAAGATCATTATTGAAATTTAACATCTCATACGCTTCCCACAGATAGAAGCAAGAGTTCCTGGTTGCATTGCACAGAAAAAGTCGTTTATCTCCGCAAAATAAAAACCTAATTTCGAGCACATTAATAAACCTTTGATTGCCTGGAAAAATATCCTCTAGAAGCGAAAAGAAGTTCAATAAGTTTGGTCCAGATATAAAATAATAAAATGAAGGCCTTAAGTACACTATGAAGACCATAAAACATGTTGGGGACTTTGTATTGGTACTATTGTTAGGATACTGGAAGAACGGATGAGTACAAAGAAATCCTATTTAATTTTGTGCCTTATGCCAGCGACAGCTTTTATATGTATATTAGTTCGTAAGTTTTTTTATCTAATTCTAGAACGATAAAGATATTTGTTCGAACTGGAAAAAGTTCGGAATTGTGAGAATTTGTGGACCTAGATTCAGAAGGCTTGTTATTCGAACCCTCTGACCCTTTGCCGAAAATTATATTAAGTTTGCCAAAAATACTTACAGCCGTTTTAAATAAAAAATTACAATCTCAAAAGAAGTGCATCTCAGAAATTACAAATGTAATATTGAACTTTTGTGCTTCTTCTTCCACTAACCTTAAATCTTAGCGTTTTTATGTTCTTTAAGCTTTGTTTTTGGTGTTACATACACAAATATAAAACTTTCATTCAAATATTTAATTTTAAAAATTAAGTTTTCAAGTTTAGAATTGAAACTGATTTTTTTTTAATTTAACTCACAAATTAATTTTTGAAGGTTTTGAACTTCATTGTATTATGTTCCCATAAAATTCACTCTTTATATTTTAATAATAATTTTGTTGAGCATTTTTTAAAGTTTATAATGCTTATGGGACAAATCGTTAAAAAAAAACTTTCAAAATTTTCTTTATTTTTTTTTCGAAAAATTAACAAAAATAATTTCAAAATATTTCATGCGATGATTCACTCACCAAATGCTATGAAACATATTCTCCCTTAAACTCTTGTAACTGACATGGGGACAAAAATTCAAAACAATTGGCTGACTTCAAACCAATTCTTGTAAAAGGTCTTTGAAAAATTCAAGCAGGACAGATGCGAACTCACTCTTTAGTTCTGTTCAATCCCGTTGAAATCTGAGATTCGAAAGAATTTCTCACGCTTGCTTTTATTTCCAAGATCTTTGATAATAATCAATTATGAAATTCTCCGCCGGAAACTATGTAATCTCTTCTCCTGCACTCCAAATGAGGTTGAGAACATGTCATAGTTATGGTAAATGTGAGCTGCACGGTATGCTTCAAGGATCTATACTATGCCCAATACTTTTCTATATTTTATCAATAAGCTGATCTCGGCTTGAAAATATATTTCTAACAAAGGATAACAACCGGGCATATAAGTCAAACCTAGATCAACAAGTGTCAAAGTCCTATCAGAAACTAACACGTGATTAACTAAAATCCATCAAGGTAATTGCAATTTCCTCCAATATTATAGACATCAAAAAAACCCCTGACTTGAAAGGACCAAATTGATACAGTTCAGTCTGTGACGAAGGGGTTTCCAGCAGGTTCAAATTGTTATTGGTCCTATTCTCATAGTGGGAGGTAAATGGGAGATGGTATCGTCCGACAGGCTTGATTTGCGGATTTGACTGTTGAATGAGTCTCTTTCATCTTCAGTTCACCTTGCATGAAAAAGGTCAAACTGGGTGTGTCGACATTGAAGGGTTCCATAGGCCACCTTGAAAAATCCTCAACTCTCAAGACCTAGAAGAAAAGCGGAAAACCCTAATTAATTTGGATAAATTCATTCACTTTTTTAATTTGTGTGTCGATCAATCAAAACAAAAGGATCGGGCTATAAAATGCATTAGAATGAGGAATTTGCGGGAAAAGGCGTTAAGCTACCAGCGACGAAATCTTTTGTTACAACTTCTTCAACAGAGTCATGCGGTTTAGTTTGGAAAAAGAGGACCAAGATGATCGAGCCCAAGTTTAAATTTTTTTGACAATAGCAGAGAATTTCGATTCGACGGTCTTAACAAAAGGTGTTGGAGACCGCATCCGTATGGATAAAAACTTGTATAAGGACAGGTAAAGGTGTCTTTGATCCAATCGAATTGATAATAATGCAGGACAATGATCCGAAAGCCTTGCCAAAGAAACGTGAATCAACGTCTGAATCTTTGTTTCCTTATAAAAACAAATTTTTTATGTCCTAGAAATATGTTAAAATTTATTTACCCGTATGGAATCTAAAATGTCGAAAAAAGTCAAATGGGCCTTGACAGGGTTGTTAAAAGCTTATAACTTTTTAAATCAGTATATTCGACATTTTTATATATTATTTATTTGCTTACATCTGCGCATGTTTTTGTTTGAATCAAATTTACTGCGATGACACATTCAGCTTCTGAAGCGACATATTTACACTCTCCATCGTATGACTCACAAGACTCAATGTTGATCGTGCCTTAGAATGAGTCATAGTGATATCATAGTTTAGAATCAGCCAAAAACTTGTCCAAACAACTAAGTTTTTTCATGAGTTTATAAAAATATTAGTTTTAAGATATTTTCAAGCTTTCACTTTCGAGTGTAGACCACATCTGCTAGATTGGTAACTTTAAAAATTCATTCAAACCTTTTTTATTCGAACAAGTAAAAGCTGTGATTTCGAAAGCATCGAAAACTGTTCTAAGAGAGGTACGATGTTTTTAACTTCTTTCAATCTTCTACCATCAAGCGGCAACGGCATTGAGCTTTTACAGCGCTGCAAGATGGCATTAAACAACTTTCCTTATTTTTATTGACTTCTCTTATTAAACTCACTTCTTGTATTCCAAATTTCAAATCTAAGCTTTTCTGGAAGCCTGTACACTTTGAGCCGAAAATTGAAAAGTATTTTTCGTTCTCTTGATCTCATTCTTAACTGCAGCTGCTGCGTTTTAATTGGACGCATTGACAAGCTCCAGGATCCGACAACAAGTCTGAACTTTTGTTTACTTATTTTCTTTCTTTTTAAATTTGGAAGTCACCATTTACCTTTCGGATTTAATCTATGATGCTATCTCTGGAGTCGTTGACCAGCGATAGGGGTTATGTTAACTGTGTCGCATTTTTACCCTTAAGTTCCAAGTTCGTTTCGCTAATATAATTGCTTGTGAAGATGACGTATTTTCCTTGCTGCGTACGCAAAGTGTGCTAAAACACAAATAAAAAATAAAATACTGCGAATGAAGCAAATTTAAAGAAGGCGATATCAAAATTTCTAAGATACTTCTTTGTTTCGAAAAACAATCTTTCAATTCCTCTCCTTATCCTTTTGTTCACTTTTAAGAAAGTTTAGTCATAATTCTTCCAGAGCGAGTAATAATTTGCTTCGAACTTTCTAGGGATCTGTCGAACTAATCGAACGGGTGGGCTATCTCTGAGGAGCCTGTATCTATTACGTCTGTGTTGAAACCCGCGCAAAAAGACACTGCCCTGAAAGAACAAGACTCCTGACCCGAGTTTCTCATACCGTTTCTGTATGACTCCTTGAGCTAACTGCTGACCAGTACGATAACGATCAGCTTTGTATTGGCGAAGACTGCATCTTCATCCAGCTTCTTCTTTTCAGAAATTTTGGTGTGAAGCTGAAGTTCGGAATGGGTGGGACGTAGTCCGTTTTCAGCACTTTGAAGCGTTATGATAGACCTGTCATCGAAACTCTGTCTTCCTTTCGACCTGGAGATTTTAATCTGAACTTAGTCTTTGTTCTTTCTGTCTAAAGGCAAGCCGAACTCATCAATTCTTGTGGCACTCACAAGAAAACCTTTCCACCCAAATGAATTTCACAAGACAACCCAACCGTACGTTGGACCACTTAAGGATTGACAAGCCATGTCTTGCCAAACGTTCTCTTGCTCAATTCGGATGACAAACAGGCTTTCCAATTGCGATCAGAGGTGATGTCTTCTTAACTCAGAGTCCCAAGAGCCATGAAAGTATCTACCCGTCATTTCGGGACTCGTTTCAATACCATCCAAATAATATAGAAGTTGGTGACAACCTTCTATTAGGGAAAGCCATTATCTCAGTTTTTGTTGGACTTACGCAAAGTCCACCTTCGAAACCCAACGAATTCACTCGCGATAGTTTAAAGTTGAGAATCCTCAATGAGTATGGATAGAAATCTTTCTGATGCCAAAATGGTAACATGGAAGCCGTGGGACTCCAATTAAGAAATCTTCCTTGTTTTTCTCTTTTCTGCTCAAGAAAAAAGTGTTCATTTTCCGATGTTGATTAACTTTAAGATCTAAACATTCTGTCATTTGGATAAGTATATTTCCCAAATCACTCCTCCAATATGTTTATCGATCAATCGTTCCAAGGCTTTTTGAAGATAGGAGGATAGGCTAATAGGTTTTTAATCCTAATCTGAAGTGTGGCCCTGCTTTGGAGTCTAACTTTGGTTTAAGGAAAAAATAAATAATTCTTTCTTAACCAAATTATTTGTCTCTGACTGTTAGCTTAATGAACTTGTTAGTGATATGTTTTCAACTGACAAATGTGTTGTATTATCCTGCGGGTATTCTATTTATACAGTTCTCATAAATGTTATGGATTGTTTTTCCACCCAACCCCTCTACTTCCTGTTTCCAGATAAACTGTATACGTCCTTAAGCAGTGTCACGTTTCCTGTTGAAGATACGTAACCACAACGTGCAATAAAATCCACATTTCAGCAGATTAGATATCTTTATCCAATTTGATCAGAATCAGGTGCAGCACAAAAAATTGGGTTTGGACAGTTTTTTTTTCCGAGGTTTGATTTTTTAGCTGCAATGAAATACTCAATGACTTCTACAATGTCTCGGCTAATGTTCGGAGGGACCAAGAGGGATGCAATAGCCTAACTAAGTTAGCTAAGCTTTCATTTTCTCGTCAAAGAGTAGGTATACTTAGCTGCGATATTCGATGACGGTTCTAGCAGCTGCGTTGATGTCCATCCGTTTGACTTTAACAAGCAATAGGAGTTGTTGTCCCCCGAAACTTCTGGCTTAAATCATTTCGCTCTACATTCCATTAAGAAGATTTTTTTTCAAAGCCCTCAACTATTTTTTTTATCAATCTTGGACCTGGTGCACAAACTATAACGCGACCCGGACTACCTACTGTCCGAGAAAGAGGATTATTACAGAAAGCTGGGACAGAAAGTCACAATAGGCCAATACCCTTGTGTTAAGCCAGGACAAGAATCCTTGGTCAACAACAAAACACCAGAGCAAAAAATCAAACCAAGAATCCTGATCGCTTTTCCTTTCTTTGGCTAAAGTAGCGATCAGGATTCTTGGTTATTTTTTTTTTGCGCTGGTGTCGCTATTTTTGTTGACCAAGGATTCTTATCCTGGTTTAACTCAAAGATATCATTCTATTGTGACGTTCTGTCACAGCGTTAATGTGACGTGTCCTTTCTTATTGTGTGAATTCCGCATTTATCGCTCAATCTACGAGGATAGATACAGAAATAAGCGAGTACTTTCGGGTTTGAAACCAATAATAAAGTGTTTACTTGGCCGTTTCGTAATATTTTAGAAGAGTCAGGATACCAATTTCATTTTATCTCAAAAAGAAGTCGCAGAATCGAGAGGAATTGAATTGAATGCAGAAGATTGTGACATCACTCTGTCTCCAGTATTAAATCTACACACACCAGAACCAATGATAGAATGATCATCTACGCAAAACGATATTTTGACTATGTCGACTTTGAGCTTCAGCATGACAAGCAGGGCTACCCAATTTGACAGATTCATGTCAATGGTTGACAACTTCACTGATTGACTGGACAAGAAGACTTAAGAATTGAATTAAAAGGCTGACACTTTACCAACTGCGCCAATCAGCGTTTCATGTTATTCTATTGAATGCAATGCAAACACTGCAAACAGCCCATATCCTTGTTTTCTTTCCACATACTATATGTACATAGAAATGTATTTCTCTTTGTTTTCATGGAATTCGTGAGGGATATGAATTTTTGAAGACGCCAACGTAGCCCAGCACACTAAGACCAATATTTTATGTGTCTTCTTCCCGACATTTTTCCCTTCTTGATTTGGCAACCCCAGACACGTATCAGTGGATATTTAAGAGCGCAGGATTTTTTACTGACAATAATTTATTTTATATCTATTAACTATTAAAAGCAGATTTACAAAGAAGACGTCAGACGAAGAGACGGGAAAAAGAAATTGGGACGTCTACGTCTATGGGCTGATCATAAGAAAATTAGAGCAGTGTTTTTCAAACTGTGGGTGGGTTCAAGATTTCCTTGGGTGGTCGCCGTCGCAAGCCGGTAGGATAAATAAACAAAAGTCCTGTGCTTAAACAAAATTAACAATTTTTTTTATTGTGACGTATGTGCCTGTTTATTTTTTTATAATCGTAAAAATTCTAGATAAATCTTAGACACTTTTACTACTAAATCATTTTCCAAATTTAGCCTGTTTCTCTTCCTAGTTTTAATGTAAATTTTTAACGAGAATTCGACTTCACAAAGGTATGACGTGGCGAATGGCAGTAACAATCTTAAAAGCTCGCTTGCCTTGCTCGTCTCTTTACCCAAAAATTAGAAAATGGTTTTTAAATAGAATTCCATTCTCAGCATGCCCACTGCAGCTTTCCTACAACTTTACCGATGGTAGATCGGCGAGTTCGAATGGCATATTCAAAAAAGATTTAACATCCATCTTTTTTCCATTTCCACTCTCAGAATCCAGTTTTGGAAAGTAGCTTTATAGTTTCTTCTCTAAATTATGTGAACTCCGTACCATGAGATAAATATGAGAGCAAATAAGTAAAATCTTTTGTAAAAAGACCGGGTTTGGAAATGGTTCAGTGCATGTAGCTCTTTAATTAACTGACACATTATAATGTGGGGCTCATCAAAATGTTTTTATTTAAAAAGGTCAAAAGGTTTGAAAAACACTGCTTTAGAGCGTTGGGGTAATGATGGTAGATGTCGGGGAAAAACTGAAATCAACTATAGGACTTGGTTCAAGGAGCAAACGCACTGCTCATTTCGATGTGAATTCGTGATCAGAGCATGGAATCTTGCTCAAAAGGGCAATCAGTATCATCTGCCCCCATGCTCTATCTTTAAGCTTTAAGTAGCTCGCCGGCAACACCTACGAACATTGTCCCCAATCAGAATTGGCACTCTTCAAGTCGACAAAGAGTCAACTAAATACTCGTAGATCAGGATGCGATCAACGCGAGTCAAGATCTCACAAAATCTGCAGGTAATAACGTGCAGCTTAACAGGACATGGACAATAAATGAGGCACTGCAAAACAGTACGAGAGCTGCCCGTGACATTTACGGACGGGATGAACAAGCGCTTGATCGAATACATGGAGAGATACAATAGGACCAAGGACTAAGACCTTGAACAGACTCCTCTAGGGATAGAATGGGCGCGTTGTAGAAGAGGCACATTTGATACTGAGCATTTACAGACTGTAAAAGAGCATTTACAGACCTTCCGCTGTCAAGCAGAATGTCATTACATTGGTGGTCATCACACAGTGCCACAAATTGATCTGTTCATCATTTCCGAAACCGAAGTTAGCTTTGGCATCCTTTCTAAGGTTGTCCGATGGTCCAGAAGTGATTCTTAAATCGGGAATGGTTTCGAGGATAACTTGCTGACAAAAAGGTTATGGAAAAGCGACACGATGCCATGCGATTTTTTTGACATCAGGCTAGAAAGATTTGTTCAAAACCAGAGGTTTTTTAGAAATTCGACTGACTTCGAGTACTTGGAGACGATATTGACATAATTTATTAAGTCAAGAGAACGTCGTCTACCTGTGATACGCAGAAGAGTCACCCGTTTATATCTGGGGTAAAAGAAGGCCCAATCTAATGTGGTTGCGTACACAAGTGGAAAGGACGGACGGGGTTTGAATGGACCAAGTTCATTGGAGAGACTTGTTGAGGCCTAGGTTCACCTTAGTCTTAAGCTCCATCGAAGTAAGCTCACGGCGGAAATTGGTTTTAAACGCCCCAATGGCTGGAGATATGCAAAAGCGGTTTTAAGGGGTTGTTAGTGATAAGGTTGGTGCCTATTTAAATTTACCCACTTTATCTTAGTGACAAGTATTCCTTGATAATATTTGAAATACTGAGTTATGAATTAGTGTACATCTTCTCGAGTGGAAGAGCTACGAAAACTAAAAAAGAAATTTTCTTTAACATTGATAGATAAGTTAATCTCTGCGTGAACCCATCAACCCCTAGTAGTTTCAACCCCCGGGAGTAAAACTATCCTTAATCTTGACTTTCAAAAGTCTTCCAAAAAAGGTTTTCTTTCACAAACAAAATTGTTACTAAAGTTTGTCCTGTATTATTTTTGGAAAAAAAAACTCATCCTCGTTTTAATACGAGGACATTACTGATCTGCATAGCGGTCATATAATTTTAGTATTTCAAAAAAGACATACTTATGTATCTATGACTATCTCCATGGTGATGACATATCAACGTCACACAAAGTTTTTCCCATCCGTTATATTTCATGATTCAATATAATTTTGTTCGAAACAAAACGGATTTGCCGATAATTTTGAATGGGAAAGTAAAGAGGTGGATAATAACGAAATATAGAGAAAAAGACGCTCGATGATGATGGCGAGAAAGCAAGAAGAAGAAAATGAAAGACGAAAAAGGAAAAAGAAAAAGAAAAAAAACCGAAAGGGAGGTGGGATAAGTCGAAAACAAAATAGCAGAAAAAACGATGTTACATTTAACAACAACCAGGGGGCAGTGTTGACGCTTATTACCGCCCTTTTTTGCCCGTTCACCACCGCGCGCATCTACCAAGTCGCGTCAGTCGAGCATACACCAACGACAATGACGACCGAAAAGCAATGAATTCGACTACGTCCTGTGCTTTTCGTTTTCAGTTTGGTTCGGATTTTCTAGCGTTACTGGTCTCGTTCTACATATCGGTTCGGTGTTTGGAAACGTGGTGTGCGGCGTCTGACACAGGGCTAGGCTACATATATATACAAATATATATTTATATATTTATCTTTCGGTTAAATATCGAAGGTACATAAAATATGCCAGCCTATATTGTTATAGTTTTTTAAGTGTTTTTTTTTTGCGTTGAAAGGAAAATTCGTGTGCAAGTGTTTTGTGATCACCGCCGCACAGAAAAGTATGCGAAATTAAGAAAATACAGTGCATTTAAGGTTAGTTTTTCCAAGTGATGTGCTAAATTGTTTGTCGTAAAAATGATTTCTTCAAGAAAACTTATTATCTTCGGAGAGAAGAAGAAGAAAGTCCGTCGTTCGTAGTCGTAGGCAACATGCAAGATTTTGCTACTCGGCGTTTGAGGTAGTGGTGGTGGAGGTTTTACACTCTCACCCATGCACATACACATACACACACATGTGATGGAACGCGTGGTTTTTGTTGTTTGTATGCGAATGGAAAATGTGTGGAAATTTTGTATCTCGGTGTGAGTATGAGCGAGTGTTTGTGTCGGTGCAACAACAATGTGG
Source organism: Orthonevra nobilis (assembly GCA_963555765.1). Classification (NCBI taxonomy): domain Eukaryota; kingdom Metazoa; phylum Arthropoda; class Insecta; order Diptera; family Syrphidae; genus Orthonevra; species Orthonevra nobilis. The sequence continues at coordinate 119,387,981 of OY743225.1, read as the reverse complement.
TTGCGGAAAACATGTATCTATATCTACCGACGAGGGTGAAGCGACGTAAAAACAGATGGACAGATGTGCTGTGTATTCTTACATCTTATTTTTACTAATTTCTTGTTTCGCGCGGCGCTCAATTTTGGCATTGAAGTACTGCACTTTATTTGCGGGGTGCTCCGCCAATCTAGGGCTCCGCAATTTTTGACATTCGGAGTGCGTATCATCTTGCCACTTTTGTGCGTTTTTTTTTTTTTTTTTTTGTAATGTTGGCATGTGCGAAGTTGAGTTGATTCCTTAAAAAATTTGCATTGCCGACCATGAGGGTTGTTTACACTTCATTTGGTGTGATATCTTTGGTGACTTCTAGTATTTGTTGTCGAGGGTTAGTTTGATGATGTTTCAACAATTATTTGTTGTTTTATAGAGTTACATGTGACCTTGAGAATTATGTTGTATGAACCGAAGACGCTCACCAAGCAAAATACAGTGCGTGGCAAAACTTAAGCAACGTTATGCATTTAAACATTATTTCGATGTAAACCTATGTTCGTGTTGTGGTTTGTGTAGATGGCACTGCTGTGAAGGCATAACACTGACAGCAAAGTGTAGAGCTTTATCTTTCAAACATTCAATAAGTCGATATCAAATCATTCGTCTCATTTCGGGCTCCATCACGGAATTGAATTGAAACAAACTGCATCTGAGTTTCTCAAACCACTACAAAAATCTTTCATTCTTCTATGATTGTTGTCACTCTCATGTTAGTCAAGTACATGTTTTCATCCTCATCAGCATCATTTAACATACATATGTATGTCCATATGTTGGATAGACCCAGTTCCCTCCACAATATGACCTTCAACGTGTTGTCCTATGTCCTGATGATATTGTGGGCCAAAATGTTTTCCTCTTCCAACTGGCCCCATGAAAAACTCAGTTCTGTTGTAGTAGCCCTACAATAGCTACCAGGTACCCCTGCGGTCCTGCAGTGAAGGGGGTGGAGCAGAACGGATGTCAAACTCTTTCTTTGTTTAATTGCGTTTGGTTTCACTTTTCGGTGTCACAAGTTATCAAATCACCAGTTGATCTGCTGCCACGAGAAACGCATTGCCGTTCATTAAGAGGGCTTTGTGGTTCAATGTATTTCATAAGCTGAAGATTTGTCAGCGTTTCCATGTGCACAGAAAGAAGGGATTTTACTTCAATGCGAGAACAATGTTAAAGGCGCTGTTGTGCCCCTATTTTTTTCCTTTTTCAAGAAATTGAAATCAGCTAATTTTTATGGTTCCGTATCTCAAGGCGAAACGGAAGTTTATTGGATCACTTCGTTGTCCGTCTTCTTGTTTTATCAGCAAGTTGAAATCAAATACTATGACTGCGGTTCCTTAAATCTGTAAAAAAGAATCTTCTACAAGGCAGCCATGCGACTGCTCATGCAGCGTATGGGAATCGAATCTTCATGGTACCTTCTTCCAGTTGACCTCATAAGGTTTGGCAAGAATAAATTTCTCATTGCATAAGTAAAGGGGATGTGTAGGAAATCAATTACATCACAAAAAAAAAATAAAAATATGTCAAGAAATAGGCTATTAGAAATTTATAAAAAAATAGTGCATTCCTGGGTGGTATAGAACCCTTCGTGTGCATGTCCAAGCTGTTGTTGGTCAATTTTAAAGGCATGATCATGGCGTTAGTATCTTGGATGGGCTTTGTATTATTCATAATTTTCTGAAGGGTTAAATAATTCAATGGGGATCAAAAAATGCTAACTTATTGGAATTTGAGAAATGAAATAATGAATCTCAACGCAGGTGCGACTCGTCAAGTTGACATGCAATTTGAGGCAGTTCTGTCAAATTTCCTTCTGCCAGCAGAGTTCAAAATATTTCAGTTTAAACCCCGAATTCTGAACGGGAAACTGACTGCAAATGCAGTTGACATTTTCAAATATCACACTTGTCAAATTTTACTTCCATATTTCATCTACATTTTTTTTTAAAAACGAATTGACTGTTAATTTCATTCAACTCTAAAAGATTAAAAGACAAATGAATTTTGCAAAAATTTTGCAATGCTTAAATAGCATGAACGCCAATTAAAAATCGTTATATACTTAGTTTGTCATTAGTGGGACTGTGACACTGCAAATCCAGTCCACTGCCGTACTAAATGTCAACTAGTTTTGCAGTCAAATTCATGGGCTCTTGACCAATCAGAGCCAGTTGACTAGTTTGTGTCAGTATTCACCAAACGTTAATATTTAGTTGAATGCGAATCAGTGATTTATTTACAAATGTTTCTTTGATTATATTACAGCACTAATAACCCACCTGTTGTATAGAAATTTGTTAAATTTATTTTAATTTTTTTATTACATTAACTGTCAATTATCACTTGCAAAATGCCGACGATTTGTGACAGATTAGTACCGCCATTCACTCAGCTATTTTCCTCTTGCCTGCCGATTGCGAAAGTACAAACACACTGTGTGACAGCAGCAACAACAACAAAAACAACCACAACGACGGCGCCGAAGAAATGTTTTTGTGATTCTCTCGTTTCTCTGTTGTTTCGTTTTGTTGACAGTAAACTGGCGGCAGATCTGTCATTCATGATTTTGTTTTGTTGTGTACGAACTACAGCATTTTGACAGTTCTTTTGAGCGAAATGTCATGCACTCACCACTACCAACGCAAAAAAAAAATACACTGATTCATATGCTCTGCAAACCGGTGAACAATACAAGTGAACGAAGTATGTGTATGTACACACATAATCGCGTTATTATAAAACTTTATATATGTATATACAGAAGCACCGTTCCAAGTATATAAGGAGGAAAAGGAAATAAAGAAGAGGAAATTATATGCTTGGCATAAAATATAATTTCCAATATGGCGTCGGGGGCACATTACTAGTTAAATTCAGGACCGGTGTCCGAAATTTTTTTTCGCTCTAATTTTCGCATAAAAAACTTAATCCAAATAACTGATTACCGCTATAACAGTCGTGGTCGGTGGCCAAGTGTGTGTTTTTGTTTTGTTTACCGTCCAATGAGAACTTTTGTTTTGACATTTCTTCGCCTGGCTCACGTTGTGCTTTCGTGTGTAAATACGGCCAATCGTGCATTCATATCCACCAGCAGCGGCAGTCGCATCCATCGCCGAGGAACAATAGTTTTTTGGTAGTGGAGTCACGTGTGTATTTCGCTTATGAATCCGCCGGAATAAGAACACGCATATTTGGTGAGCCTCCGCAGGGCAAAGTGAGTGTTTTCGTTTTTTTTTCTCAAGAAAACGACGACAACCACGAGACAGCGCGTAGTTTTCTTGTATTGTGGTCGTGAATTAGTCAGTCAGCTGTTTTAACAAATGTCAGCTGCTGTTGCTGTTTTATTGCTGCGCTGCCCGCGAAATTTGAACGCATTTTTTTTTCCACATTCAGCGGATATGAGTAGGAGCAAAAAACCAAACTATTAAATTTGTTTCAAAAAAGCTGTGTTCATGTTATTTTTCTTCTTACCTACGCCATTTATTCTTGTGTTCCTTTTGGCTTTCTTTCGTAATCTCTTTTGGCACTCTTCGCGAGGAGTATGGTGGTGGAGGTTGTTGCAAGTTGTTCGCCTAACCTCAATAACCATGCCTACCATCGTCGTTTGCTCTGCCTGCCAGCAGAAGTGGATACGGATAGTGGAATGGGGTGCTCAGAGAAGCATGTTGTACATAAAAGCGGGCATTGTCCGCATTTTCCTAAATTGTTGCTGCTGCTCTTTCACATAATATTTTAAAATATTATTTGATTTCTTTAATAACTTGAAATAAATAGTAAATAATTATTTATTAAATATTTGTGAGTTAAAAAACAAAACATTTTCCGATTTTAAGATACGTCAAGGCTTTTCTGGGTTTCGTTTTGACTCGGATTTGGTTTTTCAATTCTTTTAGTTTTTTTTTTTTTTATTTTGTAAAAAGTAAAATGTTCGTAATGAGCAAGATGGCGACGGAATGGGATGATAATGTGAGAGAACGATGATAAATTGAATGGAAAATTGAGTGTTTTTTTTTCAAGTCGATTTTAACTATTTTCCTATTTTTCAAAATCTCAAGTTTCTTTTTAGACACTCAAAGGTCTTCGTTTGACAGGAGGTAGGCATTGTTAATAGCATTGCTTGTAGGACTGGTATGTAGGGTGTCATTAATGAACTAAAATTATATAAATCAAATATTTATATTTTAGTTTATAATTGAAATTCAATGCAATCATACCAAGCTCGTCCTGCTTGCTTCCTTTAGAAGGATTGCCAGAGACCCTTTCGAAGTGAAAAACGGATTTGGGCTTATTAAGTCTAATTAACTCACAATTCAAACTCACAATGAACACCTACTCTTAAGGTATTCAAATTCGAGGCAATCCTTAAAGATCATGAATACAACATTCCACTCGCCAAGAATACTTCCATCCAACTATATTTAAGAAATATCGTGCACAATTACTTGGGTGATCTCTACCTGTTTTGAAAAGAGGAAGTCACTCAGCACTAACAGTCTGACTATCAATGCGGGGTCTTCATCAATATTAAAAGGTTTACTTTCCTAGGCAGACATAAGCACTCGTCTCTTTTTTCAGAACCGCTCTGTGTGCCTCCTGTTAACGCAAATGTTACCATTCGCACTCTGGCAGTATTGTTGATGGTTGGTTGGTTGGTTAGTATGGGAGTCCTAAGCCTCCTTTGTGCCATTAGTCGAGATGAACCTATGCACGGCTAACCGTTGAAGCATCCAGATATAAGAATGAATCTCAGAAGAATTCGGGTCATCATTACCCAGGTCGTCCAGCCCATTAAGAAAGTAACTGCCAAGAGTTCTCAATCTTGTTGTGGCTAATGGGGGACTTTCGCAGAGCAGATGACTTTCAGATTCTATATCTTTGAAGTCTCTCTTCGAGTCACTACGCTTGGGTGCCTATGGTGCAGTGGCCTGTTGTTATGCTTGAAACGAGGCGGATATCCTTTCGATTTGAGTTACTGAGATCTCGACCTATAAGCTTCGATGATTGACCAGATTAGCCTTTCTTTTGCGCATGTTTCAGTTCCCTATTGGCTATTGTTTCGGAGTCAATAAGTTTGTCGAGAGCGCCAATTGGCATTTTAACAAGGGATAAATCTTGATAAATTTTCAGTTCCCTGTTTTGCAAGTTCTTATACCCTTTCGTTTCCAACTTTATCCCGGTGACATGGCACCCAACAGAGGCTTAGCGTATTGAGCGCTCATAAAGTTTATTTGTTGGCACATCTTATCAAGCTTCGATTTTATCTGTGTTGAGCTCAAAGACATAATGGCCAAAATTATACTATGTAAAAACATATAAAAATTACAATTTGAATTTGATTTCTTTCACATTTCACACTAATGTCCAATTTTTCGCCCGTTTCAGAATTCGGGAGCACACAATTTCATCCCTGATTCAAGTAGGAGAGTCTGGGAAAGGATCAAAGCATCCTATATAATCCAAGTTTTGAGACATTAACACACAAAAACCAAACGATGGGCGAAGTGGGCGAGGTGATTCCAGAGAAAACTGCTGTCGAACAACTGCCATCAACAGAATTAGCCGCGAGCAACTCCATTGTTGCTCATACAGAAGCTCCACTTAGTCCACCAGCACAACAGAATGGAGATATCTTGAAGGAAATAGCCCCGGCAACAGATTCACCCATGATTGTAGACAGTGATGAAGATTCACAAAACAGTTGCGATGCTGGAAGTGATACAAAAACAGGCGGCAGTATCGCTGCCAATGGTGATGCGGATCTAGACGCTTCCCAAGATGCTAACGACAGCAGATGTCTGTCCAAAGACGATGTTGACACAAAAGATTCCGCGATGGAGAACTGCAGCGATGATGACGAGGAAGATGGAAAATCTGATAAGACCGGAAAATCCCAAAAGTCAGGGAAATCCGATGTGAAAAGGAATGGCAATTCATCGGAAAATGAGGATAGCCAGGACGGCGGAGCATCAGAGACTCCTACTAGTCAGGACGACGGTGATGATGGTGACGACAGTCAAGATGATTCTTCTCAATCACTCACAAATGATGAGGATAGTCAGCAGTCGTCGAGTCTTCCAGCGAGCAAGACTGACGAAAATAACAAAAGCCCACCTCACAACCCTGAGAAACTGAATGGTGAGGCACTTAAAACGGTTGAAGACGATAGTGTCGTTGATCTTGGAGAATCAGACGAAGAGATGCCTTTGGCAGAAGATTTGGCGAAACCTAAAGCCAAAGAGACAAATCCCATTGAGTTACCTGACGAAGACATGGGCAAAGAGATAAAAAAGCCTCAACGGAATGTTAGTGATTCGGATGGCGCGGTTGTGATTGGTTCAGATTCTGAATGCGAACAGGAGAAGGAAACTGCACAGAAACCGCTGTCTGAACCTCAACTTCAGTCACTGTCACAGCCGCAGATACAACCTCAGCTAAGTGTACAGTCTCAATCACAACTGCAGCCGCAATCACAGCCAAAGCCAGTGGAAAAAACTAAACCTCCATCTCCGAAGCCCGATGATGACGATGATGATTGTGTTCTCATTGAGGACGACAGTCCCAGTGAGGCTTCAGAAACAGGCAGCACTATTTCAGGGAGACAGCGCAAGAGTTTGGTGAAAGTACGTGATTTCGCCTCGTTTGGCGATGACCCGAATATGGGAAACGATGATTCACAGCCACCGCCGAAGCGGCAGAAAACATCCCTAAGCGCAGTTCCTCTTGCTGCTGGCCCTAGTGCTCAATCGCCAATGGCACAGATCACCATCAAGGATGCACGTTCCTTGATGCCACCAGCTGCAAATACCGGTACAGCTCCACTGGCGGGGAAGGAGCCAACTCTAGTGATAATTGACACAGACGCGAACAAACTTCCCGCGCCTCCTCTACCTCCAGGTGGTGTTTTTCCGGTGAACATTCGACAATCCATGTCCATAAATCAAACACAACCACAATCGCCTGCTGCACCGAAAGCAATACCCACAATGCCGGTTAGCTCACCGATTCCCGCCCTACCATCGATATCCAATGCGAACCTTCTCCCCGGTTTGACCGATGATATGTTTGTTCTAGAGGCGCCATCGTTTATCGTTCCCTATATCTACGAGAAGCCCCCATCGGACAACCTGCGTGAGATTGTGACCCAAATCGAAACAAAGTTTGACCTCAAGAAGGAGCCAATCAGCAACGACCAAATAGATCTGGGTCTAGACGATGATCTAAAGGACAGCAGTGAGATTGGTTCGCCGAGTAAAAAGAAGAAAAGGAAACGCGGCAGTGGCGATGACTCATGGTCGGAATCCGAGGATTCGGCGGATGACGACGAAGATGACGACTCAGAGTCCGAGACGCGTACGAAAGTCCTCATCAAAGAGGCCAGTGATGATCTGAAAACCATCAATGCAGTGATAAAACCTATTCAACCAGCAACACCGTTGTCAACAACATCGTCAACTCCAAATGCCAACAAACAGCAAAACGGAGAGAACTATTTTGAGAGTCCGCTTGGCAAGTTTTTCATGGACATCGGGGCTGGTCTAGTGCAGGAATTCGTCCAAGCTGATTTGATTCGCATCCAAAAGCGGAAAATGCGTCGATCCCTCGGCAAGAACATCACAGAGATTGAGAGAGCGATCACCGCACTGAGTGGCAATCTGGAGGCAAGCAAGAGACGCAATGCGCCATTCAAGTTCAATATCAAACGTTGCGAGTTCTGCAACTTTAAGTCAGAGTCAGCGTTAGCAATGGCCCATCACTACGAAACGCCTCACATGAATGGCGTCTTGTACAAGTGTAATTTCTGTACTTACGAGCGTAGAAACTCTGCCGAGATTGTGTATCACATGGAGGCGATGCATAACATCAAGGCACGATTATTCAAACACCTGCCATACCATCAGTGCCCAAATTGTGGCTTCGAGGACAATGGCAAAGCGAAGTTAGCTCGGCACGCGCCAGTGTGTGCCAGGAAATTCCGCCCCGAAATGAACCTGGCACCGCCTCACGATTGGGAAGCACCAGCGAAGATTCCTCGTATTAAACCACGACATGGTTTAGTTGGTACCGCCACTGCTTATCAAGTACGTTGTATTTAAACATAAATTCCGTGTAAATAAATAAAAAAAAAAAATGTCATTTAACAGGCTATGGCAGCTCAGGCGGCGGCACAGAAGGCAGCTTTAGCTTCAATCCAACAGCAACAGGCGCAGGCGCAGCAGGCACGCAACATACAAGCGGCAATGGTTAATAACAATGCCAACAAGAATTTGGTTCGCGGACGAACGCAAACTGCACCAAAACCGACTCCAAATGGTGGAACTGTGATGCGCGGTGGCAATGCACCTGTTCGGGGACCAATGCCTACTGGAATGGTTTTGCCCAACAATTATCAAATTGCGGCTGGCCAACTGATTCAGGTAAGTCAGTTAGCTGCTTTTTGCTTATGTTGCATGCTTAGATAGTTCCGTTGGGCTACCATTTTATTGTGTTCAGTGTGTTCATAGTCATGTGCTTGGATTTGGTGTGAGATCACTTAAATATATGCTTGGGCGTGGGCGGGTAAGCTTTCATTACGAAAACAGGGATTATTTTGAAACAGAAACTGAAATTTTGATCAACAGTCAACTAACAGTGGTGAATAAAATAATAGGGACAAGACGACTCAATATTTACGAGGGTGGTCTGAAAAGTTTCCGACCTAACAATGATACAAGACATTTTTGCTTAATTCTCTTCGCTCTTCCTTTCGTCGATATCGTTTGCATACCCTAAAAAGTGGAGAAAGCGTTGTCGGTTGAGACATGTGAAACAGAAGCTTTATATAGTTTCTCGGCCTTTTTTAAAGTTTTGTCGTATAGAAAGAAAAATTTCAGTTAACTTTGTTCAAAAACGTTTCTGAAATGATCTATGATTGCTTGATAAACTTTTCAAAAGCAAAGAAATAATTTTAAAAGTAGAACTAGTTCAGGAGACTTAAAATTAAAGGAAGAACTCACATCGATGATGTGACTTTAGAAATTTTGCCTGTCAAGCGAGGATCTTCTTGTTTATTTGGTTGGTCATAGAATAAGAAAACAAAATACGAACTTCCGATCCAGCATAAGTTAAGAGTTGAAGAACGTTTTAGTCAGCGATGCTACATTCCCTTGCAAACTCATATGTTTAAACCATTAAGATGTTCAATGTTAACTTTCATCCTATGTTAATTCTTATGAAATAGAGAAAGTCTTTCGTTCGAAATGAACGAACAATAATATTTCTTTATCACGAAATGAACAATATTAATTTATTAGCACTCAGAACCTTAAATAAACATAAACCGCCTGTTAAGCGTTCAGCAGAAAAATTACAATTGACGAGGAATACCCGCTTTAGAATTTCTCGATATTTTGCCCTGCTTGGAGGACACTGTGTGTCGTTTTTCCAAAAACAATTCTCATTCTTATATGAATGTGCAACCATTTGTGCCAACTGTAAAAGTGTGTAGCATTTTTTGCTCTTTATTAATATTGATCACATCCAGTGCACCTCCTGCTTCGCAGTAATAACCCCCTACTGAAGATTGTTTGAGTAGCTGCTGGAATTATAGAAGATTTATTTTATCCCATTTTTTTTGTTCTTTTTCGGATCATATTGACTTAGTTAGTCTGTATCTGAGGCAGCTGGCTAGCTCGTAACTGAGAATTTTTTACATTGTTAGTGGATTAGTCTGAATTGAGCAGGAAAACTGAGGTTGTGTCAGGCCTACCTCTTGTTGTAATCGAATATTTCCCTGTTTGAACTAAAATATAATGACAAAGACGAGGTTCGTACCAATTCCTGCAGTACAATTTTCATGTGTTATACGAATCACAAATTCCCACAATCATTGGCTCATTCATTAATGTTTCGCTTTCAAAACATTCAAACAAATGTTATGGAAATTTGGTTTTTCGTTAACTAACAAAACATTTGCGCTCTCACGATCACTTCATTTTGTGAATAATATCGATTGATACATTTCTAATCCATTTTTGTTTATTTTTTCATTTGGTTTTCGTGCTATGCTCTCATAATAAAACTCACTCCTTGACAAAAAACAAAAACAAAACAAAACATAAATTCGAATTTAACAAACTTTTGCGAATGAATTTAATGAAAGCAATAAATTTTGTATCTGTCCACGTAGGTGTCGGGTCTAGCGATCCTGCCATCATCCCAAAATACCCTTACACTGCAGGTAGGTCCAGTAATAGTGACTTTTCTTTACAAGTAAAGGTGAAACAGAAAAAAAAATTAAGTTTACTTTCTTTTTTTTTTTTGGAAACGAAGCGTTTTCGTTATTTTACTGCAAAATTTTACTTTGGTAGACATTTTTTTGTAAAATGAACTTTTAGTTTATATAACAAACGTTTATAAATGTTTTATTTATGTTTTTGTAGTCAGCAAACGCAGCGACAACAAAAAAGAACCAGTCCGGTCAACCAAGCATTTCGATAACACCTCTACCTCGACAAAGTAACAACTCACAACAACAAGCTCAAGCCACACCATCGAGTGGTAATAAGCAACCGCCAAGTGGCATGAAACCTGGACAAAGTCCGAGTGGGAACAAAGCACAGTTTGTTATATGTGAGATATGTGATGGGTACATTAAGGATCTGGAACAACTCAGAAACCATATGCAATGGATGCACAAAGTTAAGGTATGAATAAACTTCTTTTCAATTTGTTTGGAGGATTTTTTCAACCTGATGTTACGTTTTAGATTCACCCGAAGATGATTTACAACAGACCGCCTTTAAATTGCCAAAAGTGTCAGTTTAGATTCTTCACCGATCAGGGTTTGGAGCGGCATTTGCTAGGCTCACATGGTTTGGTAACAAGCTCAATGCAGGAAGCCGCCAATAAGGGCAAAGATGCTGGTCGGTGTCCTGTTTGTGGAAGAGTAAGTGTTGCATTCATTTTCACTCCCGATTTCAGTTAGGTTTAAAATTATGTTTAAAAATGTTTTACAGATGTACCAATGGAAACTTCTTAACCATGTATCCCGTGACCATCATATGACGTTGAAACCAGCTCATCTGTCATACAAGTGCACTGTGTGCACGGCGACCTTTGGAATGTACAAACAATTCGAGACGCATGTTTATACCGCACACAGTACGGTGGCGAAGAAAGCTATGGACGGCAAAAAGAACTCCGGCAATAGCAACGCGTCGAGCAACAGTAGTGTTATGAGTAGTCGCAACAGCCTATCCGCAGCCAATGATTCATTGTTAAAGCCGCTGAAAATCAATGACGAGATCACGATTATTCCACAGCCAGCGTCAAAATCTCGATCATCAATGAACAATATCGAAAGTCATATTATCGGTAAGTTAAGACCAAATAAGGAATTTGTAGATTTGTGGGTGTAGAACAAAAAGTGTTTAGCTGGTTTAGTTAACATAGGTTTAAAGGGAACAAAAGATTACCACTCAGTACACATACATTAAAATAGAAAAACTATTTGTTATCAGAGACCCGAAAGTGGTATACTATGGACTTAAATGCACAAGGCTTCAGTGTGGGATAGCAAGTTCTATTGAACTGATTTTAATGTCACAAAGAATATTGCCCGAATCATTTGTAATAAAAATTTACTGAGCAGAAGCTGGCCTTTGTTTAACTACTTACAAATTCTACCAATTAAACATATTTATGTCTATAAAGTGTTCAAATTGTTCCTCTTATGAAGCGGATATAGTTCTCAGCTTAGATGCTCAATTGAAATAAGCATGTCTATTTACATTGGACAGTTCTATGGTCAATGTACGTTCAAGTCTCTTTGTTTGAGCAGCTCGCGAGCATGCGCGCCAATAAGTATAAGTTTCGATGAAATTTTTAGGTACTTTCTGGCAGTATTAACAATGGAGGTTTTATGAAATGTGGTTTGCTTATGTAGGGTGCATCAAAAAACATTTTCGCGGTAACAGTTGTACTGGAAACTAGTGTAATCATTGGGAAGAGATCGGATCAATAGAGTTGATGAAGCCTCGACTTACTCGCGTTTGGTAAAAGTGAATTTATTTTCCCAACAATTTTCTGAACCGAAAGTGAACTTGCCCACAGAATTAAGAATAAGTAAGTAGACGATATTTGTATGATATTTGTATCATATGTGCATACAAAAATTGGGTTGTGTTGATTTCCCTGCTTCCATGTTGTACGCATTTTCTATGCAAATATTCTAAGCCGTCTATTCAAAAGCCGCTTTCTAAATCGTAGCTCTTCACGAGAGATTGCACGATGAGAAAGTCACAAATTCTTCACCTTGGCCAACTTATTAGATATAAAAAGATCAAACAATCAATAACGTAAGCAGAAGAGATATGTTATCAACAATGAAGTTGCAGAACCTAAATTAGCAAAGAACATCAAGGAACCGTTGTCAGAGTTTTTAGGATTCTACCCAAATCACAGTGAGGCAGTGTTTAAAAACCTTAAGATCAATATAAATGGTTTGAAGATATTGCTCCAATCGTATTGATCACAGCTGTACGTTTTACGCGTTTTGTTTGCGAATGTAGAGGTTTCGGCTTAAAAAAAATGCTTTGAAAATCCAATGTTCATCGATATTGTTTTTTTTTAATATTCCATTTGCATTTATTCATTTTTTAAATAATAAACATTCCTATTTAAAATTTGAATTTCTTTGCCTACTTGCAGATTAAGGAACCTCGCTATCGCCCTATCACGAGAGTAGTGTAAAAACAAAAAGGAACCGGCCATGTACAGAGTGCGCGTTTGCCTCTTTGTTGTAAGCATAGTGGCAACAACTCTCAAAAGAGGATGCGCCCAAAACGTAAATTGGCCGTAATGTATTTGCAAACATTCGTAATATAATATATTATTTAAAAAAAGAAAACATCATGATTTATTTTTGTATAACTCATTTAAAGATCAGAATCGTAAAAAAAACAATAAACCTAAAAATAAACTCTTTCTTTGCTCTTTGTATTAGTAAGGTCTTAATTTAATTGACTAATTACTTAAATTGATTAATATATAAATTAGTTAATTATTTGATCAATTAAGACCTTTATTTGAATAATAACTATCAAATTAGTTGATCAATTTTCGCCGTTTTATTTTTATCAAATAATTTAAAACAAAACTCTGTTTTTTTTTATTAGACTTAAGCTAATGTTTAGGAGTAATACTATTATTCAAAATATTAAGGAAATCCCATTTTCAAATGAAAAAATAAACAAAAATATATTAAAAAAAACTAGTTGAATGGGTAAACTTGTAATATACTTATTTATATGTAAAGATTTTTTTTTCAAACTCTTAAAAATAAATAAAAAATAAAAAAAAACACATCTTTAAAATTAAGGACAAAAAAAAATAACGAATATTACTAAAGGTGTATACAACCAACGAAGCTATTGTTTCTCATGGCGTTGCATCCAAACAAATCTATACAAATACGACAAAATTAAGAGAGAATGGAAAAAATAAAATACAAAATAAACTGTTAAATAAAACAAAACATAGTGTTTTTTTTAGATTCATAAATAAAAAAACCCGAAATAGTTTGAATATATTAAATAACCCTTAATATACAATCATAATTTGTTTTATTGATTACAAGAAAATATTTAACATCAAACATAACAGAATTGAATTTAAATTAAATAACAAAATTAGTACATATATAAAAGCGTATATATTTAAAAGAAAAACCAATAAAATTTAGCCGTGTATGCTGCGTAAAACAAAATTCAAAATGCAAGACAGTGTTAAGAGAAAAGAAAAACAAAATCAACAAATAAACTTTAATTAAACTGATAAATTTTGTTTGTTTATTTAATAAAATATCATGCACAAAGGTAGAGAAGAAATGTTGGACCATTGTAAAAGTTTGAGCCCGACCTTCATACGTTGCCGAATGTTTGCGGTTTGAAGCAACAATTGTTTGTTTTATGGACTGGTTGTATACCAATGGATATGGTCGTTAAGTAAAGTTAAATTGTGAGTGAAAACAAAATTCTTATATGGAGAACGAAAAAGTTATACCTTTGCCATGTAATGCAGTACGAGTTTCGTAGAGAAGTGAGTTTTGGAACTGCAACAAAAACACATTCGGAGTGCTTATTCGGATCGTGCGCTTGCTCTTATAACTATTAACAAGTGATTTGGTAGATTTCGTAAGGGTGATATGATCTTAGAAGATCAAACCCGTTCTGGGCGGCTTCTACAATGTCAGTTCTATGACCCCTTTGGAGTGTAGTCGGAAGGTATAGTATAGCTCAAATGAAACGGCAGCTCGAAATATGGAGACAAGTAGCACAACATTCTCCCCAAAAAAAAAATCGCACAACAAACTGCTATCCCCCCGACCCGCGATGATACAGCTCACTAAATTGAACAGCATTGAATGACGCAAGACTCTCGTTAAACATTTAAAGAAGAAGGCAAAAGACAATATAAGGCGCACAAGAGAGCGCAGCAAAGAAAGCCTCGAGCATCGTATGAAGAGTGAACAGGTGTAAGAGGAAAAATACAGCGAATAGAGAAAAGAGCTACGCAGTCTACTGGCTTAATGATATCTGGGAGTCAAGGAACAGAAAAATAGAAAACCAAAAAACTTCCTTCATGCTTCAGGTCAAGCATCAAGCCGCTCCGCAATTGTGAAGCGAATCATGTCACCGATCCGTTGAATTTCTTAGATTTATTCAAGCATCATTTCCAGTAGCTGGCAAACGATTATAACCAATTGAGAAAGTGATAGCACAAGAAATTATTCGTCTCCTTTTCATAGATTTTGGCAAGTATTGCCTTTTATAAGAAAGCTTTGAATTTGTTTTCAAAAATTTTAAAAAGTACACACAATAGGCCTAGAAAGGACTATATCGTTTGCCAATTGATTTCGAAATTTCCGTAAACAAAATTTTCGCTAAATTTGTTAAACATTTTTTTGAAATGCACGAAGATGAGAAGGAAGACCGGGAAGACGTGAGAGTCAAGCTAGGCAAACAAAACAAGCAAGATAAAATAATCAAGCAAGACAAACAAAACAAGGCAGACAAACAAGAGAAGCAAGGCGAATCGCAAAATCCCTTAAGCGAAGATGATATGATATCATATACAAGAATACCTTTCGTTCCTCACATCCTACCCGACTAGACTGAAGAGAGCTATTTTTTTTTAAAACGAATTGCAAAAAGCGAAAACCATTGAGCTAACCGACAAAAATGCTTCCGATTCTTCGCATGATGGTTGGAAATGACGTAGCTGTAACGCTCTGGAGTATTTGGAAAAGCTTGAATATGATACAGACGGTACAAGATACCTCGACAACGTCGTCTCCGCTGTGCCGAGGTGCATCCAGAAGACTATTTCATTACATCTTCGCTTTTAGCTGCACATTCGTTATGAATTTGCCGATCATCTACTATATATTTCGGCCTTCTTCAAGTTGCTCAAAAACCAAATATATAAAAACCTGCTCAACATAAGAACAAATCTAGAGTCAAGCCCTCGACGAACTACCTCCAAATTTGATTATCACTCAAATCTATAGCAACAAAAAATTTAATGTAGTCAGAAAATAAAAGTCGGACCCTCTATTTTTCTTAAATAAATATTTTTGGCAAAGCATAGCCTGATGAGGCTAAAAGTACAGAGGGTAAGTAACTATGCCTATCAAGCAAAATAGAGAAATTCGCAGTCTTTGCTCAAGCGGACCGAACTCGAACTATTGGCATTTTCGATGGAG
The DNA here is from genome assembly GCA_963555765.1 of Orthonevra nobilis. Classification (NCBI taxonomy): domain Eukaryota; kingdom Metazoa; phylum Arthropoda; class Insecta; order Diptera; family Syrphidae; genus Orthonevra; species Orthonevra nobilis. The sequence continues at coordinate 119,372,203 of OY743225.1, read as the reverse complement.
ACATAAATTTGTACAAAAGTTAAAAATAAATTTTGGCTAAATCAATTAACCTCTTCATTCTTGCACCATCAATCTAGACATTCAATCGACCAACGACCAACCAAGTTCTCCGATATTATTGATCTTGAAGGATATATCAAAGTTCGGTATGGACGCTGGCTTAAGAACCCTACTGCCAAGTAAGACCCTTTGAAGTCGTTCAGTCCTATGAAGTAGCCATTTCATATTTTAATGTGTCCCTTGTCTATTTCTGGATCCGCGTCTCCATGGTAAACCATTGTATTTTTTTGGCAAAAAATTAATCCTGAAAGTGATTTTGTATGAGGTATGCAATACATGACTTCAACAAGACGCAGAACGTAAACTCTGCTTATTGTCACAATATCTGAATTTCTTCTTGTCCTTTCGTAAGGCTTTTGAACAGTCCGTTGATTTATGAAAGGTCTTCATTTTACTACCTATATGAGAAGGCTGTCGGAAGGTATTTTGAGGTCAAAATCAAGTTTATTGGACACGGATGTTTAGTATAAACAACGAAAATTCGCAAATTCCATATCTTCGACACAAAACGCTTGATTTAATCCAAATTTGTGTATTTGTGTTCAGTTATTAGTACAGATGCATTTTTCTGGCTCACCTAACGTTTTCAGAAATTTCATGAAAAAAGTGCATTTTGAAATCATGGGCTATAGTCCACAAAAATTTCGCGAAAATCCTTGATTTTCAAATTTGCATATCTTCGACACCAAACGCTTGATTTAATCGAAAGTTGTGTGTTTGTGTTCAGTAAATAGTTAAGATGCCTTTTTATGGCTCAGCTAACGTTTTCGGAAATTTCATGAAAAAAGTGCATTTTGAAATCATGGGCTATAGTCCACAAAAATTTCGCAAAAACCCTCAATTTTCAAATTTGCATATCTTCGACAAAAAACGATTGATTTAATCGAAATTTGTGCATTTGTGTTCAGTTATTAGTACAGATGCATTTTTATGGCTCAGCTAACGTTTTCAGAAATTTCATGAAAAAAGTGCATTTTGAAATCATGGGCTATAGTCCACAAAAATTTCGCGAAAATCCTTGATTTTCAAATTTGCATATCTTCGACAAAAAACCCTTGTTTTAATCGAAATTTGTGTACTTGTGTTCAGTTATTAGGACGGAAGCATTTTTATGGCTCAGCTAACGTTTTCCGAAATTTCATAAAAAAGTGCATTTTGAAATCATGGGCTATAGTCCACAAAAATTTCGCAAAAACCCTCAATTTTCAAATTTGCATATCTTCGACAAAAAACGATTGATTTAATCGAAATTTGTGCATTTGTGTTCAGTTATTAGTACAGATGCATTTTTATGGCTCAGCTAACGTTTTCAGAAATTTCATGAAAAAAGTGCATTTTGAAATCATGGGCTATAGTCCACAAAAATTTCGCGAAAATCCTTGATTTTCAAATTTGCATATCTTCGACAAAAAACCCTTGTTTTAATCGAAATTTGTGTACTTGTGTTCAGTTATTAGGACGGAAGCATTTTTATGGCTCAGCTAACGTTTTCCGAAATTTCATAAAAAAGTGCATTTTGAAATCATGGGCTATAGTCCACAAAAATTTCGCAAAAACCCTCAATTTTCAAATTTGCATATCTTCGACAAAAAACGATTGATTTAATCGAAATTTGTGCATTTGTGTTCAGTTATTAGTACAGATGCATTTTTATGGCTCAGCTAACGTTTTCAGAAATTTCATGAAAAAAGTGCATTTTGAAATCATGGGCTATAGTCCACAAAAATTTCGCGAAAATCCTTGATTTTCAAATTTGCATATCTTCGACAAAAAACCCTTGTTTTAATCGAAATTTGTGTACTTGTGTTCAGTTATTAGGACGGAAGCATTTTTATGGCTCAGCTAACGTTTTCCGAAATTTCATAAAAAAGTGCATTTTGAAATCATGGGCTATAGTCCACAAAAATTTCGCAAAAACCCTCAATTTTCAAATTTGCATATCTTCGACAAAAAACGATTGATTTAATCGAAATTTGTGCATTTGTGTTCAGTTATTAGTACAGATGCCTTTTTATGGCTCAGCTAACGTTTTCGGAAATTTCATGAAAAAAGTGCATTTTGAAATCATGGGCTATAGTCCACAAAAATTTCGCAAAAACCCTCAATTTTCAAATTTGCATATCTTCGACAAAAAACGATTGATTTAATCGAAATTTGTGCATTTGTGTTCAGTTATTAGTACAGATGCATTTTTATGGCTCAGCTAACGTTTTCAGAAATTTCATTAAAAAAGTGCATTTTGAAATCATGGGCTATAGTCCACAAAAATTTCGCGAAAATCCTTGATTTTCAAATTTGCATATCTTCGACAAAAAACCCTTGTTTTAATCGAAATTTGTGTACTTGTGTTCAGTTATTAGGACGGAAGCATTTTTATGGCTCAGCTAACGTTTTCCGAAATTTCATAAAAAAGTGCATTTTGAAATCATGGGCTATAGTCCACAAAAATTTCGCAAAAATCCTTTATCTTCAAATTTGCATATCTTCGACAAAAAACGCTTGACTTAATCTAAATTGGTGTACTTGTGTTCAGTTATTAGGACGGAACCATTTTTATGGCTCAGCTAACGTTTTCAGAAATTTCATGAAAAAAGTGCATTTTGAAATCATGGGCTATAGTCCACAAAAATTTTGCAAAAATCCTTGATTTTCAAATTTGCATATCTTCGACAAAAAACGCTTGATTTAATCGAAATTTGTGTATTTGTGTTCAGTTATTAGTACAGATGCATTTTTTTGGCTCAGCTTAAGCTTTCAGAAATTTCATGAAAAAAGTGCATTTTGAAATCATGGGCTATAGTCCACAAAAATTTCGCAAAAACCCTCAATTTTCAAATTTGCATATCTTCGACAAAAAACGCTTGAATTAATCGAAATTTGTGTACTTGTGTTCAGTTATTTGAACAGATGCATTTTTATGGCTCAGCTAACGTTTTCAGAAATTTCATTAAAAAAGTGCATTTTGAAATCATGGGCTATAGTCCACAAAAATTTCGCAAAAACCCTCAATTTTCAAATTAGCATATCTTCGACAAAAAACGCTTGAATTAATCGAAATTTGTGTAGTTGTGTTCTGTTATTTGTACAGATGCATTTTTATATCTCAGCTACCGTTTTCAGAAATTTCATAAAAAAGGTGCATTTTGAATTCATGGGCTATAGTCCACAAAAATTTCGCAAAAATCCTTGATTTTCAAATTTGCATATCTTCGACAAAAAACGCTTGATTTAATCGAAAGTTGTGTTCAGTTATTAGAACAGATGCATATTTATGGCTCAGCTAACGTGTTCAGAAATTTCATGAAAAAAGTGCATTTTGAAATCATGGGCTATAGTCCACAAAAAATTCGCAAAAACCCTCAATTTTCAAATTTGCATATCTTCGACACAAAACGCTTGGTATAATCGAAAATTGTGTATTTGTGTTCCGTTATTAGTACAGATGCATTTTCATGGCTCAGCTAACGTGTTCAGAAATTTCATGAAAAAAGTTAATTTTGAAATCATGGGCTACAGTCCACACAAATTTCGCAAAAACCGTCAATTTTCAAATTTGCATATCTTCGGCAAAAAACGCTTCATTTAATCGAAATTTGTGTATTTGTGTTCAGTTATTAGTACAGATGCATTTTTATGGCTCAGCTAACGTTTTCAGAAATTTCATGAAAAAAGTGCATTTTGAAATCATGGGCTATAGTCCACAAAAATATCGCAAGAAACCCTTGATTTTCAAATTTGCATATCTTCGACAAAAAACGCTTGATTTAATCGAAAGTTGTGTTCAGTTATTAGAACAGATGCATATTTATGGCTCAGCTAACGCGTTCAGAAATTTCATGAAAAAAGTGCATTTTGAAATCATGGGCTATAGTCCACAAAAATTTCGCAAAAACCCTCAATTTTCAAATTTGCATATCTTCGACACAAAACGATTGATTTAATCGAAATTTGTGCATTTGTGTTCAGTTATTAGTACAGATGCATTTTTATGGCTCAGCTAACGTTTTCAGAAATTTCATGAAAAAAGTGCATTTTGAAATCATGGGCTATAGTCCACAAAAATTTCGCGAAAATCCTTGATTTTCAAATTTGCATATCTTCGACAAAAAACCCTTGTTTTAATCGAAATTTGTGTACTTGTGTTCAGTTATTAGGACGGAAGCATTTTTATGGCTCAGCTAACGTTTTCCGAAATTTCATAAAAAAGTGCATTTTGAAATCATGGGCTATAGTCCACAAAAATTTCGTAAAAACCCTCAATTTTCAAATTTGCATATCTTCGACAAAAAACGATTGATTTAATCGAAATTTGTGCATTTGTGTTCAGTTATTAGTACAGATGCATTTTTATGGCTCAGCTAACGTTTTCAGAAATTTCATGAAAAAAGTGCATTTTGAAATCATGGGCTATAGTCCACAAAAATTTCGCGAAAATCCTTGATTTTCAAATTTGCATATCTTCGACAAAAAACCCTTGTTTTAATCGAAATTTGTGTACTTGTGTTCAGTTATTAGGACGGAAGCATTTTTATGGCTCAGCTAACGTTTTCCGAAATTTCATAAAAAAGTGCATTTTGAAATCATGGGCTATAGTCCACAAAAATTTCGCAAAAACCCTCAATTTTCAAATTTGCATATCTTCGACAAAAAACGATTGATTTAATCGAAATTTGTGCATTTGTGTTCAGTTATTAGTACAGATGCATTTTTATGGCTCAGCTAACGTTTTCAGAAATTTCATGAAAAAAGTGCATTTTGAAATCATGGGCTATAGTCCACAAAAATTTCGCGAAAATCCTTGATTTTCAAATTTGCATATCTTCGACAAAAAACCCTTGTTTTAATCGAAATTTGTGTACTTGTGTTCAGTTATTAGGACGGAAGCATTTTTATGGCTCAGCTAACGTTTTCCGAAATTTCATAAAAAAGTGCATTTTGAAATCATGGGCTATAGTCCACAAAAATTTCGCAAAAACCCTCAATTTTCAAATTTGCATATCTTCGACAAAAAACGATTGATTTAATCGAAATTTGTGCATTTGTGTTCAGTTATTAGTACAGATGCCTTTTTATGGCTCAGCTAACGTTTTCGGAAATTTCATGAAAAAAGTGCATTTTGAAATCATGGGCTATAGTCCACAAAAATTTCGCAAAAACCCTCAATTTTCAAATTTGCATATCTTCGACAAAAAACGATTGATTTAATCGAAATTTGTGCATTTGTGTTCAGTTATTAGTACAGATGCATTTTTATGGCTCAGCTAACGTTTTCAGAAATTTCATGAAAAAAGTGCATTTTGAAATCATGGGCTATAGTCCACAAAAATTTCGCGAAAATCCTTGATTTTCAAATTTGCATATCTTCGACAAAAAACCCTTGTTTTAATCGAAATTTGTGTACTTGTGTTCAGTTATTAGGACGGAAGCATTTTTATGGCTCAGCTAACGTTTTCCGAAATTTCATAAAAAAGTGCATTTTGAAATCATGGGCTATAGTCCACAAAAATTTCGCAAAAATCCTTTATCTTCAAATTTGCATATCTTCGACAAAAAACGCTTGACTTAATCTAAATTGGTGTACTTGTGTTCAGTTATTAGGACGGAACCATTTTTATGGCTCAGCTAACGTTTTCAGAAATTTCATGAAAAAAGTGCATTTTGAAATCATGGGCTATAGTCCACAAAAATTTTGCAAAAATCCTTGATTTTCAAATTTGCATATCTTCGACAAAAAACGCTTGATTTAATCGAAATTTGTGTATTTGTGTTCAGTTATTAGTACAGATGCATTTTTTTGGCTCAGCTTAAGCTTTCAGAAATTTCATGAAAAAAGTGCATTTTGAAATCATGGGCTATAGTCCACAAAAATTTCGCAAAAACCCTCAATTTTCAAATTTGCATATCTTCGACAAAAAACGCTTGAATTAATCGAAATTTGTGTACTTGTGTTCAGTTATTTGAACAGATGCATTTTTATGGCTCAGCTAACGTTTTCAGAAATTTCATTAAAAAAGTGCATTTTGAAATCATGGGCTATAGTCCACAAAAATTTCGCAAAAACCCTCAATTTTCAAATTAGCATATCTTCGACAAAAAACGCTTGAATTAATCGAAATTTGTGTAGTTGTGTTCTGTTATTTGTACAGATGCATTTTTATATCTCAGCTACCGTTTTCAGAAATTTCATAAAAAAGGTGCATTTTGAATTCATGGGCTATAGTCCACAAAAATTTCGCAAAAATCCTTGATTTTCAAATTTGCATATCTTCGACAAAAAACGCTTGATTTAATCGAAAGTTGTGTTCAGTTATTAGAACAGATGCATATTTATGGCTCAGCTAACGTGTTCAGAAATTTCATGAAAAAAGTGCATTTTGAAATCATGGGCTATAGTCCACAAAAAATTCGCAAAAACCCTCAATTTTCAAATTTGCATATCTTCGACACAAAACGCTTGGTATAATCGAAAATTGTGTATTTGTGTTCCGTTATTAGTACAGATGCATTTTCATGGCTCAGCTAACGTGTTCAGAAATTTCATGAAAAAAGTTAATTTTGAAATCATGGGCTACAGTCCACACAAATTTCGCAAAAACCGTCAATTTTCAAATTTGCATATCTTCGGCAAAAAACGCTTCATTTAATCGAAATTTGTGTATTTGTGTTCAGTTATTAGTACAGATGCATTTTTATGGCTCAGCTAACGTTTTCAGAAATTTCATGAAAAAAGTGCATTTTGAAATCATGGGCTATAGTCCACAAAAATATCGCAAGAAACCCTTGATTTTCAAATTTGCATATCTTCGACAAAAAACGCTTGATTTAATCGAAAGTTGTGTTCAGTTATTAGAACAGATGCATATTTATGGCTCAGCTAACGCGTTCAGAAATTTCATGAAAAAAGTGCATTTTGAAATCATGGGCTATAGTCCACAAAAATTTCGCAAAAACCCTCAATTTTCAAATTTGCATATCTTCGACACAAAACGATTGATTTAATCGAAATTTGTGCATTTGTGTTCAGTTATTAGTACAGATGCATTTTTATGGCTCAGCTAACGTTTTCAGAAATTTCATGAAAAAAGTGCATTTTGAAATCATGGGCTATAGTCCACAAAAATTTCGCAAAAACCCTCAATTTTCAAATTTGCATATCTTCGACACAAAACGCTTGGTATAATCGAAAATTGTGTATTTGTGTTCCGTTATTAGTACAGATGCATTTTTATGGCTCAGCTAACGTTTTCAGAAATTTCATGAAAAAAGTGCATTTTGAAATCATGGGCTATAGTCCACAAAAATTTCGCAAAAACCCTCAATTTTCAAATTTGCATATCTTCGACACAAAACGCTTGGTATAATCGAAAATTGTGTATTTGTGTTCCGTTATTAGTACAGATGCATTTTCATGGCTCAGCTAACGTGTTCAGAAATTTCATGAAAAAAGTTAATTTTGAAATCATGGGCTACAGTCCACAAAAATTTCGCAAAAACCGTCAATTTTCAAATTTGCATATCTTCGGCAAAAAACGCTTCATTTAATCGAAATTTGTGTATTTGTGTTCAGTTATTAGTACAGATGCATTTTTATGGCTCAGCTAACGTTTTCAGAAATTTCATGAAAAAAGTGCATTTTGAAATCATGGGCTATAGTCCACAAAAATATCGCAAGAAACCCTTGATTTTCAAATTTCCATATCTTCGACACAAAACGCTTGATTTAATCGAAAGTTGTGTTCAGTTATTAGAACAGATGCATATTTATGGCTCAGCTAACGTTTTCAGAAATTTCATGAAAAAAATGCATTTTGAAATCATGGGCTATAGTCCACAAAAATTTCGCAAAAACCCTCAATTTTCAAATTTGCATATCTTCGACACAAAACGCTTGATTTAATCGAAAATTGTGTATTTGTGTTCCGTTATTAGTACAGATGCATTTTCATGGCTCAGCTAACGTGTTCAGAAATTTCATGAAAAAGTTAATTTTGAAATCATGGGCTATAGTCCACAAAAATTTCGCAAAAACCCTATATTTTCAAATTTGCATATCTTCGACACAAAACGCTTGCTTTAATCGAAATCTGTGTATTTGTGTTCAGTTATTAGTACAGATGCATTTTTATGGCTCAGCTAACGTGTTCAGAAATTTCATGAAAAAGTTAATTTTGAAATCATGGGCTATAGTCCACAAAAATTTCGCAAAAACCCTCAATTTTCAAATTAGCATATCTTCGACAAAAAACGCTTGAATTAATCGAAATTTGTGTAGTTGTGTTCAGTTATTTGTACAGATGCATTTTTATATCTCAGCTACCGTTTTCAGAAATTTCATGAAAAAAGTGCATTTTGAAATCATGGGCTATAGTCCACAAAAATTTCGCAAAAACCCTCAATTTTCAAATTTGCATATCTTCGACACAAAACGCTTGGTATAATCGAAAATTGTGTATTTGTGTTCCGTTATTAGTACAGATGCATTTTCATGGCTCAGCTAACGTGTTCAGAAATTTCATGAAAAAAGTTAATTTTGAAATCATGGGCTACAGTCCACAAAAATTTCGCAAAAACCGTCAATTTTCAAATTTGCATATCTTCGGCAAAAAACGCTTCATTTAATCGAAATTTGTGTATTTGTGTTCAGTTATTAGTACAGATGCATTTTTATGGCTCAGCTAACGTTTTCAGAAATTTCATGAAAAAAGTGCATTTTGAAATCATGGGCTATAGTCCACAAAAATTTCGCGAAAATCCTTGATTTTCAAATTTGCATATCTTCGACACAAAACGCTTGATTTAATCGAAAGTTGTGTTCAGTTATTAGAACAGATGCATATTTATGGCTCAGCTAACGTTTTCAGAAATTTCATGAAAAAAGTGCATTTTGAAATCATGGGCTATAGTCCACAAAAATTTCGCGAAAATCCTTGATTTTCAAATTTGCATATCTTCGACAAAAAACGATTGTTTTAATCGAAATTTGTGCATTTGTGTTCAGTTATTAGTACAGATGCATTTTTATGGCTCAGTTAACGTTTTCAGAAATTTCATGAAAAAAGTGCATTTTGAAATCATGGGCTATAGTCCACAAAAATTTCGCAAAAATCCTTGATCTTCAAATTTGCATATCTTCGACAAAAAACCCTTGTTTTAATCGAAATTTGTGTACTTGTGTTCAGTTATTAGGACGGAAGCATTTTTATGGCTCAGCTAACGTTTTCCGAAATTTCATAAAAAAGTGCATTTTGAAATCATGGGCTATAGTCCACAAAAATTTCGCAAAAATCCTTGATCTTCAAATTTGCATATCTTCGACAAAAAACGCTTGACTTAATCGAAATTGGTGTACTTGTGTTCAGTTATTAGGACGGAAGCATTTTTACGGCTCAGCTAACATTTTCCGAAATTTCATAAAAAAAGTGCATTTTGAAATCATGGGCTATAGTCCACAAAAATTTCGCAAATATCCTTGATTTTTAAATTTGCATATCTTCAACAAAAAACGCTTGATTTAATCGAAATTAGTGTACTTGTGTTCAGTTATTTGGACGGAAGCATTTTTATGGCTCAGCTAACGCTTTCCGAAATTTCATAAAAAAAGTGCATTTTGAAATCATGGGCTATAGTCCACAAAAATTTCGCAAAAATCCTTGATCTTCAAATTTGCATATCTTCGACAAAAAACGCGTGATTTAATCGAAATTGGTGTACTTGTGTTCAGTTATTTGGACGGAAGCATTTTTATGGCTCAGCTAACGCTTTCCGAAATTTCATAAAAAAAGTGCATTTTGAAATCATGGGCTATAGTCCACAAAAATTTCGCAAAAACCCTCAATTTTCAAATTTGCATATCTTCGACAAAAAACGATTGATTTAATCGAAATTTGTGCATTTGTGTTCCGTTATTAGTACAGATGCATTTTCATGGCTCAGCTAACGTGTTCAGAAATTTCATGAAAATAGTTAATTTTGAAATCATGGGCTATAGTCCACAAAAATTTCGCAAAAACCCTCAATTTTCAAATTTGCATATCTTCGACACAAAACGCTTGATTTAATCGAAATTTGTGTATTTGTGTTCAGTTATTAGAACAGATGCATTTTTATGGCTCAGCTACGTTTTCAGAAATTTCATGAAAAAAGTGCATTTTGAAATCATGGGCTATAGTCCACAAAAATTTCGCAAAAACCCTCAATTTTCAAATTTGCATATCTTCGACACAAAACGCTTGATTTAATCGAAATTTGTGTATTTGTGTTCAGTTATTAGAACAGATGCATATTTTCGGCTCAGCTAAAGCTTTCCGAAATTTCAGGAAAAAAGTGCATTTTGAAATCATGGACTATAGTCCACAAAAATTTCGCAAAAACCCTCAATTTTTAAATTTGCATATCTTCGACACAAAACGCTTGATTTAATCGAAATTTGTGTATTTGTGTTCAGTTATTAGAACAGATGCATTTTTATGGCTCAGCTACGTTTTCAGAAATTTCATGAAAAAAGTGCATTTTGAAATCATGGGCTATAGTCCACAAAAATTTCGCAAAAACCCTCAATTTTCAAATTTGCATATCTTCGACACAAAACGCTTGATTTAATCGAAAGTTGTGTTTTTGTGTTCAGTTATTAGAACAGATGCATTTTTATGGCTCAGCTACGTTTTCAGAAATTTCATGAAAAAAGTGCATTTTGAAATCATGGGCTATAGTCCACAAAAATTTCGCAAAAACCCTCAATTTTCAAATTTGCATATCTTCGACACAAAACGCTTGATTTAATCGAAATTTGTGTATTTGTGTTCAGTTATTAGAACAGATGCATATTTTCGGCTCAGCTAAAGCTTTCCGAAATTTCAGGAAAAAAGTGCATTTTGAAATCATGGACTATAGTCCACAAAAATTTCGCAAAAACCCTCAATTTTTAAATTTGCATATCTTCGACACAAAACGCTTGATTTAATCGAAATTTGTGTATTTGTGTTCAGTTATTAGAACAGATGCATTTTTATGGCTCAGCTACGTTTTCAGAAATTTCATGAAAAAAGTGCATTTTGAAATCATGGGCTATAGTCCACAAAAATTTCGCAAAAACCCTCAATTTTCAAATTTGCATATCTTCGACACAAAACGCTTGATTTAATCGAAAGTTGTGTTTTTGTGTTCAGTTGTTAGTACAGATGCATTTTTATGGCTCAGCTACGTTTTCAGAAATTTCATGAAAAAAGTGCATTTTGAAATCATGGGCTAAAGTCCACAAAAATTTCGCAAAAACCCTCAATTTTCAAATTTGCATATCTTCGACACAAAACGCTTGATTTAATCGAAATTTGTGTATTTGTGTTCAGTTATTAGAACAGATGCATATTTTCGGCTCAGCTAAAGCTTTCCGAAATTTCAGGAAAAAAGTGCATTTTGAAATCATGGACTATAGTCCACAAAAATTTCGCAAAAACCCTCAATTTTTAAATTTGCATATCTTCGACACAAAACGCTTGATTTAATCGAAAATTGTGTATTTGTGTTCAGTTGTTAGTACAGATGCATTTTTATGGCTCAGCTTAAGCTTTCCGAAATTTCAGGAAAAAAGTGCATTTTGAAATCATGGGCTATAGTCCACAAAAATTTCGCAAAAACCCTCAATTTTCAAATTTGCATATCTTCGACACAAAACGCTTGATTTAATCGAAAATTGTGTATTTGTGTTCCGTTATTAGTACAGATGCATTTTCATGGCTCAGCTAACGTGTTCAGAAATTTCATGAAAATAGTTAATTTTGAAATCATGGGCTATAGTCCACAAAAATTTCGCAAAAACCCTCAATTTTCAAATTTGCATATCTTCGACACAAAACACTTGATTTAATCGAAATTTGTGTATTTGTGTTCAGTTATTAGAACAGATGCATTTTTATGGCTCAGCTACGTTTTCAGAAATTTCATGAAAAAAGTGCATTTTGAAATCATGGGCTATAGTCCACAAAAATTTCGCAAAAACCCTCAATTTTCAAATTTGCATATCTTCGACACAAAACGCTTGATTTAATCGAAATTTGTGTATTTGTGTTCAGTTATTAGAACAGATGCATATTTTCGGCTCAGCTAAAGCTTTCCGAAATTTCAGGAAAAAAGTGCATTTTGAAATCATGGACTATAGTCCACAAAAATTTCGCAAAAACCCTCAATTGTCAAATTTGCATATCTTCGACAAAAACGCTTGACTTAATCGAAAGTTGTGTTTTTGTGTTCCGTTATTAGTACAGATGCATTTTCATGGCTCAGCTACGTTTTCAGAAATTTCATGAAAAAAGTGCATTTTGAAATCATGGGCTGTAGTCCACAAAAATTTCGCAAAAACCCTCAATTTTCAAATTTGCATATCTTCGACAAAAAACGATTGATTTAATCGAAATTTGTGCATTTGTGTTCCGTTATTAGTACAGATGCATTTTCATGGCTCAGCTACGTTTTCAGAAATTTCATGAAAAAAGTGCATTTTGAAATCATGGGCTGTAGTCCACAAAAATTTCGCAAAAACCCTCAATTTTCAAATTTGCATATCTTCGACACAAAACGCTTGATTTAATCGAAAATTGTGTATTTGTGTTCAGTTGTTAGTACAGATGCATTTTTATGGCTCAGCTTAAGCTTTCCGAAATTTCAGGAAAAAAGTGCATTTTGAAATCATGGGCTATAGTCCACAAAAATTTCGCAAAAACCCTCAATTTTCAAATTTGCATATCTTCGACACAAAACGCTTGATTTAATCGAAAATTGTGTATTTGTGTTCCGTTATTAGTACAGATGCATTTTCATGGCTCAGCTAACGTGTTCAGAAATTTCATGAAAATAGTTAATTTTGAAATCATGGGCTATAGTCCACAAAAATTTCGCAAAAACCCTCAATTTTCAAATTTGCATATCTTCGACACAAAACGCTTGATTTAATCGAAATTTGTGTATTTGTGTTCAGTTATTAGAACAGATGCATTTTTATGGCTCAGCTACGTTTTCAGAAATTTCATGAAAAAAGTGCATTTTGAAATCATGGGCTATAGTCCACAAAAATTTCGCAAAAACCCTCAATTTTCAAATTTGCATATCTTCGACACAAAACGCTTGATTTAATCGAAATTTGTGTATTTGTGTTCAGTTATTAGAACAGATGCATATTTTCGGCTCAGCTAAAGCTTTCCGAAATTTCAGGAAAAAAGTGCATTTTGAAATCATGGACTATAGTCCACAAAAATTTCGCAAAAACCCTCAATTGTCAAATTTGCATATCTTCGACAAAAACGCTTGATTTAATCGAAAGTTGTGTTTTTGTGTTCAGTTGTTAGTACAGATGCATTTTTATGGCTCAGCTACGTTTTCAGAAATTTCATGAAAAAAGTGCATTTTGAAATCATGGGCTAAAGTCCACAAAAATTTCGCAAAAACCCTCAATTTTCAAATTTGCATATCTTCGACACAAAACGCTTGATTTAATCGAAATTTGTGTATTTGTGTTCAGTTATTAGAACAGATGCATATTTTCGGCTCAGCTAAAGCTTTCCGAAATTTCAGGAAAAAAGTGCATTTTGAAATCATGGACTATAGTCCACAAAAATTTCTCAAAAACCCTCAATTTTTAAATTTGCATATCTTCGACAAAAACGCTTGATTTAATCGAAAGTTGTGTTTTTGTGTTCAGTTGTTAGTACAGATGCATTTTTATGGCTCAGCTACGTTTTCAGAAATTTCATGAAAAAAGTGCATTTTGAAATCATGGGCTATAGTCCACAAAAATTTCGCAAAAACCCTCAATTTTCAAATTTGCATATCTTCGACACAAAACGCTTGATTTAATCGAAATTTGTGTATTTGTGTTCAGTTATTAGAACAGATGCATATTTTCGGCTCAGCTTAAGCTTTCCGAAATTTCAGGAAAAAAGTGCATTTTGAAATCATGGACTATAGTCCACAAAAATTTCGCAAAAACCCTCAATTGTCAAATTTGCATATCTTCGACAAAAACGCTTGATTTAATCGAAAGTTGTGTTTTTGTGTTCAGTTATAAGTACAGATGCAATTTTATCGCTCAGCTTACGTTTTCAGAAATTTCATGAAAAAAGTGCATTTTGAAATCATGGGCTAAAGTCCACAAAAATTTCGCAAAAAACCCTTGATTTTCAAATTTGCATATCTTCGACACAAAACGCTTGTTTTAATCGATATTTGTGAATTTGTGTTCAGTTATAAGTACAGATGCAATTTTATGGCTCAGCTTACGCTTTCAGAAATTTCATGAAAAAAGTGCATTTTGAAATCATTGGCTAAAGTCCACAAAAATTTCGCAAAAAACCCTTGATTTTCAAATTTGCATATCTTCGACACAAAACGCTTGTTTTAATCGATATTTGTGAATTTGTGTTCAGTTATAAGTACAGATGCAATTTTATGGCTCATCTTACGTTTTCAGAAATTTCATGAAAAAAGTGCATTTTGAAATCATGGGCTATAGTCACAAAAATTTCGCAAAAACCCATGATTTTCAAATTTGCTTATCTTCGACACAAAACGTTTGATTTAATCGAAATTTGTGTATTTGTGTTCAGTTATTAATAAAGATGCAATTTTATCGCTCAGCTTACGTTTTCAGAAATTTCATGAAAAAAGTGCATTTTGAAATCATGGGCTACAGTCCACAAAATTTTCGCAAAAATCCTTGATCTTCAAATTTCCATATCTACGAAACAAAACGCTTGATTTAATCGAAATTTGTGTATTTGTGTTCAGTTATTAGTACAGATGCATTTTTATGGCTCAGCTTACGTTTTCAGAAATTTCATGAAAAAAGTGCATTTTGAAATCGTGGGCTATAGTCACAAAAATTTCGCAAAAACCCATGATTTTCAAATTTGCTTATCTTCGACACAAAACGCTAGATTTAATTGAAATTTGTGTATTTGTGTTCAGTTATTAGTACAGATGCATTTTTATGGCTCAGCTTACGTTTTCAGAAATTTCATGAAAAAAGTGCATTTTGTAATCATGGGCTAAAGTCCACAAAAATTTCGAAAAAACCCATGATTTTCAAATTTGCTTATCTTCGACACAAAACGCTTGATTTAATCGAAATTTGTGTATTTGTGTTCAGTTATTAGTAAAGATGCAATTTTATCGCTCAGCTTACGTTTTCAGAAATTTCATGAAAAAGTGCATTTTGAAATCCTGGGCTATAGTCCACAAAAATTTCGCAAAAAACCCTTGATTTTCAAATTTGCATATCTTCGACACAAAACGCTTGTTTTAATCGAAATTTGTGAATTTGTGTTCAGTTATTAGTACAGATGCATTTTTATGGCTCAGCTAACGTTTTCAGAAATTTCATGAAAAAAGTGCATTTTGAAATCATGGGCTAAAGTCCACAAAAATTTCGAAAAAACCCATGATTTTCAAATTTGCTTATCTTCGACACAAAACGTTTGATTTAATCGAAATTTGTGTATTTGTGTTCAGTTATTAATAAAGATGCAATTTTATCGCTCAGCTTACGTTTTCAGAAATTTCATGAAAAAAGTGCATTTTGAAATCATGGGCTACAGTCCACAAAAATTTCGCAAAAACTCTAAATTTTCAAATTTGCATATCTTCGACAAAAACGCTTGATTTTATCGAAATTTGTGTAGTTGTGTTCAGTTATTACTTCAGATGTATTTTTATGGCTCAGCCTACGTTTTAACAAAATTTTCATGAAAAAAGTGCATTTTGAAATCATGGGCTATAGTCCACAAAAATTTCGCAAAAACCCTCAATTTTCAAATTTGCATATCTTCGACAAAAAACGCTTGATTTAATCGAAAATTGTGTATTTGTGTTCAGTTATTTGTACAGATGCATTTTTATGGCTCAGCTAACGTTTTCAGAAATTTCATGAAAAAAGTGCATTTTGAAATCATGGGCTATAGTCCACAAAAATTTCGCAAAAATCCTTGATCTTCAAATTTGCATATCTTCGACAAAAAACGCTTAATTTAATCGAAATTTGTGTATTTGTGTTCAGTTATTAGTGAAGATGCATGTTTGTGGTTAAAAAAACGTTTTCCGAAATTTCATGAAAAAAGTGCATTTTGAAATCATGGGCTATAGTCCACAAAAATTTCGCAAAAACCCTCAATTTTCAAATTTGCATATCTTCGACAAAAAACGCTTGATTTAATCGAAATTTGTGTATTAGTGTTCAGTTATTTGTACAGATGCATTTTTATGGCTCAGCTAACGTTTTCAGAAATTTCATGAAAAAAGTGCATTTTGAAATCATGGGCTATAGTCCACAAAAATTTCGAAAAAACCCATGATTTTCAAATTTGCTTATCTTCGACACAAAACGCTTGATTCAGCTAACGTTTTAAGAAATTTCATGAAAAAAGTGCATTTTGAAATCATGGGCTATAGTCCACAAAAATTTCGCAAAAATCCTTGATCTTCAAATTTCCATATGTACGAAACAAAACGCTTGATTTAATCGAAAGTTGTGTATTTGTGTTCAGTTATTAGTTCAGATGCAATTTTATGGCTCAGCTTACGTTTTCAGAAATTTCATGAAAAAAGTGCATTTTGAAATCATGGGCTATAGTCACAAAAATTTCGCAAAAACCCTCAATTTTCAAATTTGCATATCTTCGGCAAAAAACGCTTCATTTAATCGAAATTTGTGTATTTGTGTTCAGTTATTAGTACAGACGCATTTTTATGGCTCAGCTAACGTTTTCAGAAATTTCATGAAAAAAGTGCATTTTGAAATCATGGGCTATAGTCCACAAAAATATCGCAAGAAACCCTTGATTTTCAAATTTGCATATCTTCGACACAAAACGCTAGATTTAATCGAAATTTGTGTATTTGTGTTCAGTTATTAGTAAAGATGCAATTTTATCGCTCATCTTACGTTTTCAGAAATTTCATGAAAAAAGTGAATTTTGATATCATGGGCTATAGTCCACAAAAATTTCGCAAAAACTCTAAATTTTCAAATTTGCATATCTTCGACAAAAACGCTTGATTTTATCGAAATTTGTGTAGTTGTGTTCAGTTATTACTTCAGATGTATTTTTATGGCTCAGCCTACGTTTTAACAAAAATTTCATGAAAAAAGTGCATTTTGAAATCATGGGCTATAGTCCACAAAAATTTCGCAAAAACCCTCAATTTTCAAATTTGCATATCTTCGACAAAAAACGCTTGATTTAATCGAAATTTGTGTATTAGTGTTCAGTTATTTGTACAGATGCATTTTTATGGCTCAGCTAACGTTTTCAGAAATTTCATGAAAAAAGTGCATTTTGAAATCATGGGCTATAGTCCACAAAAATTTCGCAAAAATCCTTGATTTTCAAATTTGCTTATCTTCGACACAAAACGCTAGATTTAATCGAAATTTGTGTATTTGTGGTTCAGTTATTAGTAAAGATGCAATTTTATCGCTCATCTTACGTTTTCAGAAATTTCATGAAAAAAGTGAATTTTGATATCATGGGCTATAGTCCACAAAAATTTCGCAAAAACTCTAAATTTTCAAATTTGCATATCTTCGACAAAAACGCTTGATTTTATCGAAATTTGTGTAGTTGTGTTCAGTTATTACTTCAGATGTATTTTTATGGCTCAGCCTACGTTTTAACAAAAATTTCATGAAAAAAGTGCATTTTGAAATCATGGGCTATAGTCCACAAAAATTTCGCAAAAACCCTCAATTTTCAAATTTGCATATCTTCGACAAAAAACGCTTGATTTAATCGAAATTTGTGTATTAGTGTTCAGTTATTTGTACAGATGCATTTTTATGGCTCAGCTAACGTTTTCAGAAATTTCATGAAAAAAGTGCATTTTGAAATCATGGGCTATAGTCCACAAAAATTTCGAAAAAACCCATGATTTTCAAATTTGCTTATCTTCGACACAAAACGCTTGATTCAGCTAACGTTTTAAGAAATTTCATGAAAAAAGTGCATTTTGAAATCATGGGCTATAGTCCACAAAAATTTCGCAAAAATCCTTGATCTTCAAATTTCCATATGTGCGAAACAAAACGCTTGATTTAATCGAAAGTTGTGTATTTGTGTTCAGTTATTAGTTCAGATGAAATTTTATGGCTCAGCTTACGTTTTCAGAAATTTCATGAAAAAAGTGCATTTTGAAATCATGGGCTATAGTCACAAAAATTTCGCAAAAACCCTCAATTTTCAAATTTGCATATCTTCGGCAAAAAACGCTTCATTTAATCGAAATTTGTGTAGTTGTGTTCAGTTATTACTTCAGATGTATTTTTATGGCTCAGCCTACGTTTTAACAAAAATTTCATGAAAAAAGTGCATTTTGAAATCATGGGCTATAGTCCACAAAAATTTCGCAAAAACCCTCAATTTTCAAATTTGCATATCTTCGACACAAAACGCTTGATTCAGCTAACGTTTTAAGAAATTTCATGAAAAAAGTGCATTTTGAAATCATGGGCTATAGTCCACAAAAATTTCGCAAAAATCCTTGATCTTCAAATTTCCATATGTACGAAACAAAACGCTTGATTTAATCGAAAGTTGTGTATTTGTGTTCAGTTATTAGTTCAGATGAAATTTTATGGCTCAGCTTACGTTTTCAGAAATTTCATGAAAAAAGTGCATTTTGAAATCATGGGCTATAGTCACAAAAATTTCGCAAAAACCCTCAATTTTCAAATTTGCATATCTTCGGCAAAAAACGCTTCATTTAATCGAAATTTGTGTATTTGTGTTCAGTTATTAGTACAGATGCATTTTTATGGCTCAGCTAACGTTTTCAGAAATTTCATGAAAAAAGTGCATTTTGAAATCATGGGCTATAGTCCACAAAAATATCGCAAAAAACCCTTGATTTTCAAATTTGCATATCTTCGACACAAAACGCTAGATTTAATCGAAATTTGTGTAGTTGTGTTCAGTTATTACTTCAGATGTATTTTTATGGCTCAGCCTACGTTTTAACAAAAATTTCATGAAAAAAGTGCATTTTGAAATCATGGGCTATAGTCCACAAAAATTTCGCAAAAACTCTAAATTTTCAAATTTGCATATCTTCGACAAAAACGCTTGATTTTATCGAAATTTGTGTAGTTGTGTTCAGTTATTACTTCAGATGTATTTTTATGGCTCAGCCTACGTTTTAACAAAAATTTCATGAAAAAAGTGCATTTTGAAATCATGGGCTATAGTCCACAAAAATTTCGCAAAAACCCTCAATTTTCAAATTTGCATATCTTCGACACAAAACGCTTGATTTAATCGAAAATTGTGTATTTGTGTTCCGTTATTAGTACAGATGCATTTTCATGGCTCAGCTAACGTGTTCAGAAATTTCATGAAAATAGTTAATTTTGAAATCATGGGCTATAGTCCACAAAAATTTCGCAAAAACCCTCAATTTTCAAATTTGCATATCTTCGACACAAAACGCTAGATTTAATCGAAATTTGTGTATTTATGTTCAGTTATTAGTAAAGATGCAATTTTATCGCTCATCTTACGTTTTCAGAAATTTCATGAAAAAAGTGAATTTTGATATCATGGGCTATAGTCCACAAAAATTCGCAAAAACCCTCAATTTTCAAATTTGCATATCTTCGACAAAAAACGCTTGATTTAATCGAAATTTGTGTATTAGTGTTCAGTTATTTGTACAGATGCATTTTTATGGCTCAGCTAACGTTTTCAGAAATTTCATGAAAAAAGTGCATTTTGAAATCATGGGCTATAGTCCACAAAAATATCGCAAGAAACCCTTGATTTTCAAATTTGCATATCTTCGACACAAAACGCTAGATTTAATCGAAATTTGTGTATTTGTGTTCAGTTATTAGTAAAGATGCAATTTTATCGCTCATCTTACGTTTTCAGAAATTTCATGAAAAAAGTGAATTTTGATATCATGGGCTATAGTCCACAAAAATTTCGCAAAAACCCTCAATTTTCAAATTTGCATATCTTCGACAAAAAACGCTTGATTTAATCGAAATTTGTGTATTAGTGTTCAGTTATTTGTACAGATGCATTTTTATGGCTCAGCTAACGTTTTCAGAAATTTCATGAAAAAAGTGCATTTTGAAATCATGGGCTATAGTCCACAAAAATATCGCAAGAAACCCTTGATTTTCAAATTTGCATATCTTCGACACAAAACGCTAGATTTAATCGAAATTTGTGTATTTGTGTTCAGTTATTAGTAAAGATGCAATTTTATCGCTCATCTTACGTTTTCAGAAATTTCATGAAAAAAGTGAATTTTGATATCATGGGCTATAGTCCACAAAAATTTCGCAAAAACCCTCAATTTTCAAATTTGCATATCTTCGACAAAAAACGCTTGATTTAATCGAAATTTGTGTATTAGTGTTCAGTTATTTGTACAGATGCATTTTTATGGCTCAGCTAACGTTTTCAGAAATTTCATGAAAAAAGTGCATTTTGAAATCATGGGCTATAGTCCACAAAAATATCGCAAAAACCCTCAATTTTCAAATTTGCATATCTTCGGCAAAAAACGCTTCATTTAATCGAAATTTGTGTATTTGTGTTCAGTTATTAGTACAGATGCATTTTTATGGCTCAGCTAACGTTTTCAGAAATTTCATGAAAAAAGTGCATTTTGAAATCATGGGCTATAGTCCACAAAAATATCGCAAGAAACCCTTGATTTTCAAATTTGCATATCTTCGACAAAAAACGCTTGATTTAATCGAAATTTGTGTATTAGTGTTCAGTTATTTGTACAGATGCATTTTTATGGCTCAGCTAACGTTTTCAGAAATTTCATGAAAAAAGTGCATTTTGAAATCATGGGCTATAGTCCACAAAAATTTCGCAAAAATCCTTGATTTTCAAATTTGCTTATCTTCGACACAAAACGCTAGATTTAATCGAAATTTGTTTATTTGTGTTCAGTTATTAGTAAAGATGCAATTTTATCGCTCATCTTACGTTTTCAGAAATTTCATGAAAAAAGTGCATTTTGAAATCATGGGCTATAGTCCGCAAAAATTTCGCAAAAATCCTTGATCTTCAAATTTTCATATCTTCGACAAAAAACGCTTGATTTAATCGAAATTTGTGTATTAGTGTTCAGTTATTTGTACAGATGCATTTTTATGGCTCAGCTAACGTTTTCAGAAATTTCATGAAAAAAGTGCATTTTGAAATCATGGGCTATAGTCCACAAAAATTTCGAAAAAACCCATGATTTTCAAATTTGCTTATCTTCGACACAAAACGCTTGATTCAGCTAACGTTTTAAGAAATTTCATGAAAAAAGTGCATTTTGAAATCATGGGCTATAGTCCACAAAAATATCGCAAGAAACCCTTGATTTTCAAATTTGCATATCTTCGACACAAAACGCTAGATTTAATCGAAATTTGTGTATTTGTGTTCAGTTATTAGTAAAGATGCAATTTTATGGCTCAGCTTACGTTTTCAGAAATTTCATGAAAAAAGTGCATTTTGAAATCATGGGCTATAGTCACAAAAATTTCGCAAAAACCCTCAATTTTCAAATTTGCATATCTTCGGCAAAAAACGCTTCATTTAATCGAAATTTGTGTATTTGTGTTCAGTTATTAGTACAGATGCATTTTTATGGCTCAGCTAACGTTTTCAGAAATTTCATGAAAAAAGTGCATTTTGAAATCATGGGCTATAGTCCACAAAAATATCGCAAGAAACCCTTGATTTTCAAATTTGCATATCTTCGACAAAAAACGCTTGATTTAATCGAAATTTGTGTATTAGTGTTCAGTTATTTGTACAGATACATTTTTATGGCTCAGCTAACGTTTTCAGAAATTTCATGAAAAAAGTGCATTTTGAAATCATGGGCTATAGTCCACAAAAATTTCGAAAAAACCCATGATTTTCAAATTTGCTTATCTTCGACACAAAACGCTTGATTCAGCTAACGTTTTAAGAAATTTCATGAAAAAAGTGCATTTTGAAATCATGGGCTATAGTCCACAAAAATATCGCAAGAAACCCTTGATTTTCAAATTTGCATATCTTCGACACAAAACGCTAGATTTAATCGAAATTCGTGTATTAGTGTTCAGTTATTTGTACAGATGCATTTTTATGGCTCAGCTTACGTTTTCAGAAATTTCATGAAAAAAGTGCATTTTGAAATCATGGGCTATAGTCCACAAAAATTTCGCAAAAACTCTAAATTTTCAAATTTGCATATCTTCGACAAAAACGCTTGATTTTATCGAAATTTGTGTAGTTGTGTTCAGTTATTACTTCAGATGTATTTTTATGGCTCAGCCTACGTTTTAACAAAAATTTCATGAAAAAAGTGCATTTTGAAATCATGGGCTATAGTCCACAAAAATTTCGCAAAAACCCTCAATTTTCAAATTTGCATATCTTCGACACAAAACGCTTGATTTAATCGAAAATTGTGTATTTGTGTTCCGTTATTAGTACAGATGCATTTTCATGGCTCAGCTAACGTGTTCAGAAATTTCATGAAAATAGTTAATTTTGAAATCATGGGCTATAGTCCACAAAAATTTCGCAAAAACCCTCAATTTTCAAATTTGCATATCTTCGACACAAAACGCTTGATTTAATCGAAATTTGTGTATTTGTGTTCAGTTATTAGAACAGATGCATTTTTATGGCTCAGCTACGTTTTCAGAAATTTCATGAAAAAAGTGCATTTTGAAATCATGGGCTATAGTCCACAAAAATTTCGCAAAAACCCTCAATTTTCAAATTTGCATATCTTCGACACAAAACGCTTGATTTAATCGAAATTTGTGTATTTGTGTTCAGTTATTAGAACAGATGCATATTTTCGGCTCAGCTAAAGCTTTCCGAAATTTCAGGAAAAAAGTGCATTTTGATATCATGGGCTATAGTCCACAAAAATTTCGAAAAACCCATGATTTTCAAATTTGCATATCTTCGACAAAAAACGCTTAATTTAATCGAAATTTGTGTATTTGTGTTCAGTTATTAGTGAAGATGCATGTTTGTGGTTAAAAAAACGTTTTCCGAAATTTCATGAAAAAAGTGCATTTTGAAATCATGGGCTATAGTCACAAAAATTTCGCAAAAACCCATGATTTTCAAATTTGCTTATCTTCGACACAAAACGCTAGATTTAATCGAAATTTG
Source organism: Orthonevra nobilis (assembly GCA_963555765.1). Lineage (NCBI taxonomy): Eukaryota > Metazoa > Arthropoda > Insecta > Diptera > Syrphidae > Orthonevra > Orthonevra nobilis. Next base: position 119,348,966 of record OY743225.1, on the reverse strand, counting down.
TGTATTTGTGTTCAGTTATTAGTAAAGATGCAATTTTATCGCTCATCTTACGTTTTCAGAAATTTCATGAAAAAAGTGAATTTTGATATCATGGGCTATAGTCCACAAAAATTTCGCAAAAACTCTAAATTTTCAAATTTGCATATCTTCGACAAAAACGCTTGATTTTATCGAAATTTGTGTAGTTGTTTTCAGTTATTACTTCAGATGTATTTTTATGGCTCAGCCTACGTTTTAACAAAAATTTCATGAAAAAAGTGCATTTTGAAATCATGGGCTATAGTCCACAAAAATTTCGCAAAAACCCTCAATTTTCAAATTTGCATATCTTCGACAAAAAACGCTTGATTTAATCGAAATTTGTGTATTAGTGTTCAGTTATTTGTACAGATGCATTTTTATGGCTCAGCTAACGTTTTCAGAAATTTCATGAAAAAAGTGCATTTTGAAATCATGGGCTATAGTCCGCAAAAATTTCGCAAAAATCCTTGATCTTCAAATTTTCATATCTTCGACAAAAAACGCTTGATTTAATCGAAATTTGTGTATTAGTGTTCAGTTATTTGTACAGATGCATTTTTATGGCTCAGCTAACGTTTTCAGAAATTTCATGAAAAAAGTGCATTTTGAAATCATGGGCTATAGTCCACAAAAATTTCGAAAAAACCCATGATTTTCAAATTTGCTTATCTTCGACACAAAACGCTTGATTCAGCTAACGTTTTAAGAAATTTCATGAAAAAAGTGCATTTTGAAATCATGGGCTATAGTCCACAAAAATTTCGCAAAAATCCTTGATCTTCAAATTTCCATATGTACGAAACAAAACGCTTGATTTAATCGAAAGTTGTGTATTTGTGTTCAGTTATTAGTTCAGATGCAATTTTATGGCTCAGCTTACGTTTTCAGAAATTTCATGAAAAAAGTGCATTTTGAAATCATGGGCTATAGTCACAAAAATTTCGCAAAAACCCTCAATTTTCAAATTTGCATATCTTCGGCAAAAAACGCTTCATTTAATCGAAATTTGTGTATTTGTGTTCAGTTATTAGTACAGATGTATTTTTATGGCTCAGCTAACGTTTTCAGAAATTTCATGAAAAAAGTGCATTTTGAAATCATGGGCTATAGTCCACAAAAATTTCGCGAAAATCCTTGATTTTCAAATTTGCATATCTTCGACAAAAAACCCTTGTTTTAATCGAAATTTGTGTACTTGTGTTCAGTTATTAGTAAAGATGCATTTTTATGGCTCAGCTAACGTTTTCAGAAATTTCATGAAAAAAGCGCATTTTGAAATCATGGGCTATAGTCACAAAAATTTCGCAAAAACCCTCAATTTTCAAATTTGCATATCTTCGGCAAAAAACGCTTCATTTAATCGAAATTTGTGTATTTGTTTTCAGTTATTAGTACAGATGCATTTTTATGGCTCAGCTAACGTTTTCAGAAATTTCATGAAAAAAGTGCATTTTGAAATCATGGGCTATAGTCCACAAAAATATCGCAAGAAACCCTTGATTTTCAAATTTGCATATCTTCGACACAAAACGCTAGATTTAATCGAAATTTGTGTATTTGTGTTCAGTTATTAGTAAAGATGCAATTTTATCGCTCATCTTACGTTTTCAGAAATTTCATGAAAAAAGTGAATTTTGATATCATGGGCTATAGTCCACAAAAATTTCGCAAAAACTCTAAATTTTCAAATTTGCATATCTTCGACAAAAACGCTTGATTTTATCGAAATTTGTGTAGTTGTGTTCAGTTATTACTTCAGATGTATTTTTATGGCTCAGCCTACGTTTTAACAAAAATTTCATGAAAAAAGTGCATTTTGAAATCATGGGCTATAGTCCACAAAAATTTCGCAAAAACCCTCAATTTTCAAATTTGCATATCTTCGACAAAAAACGCTTGATTTAATCGAAATTTGTGTATTAGTGTTCAGTTATTTGTACAGATGCATTTTTATGGCTCAGCTAACGTTTTCAGAAATTTCATGAAAAAAGTGCATTTTGAAATCATGGGCTATAGTCCACAAAAATTTCGCAAAAATCCTTGATTTTCAAATTTGCTTATCTTCGACACAAAACGCTAGATTTAATCGAAATTTGTGTATTTGTGTTCAGTTATTAGTAAAGATGCAATTTTATCGCTCATCTTACGTTTTCAGAAATTTCATGAAAAAAGTGCATTTTGAAATCATGGGCTATATAATCAACAAAAATTTCGCAAAAATCCTTGATCTTCAAATTTCCATATTTACGAAACAAAACGCTAGATTTAATTGGAATTTGTGTATTTGTGTTCAGTTATTAGTACAGATGCATTGTTATGGCTCAGTTTACGTTTTCAGAAATTTCATGAAAAAAGTGCATTTTGAAATCATGGGCTATAGTCCACAAAAATTTCGCAAAAATCCTTGATTTTCAAATTTCCATATATACCAAACAAAAAGCTTAATTAAATCGAAATTTGTGTATTTGTGTTCAGTTATTATTACAAATGCATTTTTGTGTGTCAGCTAACGTTTTCAGAAATTTCATAAAAAAGTGCATTTTGAGATCGTGAAATCATTTCAGGTCAAAATCAGATGTAAGAAAAATATTTGGTTAGAAAATCATCTATCAGAGTTTGACGTGGCCAGATTCAGATTTGATCGTTTGTAACTCTAACACCAGACATTCAGGCTCTATACAAAAGAGCAAAAAATTTTCTAATAGGGCTGTCACAGAATTTCGTTTTCGAGAGCAATGAAATCTATCAACCATGTGATCCCTCCAAAGACTTTTCTGAGAGCAGCTTTTGCTCAAGTGAAAGTCCGCCAAGGGGACCTATTATATAAATTGAACTAATATTATTTACGAAGTCATGTATGCCGGCACTTTTAGGAATTTTGTCAAATTAATATAACCTGTTAGCAGAGAGCTTTGAATTCAAAGCTTTAAATTTAAAAAAAATTATGTTCATACAACAGGCGTGGAAGGAACGAAATTGTTTTGTTTTCGAAATTTTTTTTATAAAAAATTTTAAAATAAATTTATCAAAAAATTTGTCGATATGAGCGACGATGACAACGAAGAAAAGGAAGACAAACAAAACAAGCAACGCGAGTCGCGAAATGCCCCAAGGCAAGATGAAACGATGTATACAAGGATCCCGTACGTTCCTCACATCCTTCCCGAGTGGACTGACGTGTGCAACATCTCTGAAAACGAATTGAAAAAAGCGAAAAATGTTGAGCTGAATGACACGAATGCTTCTACTTATGCTGGTATCTCTTCGCACGTTGGTTGGAAACGACGTGTCAATTACGCTCTTGAGCATATGGAAAAATTTGATTCCAATCCAAACGATAACTTAATAACAAGCTTATTGGAGAACGTCATCTCCGCTGTTATCACATTGGCTAGTGGCGAGGACCTCCCACCAGACTACTTCATTACCTCATCACTCTTTTTGCTGCACATTCGTAATGAATTCGGCGAGCATCCACCGAATATTGCAGCCTTCCTCGAGCTTCTGAAAACCAAATCACAAAAAACTTCCTCAATTGTAGAACAAATCGACAGTCAAGCTCTCGACGAACTATCTCCAAATTTGGTCATCACTCATGTTCCGAAATCTGTACACGAAAAAGTTGAATGTATTCAGTAAATGAAAATCGACTCCTTTGTTTTTCTTACATGAAATATTTATGGCAAAACCTAGGCTGAGGAAGCTAAATGTACAAAGGGTAAGTAACTATGACTATCAAGAAATATAGAGAAATTCGCAGTCTTTGCTCAAGCGGAAGGACGTCAAGTTTATCTTAGTCTAGGCCGAACTCGAACTTTTGACATTTGCCATGGTGACGTATGTGTGTTGGAGTCAAGGCGAGCAGTCTTGACCAAGCTTTCGGCTAAATCAATTAACATCTTCGACGCTGGTTGAGCGAAATTTTCCTTCCGCTATCTTGCTAATTTAATTAGAATGTTTGAGTCCATTAGTCAGACTTTTCTGGAGACGAGTCGTGGCTTTTGCTGCTTTGAGGTTTCAGTGACGCAAATTGGCTGGTGGCTTCGGGAATTTTCGCTACCTCCGCTTCAGTAAGGACTTGAGGCTTTTCACCACTGCTTATATTTTGTGCAGTTAGCTGGAAGAATGCTGTATCACTGTGGGTAAGGTTCACAATTGTTCCGGTCAAGGGTAGAGTGCTGAGCAGTTCATTGGCACTGCTGAAGGCTCCAATGTTGACGGGTGCAATGCCGGTTAGCACTTGTCCACTAACGTTCGTCTGAATGGGCAGAGGAATATTGCCCAAGTCGATGTGGCTGTTGTTAACGTGCGCATCGTAAAAGGTCAGGTCTACACGTTCTTGACTGAAATTTTTCAAAAATTAAGTCTATGCGAATGCATTTAAGTGAAACAAAGTTTTCATTACCTTTCAATGTTGGTTTCATTATCGTCTTCATCGGTGAGTATGCCAATTTCATAGACGACCGCCTTGACAATATATCTAAAAAAAGAAATTGATTAGTATCATTTAAGGCTTTTATCACATTTAATAGATTGCTAGATGTTACAAGGATCTTGCTTTTAACAAGAGTGTTGCATTGTTTGCGTTTTCAATTGGCGTCGAAGGCCAAGGTCTGAATTTTCGCAAGCAATGAGCGCGGACTATTTTTTTACTTTTTTTTTCGTGGAAGGCATTGATCCAAAGTCTGTTACACCGAAAGACTCAAGGTGGCGTTCAATCTGTTCTGTTTTCTAGAAGAGATCATTAAGCCTTAAGCTCTTTTATTATTCGTTAATCCAGTTTGCTTAAGAACTCAGCGTCGGTTCATATCACCCAAGCTGGTTAAACTTTATGAATGGTTTTAGGTTCAACTAACGAAATGTGGTATTTTGAAACAATGAAATCGGGTAATCTAAATTAAGGATTTTAAAGAATTGTTTTGCTATCTAACGTATCTGTCAAATGTCAACTTCAATCTTGCATAAGATAGCGAAGTTCCTTCGGCGAAAGTTGAGGTCATAGGCAACGGGCGCGACGTTCCAAAGTTAAAAAAAAAACATTAGCACCCAAACCAAAAAAGAAAAAAATAGGAAAATCGTATCCTTATGTAAAATTTCGTTCTTCAAAATTGCATTTAGGGCTGGCGATCGGATAACATTGGTTTAAAAAGTTGTATGACGAAAATTTAGTCCTGTCTTAAAGGCTGAGAACAAAAATATTAAACATGCTGAGTCTAAACCTTCATCGGATATCCGATGGAGCATAAGCGAGGAGAAATGATTATCTGGTTGACTTGGAGCTTGACTGTATTATTGCAGTGGCTCTTTTTGAAATCATTGGGCATCGGCAAACCACTTCTGTGCATAAACTTTTACATGCTCACCAGTAGATTGTTTATTGTGAAAAATATTTATGTAACTTCCGCTGCGACTGTCGACCTTAGCCGTAAAAAGCTAACGTTCGTCAAAATGAAGAGCATGCAATAAATGCCTTAGTGTTCTCAAAGAATCATATGTCAATAATGATTTATATAAGTACCTAAAAATATAATAAATATTTATTTTTATAATATTTTTTATTTATTATTAACACTTTTAACCTTTATTAAAATTCTTTAATTTATTTAAACAAAAAATGGTAATTTTAAACACATGAATCGACAAAAAAGAATAGGTAAGTCAACATACGATAAATAAAATTAAAAAAAAAACAAGTGGATGAATTAATAAATAAATTAATAGATAAATAAATAAATATATTAAAATATAAAAACAACATGCAAAATTCTTATGTCAGAAGTAAATTAATCCTGAGCGTCTGACTGTTTGGTATGGTTTTTGGAGGGGCAACACTTTTGGTCCACTCGTTTTTTCAAATACGATTGAGGGTTCGAACTTGAACGAGCTTTCTTTACACCAAGATAAAGCATTCAATTCGTCCAACAAATTTATTCCACCCATGGGACAAAAACTGATGTTGTTTGGTCGACCCATACATAATACCATCTTAAAATGGAAATAAAAGTGGAACTTATCTAAGGAAAAAGTTAAGTCAAACCTTGTAGCATGTTGGCCTTGTCTGAAGAAGGCCATAAAATATCAAAGTCAACAGTATACGATATGATATGAGAGAAGTTGAAGGCCCAAGTAGATATAAAATTAGGACGACGTAGTCCAGACAGATATCATTAGCTGCCCGGAATGTGACCTCACAGCAGAACCAGGCATATGGCGGGAAACAAGTAATTTATGAGTATACAAAACAAGAGAGGACCAAGCATTTATCCCTGAGCTTAAGTGGTTGGCTGTTAAACTAAAAAAGATTAGATCTGGCAAACAAAACTTTGTCTAGTTCATTAGCCAAGGCCGTTGAAGAGCTATGACTTGTGCTGAATCCTGTTCGAAAACTAATGGACTGCATGCGTGGTTAAATCTGATCACAATTTAAGCCGATGATTACTCTTTTTGCTTGTAAATGTTAAAAAAGTTATTTTGTTTTCTTTCGAAACGCATTTGTTTGGTTTTTGGGACTTTTCAATTTTTATCGAAACTTTTTGTTATTTGGAAACTGGAGAATACAACAAGCTTCAATGAAGTTTTATTTTTTGAAATGTTCAAAATTTTTTTTGGTACAGTGTTCACAATTCGAAAAGATTTGTACATTTAAAAATTAAAAAAACCATACTGTATGATTTAAAAATAATAACATTAAATAATGAACGTTTTTTAACTAAAGTACTTACAAATTCTTTGGCGAATCATTGACACTTGCTCGCAGTTGTTCGATGGTTTCATTATCGATTCCAGAAGATGAATCTAGGATTGGCAAAACAGGTATTCCAATAGTGTTTGTCCAAACAAAAGCACTGACTATTGTCATAATTGCGATTCTTTGTAGTAGATTCATTTTGTTTGGACAGTTTTTTTTTTATATTCACTCAAAATTGACACAAAAATAAAATATATAAGCTTGAAGGATGTTCGGTCCTGGAATGTTGTTATTTTGTAAACTAAACACAAAAGTATTCACAGCAGTGTTTGGTGACTGTTTGAATGGAAATGAATCGTAATCTTTTGCACTCGCGGTCTTTTATAGTATTTTCCAAAAGTTGCTAATTTATTTCCACTAAATGGGGCTCTAATTAATTGAACTCGTTTCTGGCGCGTTTTTTTTGTGACACAAAGATGCGAAGAGCGTTTCGAGTTTCTTTGACGGGTAAATGTGCTATTAGGTGGATATTTTGAGATACAAAAACGATTGCCTCAAGGAAATGTTTACATTTGTTTAAAAATCTGTGAAATGCGTTAGTGTTCGCGTAAGCCGGTGATGGCGGCTCAAATCACGAGGGCGTTTTTGACGTTGCTGGCTAGAAGTTGTATTTTTGACAAACTGCAACGTTTTGCTAATTGCCACTAAGTTTATTTTTTTATTTTTCATTTGGCTTTTAGTGAAATAATGACTCGTGTAAGATACGGTTGGTCTAGGCATCACTGTTGATTTTCAACTCTTAACTATTGAAGAGTAGTAAAAAAAATATATTTAAAATAAGCAAATTTTAAAAATTCGGCACATTGTAAAAAGGGTTGATGTTGACGCGAAAGATTTTCAATACGGCGCAATGTTTCAGATTCCTCTTGGAGAGATATTGTTTATAGTTTTAAAATGAAATTTCATAAATAGAAAGAATTACCGCTCTATTTTGTACGTAATGTTGACCATCGGAAAGTCTCGACTTCAAGAGGCTTCAAGTTAAACAAAGTACAAGACAAAAATTCACTTCATTGCGATTCTACAAGAGTCAAAGATTTTAAGCCGCCTTCAGTGACTGGAGGGATAAACAAAATCGAACATCGAAGAATTTTTTTTATTATTATAACACTGATCATAGCCCAGCTTGTACTTTATCTTATTTTGGCTTTGTAATTTATTATGAGTAAATAATATTAAAAGTTATTAAATAAAATGTACGGGGAGCATTTACAAAGCCTTTCATTTGGTTCCTTGTTTCTAAAATAAATAAATTTTCAAAAATAAAATAAAGGGTTCTAGTTATAACATTTGATTTTGATTTTGATAATGGGCTTTGATGGCGGAACGTTGTTTCTAAGCTTCGTCAAGAGAATCCCTTAAGTTTTTAACTATAGTGATTTTGGCGGCAAAAAGAGGGATGATTTAAAGTCTTTAAAAATAAGCTGCACTAGCTTACTTATAATTCCCACTAGGTACTGAGAAAAAAATCATATCATTATAAGGTGGGCCATCTACTGGTTTGATTTTCGAGAAGCTGATTTACAACCAAGCATTTCCATCTCGGCGATGGAAAGTTCACACGTAGCCATCGCCACTCGCCAATGCATCCTGGGCGAGTGACTGTTTCGTGTTATTGTTGAAGTGGCGTCTTGCAAGATGAAAATGGAAGATGACAATATAGATAAATGGAAAGCGCTGCCGAGGCATGATAACCGAATTTTTATCGTATTTGGGCTTGGGCGAGCTTTAGTTCGAACCAACCGTAGAAAAAAAGATGAATTTTCTTCTGAATGAAATAATCCTGCAATCATTCGGCTTATGATGATATTACTAAGCCCCTACGGAGCAACGATTTGACGTCGTTGATTTTTTTTTTTGGAGTGCCTTTAAAGGAATGAAAAATTAACGTTTATCTCTTACATAATTTTTTAATAATTAAAATTGTTAAATAAAAAAATTTTAAAAAATAAATTGTTGAGTTTTAATGCAACGTGCTAACTTTATTAAAAAAAAAAAACAAAATGAAAAAAAAACTCTGTATGAAATTTTGGAAATATATCGCGTTCGGATAAAACAAACACAACATTAGTCGTTACTGACATTCTTAGACAGCGTTAAATGATTTTCCACAAGGTCCAAACTGATAAAATAATGGACATGCCGGAACCATTCGCTTGTGCTATGTTAGAAATAAAATGGCGAAATGAACGCTTCTGTACAATCGAGTGCAAAGCAGTAGGCAATTTCCCTATTTCTTCTGTTACATATACTACATATTTTTGGGTTGTAATTTTTTATTTAATTTTAAATTTCTCATTTTTCTTGGCGTAAAAGTGAGTTGCGATTTTAAAAACACTTATTTTGTGCAAGCGAACTTATTTTTAATTTATATTATTTAATAAATTAACGACGGACGAACGGACGAACGGACGAACGGACGAACGGACGAACGGACGAATGGACGAACGGACGAACGGACGAACGGACGAACGGACGAACGGACGAACGGACGAACGGACGAACCGACGAACGGACGAACGGACGAAGAACGGACGAACGGACGAACGGACGAACGGACGAACGGACGAACGGACGAACGGACGAACGGACGAACGGACGAACGGACGAACGGACGAACGGACGAACGGACGAACGGACGAACGGACGAACGGACGAACGGACGAACGGACGAACGGACGAACGAACGAACGGACGAACGAACGAACGGACGAACGGACGAACGGACGAACGGACGAACGGACGAACGGACGAACGGACGAACGGACGAACGGACGGGCCGACGGAGAAGCCTTAGTATTAGGGCACCCTTGCGGTGCCGAATCCTACCAACTATAATCGAGCAAAAAGAATCTTCGATTTAAGGCCCCTAGGTTCGAGGAGACAAGGAAAAAACCCATTTTAAGAATCAAACTCTCGTGGATGACAGAGCGCCTGGTACAGATAACTGGCAGCAGCGTGCCCATATTTGAGACGGTCAGAAACTCTTTACATATGAGTGAGGCTTAGCGAGGTTCATTAGATACATATTCTTCTTAATAAGTCCATCATACTTGTCTTGAAAAAATACACGCAATGGAATCTGTTTACCAGCAAAAAGCGTTCGTTTATAAAATATTTCGAGGTATGGAGATAATTATTATTTCTTGGAATCTCCCTTCAATGTGCTAATTGAAAAAAGTGCCAAACAACATTCATTTTGAGTGAAAAGAAATCAAACTGCTTTATACCAAAATGATATTTTACAACATAATTTCGAGCATAATTGATGAGTAACGCTGTGCGGCAAGATATAGCAAAGCTTGTACCCTTTAAAAAAATACGCTCATATTCCTATTGTTTTAACGTTTAAAACCCTCTTGATCAGCATCTCAATCACTTAAAACAAAAGGTGATAAGATAGTGCTAATAGCTTTCAGAATAATTCCGCCTCAATCAGACTATACAGGTTTTTTCGAGAAGCTTTAACGAGTTTTCATCACCTTTATTTAGTCTGTGGATTTAAGTGATTCAAAAATATCATGAGTTTAGATTCTCATGACCAGCTAAATAAATCTTGTAGCGGAAGACGCGGAATGGGGGACTCCCTTTGACGATTCAATTAGAATGCTCAAAATAAATCTAAATCCTTTTGGAAAACAATTCCCGCTTGTTTCGTCAGCGGTGCGTTGTTCTCTTACCGGCTGACAAGTAGATTCATCCAGCACTAATCGGTTCGTTCCACCAGAAGTGACTGTGCCACGCGCAAAGTCACTTAACACCGCAACGCAAGAATGACAACTTAATCGAGCCGGTGGTCATTTGGAACGAGAAAAATAAACCAAAAAGTGTACCGATTGCTCGTGCGTCAGAAAATCTGGTCACCTTCGTTTGGTGTGATACAAATTCCAGACTTGTCAGCTGTAGAGCTTGTGGCAGTTTTGGTGGCCTTAATATTAATGAAATTTACGTTGACTTGCTGAAAAGGTGCAGACGTTCTAATTGGTCCTAACATAAGCTGTTGGTTCGTAGGATTTGAATCAATGATGTGAAAACGAACTTTGTGGATGGGCAGCTTTATGGTAAAAAAATGGTTTGAATGAAGCATCTGGGAACAGAGTCCTAAAACGATGGTCGATCACTTTGCATTTTGAGCCCATTTAACAGTTTTTATGTCTTCCTTTCATCATAGATTTAAGTCGGTTAGGTTTACTTCTTCCTATTGCAACCCTTTCACCGGAATTTCCGCAACATTATGGTGATCTCAAGCCAAGAGGATCGTATATCCTCGCTACGGACCATGACGTTGACTTCAAAGCCCAAATTAATTGCCCTACTAATAAAAGGAATCATGGATGGGATCTCATTTCATCCCTTGCTGAGCTCTTCCTAGTTGGATGTCGAAGTGCAGCGCGAAATCTTATTCAGGAGTGTCATCATTGGAGATCCTTATAGTTGGCTGTTTTTTTTTCGAAGATTGGAGCCCGCAGGCGAAAGCACTTTTCGAAGTCATTGAATGAGCATCACTCTTGAAATCGTCAACGTACGTGATTTCTTCTATGTTCCGACGTCGATTGGTTGGACGAAATTCGGATGTGTTTGCTGCTTTCTTTTGAAAGCATTCCAACTACGATCCAACCAAGTCGTGTGTTTTGAGCAAGTGCTTCGGCTGGAATTATCATTCGTATTTGAAAGCAGGATTTCCCTTGAGATTGGTCCATGGGTCGGAAGTTGACGACGTATCGAAGGATTTGAATAGCACTTGCTGCTGACACCAATTTTTATTGGCAGCTGAGTTACGAATGACCAGTGCTTAAAGCTCGTGCAATAATCTTAACAAGTGCTGTTGTTAAATTAATTTATGAACGCTACCAAAGTTTTTATCTTGCCATTTCCTGCACAAGGAACCAAATATCATGAATGAATAGAGTTCAGTTGCAACCTGAATGATTGACTGTTTGGTGTGGTTTTTGGTAAAGTATCATTATTGTGCAATTTTTCGCGAAGATGACAGTAGAACAAACGTTTCTGTCGATAGAGATCGCTTCCGAGGCATGATGACCAATTTTGAACTTGGGGTGGGACTACGGTTCCAACCAAATGGTGTCACATAGACTGTTGAACAATCGACTTATTCCGCACAAAGTTCGAAGATCGTGAACTCAGTCTTCTTGGTAATGCTGCTCAGTTTTTTTATGGATTGCCATTAGAGATCGATTACAGACCGTGAACAACTTCTAGATGAATTGGTTTAGCTACTCATGGGATAACGACATAAACCTTGGAAAAAATTATGAAAAATTTTGCTGACAGGTTGGCTTGAATAATTTGAAAAAGTTATTCTTTTCGATGAAGCAAAAATTGTTGAATTTTTGATGAACTTTTTATAACAAAAAAAAAAAAAAACGACGGATGGTCCACCCAATATATAAGTTTACATTTTGTAAAACACCTCAAAATGGTAGGCAGCATATGTTATAAACTATCCGATTTTTAGAAGACAAGTGATATCATCCCTTTTCAGGGTTCCATACCCAAAGGGTGCCAACGGAATAAAAAAAATTAAGTGTTGCATGTTTGATGCTTGTGCGGAACCCTTCACGTGCGAATCCTTCCTGCGACTGGTCGTTTGTTTTTGTTGCTTCTTGCTCAAAAAATTAAACCGCTTAATCCGATATGACGAAAACTTTTCATTCGCACGAAAACAAGCTCAAACTTCAGTGTTTTCCTTGTGTTCCTTTTAAAAATCATGCCATTCTACTCTGCGAGCCTCAACACGTGAATAATGTAAATTTTTTTAATGCAGAATATCACTTCCTTTTGTAGGATCTCCAAAAAACATTGTTCATCAAAAATTCAAAGCAGTACATATCTTTCAATAGCTTCATAAAGTCTGAATGACCTGAACAAACGACATTTGCATCAATTTCCTGAACTCATTATCAAACCCAAACTGTCGCAAATGGCCATACGTTTTATTCTCCGAAAAAAGGCACAATGTAAATAGAATTTCTCAAAAATAGCAGTTCTGTATTTGAATTTAGTATTAAGATGTGCCGTCAAGCTTATTTGAAATTTCTAAACCGTTAAATGTAATTAAGAAGATAACACCTAGAATGGACTGTTGCTATGCATAGTTTGCAAGCTTCTTCTTGTGCGTTCCAGTGTGGCCATTAGTTTCTCCCAAAAATATTCCAAATTGGAATATTTATATTATAATTGGACTACCGGTTGAAAATGTCGTTATTGCAGACAACTTCATATCTATTACTCCGAGGTGAATTTTGACAATGACAGCTGTCACATCAGAAACTTCATGTCATTGTCTAATTACTTCAGTCTAGGTTATTGGTCATTAGTGAAAACACACAAGTGTTTGTTAAGACGTAAAATGCCTATATTCGTGCCATCAAAACAACATTTGCCGGAAGTTTTAATATGCTTCTTTCATTTAAAGAAAAAAGCAACCGAAGCGCATCAAATTCTTACCGACGATTACTCGGGCTATACTAGAGACGTTAGAATGTGCGGTGGCTTAAAAGGTTCAAAGATGGTGATTTCGACACCGAAGACAAAGAACGCCCCGGCCTGGTGAAAAAGTTTGAAGACCATGAATTGGAGGCATTGCTCGATCAAGATCCGTCACAAACGCAAGAAGAACTTGCAAAATCACTTGGCGTCGCTCAGCAACCATTTCCGATCGTTTGAAAGCAATGGGAATGATCCGAAAGGTAGGACATTGGGTGCCGTATGAATTGAAGCCACGAGACGTCGAACGCCGATTTTACATGTCCGAAATACTGCTGGAACTCCACAAAAAGAAGTCTTTTTTGCATCGAATCGTTACTGGTGATGAAAACTGGGTACATTAGGGTAATCCAAAACATCGGGCAACGTATGGATACCCCGGACATGCCTCAACATCGACGGCCGTTCAGAATATTCATGGCCTGAAGGTTATGCTGTGCATTTGGTGGGACCAGAAGGGTGTTGTGTATTTTGAGCTGCTAAAACCGAATGAAACAATCACAGGCGAGGTCTACCGACGACAATTGATACGTTTGAGCCGAGGGCTGAAGGAAAAACGGCCGGAAACGGTCGCAACATGATAATACTCGCATGTTGCAAATGTCGTAAAAACTTACCTTGAAACGCTCAAATGGGACGTCCTACCCCACCCGCCGTAGAGTCCAGACCTTGCACCATCCGATTACTATCTCTTCCGATCGATGCAACATGGCCTGGCTGACCAGCACTTTCGTCATTTCGATGATGTCAAAAAATGGATCGATACGTGGATTGCGGCCAAACCGGTCGAATTTTTCAGAAAGGGTATCCATGAATTGCCAGAAAAATGGGAAAAATGTGTGGTTAGCGATGGGCAATACTTTGGATATTGAATTTAAATCTATTTTTCTTCAATAAAGCATTGATTTTTGAAAAAAAAACAACATTTTCAACCGGTAGTCCTATTATGAATATGCAATATTTTTAAAATAACCATTAAAAATTTAAGCACAACAAAATAAATGTTACAATAAAATGCTTCAATAGCAAACCTCAAAAACAATTTTATCTCTCGTTTGAAAAGTTAAAATTTTAAAATTATGTGAGTTAAAAAGTTACAAAATAAGTAGGCTTAATGTTAAAAATTTTTAAGTAAAAAAGCTTCTTAATTGTATAATAAGCAAAGAACATAAGTGATACTGCATTACATTCTTTCGAAACTGCTTATCTACAAATTATGTTACACAGTTAAAAAAAACTTAAATATGTGGACTCTGAAAGTAGAATTGAATTTAGAAAAATATGCAAAGATTTGGTTATTGAGCTGTTATAAATAAAGTATTTAGTCAATAAAATATTAAACAAAACATATTTCTTTTTGGTTGAAAACATTTTAAATTCAAATACGTAAAATCAAATATTGGAATGAGTTACTACGCATGAGCCTGAGAGCATTTCGAAAGTTATTCATGAACTGGAGAACTGAAAAATTGTTTCTTGGAAAAATACAGTGCACCATAAAGTTTTCGACTGAAGTGCGAACGTTTTCAGAAAAAAATATATTCTCTGCAGCTCAATGTATTCCACAAGAGGAATATTATATTCTTCAAGTGTATTTTCAAGTAATTTTCTTAGTCTATCGATCTGCAAGCAGCTTTCCCATAACTGCAATAGGTGGTGTATCTTAAATTGGCGATACTTAAATTGACTAAACAACCAAAAATATAGATACTGCTAATAGACGTAAATAAATGTCTCCTGCAGTTCAAAAATTAAAATATCATTATGTAGCCGAAAATTTTAATTTTCTTTTTTCTCTCATGCTCCAATTTTGTGAATTTTTTTTTTTTAACTCTTCCCAAGCTTGACTGATAATTGCGTCAAATTAGACTTAAAAAAGCATTGAACTTGTGCCAAACCGCACTTGTCGTTTGACATGCTTAAGCGCAGAGTAAAAGTATCGCTCTAACAGTATATGAATTGTAATCGTGCTAAAATTAAATATTTGCAATTATTTAATTGCTTCCATCTCCAATGAATTATCACCTTATTACGGTTGAATAAAAGAGAGGATCACCTTTCTGATGTTAGTAGATGACGCTGACGCTATTCTGCACACCGGCCAGCGCCATCATGACGATAATCGGTGCTGGAAAAATCTGCTATCACCTATTAGCACGGTCCCACATTATGACTGTTCGTCACAGTTGTTTTGTTTGCCCAGACACAATTGGCCAACTGGCCCGAACGTTCAGAGCATTTAAATACCCAGCCCTGGGACGCAATTCAATTCAGTAGTTGCCAAAGTCGTTCCCAAGCTACACACATCTGCCGAGCTCTTACTTGCTTTTGTGTTAACCCGTTTTTTGCTTTGAATTTCCCTTAAAATTTTTTTTTAACAATGAATTCGCAAAAAGTGTTTATTGTGAGTGAAATATTTTTTGTTTAATTTTTTTTTAACTTTGATTTTTTACTGATAATGTGATTTTGTATTTAAGGTATTCCTTGCGATATGTGCTGCCTCAGTCTTGAGTAAACCCTTCACGATTGACATTTTCGATAGCAACGACTCAATATTCCGCAAGAGTTCCGAGTTGGTTAAACGGAAGGCCAGTATAGATGGTTTAAGTAATGATGTGGCCGAATTGAGAATGCCAAAAATTTCGCTGTCTGCGCTAATTGACAACATCGAACATGACTTAGTGAAAACTGCCCTGAGTGCTAGCAATGTAGCGAATGATCCTAATTCGAATATTCCTGATATAACAACATCGCACTCGATCAGCACAGAAGCTATCAAAATTGAGGACGTTACTACACCCCGTCCAGTTGAGATAAAATCATCAGTTAGTGCCGATACAGGAGTGAATTTAAACAACAAGCCAACTGTTCTGGTCCAGACAAGTGAAAAGATTCTTGCTGATGAGGTAAGACCTTCGCATGTGGTCATCGATCGTGTGAGTGTCTATAAAGCACCAGATTTTGGATCGTCATTATTCCCAACTTTCCATTTTAAACAGCACACTGATCAAGTGATCGCTGCAGTCGCACGGGACACACCTAAAGTGATCGACGCACCTGCAGTCAAAAGGTCTTCGGACAAGTTGTTGTCCCTCGAGTCTGTGGACTCTTCGGCATCAATTGAATCCTCAGAATCATCAGAAGAAACAGAAAAAATTACAAAACTTTTAAGAGTAACAACCAGTGCCCCAGTTGACACTTCATCAGTCTCATCGTCGACTTCAGCGGCTACGACTACAAATGTGCCATCATCATCCACGTCGCCATGTTCATCATCGGTGACGTCTTACCCGACATCTTCTCCATCAACACAACAATCCACAACGCCAAACAATACCAAGGAAAAAGTGGAAAAGGAGCTCAAAGAGAAAGTTGCCGAAGTCGAAGCTGAACCCGTGATCATGTCAGCTCGAGTCTAACAAACCAAACGCCTTGGCCCAAAAGGCTACAACAACTTCCTGAACCACCTTATTTCCTCACAGAAATACGTTCCAGTATTTTGCTTTTATCATCACTAAATATAAGTTTTAAGCTAAATTAAAAACAAATAGGTTTTTATTTTTGGATTCATCAATGCACTTCGGTGTTCATACTCGTACATAAATGATAAAAAATTTTGTGATTTAGTTTTTTTACAATTAGTTTGTTAAATAAAAAAAATATACTATATACATATACAGAAAAAAAAAACACACACGATTTTCTATTTTATTGTCGAGGGAATATTGTCGAATGACTGACCCATGTTCAATTAGCATACAATTGCTAAATAATTAGGCAAAAATAGATAAAAAAAAGCTTCAGACAAACCCCATGACATGGGATAACAACAATACGCGTACCTTGGCCAGGTTACGTGCGATGATCTTGAACGAAGCTTCCCATGTTTAGCATTTATTTTTGCCGGGCACAGCCTTGGCTGATGGGAGATTAATTTGATGGTAATCAGTTTGAATGATGCCAGATGAATGGCTAATTGAATTCTAGAAGCCTAGTGACTGAGCTTGGTTCGTTGTCTGTGATACTGATTACGCAGTTTTGTGCGTCAGAATTGCGCAGCTGTTGACACTTTGTCAAATGTGACGCTTCATTAGTTTTTCATTTTCGACAGGTTTTTGTAGTTAGTGGTTACGCTAAATGGTTGGAATTGCCACTGACGTTTGCGGTGCTAATGTGTATGCCAATACAATTGACACCCTAACTTGGGTCCTCTTTAAAAGCTTTTAGTCAAGCGATGGTTTTTCACACCGAGGAGGATTTATTTGACATCTTTGGTGTTATATTTACCTATGCGAAGCGTGTGGAACTCGAATTCTTGCAAGTGACATCAATTTTCGCCAAAGCTATTGTTGCGGGTGCTATTCAAGGAGCAGGGACGTAGCTTATTGTCATTATATTTTTCTCCAGTTCATAAATGACAGAAACAGACTTTGAGTAGTTTAACAGTTCAAATAAACGGATCATTTCATCGACGCATTTCAAGCTGACAGATTCCATTATTGCTGACGCATGCAGTTAACTGACCAGTCCATATGGCAGTTGTTGTTCGTTGGGTTAAGATCTAGTCCACATCCTTTGAAATGAGAGAGCAAGCTACTCCTAGTATGAACGAACCCTTGAGACAAAAGAACACCATGTGAAAATGTACATAAGAAGAGAAAATTCCAGAAGCCGTTCAAAAAATAAGGCAACATCAAAGCAGTACTTTGGGTTTGTTTCGGAACCATGAACGGGAAAGAATGCTACCAATGCGAGCTTAGACTTAAGACACATAGTTTCTTTTTAAAACACTTATAAGAAACTGAAAATAGGTGTTTTTAATTAGATTACAATTCAAAACGAAATTTACTATTTGTGAAAATTCTAGGATAATAGGTGCACACCAAAACAAGATTGGCATATCGTGGACGCAATCTTAGTCAAAGATAACAAAGTACCTCAGACAAAATTAAATTGAATTTACTGAAGACATTCAAACCTCAGACGAATTTGAAGTAGCTAATGGAATTTCAGCGCGTTTTTTTTTTAATATAGCGGATAAGTCAATTCCAGGTTCCTTTCGTGTTCCAGAATCTTCTTGAGGAAAGATTATTCGCTTCCTTTTTTATGGGTCCGATATCTGAGGCTGATGTGCTTCATGTTATTTGGAATCTTAAGCCTTAGGTTAGACCAGCTAAGTTACCAACTGCTTCAAAAACATTCTGAAAGTGGTATATTTCCAGACTGCCTAAAAACTGCTGAGATCGTTCCAGTACATAAAGAAGGGGATAAATGGTACCCGAAATATTACATACCGAAATCCCTTTTTTTATTTTTTCTTAAATATTTGAAAAAATATTAACGAAAAGTATGAATTGCTTTCAAGGAAAACACAAAATTCTCAGTAACTTCCAATTTGATTTTTTCAAAGGAAAGTTCACCGAAGACACTCTGGTAAAAAGTCTACGAGGCACTTGACAACGGTTTCAAAGTTGCTGGTATTTTTGTTTTTTTCTTTTTGACTTAGGTATTTGATTTAGTTAATCACAAATTAAAGTTGCAAATACTTGAGTGGTTCGCCCCTTAGCTTCGAGATAGAAAACACAACGCATAAGCTCAACTCTAAGTGAGTAATTAACCTGTAAAGAAGTTGACATCCCTCAAGGCTCGATTCTTGGACCTTTGTTATTTTTGATTTATCTGAATTCAATTTTCAAGTTGCTGTATTTTCGGACGTCCTTGTTCTTTCTTGTACTGCTAATTGTGTAGACACCATCAAGCAACAGATGAATTCTGATTCACATTATCAAATAGTTCTTTCGAATAAATCAAGGATCATGTCATTTTCTTTCTGAAAACAAGAACTCATTGATGGAGTTTGATTTCACAGCAATAGTTACGATTGTGCGACTGCACTAGGCTTGAGCCGGTCTCAGACGCTTAACTAAATTGGATTAATTAAATTGGAAGACTATCATAATAAGTATCAAAACACTGGTCTATATAGCTTTGAATGAAATATATCATCTTCGGTATCTGATACACTCTAATCTACTATGCTCACTTTTAGAATATAGTATTTCTGGATGGGGAAGCACATTTGTAAGAAGCCTTCAAACCCTTATAACAGCCAAAAAACGGCGATCAGAATATTTATGTTCAAACCGTGATGGGAACACTAGCTTCCATTGTTCACATTCATGGGGATGTCGGTACTTAGGTAACTTCTGAAGTAAGAATAGAGCAACATTGACTATTTGCAGAATTCATGGTTAAACTCTAAGTAAATATTATTTTTATAAAGATTGTTTTAAAATCATATGAATATTGTTAAAAGTAATGAAATTAATATTTCGATTTCAAGCCACACAACGATCGCCTAGCTGTAAGCCGCATGGAGGAAAAATCCTAAAATAGTAATTTCATATCTGCTTATCTATATATATGTAGTAGGTATAAAATTCTTTTGTTATGTGTTAGTCACTGAATTGTTCTTAAACGGCTGGACCGATTTTTATGAAAATTTGTGTGTGTGTTTGATCTCGTCCCTGGATGGTTTAGATTTACTCATCAATGTTTTTTCACGTTAAATTGACTGTGAATTTAAAAGTTTTTTAAGACATAAGATTTTTATGATTCAATGATTCGTTAAGATTGCAGAGCCGGCAAAAGTTTAATGTTTTAAATTTTCAGGATAATTTTTTCAATGCATTCGGAAATTTCTTAAACGTTCTTAACAAATTTTTAATTTATTATTTTATAATTATTTTAATATTTCCATATTCACATACCCAAAATAAATGTGAACAAAAGACAGAAGACGAAAGACGAAAATAGTACTGCTGCTCAAACTTTAATGGTTAAAACATAAATACGGTTCAGAATTTGAGAACAATGTAACTTACAGGTTTTTAAAGTAACCTACTCCACTTTTCGAATACTGTGAGGAGAAACCAATATTTACTGTAACACACATGCTAGAATGCGTAAATATAAATTAAGTCAGCAAAACTATCTCTAAAAAAACCTTCAACAATTTTTAACGTTTATCTCCGATAAAATTATGAGATCCGTTTACGAAATTCTTTTTATACTTAAATTAGAATTGTTTATTTAATTTCCTTCTCTTTAAAATTAGCATAAGGACCGCGCTTACATTTTTTACTTATTGGTTATGTAATTTATTTATAAGTCAATAAAATTAAAATAATAAAAAAAAAATGTTTTTTATTCGAAACTGTTTCTAGCATTCTTTTTGAAAAATGTACAATGAATGAATAGTGAGCTGAGATATTTTTAAAACCATATTGGAAGATTCTGCTGCCTTTAGGGAGTTTGTGACACCTTTTTTACGAAATTAGATTTTGTGTTATGGGGTGTTTCATGATTTTATTTTAAACAGAAAAAGACCTTGGACATATCTCTTTAGCTGGGCTGTGTTTACTACAAAATTGTAAAGCAGGCAAAAATAGCAGAAACTCAAAAATTGTGATTGGATGGCGAAGGTTGACATCTGGAACGAAAGATAGCATAACTCATTGGATGAAAAGTATAGTAGCCATAATCAATAGAAATTGATCTTTTAAATTAAGTGCAAGATCAATAACGAGAAGATAGGAAAAATAGAGTACTAAATTTAATATCGTACACAAGAAGCTTCACATAAACCAAGAAACTCAGGGACTTCAATAAGAATTCGGGGAAAGCTACCAATCCGTGGGAGGATGAGGCCGTATTTATACGAGGCGACGGAACTTATTGAAGGAAATTCTTTTATTTTGCCCAAAAGGAAAGATTAATCACTAAGCAAGTCAGTCTATTCGACATTCTCCCGGTGACACAATTTTTGTAAGGGGGTACATAACATGCAATTGTGCTCATTTGCAAAGCACCCTGAGAAAATGAAACAATTAGACCATCGCATTATTTGAAAATTTTAAACTATGTTTAAACGAGTTTGTCGAAAATATCGCAGGATGTTTTTTAAATCGCCACCCCAGATCGGATCTCAATGTAATTAAGAGTGTTTGATTCGTCTCTAAATCAAAAATTTAAGAACAAATCTGAAGATCGGCGGATGAAGCTTGGAGCTATTTCCTAACGAAGTGGAGGAGCATTTAAAAAGATGATTTACAAAAACTTATCGATTCAGACCCTTAGACGACTCCAAGAGGTAATTTTTGCAAAATTAGGAAAAGATAGTCGTGGTAATAGCTTACGATTAACTGTATATGAGTAAACTAAAATTTGTCCAGGATTCAGAGGCATTAACTATCAGAAAAATATGTGTCCGAATAATTTTGCAGTGATTATTACGTGACCTAAAACTGTTGCCGCTTTCTTATGTTTTCTCCCGTGATAATTGGATTTCCCTGTTGTTTAATATTGCTGACGAACAGCAGATCAAAAATTGAAAATCTTTAAAAAATCAAAAGGGTAGTTACAGACTTACGAAGTCCGAATTACTGTGGTAATGAAAATTCGGAAAGTGTGCTGTATTCAAGGCAATGTTCGGACAGGACATCGTTTGTTGAATCTGCAAGTCTTATTTTAAATTCATACATGCTCCCTCGAGGAAGCTATGAACTCGAAGACGGAGCTTACGGAAGACAAGATTTTTCCACAAGAAGGTCAACATTGAATCCTAGCTGATCTCAGATGGTCGAACTGTCAACCAAGCCGACCACGTACTGATTGCCGCACAGCTTACGTCAATGATTCTGGATCAAGGGGGCTGGAAAGCTACGCAAGGTCACAATAAGGAGATCCAACATTGGAAATTCCGAAATAGGCAAGGCCTTCTGAAAGCATCGAAGCGGAAGAGCCATTACCAGCCGAGGCTTACTAAGGCTACTCACAATTCCAGGGTGGTATGATGACGAGTGTGCAGAACAAGAAGGCAATAAATGAGGCGTTATTGTAAGCGAAGGTAAAAAAGCCAAAAGGGATAAGTGAAAATAAGCTTCCTGAGCAGTTAACCATATGAGTCTGAGAGCAGAGATCTAACACGAAAGTTCTAAAAGGTTGGTAGTTCTTAGTTTCTCGTTTCTCGTTTCTCGTTTTTTCGGCGGTTTATATTCTTTGTGAATGGTCTTTTGGCTGCTGCCAAATGGAAGCTCTTTGACCAGCTAGCAGAAGAACTTTGACTTGCTTAGTTTTCTTACAAGCAGGAAAAGGTGAGTGATCCTTCAAGATTCTCGTACGGGCAGCCACTGAACAGCCGAAATGTCGTCTTCGGATTTGGTTGGACCAGAATCTGTCTTATGGGCTCCCGATCCGTGAAGAGTCCCTGACTGAGACACAGCAGCCTTACACTCTTGTCGATCTCGGTTACGTTGCTTCCCCTTATTTAGAACAAGCGCTCTGGCATGAAGGTTAGGTGGACCATGTCGTCTCGAGCCAGGGAGCTGTCAAAATTTTTAATTTGGGTCTGGAATACATGCGGTTAAAACAGGATATACAGCTCGATTAACAGCTCCTTGTGGCAAGTAAAAGAGTCCGAAGATGCCCCTATTCATCCGGTGATTTCGGATAAGGCTGAATATCTCTGTAGCACGGAAACTTTCTTACTTTATATTCGCATCGTTCATGTTGAAAATTTACATTCAAAATAAGGCACTTTGGAATAAAGAAACCTCCCCTACATTGGAAGAGCTCTAATAGCTTAAGTAGTCTGCTTGCATCAGTCTGTCCTCGCCAATGTTGATTTAGAATCAAAATAAACAACCACAGTGTACTTCTGCTCAGTATCTGACTTTCTCGTGTCATCACTCTCCGGTATTACTTTTCGGGTTTGTGGGAGGCCTGAGTCCGTAGGCAGTGTATTATTTTCGAAGCCCTGAAAATGGAAAATATTTGAAACGAAAAAAAAAAATACAAACAAACAAATTGTCTTACATTCGAGCATTGCAGATTTCTAGACAATAAAAAACAGACTGTTGCAATGAACATATTTAAAGGAAATCTGGTCGTGCAACAGGTTAATAAGATCGCTGGTTGTCTGAATGTTCTATTGTAGTCTTCTATGTATTTCCACACCTTTTCGTTGCATTCGATGCCGACATATTCAAATGTTTCAACGGCTGTCTGCAGGATTTCACTTTATTTTAAAAATAAATTTCGAAAATAAAATCTTACGCTGGTAAGGATCATGTCCTTGATATGGAACACAGTGGCAATGAAATCGAGTGTGCTGCCAACTGTTATGCATAGAAACCAAAACCAAAAAACTCTAACGATAACTTTCCTTGAGGGATGAAAACACAGTGTGGCTAAAAGAAAAGAAAGCGTACGGAAAAAAAATCATAAGTTGACATTTTCACCAAACAAATAAAACAGGACAGAGTACAAAATTCTTAAAACACTGCAGGACTTTATGAAACAATGTGCTTCTTTAAAAATTAATGTTCGAATATTGAACAGGAGAGCTTTCCAAAATTTTGAGTATTTGGGACCAGACGATGTAAAATGCATAACAAACTATTACTAACTTAAATCGTGCTTCATTTACATTGCATTCTTACTAATGAGCACTAACAGCCTGGGGTGATGGGTCTGGGCTTTCGCCGTCAAACACTTTTTTTTTTGTTTTTTTTTTTACCACAATAATTTTAACAATTTCTTTTTGTACAAAAATGAACTTAAAACTACACTAATATTGACTTCTTATATGTAAATGCCCTAAATGTAAGAATATACAAATACTTATGTTCAGTAGCGACGCGTGCCAAAAATGTGCAGTCGTTCAGCGAAGTTTTAATTGGTATATATAGGTGCTGTTAATTTTAATCAGTGAAAAGAAATTTTGAAATTAAATAAGAAAATAACGTTTACATCTTTTTAAGCAAGTTTATTGAACAAATTTTCTCAGACTAAAGAAACAAAATTTTTTTTATGTTTGGATTTTATTTATAAAACATAAACAAATTCTTCATCATTAAAAATATATATATTTCATTATTATACACAAGTCTTTTTCTTAACATAATTTATTATTTCCCAAGGAATAAAGTTTAATTAAAGTACATTTATAAGTACCTTAATTATTTTACTTAAATTCAAAATTAATTCTTCTCGACTTATTTAAAAACATTATTATTACACTATCATAAATAAATGTGTCTTAAGTCAACGCTTAAACTAAAAGAAAAAATATTGTTTGTTATATTAAGCAGAGACCTTTCTAAAAACATTTTTATAACATTTTCATAAAACATTTCTTCTGTCTGTTTTTCTTTTAAAAGTTTTTTTTTAAATGGTTAGAAAAGAAAGATTTGTCAACCTGTTTGCCCCATTGTTGTTCTAAGATAAGTTTTGATTATTTTAAAGGTAGAAAATGATTTTCAACGGATGAAGTTGTCAAAGGAAAGGTTAAGATAAGTTCACACAGTTTATAAATTTGGGGAAAAACTGAAATAAGATCATCGCTGCTAAGTTTTTGGAAAAATTGTTTTAAATTAAAATGTCGAAGCTCTGTTTGTTTATAAATAACAATTATTTAATTTTTCAAAGAAAAAATATCAAAAAATTGACCATATGATGAGTTGAGTTCATTTAAAAAAGAAGTAGGAAATTGTTTTTCATGTTCTTTAAACTTATTTACTTCTAGCAAACCAATAAACTTCAGTTCTTTTAAGTCGGAAAATCTTGATATGAGTTGTGCATTTGTTGTATTCTCCGTGTCTCACTCGATATGTCGATTTAATATTACTAAGTTGTTCCGTTTCGCAATAATATTCATTAAATTTATCTCTCAAACCACAAATATTTTCATTGGTTTGGTTAATGACTTGTTAACAATATGTTATATCAAGAGATGTATTTTCTTTGTATAAAAAATCAGTAAGTATAAAAACTGAATTAAATATTTTTAACAACAATTGTGATTCAAAGTCAGATAAAAATTGTAAAAACCTTTGGGTCAAGTTGATCGTATAACAATCCCAATCATCGCTATCTCCATCATCGTCCGCAATCGTTCGAAAATATTCTATCAGACTTTCCCTGCATTCTTTTGCAACCGAAACCAACTTCGAATTGTACATCCACCTTGTTGGTGCTGCTTTTGGAAATCTTTTTTTCACAATTGCAATTGCACAATCCTTTTACTCGATTGAGCGAAAAATGTGGATAGACTTTTCAGCCTCTCAAAAAACCGCCTGCATTTTTTATTATTTTTCAAAACATCCTGAAGGCAATGCACAATGAATGAACCTGACATTCGGAAAATGACTCTTCACTCTCGATTGCGAATCTGACAAATGGCCAGCCATAACTGCAGGTCCATCATATGTTTGACAAATAAGTTTATGATCATATTATTTATTATTTTAATAATATGGTCAGAAAAACCCAAAAATCTTTCTTCTATATTTCCCTCCCGCGAAACAAACCTTACCATTGTGGAAAGCTGGGAATTTTTACTACTATCTGATGTTTCGTCCATTAAAACAGAAATAAATCTAGATTCCTTTACCTCATTACCGATCTATGTTTTGTCTTGTTTCGGTATTCGTTTCATACATCTTACCAAACTCGCCTCGTTCAAAAGCGACTTGAGCGAAATGGGCCATACAACACTTGAAATTCTTTTTTTGTTTGTGCCTATACTTTTCATGGTATCATTTCGTTGCCGAATCGTTTGAACGAGTTGGAAAGATAAATGCATACATTTGGTGAGGAGGAAAAAAGCTACGGCTGGTAGGTATTTCACTTCTGTGTGGAATTGTACAAATAGGAAATGCACGAGTTGGAATATGAAAAATTACTGCATTGGGAAGAAGAGTATAAATATGTTTTGTGTAGTTTAGAGAACGCAAAAATTAAAATAACCTCTTGTGAAAGTTAGTCGTTCATGAACGAATTGAACAATATGAGGCTTCGCCACTGCTTATGTTATTTACTATTGATTATTGCTTAAAATATACAGGAACTTAACGTATTTAATATTTAGACTAAATATTTCTTTTTTTTTTTTTTGTTTCTTAGTTTGTATTTGAGGGAAATTAGTGGCGCTAAACCTCATTACTATTTCACTTTAGTCATTCGTAAGATAAACCTAAAACTACAATAAAATATAATTAACTTAACTTATTATACCTTAACCTAAGCATTAGCCTCGATCCATTCGAGCCACCAGTATTTTTTTCTATTAGACCTTGCAGCATTATTTTTATTCCTTTCCGGTACATCTACGCAGTATCTCAAGTTAACATTTCTATCCCTCAAGTGAGTAGGTTCATAGAGAAGTCGCTTGTCTGTTGCCCTTCTAGCGAAATGGTAGATTAAAGGCACGTTTGAAAGGTCTGAAATGTAGCCGTATGCATCTAAATCCAAGAATGCTTCTGGTGGTACATTACCATTCACCATGCAGTTTCTTAAATACCCCGGGTTTGGATAAAACAACCCCGAAATGAGTTCGTTCTCAGTAACGTCTGCTAACCGCGCGAAATGGTTCCTCACAAGGTCTAGGATAAAGTTGTCAATCCTAGACACTCCGGAAGCATCCAAAAGTCGGAATGTGCGCTCCTGTACATTCGCATGCAGGCTCGAATACATTTCCTTTCAAAAAGACGAGATTTTTCCGTAAAGGATGGGCTTATGTTCCACCATACTGCACTCGCATAAGTCAGAATTGTACGAATGAATGCTTGGTAACATACAACCTTCATGTCGGATCTCAAATATTTTGAATAAAAATCGCCGTCAAACACCTTCAGTCTGCTGTCCCCGATTGCGTATATTAAGTTGGCTGAGTTGATTTTCAACTTGTATGCTACAACTGCTCTATATGTCGGAACCACCTCAAGCTTTCTGTCTCGATCCATATCGCAGGACAGTGCGGCTGCAACTTACTTAAGCTGGCTCTGCAGTCCAGGGTGGAAGGGCCTCAAACAACAAACTTCTCCAGCTAGTTCGGTACAATTTTGTACGCCACCTGAGTCGCGGTCATCCTTTACTGCGCCGTCCCTCAGGGATGGATTTGAAGATTTTCCGGACCGAAGCAATGGTTTCTGTTCGAGTTCTCACAAAGGCACTGACTCTGCGTTCTTCCAATTATGTCAATGTCATCGGCGTACGCGAGTAGTTGAACAGACCTTTAAAAGTTCCTTGTTTGATATCAAATATATCGGTGACGTCTTTGCCGAACTCTCGATCGTCATCCTGCACAAACGGCCGAGTTTTTCGGAGATGCCGAAACTAGACATGGCTAGTTCGAAATTAATGAAAACGTGGTGGTGATATCGATTTGGATCTGCTGGGTTTTTCGCCAAGATCTGCCTTCCATGGTGGACTTTTCTGGTCTGAAAACACCCTGACATGGACCTATCAGTTTGTTGACGAACGGTTTCAGACGTTCATTTAATAAGAAAGGAAAGATATCTCAAAGGCAATGTTTAGGAGACTGATACCACTTTATTTGGCGAAGTTAAGAGTGTGTCCAAGGGTAACCAAGTTATCTCTCGTCACAGCTTTGAAAAGTTCGGCAGCTAGGCGCTCTGCTCCAGCAGTTTTATTAGATTTTAGCTTGAATATTGATATCTTTACATCATCTAGGTCGGGTGGACGGTGTTTTTGATTCGACTACGTTTCAATGTTGATTTTGTAGGCTTTGGTCCGAGGTCTGTAACCCTGAGATAACAGTGTTACCTCCTGAAAACTTTTTTGAACCTCATTCCTGTTTCTTAATCTATCAAGGTTCTCGATCGCGCGATTCTCCCTCCCTCAAAAGCCGATGTTCCTCTCTTCTCTTCTGTTCGTAGAGCTCGCGAGCAGCTCTCGTCCTTCTGTGCAGCGCCACTTTCTTTGTCATACTCAAACCGGGGGTTTCGTTTTGGTGGTATCATGAAACCCAGCACAATAGAGACGGCATCTTTGATGGCATCTTGTCATTGTTGCCACTGGTTCTCAATGCCATCAAATGCGTATTGCTAAGCCGCTAGATTCATACATAATTCTCTGGATGAGGTTTCGTTTATGTACATCATGAAAATGTGGTTTATGGGAGCGTATCCAAAACGACTGAATAGATAACTTCCACCATAATTCTGATAATAAAAAAGATGCACTTTAGGAGATTTAGAAAAACCTAGCAGTGAGCGACGGCCTTAAACTCAACCTTATTTTAATGCCACATGAAGCACAGATATGACTCATTTGGCCTTTTAATTGCCTCGGGTAACAAATTTGGTATTCCACTTGGCATTACTGAAATTCCCGAATATTTTAATATTGCTGTTCGTCAGGATCAATTTTTCATAGTAACCACATTCCTGCGAACTCTGTTCATTCTTACCTAGCACACAGCCTGTTGATATAATCCAAAAAATACTTTTTATAAAGTATACTATAAAAATTCCCAATTCTCGATGACTAATCGCTTCGGCCTTGGAGTAGTCAATTTTAAGCTGTACATCCAAGTTTTCCTTTGGAATATGTATCGTTGGCGCCGCACATTCTCTATCTGGAAAAAAAGAAATGAGTTAAGATGAAGTCAAGATATACAATGTATCTAAATGAAACATTTTAGATCGGCGAATTTCGCAACAATTTTGTGATAAATAAATACATTTTTGACGCGACAGTTCCTTTGAAGACATGGTCTACCATAGCTTTACCATTTGTGCGTGCATGTTAAATTTTTCGCACAAATGTAGGGGGTTGGATTATTGGTCATTCGCGAGAGGAGGGCCTGTGCTAAAATGCTTTATTGATTTATTCATTTGTTCATTTTATTTTATTTCAGTTGGTTGGATTCAGTGTGTATTTATAAGTTAGTAAAAATAGAGTTAAATAACTTAAGAATTTCGAGTAAGCACAGACAAGAAAAAAAAAAAACACAAGAAACGATATCCAAAGAAAAATTCAATAAAAACAAATATAATCCACTGAAAAAAATGGAAGAAAAGAAGAAAAAAATCAAAACAAATATTAGACCAAAAGATCAGAAATACGAGATTCTAGAGCATCATAATCAAAGCTGAAGAGCCACTTATTTACGCATTTGAAGAACATTCCAGACATTGTCATTGTCCTGATTGACTTAGGGAGTTCGATCAATAACCGATAAGAGAAAATAGAAAACGAAATCAGGAAAAGCAGTGGTTTGGAAAATGGGTACAAATACAATGATCGAAAGGTTTCCAGAAGATTATAATAAGAACATGAACGAAAAGTAAGATTTAACAATACAAATGACGGAGATCTAGAATTCCTAGCAGATTTTCGACAATTTTTTTTAAGGACATATTTCTGCAGAATCAAC
This sequence comes from Orthonevra nobilis, assembly GCA_963555765.1. Lineage (NCBI taxonomy): Eukaryota > Metazoa > Arthropoda > Insecta > Diptera > Syrphidae > Orthonevra > Orthonevra nobilis. The sequence continues at coordinate 119,319,447 of OY743225.1, read as the reverse complement.
AATGGTTTCAACAAACAATTCAATATATTTAAAAGCTTGGTGGAGCAAACATAACGCGAATAGTTAAATTGTCCAGGGGTGCATCGTAAATACTTTTTCAAAGCTTCAGTGTGATTCGCAAAACTCATCCTAGAATCAAGCGTAAGGCCCAAATATCTGAATGCATCTATTCTCTCTACTAGGAAACATTTATGACTACAGGTTAGATTATAAAAAAAAGAGGGAGAGGAAAAACCTGACGAACAATAGCAGACTCATATGAGATTCAGTAGCCTGGAAATACACATCTGATTCAAAATTGAAAAAGTAAGATAAGCTGACGAATATTATCTTAGTTTTTGAGCTGACCAGAGTCTCAATAAACGAAGATCCCAATTGCCATCAGAGACTAGGTCTAATGAACTGAAGCTGTAAGTGAAACCGATTTCATCCGTAAAAGCAATTGGTGAACCCTTGAAATTCAGAGTCAAATAATGGACCTAACGTTGAACCTTCTGGAATAGAAAGGTATGAGAAACATACTTCGCGTTTATATCATGTCTTAATTTTTTGCCACCTGTTTTCAAGATACGACCTTCGATTTGCTTTAAAGAAAACCTAATTGAAAAGATTGGAAAAACTTACAATTCTATTTTCATTAGTTTTTCAAAATGATTGGATAGAAAGAAAGTACAATATTTACCGATTTCATCAGTGCAACCTTTTTTTAATAAAGGAATGACATCAGCGCTTTAAGGAACTTCGAAAAAGACTTTTTCAAACACGCAACGTTGTGAAACATTTGCCAAGGCATCCACTATGAAATGAAAAATTTTTTTAAGTACACACTTAGAAATACCATCCGCATCGCACGAAGTCGAATATGGTAGTGGTACTCTAAATTTCAAAATTTCGAGAGGAACTATGGGCTGAAAATCAAAACTACTACATCGAAACTATTCAGCATATCCACAAATAGAAGAACAAGTACAACAAATCGATTGGACAGGACTCGGTTAAAGTCTGAAGCCAACATTAACAAAATAACAATAAAAATCAATAGCATGTTTGTCATACAATTCAGAGTTATCAACACGTGAACAGTAGGTTTTTTGGAAGCACTAGATTTATTTATATAATTTTTTACGATTCGCCATTAATTTTTAAAATTTGCCTGTGCAGAGCTGAATTGAGCACGCGAAATTTTGTAACCTCTTTTTTCAGTTTGACACACAATTTCTTAAAGCTTTTTTTTTAAACTTTTGTTATCAGGATATTTTTTGCATTTTAATTTTCAATTTATTCCTACGTTTAATTTTATTTGAGACTTTTTACCAAGTTTTTAGAGTGCTGAAATGAGGAGCAGGATAAAATATGCATCTCAAAAAAATCAATGAAGATTGCATATCTTCACTTCATAGATAATCATCTTCCCAAAAATTATAGCATAAATTATTTAGTGAAAATAAAATTAGATATACAATCTCTAATTTTTGGGGTAGTAACTAAGAGTCCCTTCATACAGAGTAGAGCAACCGGAAATATGCAAAAGCATGTTTTTTGGGTGGTCGCATTAGAAGTTGGATAACACAAAAATACGTTTTTTTACAAAACTAAGCATTTTGAGCTCTTTTCGTTAGGTCATTTTTTGCATAACATATTTCACCATTGAGAGCATATTTCGGCATAATTTTGCATTTTTAGGATACATATAAGCATATTCTTGAATAATAATTACATGCATAGGACAAGTTATATAGTTTTTGTTGTAATTTCCTAGAAATCTGATCTGTGCAAATGCTGTGAAAATATTTTTGTTTCATTATCTTTTCGATTTGCATTCATTCATGAAAGGCAACATTTACAATGGGCACGAAAAACCCCGCAAACAATAGTTCTCATCTTAATCGCGGACAGTAGATCTAATAGGGGGGTTGAGAAAAGTTCAACTTATGAAAAACAGAAAAGATGGAAAACAAACAATAGAAATCAAATAAGGTACATCACAGTTTAAACGACTTACTATATATACATTTCTTCAATTAAGAATATGCAAAAAATTTAAGCAAAAACCAATGATCGGTTAAATACAATCGTTACGAAATATCTAAGCCTTAAAGCAGATGGAATAACACTTTTGTGCAGCACTTCCAAGAAAAAAAAAGGTTTGTGTTGAAAAAATATTCACCGTCAAGCAACATTTGAAAACAACCATGCATTTTGAATTTTTGCAGAGAAAAGCAACAATTTCTCACCAAAATCAAAGGCAAAGTTTTCTTTTGCATTTGCATTTATTGGAAAAATGCAAATTAATAATAATTCAAGAAGAATTTCGTTTTCAATAGTTTTAAGAACATATTTTAAGAGAATATTTCCGGTTGCCCTGCTTACCAGTAATTTTGAGATCCAAGTCACATTTTCCGCACTCATTGAGCGCAGCATTGCTGAGACGCCCAAAAATATAATCCAGATAATTCCCCGAAGCAGGCTTTTAAATATTTATTGGATGAATAAAAAAAGATATTACTAAGTTTGGTTCATAACGGATATTAATGTTCATGTGGTTGAGACCTTTTATGCCGGTTTCTAAGCCTTCTTACAAAAGCTCATGAATAGCCCTGTTTCCATGCATCACCACTTTATGCCTCCGGTAAACGAAATGCGTCGGATGCATAAGAACAAGAAAAAAGGGAACCGATGATTTGTAAAATCTAACATGAATATAATAAGCTTAGAAATGAAGTTTCTATTTGAAGAACTTTGGAACGAAATCGAGTTGCTTAAAGAAGACATTAAGACTCCTAGAAACTCGTGGTTAAGATAGACGCAAACCACCTTAATTTATATTCAACTCCTCGCAGATACGCTTCTGAATAAGAAGTGTTTACAAAGGTGCCATGATGGGAGGCAAAATATGAAAACCAAGGCACAGTTGAAACAGATCCATTCTGGGTAAACTGAATGTACTAGTATCGAAGCTTTCATAGTAATTAAGTTGGTCTTCATACATGCACATTCCATCGACAAGAAATAGATCCGTTGAGCACAAGCATCGAACAGTATCTCTCCACATCGATCGAATGGATAACGATCCTGAATGATCCTGAACTTACTGACTGACTTAAATCCCATCCATCGAGATCAAAGAAAAAGTGGAGATCCAAGTTGTTGCGGTGAGAGAAAGCTTGGTTGAAACAAATTGGAGCCGACATCGATGGTAAGTTTTTAAATTCGAATTCCTTGGACAGGCTTTTGTCGAAAAAGTAAATTCAATGGCTGCCCATAACACTTACGTGAAAAATATATTAAATGCATTGCAAATGCTCGTGATACTTCCTTAGGTTTTGAGTCATCCTCGGCGCATTCGTACTGCCTAATCATCCACACTGCAAGTCCCAGGTATAACCATGCCTCGACCTATAACAAAAACCTCAAAAAACAGCAAAGAAACCAAATTTTGTATCTCAATACTTATCAGACTAACCTCCACGAGAAGGGCGAATGTTAAAATGGTGAATTTTATTTCTTTGAGTGCGGACATTTTTGTTTAATTTATTCTTCATTAATTTCTTGCTTACTATACTCAATTTTCTGGAAGTCTAGGATTCATTTTCTGTTTCAACTTCGTATTTACACAACGAAAATGTACTCTCTCCCAGTTGAATAAAACATAAAAAAAAATGTAACAATTTATTTATTTTAATGACACAAAAGTCATTAAAATCGTTTTTGTTAGCGCAGTGTGCTCTTCCTTCCTGTACGACCAAGTAAGATAATTTTTTTCATTACTGAGCAAATTTCATTCTGTTAGCAAACGAAGGTTAGGTCTGCCTTTGCTGTGGATTCGAAAACTGTCCATTTTATTATTTAATTATTAATTTATTCAAAAAAATCTTATACATAAATAAAAAGCTGTCAAATGCGAGTTGGATACGCACTCGAAGGTTCGAACAATATGCGACGATACATATTTTTAATAAGTTAAGATATCTCATTGTCGTTTTCTTTACGTGGGCCAGCAAAATCGGACCTACGAGTTGACAAACTTTCTCAAATTTAAATTTTTAAGAAACCTACATTTTGGCGTAAAATTGAGTTGCGATTTTTTAAGACAAATTTTTGTATTTTCTTTTAATTCTATAGTTTTTTTTTATTATTTGTTATTTTATTTAATTTGTGAATTGCAAGGGGCTACCTTTAACAGCACAGAAGATACAATGCTGCGGCAAACGGACAGATGAACAGACGGACATAGAAGGTTTAGTAATATGGCTCAGTTGTCGCCCTTTGGTTACGGAACCCTTAAAGTCAATTGCAGCATGTATGAAAGCATATGTTTCACTTGAGCAAGTGTTTACATTTTGGTGAGTTAACAAAATTTAGTTGCTTTGGTCACAAAAATAGAAAGAACGATAAAATATGGCTAGAGCTAACCAAAGGTGGAAAATGTTGCACTGGTAAAAGTTAATTGGACTGAAAAATAAGTGTCCAAGTTAACTCTCATACGAAGGGTTCCTCGCCTCATTAGAGTATGCAACACTATTTTTCTTTAATTTTAGATCTCTCACACATACAGTCACTCAAAGCCAAACTCGGACACACAAAGAGTTATTGTTCAAACACTGAACAATAAACTTTAAATGCAACTGCAAATAACACAATAAATATTGTTTTGCAAGGATTTTTATTGTATTTTTACCAAGAGAAGGCATGTACTCTATTTTTTTATTTAAGCTAAAAACAATGAATAAAAACCAGAGAACTCAACAGTTTTTATGCACAACTAAGACTCGGACAGTGATGAAACAATGCCCGAATTGCAATTTCTAATAAATATTGCTACTGTCACAAAAAAAAAACATTAACAAACATTGATAAGAAAAGTGAAGACTCGTCCAATTTCGGGGGTCCAAAGCTAGGTAGAGATGCGGAAAATGAACGGGGAAAGAAAGCTTGTCTGTGAAACATAAGAAGTGTTCTCCAAACTGCCGATTTAAATAGTCGAAGAGCTGGATCCTTACTGACCTTTCATCTGTAAACAAAATAAAAAAAGAGGCTACAAATCGCAATAGAGCATAAAAATAAAGATTTATCATTTTGGAAAACTGACGATTAATTTAATATCTTTTCATCTGATAGTAAACCAATACTTTGGAGAAGTGTAAGCGAAGTGCTGCATTTGAAAAATTTGAAGCCAGTCAAATATGGTATGTGGAAAAAATTGGACTTGAAAGAGGTTGGCAATTATATCAAAACAATGACCACAAGCACAAGGCACACAATGTTCGCTTGTGGCTGTATAATAGCCCCCACGTTTTGGAAACTCCACAAAAAATTCCAGACTTAAATTCTATAGGAAACTTGTGGCAACATCTCAAAGAAAGGATTCGAAAATATCCCAATTGAAATTAGAATGAACTAACAGCGGTTTTGCTAGAAGAATGGGAAAAAATCGAGCAAGCCTAGTGTAAAAAACTTATTACAATTTTCACCGAAGGTGTTCTGCTATTGCCGCTACAATAATAAAAATAGTATCGAACTAAACTTACCACCTAAAAGTAGGCAGTTAGTTTCCTGGAGCAACTAAACAACTTTTTAAAGTATGCAATCATTTCCAATAAAAAAAAATGTAGTGGTTTAAGTGCGAATTGAATGTCTCAGATCCATTTATACGGGTTTTGCTTTCGTTGCGACATTTTGCCAAATCCGAAAAATATAATTACAATTTATAGCAAAGAAAATAAATTAATAAAAAAAAGTATTTCATGTGGTTTTGATGTGTGTTTGATTTATGAATGTCCCAACATTTCAATAAATCACTCAAAACAGAGTATTGCAAAATGAAAAAAAAATTAAAGACTGAATGAAGTTATGTGTGTTGATTACGCATATGAGGCACTCAAGGATATTCAATGTTTAGAAACATTTTTTCATATTTTTCAATATTTTCCAATCCAAAACTTAAACACGCTCCAGAATCACTCGAAACCTTTGTCTTTTATTATTTAATTTCAAGAAATTGGAATTCGCGCTTGCACCACTACATTTTGACGTCTGCATCAAAAAATCTTTAATCTTGTGATCTTTTTCAATCTTTTTTTTTAAAACTTTTTAATTTCCCATCTGGAAGTTCTTACTCTGATTGGAATAACAAGTAAACCGAGCTTTGACTTTTTCTGGCTTAATCGTACGTTTTTATGGGCGTTGCTATGAGAAATCTAAAATTAAAGAAATAAAGTAGGTTTTGCATTCACTTAAGAGGGGCGGAACCCTTCGTGTGAGAGTCAATGACAGGCAATTTTTCTTTAAAGTTGCGCTGATTGCCAACGATGAGCCGTCGTTTGATCTCCACGAAGTTGAGCTCTTTTACAACCTCAGTATTACAGTTGTCTATGTTAGGAGGTCCTGAATAATTATACCATCCACATTTTCATTCAGTTTACCTCTGCTTAAAGTCATAGTCCCTAGATTATTTAGAAATACACTTCGATTATATTGGTAACAATTTCGCCGAGCACTTGAATGTAAAAAATACCGAATTAACGCTATCCAGTTACCATTTTTCGAATACCCGCCAAACTGCTTGCATTTTCAGTATCAGTAATCAAGCGTTGCCTCTTTGGGTTCAATGAGAGTCCTTAGGCGATTGCTTCTTCCCCGCAATCGAACGGATCAAAAAAGCGGTATTACTAAAACGTGAAACTTAGCAACCCCAGCTAAGCAAAACGAGTTAAATGACTTTTGTGTCATTAAAACAAATTTATTGTAAATTTGTATTTACATGTCTTTTTTCCATCCTAAATATTGATTGGCGGTCACGGGCTTATTTAGTTTTCGAATCGCGGCTGGCAACCGCGCGTTACTTGCAGCATTTTCGTTTCGTTTCGGTGTGTCCGAGTGGTGGCTGTTGCAAATCTGTTTGAATCAAACGAAAAACAAAGCAAAAACAAATGAAAATACATACAATCCTAGAATAGCATTATAACGAACAAAAGGACTTGATAAGAAGCCAAAAAAATGTCCGACCATCACGATGAGTTTTTCAAAAGCTTTACAATAATAATTGTGGTCATTTACACACTGGTTAGTCTTGTAAGGATTAAGATTCAAATTTAGCTAATAATTGGCGTTGGGAAATTGCAGATACAGGGATCCATAGATTTTTTATTGGCGGTTTACAATGTTCTTAGTTTCCATTGCGCTACCAAATACGTGAATCCTGTTGAAATAGGGTTTAACTTTGCTGTGAATTTAATTTATTTTACAGGTGAGTTCTAACTTTATTTTTGTTAATTTTAAAATATTTGCTTGCAACTTGTAAATTGCAAGTACAGGGCGTGTCTTGTTCTTTAAGTATTCTTATTTCTTTTCGATTTTGATTTAAATTTGCTTTGGAAAATCGGCCACAAAAGAGCCAGGAACATTTAAAGCGCTTCTTACTCCTTTTTTACTTTTTTATTTTGTTTTACTGCTTTTTAGCTATCGTTGAGTTTAGGATAGAGCACTTGTCCACAAGGGATTATGAGTACTCTTATAGAGATAAAGAGAAGAACTGAAAAATTGTGTAGTGATTTGGAACTCAAAAGTGTTTGACCTCCAATTGGTGACAGAACTGTTACGCAGTTACTTAATTCGCAGTTTTTTTTATTTGTAATTAGTTGAGTTTTTAAAGATTGGTTAAATTGTTTTAACAAGAAAAAAATACCTACAAATTGAAACAAATAAAAAACTAATCAACCTAAGTACTGTACTGTACTTCCGAATAAACATTCCCGAACGGGACACATGAAAATGTGAAATATGCTTGACCTCTCTTCCTTTTAAAAACAGACTTAGACACATTCAGGCCGCAATAAAAGTGCTGGAATCTGTTTATTAAAATTCGGAATTGATCATCCACGCCTGTAACACTTCAGAAAACGGAATCGGAATGGAGGAGACTTGTTAAGCTCTAATGCAGCAGATTTCGAACCCTTCATGTGGCACCCACACAAGCGTTTATTGTCGCAGAGGTGACTAAAAAGAATGCCAGGGAATTGCTCGAGCAGATTCATGTTTGTTCCTCCAATTTTTGAAGCTCATCTACTCCAGTGGTGCAAGATCGCGAGGAATTCTCCTCTTCATGGAAAAATTCAGACTTAAATTCAAGTGCAAAAAGGAGATTTCACGATTTCTCACGTCAGTGATGGGATATTTCACCAAAAGCGGCTGGCAACACTGATCTACTCCTTCGTGTATGGAGAAGATTTTTTGGCATTCTTATTGTTAGTTTATCAATTGATTCCGCCGGAGTTTTTTGTCATGTTGGGAAATTGCTTCAAAGTTGCTTCAAAAGTTGTATGTTTTGTTTTCCACGTTGTTTTTTTTCCGGAACTTACGATCGTCAAATTTTATTTTTCGAACTCATTAATTTTGGACTTTGGACGAGATTTGCTCAATTTTCAATCAAAAACTAACAGTGGCTTTGTCTACTACAATTAATATTATGAGATAATTTATTTATTCAAAAATTTTTAATTATTTGCCCAAAAAAATAATCCATTTCATTAAGTTTTAACCTTTTCACGACATTCCTGATCGTTGTGTATTTAAATGTTTGTTAATTTTATTTTTTTCAGATCACAATTGTGAGCCACCGTTAATACATCTTCCAAAAGAAAACGAGAATGTTCCACTTAAAATTGACTACTCTGTGGCCGAAGTGATCAGTGACCGACATAAAAAAGTTCTTCTATTTTACTGCACAATATGTATTTTTTGGATCATCACATCATATTTTGTTCTGAGTAAGTGTGAACAGTGCATAAACGCATTATCATACATATTGTTTTTTTAAAATATTTGTAAATGAAAATCTCCACAAACAAATCAATTTTTTAATCAAAAATATCGATGTGTATAGAAGCTTTTGGCGTAAACAACTCGCATAAATTGTATTCACTCCTGTCGCTTTAAAACCTTCCAGAATCTGTATCTTATTTTCATAGACCCGTGCCTGCAAAGCACCCAAAGAGGAAAAAATCAAAGTACATCCAGTGCAAATCGTAAAAGCGAGACACTATTCGACCCGGTCGCGCGAATCGTTGCGTTGTACGGGATTGAGAACCAGTAAGACGTTCCTTGACTGCAGCCCTTAGATTCTATAAGGATATTTCTTAACTATTGCCTGTCAATCGGCAGTACGTTGAGCTTTTTTTAATTGCATTCTCGCTGAGCGTTTTTTACTTTCCAAAGATTTATTCTTACAGAGTACCTTTCTGTAGTCCTTCCAATCCTCGGAACCATAATAGGTTCACTTTGTTGTCTGTCTGTCACTACTCTTTTTCTAAGAAACGCGTCAAGGTATCAATATGAAATTAAAATCAAATACTTATGAGTGCGGTTCCTTCAAGCATTTTAAAAACCATGCTTCTCGACTAATCGATGCAGTCCAAATTAATTGCCATTTTTTGCCGTATATTTTGATACTCACAAGAGAACAAATAAAAGATAAAGCCATTGACATACCTTCAAGCTTGTACGGAACCTTTGTTGCACGAGTCTAACTCGCGCTGGGGTTGTTTTTTTTCCCCTTTTTTGATTTTAGAGCTTATCTGATCAGTCTTTCCGTAACAATTCTGTGACAAGGAAGTTTTCACCGCTGTAGGACATGGATGGCCGTCCTTCACGAAGCTTTGAATTCTAGAATATGGATAAATAGTGAAGGTGTATGAAGAGAATCTAGCTCAAGCCGATGAAGCATTTTAGAGGGGCAGGTATAAAAGGCGACATGTTTTTCAAGTCTGACAAGCTATTTGAATACGCAGACTTTCTAGACATCATCGCCATCACTCATGTCTTGGATCGGACAAAGACTCATCGCGGGTAATCGACGCTTATCGAAGCCAAAAGTCATGCCTTATAAAACCATCGAGTCAGGCAGCATTTTATTTCAAGGAGCTACTTTTATTAGCTCAGTATTCAGAAGTTAAGCGTGGGTATTATATTCCTATTCCGCTCGTCAATTTTATTTTAGTTAAGGAGTTATTTCCTGTGTTTCGGAAAACGACGTTTCGATATTTTCAATGATAAGCGTTTATTGGAACATAATTTTTTGTGAATGAATTAAGGGCGACAAAAAATTAAGGACAACACAATTTTGAAGGCGCAAAAATATTTGTACAATAAAAATAAACGATTGATTTGAATTCGCTTTGTTTTGAATATATGAACAATTTTTAGTAAACCACATAAAACTGCAAGAGTACTTTTAATTTTGTAATTTATCAATATTTGCTTATTTCTTAAAAAACCACAAAACTATATTTAGTTGAAAGTGCAATTTTTCATCAAAAATTTAATGTTTGAATAAAGTAAAAAAAAATACTCGAAAAGTGAGAAAAATAATAAATTCAAATTTATTCATTCAAATACATTTAAATTCAAACTACTAATTTGAAATTTTTGCAAAAATTAGGAAATGTGATTCTTGTAACCTGAATATTTTTGATCTTATTCTTTTCAATATATAATACTTTCTTTACAGGGTGGCGCATAAGAAAAATTAAGATTTTGAATAATATTTTTCTTCTTGATTTTATGTAAGTCAAGATTACATAAGGTTTATTAAAATTTAGATTATGGATTGAAAATATGTTCACATTATGTTTTAAAGATAATATCTCTCATACGGTAGCTCTTGTTTGCTTCGACCTTACGTGCTCGTTCCACAGCATTTCCATTACTTTTCTTACAATTTCAGGTCACAGCGCCCTCACTTGTTCTCGAATGTTGGTTATAATCTTTTGTATGGTTCTTGGTTTATTGAGAAATACCTTGCTTTTTAGGTAGCCCCAAAGAAAAAAATATGGAGCCGTTGAATCGCACGAACGCGGTGGCCAAGTAAAATCAGAAAAACGAGATATTAGCCGATCAACGAAAATGTCCCTCTTATTTTTGTTTATCCACCCTCTTATTTTGTTACCATTCAGGTGAAAGTTTGTGAATAAACTCTCATGTTATTCTCTCGGAACATGTCTTGAAAACGCCGAGCACCAATTGAATCGAATATAGAGACAGGAGTAACTGCGTTAAAATTCTTTGCAAAAATCCCCTCAACATCACCAACAGCTAAGAACATCGCCTGGTAAAAGTTTAGGTTTTCCTCAATACTTGCTTACAGCCGAGCAATGTTCACATCATATCAAACTGTACGAGGTCTTCCAGAAAGCTTTGTTCTGTTCTTAATCTTTCCATCATAAATTTTCCAAGAAATAAATATATTATATAAATTATAAACAACAAGAGTTTTCAATAATTAAATCCTAACGTTTCCTATGCGCAACCCTGTAGATGATTAACGTTGTTGATTTATACAAGAAAACGAAAACAATTTCTTGAAACATAAGACTTTAAAAAAAGGAACAAAATATTCGGTTTATTTGTAATCAAATCAAATTTACTAAAAATCCGCGAAAATAGCAGCGAAATTCTTAATAAAACACCTAAACACCTATTTTTAATGGATTTTAATGGTGTTTTTTTTCTTTCCATTTCAAGTTACTGTTTCCAATATTCTGATTGACATATCTCTCTAGCGTTTATTGCCATCCGTTACCATATATCAGACGAGTTAATGTTCTAAACAATCTCGCATCGTCCCAATCTATGGAAAACCGATCAGATCCGTCCAGGTTTATTTTTCGCAAATCTGATTGCTCTTACAGCTGAGGTTTTTTCATTAAACTTAAAATTTACTGGCTCCAACGTTTTCTTATCTAGAGATCATTTTTTTTTGGTCTTTTTGAAGCTGAACACCGTGCAAGTGTTTTTTCTAACATTTTTTAAATTAACGTTTTTTTTTGGCAGGGTCTTAAGGTCCTATAGATGTTTAAAACTTTGCGAACTACTCTATGAGACCGGTTGATTTTTTTGTCAATTTCTCTAAATAAAATAATTAATAAATTAATCATTTTGCATATACAAAAAATTATATTTCAATTTTTAACTTGTTTTTGAATTTTTTTTTTTCAAAATATTTGTAAGCCAATGAAGAGTTATACTAAAAATAACATTTGTTTATTAAATTAATTATATATATATATATATATATATATATATCGTAATACTGCAATCATTTTTGAAAAGGGTAGCATACCGCCACTAAGCACACTTCATCAGAACGTGTTGATACCTATTCTATTAAAATGAGCAAGCCATTTTGTGGTCGAAGGCAAAATCATTGGATTTAAAAAAAAAATCCGAAAAGAAATCATGTAACGTATTTCACCTGGCATTCGAAAGCTTAAGTTTATGTTTATTTTTCATGCTATTGATGAGCTTCCATGCCCGGAAAAAAATATACCGATCATTTCGTCGCTTACCAGGGAGCAGAGTGGTCATAAATGGCAAAAGACGGAACGAAGCAGCAAATACTTCTTAAATAAAAATTGCCAGCCATTTGGTTAAGTGTACCAAGGGTTCCTTGAACACTGAAAAAGTCAATCTTGGAATTTTATTTATTTATTTATAGTTTGACCATTAAATCTATTATATTTTTTCTATTTTCTACTTTTGTTTTTTACCCTTTGCATATGTTTTTTATTTTTAGTAATTATTTTCTCCCGCCTTCCAAACATTGTTGTCGCACTCTCCCTCTGTCCATGGTTTTTGGTTATCATGATAGCCAGCTTCTATGATATTTTTGCCACTTGGTACCACGTAAAGGACGTTTTCCATACCAGCGTAAGGTACATCCAATATATATTTTCGAAATTAGCAATAATGAGAAAAAATCCCTGTAGACAGCCAAAGCAATGTTTGAATATCTTGGCATTGAATATAACGAGAGGGTGTTAAATTATTTAGCAGACTACGATGATGTGTTTGCATCTCCAGCAAAACTATTTACCCTGTATAGCTGCAGATGCGTGCTATTTTGGATAATGAATATTTTTGCTGGCATTACTTGCATCAATGTGGCTATCAAAATAATCTTGGAGGTAAGTAGAAAATTGTCTTTTTTTTTGTTTTTATTTTTTTTTTCAAATTATATAATAATACTACCTTTTCACAGTACAACCCCCAGCATAATGATGATCAGGAATCGGGGCGTGCCACGTCAGTGTTTTCGTTCTTTTAGCGGATCCAGCATAATTTTTCGATCTTACTATTGGAAATAAAAGAGACAGAGAAAGAGCGAGAGAAGAAGAGAAGAATATTTTATTTTAAGTTTTGGAGTCCTCTAGTGAAACGCAGCAATTAACTTAGACCACATTATGAGTGACAAACACGAACCATATTGCTAAGGAAATTTTTTGAAATACAGTAGAGTGGTGATAATATGAATTTTTAAAAACAAACAAAAAAAAATGCAACACCGTTCTATTTTTTATTTTAAAAATTAAAAATAAGTTTTTACTGAAACATTAGTGTCTGTTTAGCCCATTTATTTCATTTTAAACAAAAATCTTTTACAAATTTTACGTACATAAATAAAAGGTTTATGTTCATAAAATAAAGAATAACCGGAAAAATTTAGCAGGCAAAAAAAGAAAATCAATTACAAACAATTTAAAGTACAACGAAAAATAGACAAAGTGTTAAAATATCTCATGGGTACTTTTGATCGTTCGTGAAGAATGTATAAAGTTGTGTATCATCTTCCATCCCAAAACTCATTCACAATGCATCTCGCTGTCAGCTCTGTCGACAAGGCAAATCTACCAGCAGCCCATTCTGTCGTTAGCACAATACTCGCAGATTTTGCTCTACCTCCCCCTGTACTCGATTGCGTCAGCCATTCAATGGAACTGATCTATCTTTGCACTTGTGTAGTAGCTCCCCATTCTTCTGGAGAGATGTTCTTCCACGTTAGCAAAACCATTGTGTTAGCTTTTCCATCTGCACGAGAAGAAGGAAAACAACATTTATCTCTTTCTTTTTTTCCAAGGTCATGGAAACGCTGATAGATCGCCAGCTTATGAAATATCTCGAAACACGAGTTCAAACTATACAAATATTATAGAAATACAAAATCAAAACTTGTCTTTTTTGTCGCACTATTTTCGTAGATTACAGTCCATTATTTTCAGACCTATTTTTCCATAAACCTAATTTTTACCTCAAATGACCTTCTTATGTTAACCTAAATGCTGGCTAACTAGTTTAATGCTGATATAAAAACAATCAAAATATTTCGAAATACTAAATCAAAAATTAAGTAGTATTGGACAGCAAGTCTGAAATTCAATATAAAAATGATGAGGTTCCGCAGGGCTCCGTTTAGTCACCGACTCTCTTTTTAATCTTCAGTAACGATCTTTTGTCTATTGCATCTAATCCAATTCACTCATTCGTTGATGTAAGGGTCTGCATATCGGCTGCTAGTCCAGGACAGCTGTTAACAATTGATGAAATTAAGAACCAGATTAAATATCTTAGAATTTTAAAATCAAATTTAGTACAAAGTGCTGCAAAATTCGGAATAAGAGATGATTTCCACTTTTACCAAGATAACGACCCAAAACGTAAGGAACAAAATGTAAGATAATGGTTACTTTACAATTTTCCACAAGTTTTTTAACGTAATCGAACGCATGTGGGCATATTTGGACAATAAATTAAGTTCACAATTACAAACAGAAAAGCTTATGAATCCATATTCATACTCATATTCATATCTTTGAAGAATTCATGTCCAAAAGATTGAATGCTATACTTCAGATCAAGGGCCCACAAATGAAATACTGATTTTCTTCTATTTAACGTTTTTTTGATTAAAAATTAAATTTAATACTCCGTGTCCGATTTCTTTTTAGGGTTTCTTTCCCAAAGGTTCAAAGGTATACTGCTGTAGCCGCTACAACAGCAAAAAATAAAAATATATACATTTGTATATTACGTTAAAAATAAATGGGGGTTACCATACAAAGAAAGTGTTTAATGAAAGCGCAACTCAACTTTGCGCCTTAGAGTAGACAAATAGTTTCTTCGAGCAACTTTACAACCTTTTAAAGTATGCAATTATTTCGCCCATCCAACATAATATGAAAGCTTCAATTCCAATAAGAAAAGTTACAGAAAAAAAAAACATTTTTAACCCAACCAAAAGAAGTGTCACATCCATGTATTTGTGTGTTGCTATATACTTACATATATTTTTAAAAAATAAAGTGTTGAAAAAAGTATTTCATGTGATTTTGATATGTGTTTGATTTATGATTGTACCAACATTTCAATAAATCACTCAAAACAGAGGTTCTCAAAACGAAGAAAAATGTTAACATTGATTGAAGTGGTGTGTTGATAACGCATTTAAGGCATGTGCAATGTTTAGTTACATTTTTTTTTATTTCTTATTTTTCAATATTTTACTTGCGAACGTTTTACATCCGTATTTTTTTTTAAACTTTTTAATTTCCAATCTCGAAGTTCTTGTTCTTATTACAAGTAAACCCATATTGAGCTTTTACTATGGCTGGCTTACTCGTACGTAAGTGCGATGCTACGAGAAATCTAAAATATAGTGTGGCATACTCTTAGGAGGCCACTTGACTACTTTTTTTCGAAAGGTTCGAAATAGTTTTGTTTATTTCATTTTTTGTTTATTGCTCGTTTACAATGGCATGCCCAAACACTTCAACACAAAAACGTTTATTTTGTTTCATTTCCTTTGGTCCCTTAAGGATCATTGTTTTCTTGTTTGAAGAAAAAAAAAAAGCGTTTTGTATGATCCGGTATTTTTCAGCAAAAATATCCAATCCGTATCTTTGTGTATCTTTGAGTACATATTTATCAAGTTAAAGAGTAGTGATGCAAAATCCGTCTAGATAATCTAATAATCTAGTCCTTCGAATCTCGAATTCGCAAAAAATGTATCTAGACTCACCCTCTTCAGCGGCTATTACGTCACACTTGTTTTCACTTTTCTTTTCTGGAAAGTGAAAAAAGTCGCTGTTTTGTATTCAAGCAATTCAAGACCATCTTCTCGAATGGCAACCAACACAACTTTGACCCTGTATGCAAGTAAGTGGATTTATGGAACAACAGTCCAGATCCCACAATCTTGGTTTGCGTACATTAAGCTTGGCTTACTTTTCGAAGCTATCGACACTACTGTGTCCTCAGCAACCCAAAATACGAACGTAACAACCTTTTGTGCCGAACTTGCGACTGTTGATTCTTTCGGTGTCGTTGAAAACGGTGTTTTCCAAGTCAAAGACTGTCTTTTCGTTTGCGGATCAGATTAATGAATCTGGGTCTTGCCCACAGTTATAAATTGACTGAAAAAATCTGCATTTTGAAAAACCGGATCATTACCCTGTTCCATCAATTAAATCTTTAAAAGTCACTCTTCCGTCAGCTTAAATTTGATCCTGAATTTTTTCACAGCAAATCCCAATAACAAGGCTCGAAAGTATTAATTTTATTCTTTTTGATTTGAATAAGACTCGTGTTACATTCCATTTTTTGTTATATTTAAACTCCCTAATACTTTTGCCGCTGGATATTTGGCCTTTGTCGGTCTTCACTTTCTATTTGGGGTTGCGTCTGAAAATATTATTGTTTATGTTAAAATAAAGATAATTTATTTTGAAACTTACATTCGCTAAAAGTTTTTTAGACAAATAAAGACAAAAAACTGAACCAAAAACATTCAGTAGCCAGAAGAAACATACTCTGGTGCTGTAGCAGGTAAATCTTACCGCTGCACTTTGGAAGATTGGATCGTATGCTGATAAATACTCCACCACCTTTGCATTATATTCAACACCAACATATTCAAATGTTTTTTCAACTGTCTTAACATTTTTTCTTATTAAATAAAAATTTCAAAAATACAAACTTGATGTAACTTACTGTGGTGTGAATCATGTCATTCACATGGAACCAAGTTGCAATAGCATCGAGGATGCTGCCAATTGTGATACACAGAAACCATGACACGAAAAAGATAGCGACAAGGATTTTTGGAGGACGAACACAAATTGTGACTAAGAAATAAAAAATAGAAATGAAATGCGATTAAAGAAAAATTTCATGCAGTTCATACTTGGCTAGGACCCTTCTCGAGGCTGGACAATTGTGATACTTGACGGACTGCAGATGGCCTCGATACCAGTAGGGTATTAAACACTCAAGAACGTTCATGGAACAAAACCCAAATGAGTCAGAGGAGCTCTATAACTTGATAAAGCTGACTTACAGGTTCTATGAGGAGAACTTACAGGATTTAACTCCATAAAATGGGTCAGTACAGAAATCTGTAGGCCAAGCTAAGAAATACTGACCTACTGCCCAAGACTTGCCCGAGAAAGACTTAAAATGAGAATGAAAAATATCAGGGAAAGTCTTGCAGGAAATCCCATCGAAGGTAGTTAAGAAGATCTTTATGGTTGCCGAACAAGTGTTTTCTTGAGACACACTACAATTAAATCACCATTAAACGGCCATCCACTTAGTCAGACCAGATCATGAAAGAATTACACTCCAGTTCAATCAAGGAACTCTTATTGAACTAAATTTAAATTTTTTTTTTATTTTCATAGCCGTCTTTGATGGTTACTTCATTTTATTATTTATTCAAACTTACCCAGCACAAAATATGATGTAAGGAACCACATAACACTGATTTCAGCGTACCACACAAGGATTGTAAATTCACGATTACTGATCACCTCGGCCACAGAGTGGTTAATTTGAAGCTGCACATCTAAGCCTTGATCTGGAATATGTATTGTTGGCGGCGTACAATTTTTATCTGCAAAATAAAGTGGAAATAAAATTATGCTTATTTAGATACAGATTAAGTCGAAAAACAGCGTTCAAATAATTGTCGTTATCTAGAATCGCTCGTACCCAAGAATCAGCAGCAAGACTCACTTTCGAATGCAGGCCTTCTGTTTTAATTTGAGTCTGACCATCTTTGGTCGGCAATTTTCATTGCACTTTCTCGCCGTGTTGCCTTATCGGTACATACAGGAGGCAGTTGAACCGATTGAAATTTCCCCCATTCCTGGTCAATTTGTTGCGGCAATTTCTGAGTATTACCCCTTTGATTTTACAACACTCTAGTACTTAAAACTTAAAGCGAACGTATCCAAGACTTACACAGGAAGTATGGCGTCCACTCCCTTAAGGTTGCCTGTCAGAAGTTCGTTTAAAATTTAATTGCCAATGGTAAATTTTGTAAGAATCGAGCGGCGACCCACGCAACAAAACCAACTACGCTGGTTTGACATTAAGTACGCTTTTTATCGGTCTATGAACTCAAGGTTGTTAGACTAACAGGACTACCGGTTGAAAATGTCGTTATTGCACACAACTTCATATCTATAACTCCGAGGTGAATTTTGACCATGACAGCTGTCACATCAGAAACTTCATGTCATTGTCTAATTATTTCAGTCTAGGTTATTGGTCATTAGTGAAAACACACGAGTTTTTGTAAAGCCGTAAAATGTCTACATTCGTGCCATCAAAACAACATTTGCCTGAAGTTTTAATATGCTTCTTTCATTTAAAGAAGAAAGCAACCGAAGCGCATCAATTGCTTATAGACGTTAGAATGTGTCAGCGGTGGTTTGAGCGGTTCAAAGATGGTGATTTCGACACCGAAGACAAAGAACGCCCCGGCCACGTGAAAAGTTTGAAGACCATGAATTGGAGGCATTGCTCGATCAAGATCCGTCACAAACGCAAGAAGAACTTGCAAAATCACTTGGCGTCGCTCAGCAAACCATTTCCGATCGTTTGAAAGCAATGGGAATGATCCGAAAGGTAGGACATTGGGTGCCGTATGAATTGAAGCCACGATACGTCGCGTCGAACGCCGATTTTGCATGTCCGAAATGCTGCTTGAACGCCACAAAAAGAAGTCTTTTTTGCATCGAATCGTCACTGGTGATAAAAAATGGGTACATTACGATAATCCAAAACGTCGGGCAAGGTAGGGGATACCCCATAGAATATTCATGGCCTGAAGGTTATGCTGTGCATTTGGTGGGACCAGAAGGGTGTTGTGTATTATGAGCTGCTAAAACCGAATGAAACAATCACAGGCGAGGTCTATCGACGATATGATTCGTTTGAGCCGAGCACTGAAGTATAAAACAGCCGGAAATGGTCGCAAGATACGATAAAGTTATTTTGCAACATGACAATGCTCGGCCACATGTTGCAAATGTCGTCAAAACTTAACTTTAAACGCTCAAATGGGATGTCCTACCCCACCCGCCGTATAGTCCAGACCTTGCGCCATCCGACTACTATCTCGTGGCAACATGGCCTGGCTGACCAGCACTTCCGTCATTTCGATGATGTCAAAAAATGGATCGATTCGTGGATTGCGGCCAAACCGGTTGAATTTTGCAGAACGGGTATCTATGAATTACCAGAAAAATGTGTGGCTAGCGTTGGGCAATACTTTGAATATTGAATTTATACCGTTTTTTCCTCAATAAAGCATTGATTTTTGAAAAAAAACTACATTTTCAACCGGTAGTCCTATTAGTTTCAAGTATTTTCAATTTGCTTGCGTGAGTAATAAGACGTCCTTTGCATAGACAATTGCGTCTTTTCTCACGGTTTGCAGTTTATAAAGGATGTGATCTGCGACCATTACCTGAAGAGTACCTCAAGTGACTGGCTTCCTAATGTTACACTTTGTTTAAATTTAGACTTGGTTCGTTGTAGGCAGAGTTAAACCTAGTTCTCAAGCAGGTCTTAAGGAAGCTGCCTTCAATTGCATCCATGTAACAAGACCGATCAATTTTTATAATATTTCTGCACAATTGACACGAGTATTAGAAAAAATAACTGGGTGTTCTAGCTAGGTGAAGGATATGCCCATGTAGTTTGGTTTGCTTAAGTAGAAGCACTGTAGCAAGAGTCGAAGTGGAATATACCAATATTTCTGCTTGGATTCTAAAAGGAAGGTGACTGAATATGAATCCGAGTCGTTTGAAGATTTCTAGCTATACTACAGAAGTCTATTCGATCTCATTCCATTTCATTTAAGACCTGGATGACGTCGCCATAGCATATTCTATAAACTTTGATATTACTGAGACGTTTATGTCTAACAATTGCTACATCGTTTTTGACTAGCCAGCCACTTGAAGTTAGTTAGTTGAGTTCTATTTTATAGATCATTTGGTTCCATTACTGTTTAAAAATGATTTTTGGCATTTGCGCGCCACGGCTAGCTCGAATGAAGCGCAATCGTGAAGTCCAATTTCAAGCTTTTAAGCCAAAATCGTTCAGTAAAATGTTTCACAAAGTGGATGGGAAAAGCTCCAATTGATGTGCACTATCGGCTCATTCATATTCTCCTCAAAACTACGCTCCACAACGGCAATAACTACTTCTGTTCTCACTATTTGTCGCTTTTGGCGATGCGTACGTATAGTATACGTGGCTCGAAAACGTTTCAACGTGTTCCGAATAATGCCTGATTCACAATACAGCGGGAGAGCGACACGAGAGCGAGGCAAGTCAAGCGCAAGTTCTCAAACAATGTTTCAATCAATGCAAATGTATGAAACAATGCACAATGACGCGAGACTCGTCATTGCGTTGTTTTCGAAAAATTAAAAAACTCTCGGGGCGTTACAGCGTGTGACAGCAGGCTGATATGAGAAGCTATAAAGAGAAAGATGGTGTTCGGTCGTGTAGTTTGTTCGTCTTAGCCACATAAGCTCGCTTTCATAAATTTGTCTTTCATTTCGTACTGGGAAACGATTTTATGACGACAGTCATTGTTCGCCTCGCTCTCGCACTTCATTGTTAATCAGGCATCAGTCCAGAACCGATCGATTGCGCACAATGTTTGCCTGCGTACGTAACCAGAAGATACAAGATCACTCCTCATATTCCCCCAAAAATTAAAAGAACAGCTTTTGTTGACAATTCATGTTGAATACCTAAGCTCGATATAATATACAAAGCTGCCCTTGAAAACTTGAAAAAAGCTGTAGGCCTATTCATTTATATGAACCTGTTGTCTGGTGGCAAACCCTAACGATTGCGATTAACCATTAACTGGTGGACAATGTCAAAATGCTGGCAGCTCTCTGTTTCACTTCGAATAAGGCCCTTTTCAATATGCTGCTTTGGCTTTCCTCTGCAAAAAACAATCTCACCCTGAACCAGATGTGATTTTGGACACTCCACCATGTTCAGAGAGGATTTCTCCTCTTGACCCCAAACTTCGAAGCCCATCCGTGTGAATGTCCAGAATCATATAGTATAAGCAAACCCAAAAGACCTTGCAGTGTCTTCTTCTTCTCTTCCTATAGAAGGACCCCTTCTCAACATAGGCAGAGAGGTTAAATGAAAAAAAACCTTCACGGTGTCCCAACGGGCCAAAATGTGGATTGCCGCATCAGCAGCTACCTACACCTTATCTAACATTCGAACAAGGTGCTTTTCAGTATCTTTTACCAACTTGTTGATTCTTAGCACTTGATGGGAGATGTTGTGGCAGCTTTGGGATTTATGAAGTTTCTTTTTGAATAAATAATTCTTTTAAAAAAGCTATCCCGTAAAAATTAAATTAGTCTCTTTCATTAAGAAGAAAACCTCAAGGCTTTAAGCGCGTTTAATACTCACCTGAAAAATAAATTAAATTCATGGCGAATTCTTGTATGTTGGAAAGATCCGATTTTAGAACGGCGCACTTGTCTTTTTTAAGCGTAGAGAACGCTATTTTTAAATAAACTAGTGCCTGTACCTGCAATTAATTTAAACATTGTTCAAAATACCAAAACACAAAGAAAACTTACCATTGTGACAATTGGAATTATTATTATTATGTATTTTTTATATCGGCTTTCAGGCATTTTTTTTTACCACACGTAATTTCATCCACTTCACTTTTTACGTTTGCATCTTTGGCAATGAATAATCACAGGAATTTGAAAACAAATCAGGCCAAAGTGAAGACAAAATGTTAAAAAATATAAATAAACTAGAGACGACAAAATATAGTGACACAAGTCATTTAATTAGTTTTGTTAATGCTCAGTGTGCTCCTTTTTTTTTAACTGATCGGAGTTTGAAAGGAAGGATCTGCTATTAGCAGGCTGTCATCGCACTCGACTTTCTAGCTTCAAAAGTTGTCCGAAAAACGAGTTTGGGTTCATTGCGATTATGACCTGCAACATGATGGACCACTTTACGTGCGTCAATAGGACCATTTGACCACTTTATATAAGATTTGCAATCATTTTGGTGAGAACTAGAAGTTCTATCTGATATCAAGTGAACTAACTGAGTCTGTAGCTTATTAGCCTAAGCCTTTGATTTTATAAAAAAAAAATCGAAGAAAGATGAGTGGGATGGGCAAATCGGGCGATCTTACCAAATGAGGTTTTGCGCGACCCGAAAACGAATCCTTTAAATTGAACATTGTCATTTCAATCCCAAAATTTGTGACATGATCATGGTATTGAATGGATCACCAGTCACAGAAACTTGCCTTAGTATTTAACGAGTTTGCCCAGGACCAGTGGGAGATCCGTACTGAAAAGCACATGGCGCTGACGAAATTATTCTGCGAAAAATTTGCGACGTTTAACTCGCGATCTTTTGGAGTCGGGCATAAGGAAAATCCACAGGTATGAGGCTCCTTGAGAAGGTGTTCAATACCATCTGGCATAATGGTCTTCTCTAAAAAATGATTGATTTTTATCTTCCCGCGTATTTTTGTAAGATAGTCCAACGTTTTTTTTCGGGTGCTTACTTTGAAGTCCTTGTCAAAGAGACCTTATTCTTTTTGCGTTACGAGTCCCACAAGGCTCTTTGCTGTGGGCCGCTGATACAACTTCTTTACGTCTGATGATACTGCTAAACTTTCATCGCATGAATTTGTTTTCGACATCGAGATTGATCTAAACTATGCGATAGGAAATTGAGCTGAACGCGGCAGGAGCACAAGCCATCTTGTTCCCAAGAAAAAAGAGACCTTGCTGTGTTCCGAATAGCCACATAAAAATCGATGGGGGCTGCTGTTAAGGCGAGCTATTGCGCGAAGCATTTAGGTTTAAATCCTGGCTCTAGACTTACATTTATTGAACATATCACAAGAACCCTACAGAAAGTTAGTATAAAATCTGAGCTCTCTGACGAACATAAGCTTTTTGTATATAAAGAAATTTTCCAATCAATAATTTAGTATGGATGTCAGGAATATGAAAATTGTGCAGAGTGTCATATTAAAAATTTGCAAGCGTCACAGAACCAACTCTCCTGGCTTAACTCAACATCGAACTTCCACAATAGAACGAATGTTGGATTGAAATCCGTGAGAATTCAAAAACTAATTGACAAGTTTATTATTAAATATTCTGCTGTGGATAGAGCTTTATTAAATAATTTATTTACATATAATTGTTTGAAATATACTTTATAAACATATAGTTTTATGTGTTAATAGTTTAACAATAAAACACTTATTTTCTCTTATTTTTCAAGTTGGTTTATTTTCTTTTTTCATTGTTTTTATTTATTAACACTTATTTAAATTCCTCACAAGCTATTAATTACGAACCTGCGGGTTTGACGGACGATCAAAAACAGACTGCACTCAATTCTCCAGCTTCGTCTTTTAGGAAGACGAAGTTGGAGCTTGAGCAAAAAAAAAGGCGGGAAGCTTGCGCACTTGTTTTCAACCGGAAAAAACAAGTGCTAAGCGAAACTAGACCGGAAAAAACAATCTGAGCGAAAATCGTATTGCGCTCAGTTAAATGTTCAATAAACAAAATATTAGTTAGGAGCTAGGGCTTGTACTGAGCATTATGTAACAATATATTATTGATTTATAAATTATATATTTTTCTTTTTTGTCACATTTACTAACTTAATTATTTATTTATTTAACTGCATATGAACATATTTACCTTTACGTTTAATGCTTGTGTATATTATTTTATTTAACTTAACAATAAATTGACAAATTACGAACTGTCACTGCTCTAGTAAATGTGCATTGCTATTTGAGGTTATACTCGTAATTTTGTTTTCATAAGTTATTTACTGAAATGGCGGGAAAAAATTACACTACGGAAGAATAAGTGCGTTATTTAGAAAATTCTGATACCGACGAAGACCCATTCAGTGGAGGCAGCGATGAAGAATACCAGCCCGACGAAGCCGATGAAGACAGTGAGGATGCTGAGGTAATTGCGAATTTAATAGCGAGTACTTCAAGTGCAGTATCACCACAACCGCCAACTCCAGAATCGTCATTTGAACCTGAGCCTGAATCAGAATGGAAATCTCATGTTTTACCGATAGGCAGGGAAACCTTCACAGGCAGTCAAGGGGGTACAAAACATGGACGCAATACTTGATGATGGACAGGTTTCGTTGACAAAAATATATGAATATTTTGTCCCCGATACCTTAATTGACGATATGCTAATTCATACCAATAATTATGCTCATTTATTGAAGCAGATATGTACGACTCAATTTAGCAGGATGAAAAGGTGAAAAGACGTAACTAGAGAGAAGATGAAGACTTTTTTTGGTGTAATAATGTACATGGGTCTCAATCCAAAACCTTCTATTGAGCATTATTGGAAACTAGATGTGCTGTACTATAACCCGCTCATGCACATAATCAATATGTCTTACAACAGACTCACTACAATACTCAAGGGCTGGCACTTCACTGAAGTTGATAAAGGTGCTATAGGAGCACAAAGGACGCATAAAATTGATCCACTAATACACAAAGTTGTGGATAATTTCCGTAGCCTCTATTTACCTGGTGACGTTATAGTTGTGGATGAATCCATGGTAAAATTTCATGGTAAACTGATTAATCGGACCTACAATCCTGCCAAAACCGACCGCTACGGCATGAAGATATACAAAGCTTGTACTGTAAATAGCTATACATGGTCTTATCAGATTTATTCCGGTGTGTCAGAACAATAAGAAGGTCTTGCTAAGCCTGGTTCTACTGTAATCCAACTTACCGAACCACTTCTGAATGACGGCCGTCTTATTGTCGCCGATAATAACTATACCAGCGTTCCGCTGGCAACGTACCTCAAAGAACAAAAAACTGTCCTTTGCGGTACCTTACGTAAAAATAAAAGATATCTTCCTGAAGACGTGATTCAGAAAAAACTGAAATGGGGAGAGCAAGTGGCAAGGCAGAAAGACAGCCAATATACTGTTCTAAAATGGCGTGATAAGCGAGACGTTCTTATGATCTCAACCTGTCATGGTGATAGTACATCAAAGGTTAAAACGAAGAGAGGAGATGTTATAAAACCCCACGTTATAATTGACTATAATGAAGCAAAAGAAGGTATAGATATATCTGACCAACTAGCATCTTTTCACTCTCCTTTACGCAAAAGCCTTACCTTTTACAAAAAAATCGCCGTTGATCTTTTGTTCCAAGTCGCTGTTATAAATGCTAGGTGTATTTATAACGAACTGACTGGTTCAGGAACATTTAGTTCGGTATTTCCTCGGGCCAGCGGCGCGGACTACAATACCTAACGTGCCTCAAATGCCTTCGCTTTCTCTGACTCCCAGATCTTCAGCTACCACTTCTTCATCTGACCATTATCTTCAAGAAATTCCGCGAAATACTACAATCAATAAGTTAGAACGGAAGAGATGTGCTGGTTGCTATGCAAAGTTAAAAATTCAACTTGGCTCGAAAAGCCAAGCAAGTGCACACAGAGTGCAAAGCATGTAAAAAAGCATATTTTTTGGATTGCTTCAACAAAAAACATGTGTGACTGATTGGTTTCTGTAATAAACATAAGAAATTTCCTCAATAAACATTTTTATTTCATTGTTATTTTTGTTTAATTTCGTACCAAATACAAGGCCTGATACCATAGATATAAAAAAAATTGCGAAATTTTATTTTGTTTTCTCATTGGTTAGGTTTTTTGCTATACGTTCACGTAATTATAATTATAATATTACTCCACGCTCATAACAAAATTATGTGCCAAAGTTGTATAAAGAAATGAGTCACCTGTGACTCTTGAACTTAATCCAAAAGTTCTCCGTGAGTCATATGTGACTCATTGGACAGTTAAGTTGTTAATGTTTAATTTGTACACATATTTTTTTGTTGATTTAGAGTTAATGTTTTTATGTATGTCCATTTATTAATAACCATAAAAAAAATTAAATATTTTAGTCAAAAAATTTGAAGTAAGTATTTAAGCATCTATTAATTTTCCTTAATTGAAAGTTTTTTCTCGAATTTTCCTTTGTAATGTGTTGGTTTTTTTTTTCATTTATTCGCAAGTTGATAATAATTCAAAAAAATATTTCAGTAGTAAATTAAAATGTGTGGTTACTCCCATGTTGTAAAATTTATTTCGAAATAAAATTTATTTTTATTTTCGATATATGAAAACAAAACTGAAAAACAAACCAGAAGTAACAAGCTTGCTTAATTCGGGAGTCCTTGTATCGACGGAGCTGACTTTGCTTCTTTGACTGGTCATAAATTGAGCTACTCCTTAGCCTTAAAAGCCTCTTGTATTCTTCATTTTTACTCATTGCTTCCTGCGTGGCTTTGAAGTTGATAAAAACAAATATTGAAAAAATTATTTCAAAAAAGTGCTGAAATGCTTTCGTGCTTTTCACCATGCTGATTTTGATTGTGTTTGCATTAATATTGTTTTGATATATTGACATAAAAAATCGGTCCATATGTTATTAAAAATAAATCACAAAATTGTTAGGAAGCTTTTGGCTAAGAAAAGTCCTGATTATATTCCGTACATAATTCTGTTCTACTGACCCATTTAAACGGATGTCTGTTGCACCCTTTTGAGAGCCATGGCCGGTAGATGCTTTGTCGTGACAATCGTACTTTGTATTTTCAGTTTTCCTTTTTGTTCTTCTTGATCCGCGGATCTTCGACAAAGCTGGGAAGAATATTACAGATAATTTTGTCTCTACTTCCTTATTTATATATTCATGCGAATGAGAGCGGATGCCTGGCAATACCTACCTTTATTTGGGTTCCGTATCCTAAGGGTGCTAAAAGTACCCTATTACTTAGCTTCCGCTGTCCGCCCTTTTGTCACAGAGCTATATGTCCTAAGCCGTTAAAGGAATACACTCGCAATTTGCCTAGAAGTTGTACTGCTATAGCCGCTAAAACAACACGGTGGTGGGAAATTGGAGTTCGAACAAACACCACTACATTCCGAACGAATTTTCACTCGGTTTCAGATGAATTCCTCGAATTGAATTGGCCACAAAAAAATGTGAGGATCATAGATTCACACTGATTTCTACAATAAGTCTGCATCAAATAATCTTGTGATCGTTTTAAATCCTTATTTTTTTTTTTAAACTTTTTTATTTCCGATCTAGAAGTTCTTGTCCTTATTGGAATTACAAGTAAACGGATGTCGAGCGTTTATTTTATCCGTCTTATTCGTACATATTTATAAGCGATGATATAAGAAATCTTAAATTTAAAATAAAACATAGATTTGTATAATCTTAGGAGGCGCGGAACCCTCCTAACGTTTCTTTAAATACGCTTCGAATGATACCAATTTGTGTTCGATAGCTTGATACGTTTTCAGGATTTGCCAGCAGAAAAAATCCGCACGAACATATGTACACACAAACATCAACACAAGAATGTATATATGTGTATGTAGGGGACCTCGAAATGTGGAGATTTTTCAAAGTTTTGACATCATTAAATTTCTAAATGGGAAGAAGACGTAGCGTTGATCATTAACTGACTCTGCAATATTGTTTCCGCTCAATGCTTAGCCCGATACAGGTACTCAATTTAACTGGGTGATTAACACCATAATTGTAGAAACGTCTTGATGCGACTGCGATGCAACAATAAAAAATAAAATTTGGGCTTCAGTGATTCAGTAATTCTAAATTGTGCCGAGACACAAACAATCTCATCAAACCATCCATCAAGAGGCAAATGACAACCATTCAGTTCTGAAGCAGAAAGGTAAGAGACTCAACCGAAGTGTTGCATAAGGAGGAATGTGATTTAAATTGTATCTCCTCATGTCAGAGGTCAGCTCCAACACTGGCAGGATTGTTCTTCTTAGGTTGTCCACGAGGATCCAGCCTGGGCAACCAAATCACCACCATAAACTCAGCTCTTTTCTTCCAACTGTAGTGTTGGAGGATATGAAAGCGTGCATCCACAGGAAGACCTATGAAAAACATCGACTGTAAAATGGAGCATAAATTTATATGTTTTGTTCCTTTTATTTCAATTTTGAACAAGTGCAATTACAATTACAATACAGTGGAGAGTGTGACACCATCATCGGTGGGAAGTCTTCATCAACGGGCTTTAAGAGGGTCTTCGTTTTAAGGCCTCGGATCATGCATTTAGTTCTTATAGGACCATCAAAGTTGGCCACCCTATTTATGTTTTAAACGTGTATGTGATTGCCTTCAGCCTTCAGTGGTGAAGTTATAAGTTTTTTGAGAGTTGAAATGATTGATAGTTTTGAAAAAGCTAAACCTTAGGAACATGAGATGGCGACTTCACGTTATTCCAAAGGGCGCTTATCTATTTTATCTTATCGATCAGTTTGATCGTTTTGATCGTATTCATTTAAAGCTACGCGATGACTACTTCGTCTTCGTTTGTTATTACCGAACTGACACTCACTTCCTTGTCGTGAGGCGCGTCTTTGCTGACGTATGGTGATCTGAAAAATATAAATATACACATTTGCTCTCAAAATCGCTTTTTTACAACCACTCTTCGTAATGTTGGACATTTTTCAATGAAGTACGGACCTTGATTGAGGCAACTCGAAAAATCGTAAGAAAAAATCAAATAAGGCTTATACTCGGACGGAAGATGCTGTAGTTTTTGCAAATGGCACGCAGATGCAGAAAACTCATTGATGGAACATTACACACTGAAAACTTATTTGAAAATTTGCAAAAGAGTCCAATAATTGTGCATCACAAAAATGGTTGCAAAAAAGGGGCTTAAAAGAGCTTTTGACTTCTACTTTGATTTTCAAAAGAAAAAAAAATAATTTACTTACAATCTGTATTAATTTGAGACTCCATGAAAGACAGTAAATAGCTCCAAAAATATTCAGCAGCCAAAATACCCCGACTCTGGAGGAATAAAACGTCAAAACCGCCGCTGGACCTACGATTAAATTGTTCATGTCATTGAGATACGTCACAACGGCTTTGTTGTATTTGATCCCGACATATTCAAATGTACTTTTGGCTGTCTACGGTTTAATGTATTTTATTAATTCTTATTCACGAAAATATTCATATGAACTTACTTTGGTATGAACAATGTCCTTTATATGGTAAATAGTGGCAATGACATCCAAGAAGCAGCCAATCATAATGCACACAAACCATGACCAGAAAATTATCTTTATAAAAGTATTTGGGGGCCGAGCAAATATTATGGCTAAAAAAAAAACAAAACAAAACAAAATTGAAAGTGTATCTTGTAACTTAGAACTTGTATCAGAAGCGAAAGATTTTCAATCGAGTTGAGAAGTTCTAAATTTTCATAAGCTTTTTTGAAAAAAAAAAAAAATCCCAACTTGCACACCATGAAAATCTCAATTATGACTGCGTACGGTGGTCCTGTTCACACTTACATAACACAATAAATGATGTTACCATCCATGAAGCACTAACAAAGACATAAGTCATAAAAATTATATTTGCCCGCTTGCTGATCCCTTCCGCCACGGAATAGTCAATTTGAAGCTTTACACTCATATTTCTGCCTGGAATTTGTATCGTTGGAGGTATACAATCCCGATCTAGAAAAAAAAACAACCTTTTTTAAAATGCGTACGAAAAATTTCATATTTATTTGTGATCTCTAAGCTGATATAAGATGTTTAGGATGAACCGATGCAAGAGAACGATCGATCTACCGATCAGTCGCTCACAGATCTTTTGTAGAATATTGAAAGTAAACTGATTCTGCGAGCACTACTAGACAACGGAACGCAACGCAGCAAGTCCTTTCTCAATTTTTAAATTATTAAAGCTTATTTGTATCCTTCACGATCCTTGATATGCTTCCTGGCATCCTCAATTGCTTGACTTTTGAATCAAATTTTCGGTCGTCAGTTTCCGAACTAGAACCACCTCTCAATGCATATTTTACCTTTTCCTTCGTTCTACCCTTCTTTCGAAGGACGAACATTAAATCTAATTATTAGGTTCACAAACAAAAGGAAGCCTCCACTTAAATGACCAAGCAATTGCGCATGCCAAGAAGCTTAATCATATCAACTGGAAGCAACGGTTCCGGAAAATTGAAGCATGAAGCTCAGCCTCAGGTCCTCCAAGTTAGCTAAGAAATTTTTATTTCCGAAACACGGACATATCTCAAAAAGTCACAAATGACAAGATTTTAAGCATTCAAGGAACTCACGTGAAAAATAAATTAAATTCATCATAAACTCAAATGTCTTATTGCCAAAGTTTGGCGTAAACTCAGCGCAACCACTATTTTTTAATAAACAGTACCCCAGCCTGCTATATTCTTCTCCTTGCAACTGCAAATAAAAAACACACCACAGAACGGAAGATTCATTTGAATCTAAATGAAAGTTTCGTATCAGACTTACCAGTAAGAAAATTACGGCTACCATCACGACGTTTGTCGTAAATTGCTCACAGAGATTTTCAGGCATCGTTTTTTTTATTGTGAGCCTTACTTCGTGCTGGTCGGTATGCTGCTTACCTGGAATCTACAACAAAAGCCACACATCGATAGGAAGAAAGGGAGTTTCAATTTACATTGGAGAACGTTTATGTATATGTAGATAAATTATTTGAAATTTATTTATTTAAATGACACAAAAGTCATTTATTTTATTTGGATTAACTCAGTAGGCACGATTTTACTGCACGATAAAAGAAGAGCACTTTGTTTTTACACCACCC
Source organism: Orthonevra nobilis (assembly GCA_963555765.1). Classification (NCBI taxonomy): domain Eukaryota; kingdom Metazoa; phylum Arthropoda; class Insecta; order Diptera; family Syrphidae; genus Orthonevra; species Orthonevra nobilis. The sequence goes on along the minus strand of OY743225.1, from coordinate 119,288,547 downwards.
AAAACGCGACACTGTGTAAGTGCTTGGATCCGTTCGATGATGGTTCAAAGCTGGCTATTCTACTCTCGGCTGACTTTCAGATACAAGAGTTAGCGAAACGTGGATGGTATCTTCTCAACGGATGGCGTTAGGCTCTTCTCACACTATCCGGCTTCGACGATTCGAAGGAATTTGCCATCAGTTTTTTGTTATCCGGTCGAAGCCGGAGTGTATTAAGCGTGTTACACGCCTTCAATTGGTGTACGTTGGCGGGGATACCGTTAAGAGATCATTTCGGTTTCAGGTGCTGAAGATTGGTCTTATATAACATGGCCGGAAATTAAAATTCCGACTAAAAAAATAGGAGAAATCATTTACAAAATGGTGACAGTATAAGCTTGATTTGAAAGAGATGGATAGTCCGCCTTATTCCAGAATGGATCTTATTCTTTTCGCCTAACGATTTCTACTGCCCGACAAAGTCGCAAAAATATTAAACTGCTTTAATGCATTTGTGACTTACAGTGATAATAACGTATCTAGGGCCGAAATAATAAGAAGAATAAAATACGGGCTGTTGAGCAGTCTTCCGAAAAATGTCTTGAAAAATCGCGTCCTAAATCAGAACTTAAACCTTCAAAGCAACATTGATCACTGGCAATCGGACAGAACTGATTTTAGCATGCTCAATTACTAAAACTTGGGAAACGATGTCATCGCCAACGAGGAGTCATGCCTGCGCTCAAATCAAAGGCAGATCTTCTGGTTATCTTTAGTTTACTAAGAGAGAAGTGGTACACCCTGTATCTTGTTTGGTACTTTGTCAACATAGTTGGCGCCAACATCTAAAAATAAAATGTAACAAGTAGTTTTAGCGCAAAATTGAACGTTTTCCCGCCCGCAAATCCGTAAATCCGACGTTGAGGTGTGTTCCGTTTATTTTTCTCTATGCTTTTACATTTAAGAACATGTTAAACTGGGTTTTTGATCAAATAAGAAAGGTTTAAGCTGCTGCTTGTGATTTCTGGAGATGCACATTTCCCATTGGGGCAAAAATGTGGAGGAATCAAAAGCTTCATGAGTTTCAGTACAGCAGGCAGATTATGAGATCCTCATAAATGATAAGTTGAAAATACGCCGTACCAGTCGGAAATGCAACCGAAGACTTCCAGCTCAAGTTCAACATTTTTTTTCGAAGATCTGCAACTTTTTTTTCGAATTTTTTTTGAGCTCTGGGCCATGATTTCAGAATTCACTCGCTTTCAGGGGATTATGACTACCCTTAGAGTGACAAGAACAAGCAAATAATAGGAAGGAAAGATTTAGCAGTGGTTTGAAAATCAGGCGTACCTATATTGGCTCCGTTTTCTCCATGGGTTGAGTCCAAACAGGGGGGCGTAGCATGCGACATCGCTATTTTTTCAGGAGGTAATCGTTACAATTTTCTGGAAAAAAAAAATGTCTTGGAAAAATAACTTAAGAGCGTAGAGAGGCACCTTAAAATATTGAACAAATTTTATCCCATGCCAAGAGTTAAGCAATTAAAAAAAAAGAAACTATATTCCTTCGTTTTGTGTTGGTGTTGCCTCGCTTGCCGTGACCTGAAAATTGTATAATTTGTAAAATGTATGAAAACAATATTGAATATTCTATTTACATTCAAGGATGACAGCCAAAAAATAAGGCCAGCACAAACAAGGTTCAGTATCCATAAGATGATGAATCTGGAGCTATAATTTGTAAGGAAAAGAGCTGGAGATGATGTTGACGCATCGACATCTGATAAGTATTGCAACGCTTCTTTATTATATTGAATGCCAGCAAATTTAAACATTCCCGTGGCTGTCTATGGTGTATTTTTTTAAGCTCATTTTCAAAGTATATGTATATATGTATGTTGTATATTACCTCGGTACGAATGATGTCATGTATGTGGTACCCTGTGGCTATAATGTCCAAAACGCAGCCAAATATTATAAAAAAACACCATGCCGAAAAAAAGATTTTTTTATATATTCGTCGGGTGCGAATGAAAAGGACGACTTGAAAGAAAAGAACGAAGTAAAGAAAAATATTTTTAGTAGTATAATTATTAATATTATCACTATTATTATTATTATTATAATTACTATTATTATTGTTATTATTATTGTTATTATTATTATTATTATTATTATTATTATTATTATTATTATTATTATTATTATTATTATTATTACTATTATTATTATTATTATTATTATTATTATTATTATTATTATTATTATTATTATTATTATTTTTATTATTATTATTATTATTTTTATTATTATTATTATTATTATTATTATTATTATTATTATTATAATTATTTTTTTGATGTTTTTATTTGTTTAGTTGGTTCAGGTTCATTCTACTTGAGTGCGTCTGTGCTTTCTGTACCGCGGTGTCTAGTCTAGACTCGAATTTTTTCGGGCCGGATGGTTGATGTCAATTCGCTTTACATACCCTTTAAGCTGTGTCTCTTAAACCAGAACCTTCTGTCTATACTATAGACGCAGCGGCGCACAAATTTGCTGCTAATCCCTATAATCCCTATAATATCTTCAATGAACTTACCAAGCGCAGCTACTGATGCAATTATCCACAAAATACTGATAACATAATAACATTCTAGAATATCGTTTTCCCGAGCATTGATCCTACCGACCACGAAGTAGTTAAATTCAAGCTGTGTATTTACGTTTCCAACTTGTATCCGTGGCGGAGCACATAACCAACCTGTAAATGAAGGATATATAGTACATAGAATAGGCTCAGCAAAAAGTAATGTTGTTCTAAACTCTGTTAAATAAGTACTTGAAACTAGTTCCTTTTAAAAATCGAGCAAGCAAGCAAGCGAAAAAGTTTCCTTTTGAAGTTAAACTGAGAAAAACAAGACCCCACTGTTGCCTTCTTCCGCGGTATCCTGCATCAGTTAGGTTTCACCCGCTAGTCTTTTAGTGCTCATCACTTTTCATAGTTGAGAGCAAAAAATAGTCAACAATTTCGCAAGCGAAACTTGGCAAGATTTGTGGTTTTGCCCAATTGTGACAATTTATTAATAACACCAACTATACTTCAAATAAAACGAATGCAAAGCACTCACTTGAGAAATAAATTAAATCAAAAATAAATTGATCGGTGTCTTGATACAAGTCCGTTTGAGTTTTAGGGCAATCGTGCTCTTCCAGCAACCAGTTTGTCCATAATTGATAAGCTAGTCCTTCCAGCTGCAACAAGAATCCGAAGCATAAAAAACAGAACGAAAGATATGTTTGTATCTGAATATTCAAAGGACCCAACCAGTAAGAAAATGGACACAAATATTGTTAAAGAAGTTGGAATAAGTTCATCTAAAGAGTTGGGCATTTCTGCGTAAAAAGAAAAACTTTCTTCTTCCGGCCCGAGCGCCCAGACGAAGAAAAACAGAATTAAAAAAAAAACAAAAAAAAATATATATAATTAATTTATATAAATGACACAAAAGTCATTTTATTCGTTTTCCTGTGCTTAAGTTCCTCGGTATTACTGTACGATACTGAATGAGCCCTTTTTTTTCTATAAACCTGGCATTACAATCGATTCCCGAACATGCAATCGAGCTTGAAACCCAGAAGAATGGGTCCTTTTTTGAGTCAAGCTAAACTTGTTAGCACTACTTGAAAGCAGAACTTCCTGAATAGCAAAAGAATCAATTTGAATTGAACCAAGTCTATTACCTTCATCCGCTTTTGAAGGTGTCCATGCTTCCGAACCAAATATAGGGACCGAATGATGGGGTCTTATAAAACGACACTCAAGCTTTCTAAGCCACAGGTTTTCTTCGTTTGATCTCAGCGCTGGTATAATTATCTGTGTCTTCAGCGGAGCCTTGGTGAAGACAGCATATGCTTCTTCTTGAAGTCTGGTGTTGTTTCTGAGATTTGGATTTATGATTTTGAAAAAAGCGATTACTCAATACCCGGGTTCAATTTTATTGCCAGGACAAATGAAAATTATGCCGCTGGAGGTGTTGGATGTTTTGTGAAAGAGGAATTCAAGATTCTTGAAATAGTGTTTGTCGATTTTTTGAGTTCTGATATTTTAAAAGTTTCCATTGAGATTAACCGTGAAGTATACGCTTTTTTATGTGTCTACAGATTGCATATGTTTAATGTTTTGACGTTCATAGTAGAATTTTCCGGTCTCTTGAAAAAGGAACAATCTAAAAACTTAATTATTGTTGGGGATTTCAATTTTGACATTTTGGAAAGCTGTGAAGCCGTTTCAAATTACTATCTAGTGTTATCAATGAACCTACTAGAAATGTGTCCGGTACATGTTTTGATCATATTTATGGACGATTCAGGAACCTTTCGTTAAACGACTGTAAGAATTGTGTACTTGACTTAATGATTACCGATCATTTTATGACTGGACTCTTAGTAAAAATATACTCAATTTAATTCAGCTAAGGGTAATTTAAAAAATGAATGGAAAATAGTAAATAGTCTGCTGAATAAATCTACTGTTTCTAAAAAACCAACCTCTATTCGTGTCAATGACTGCGAAATTTCAGACAAACGTGATATTGGCGACAATAGCATGTAGTCTACAACCCTGTCCCGTCAAACCGCTTTGCACTTCCTGTTCGTCTTATTGCACACCGGGTATACGTAACAGTTTTGTCATTAGACCCTTAATTTCACTTGAGATTTTGAAAACTATTGGAACTCATGTGGAGCTGATGGCATTTCAAATCTGGTTCTAAAAAAAGTTTCTTGTTTCGTGGTTGATGTTTTGACGTATATCTTTAATCATTGCGTATTTGCGGGAGTCTTCCCTGAAGAGCTAAAATGTGCAGATGTTGTACCTTTGTTAACCCTTATCCGGGCAATGTGTGTCTTATGGACACACTGCTCATGTTTTTTTGTGATATTTGAAAAATTAGTAAAAATTTAGACTTGTCAATTTGTGACTTCTCCTTTGGTGCTATAATTAATGTTTTTATAAAAAAAATATATAAGATGTTTTAAATTATCAAGAAAAAAATATAAAAACTTTTTTCGAACGTAAACGGGCAGCAGTGTCCATTAGACACATATCATAAATTCAACTAAAAAACGATTGTACTTTGTACACAGCAGCGTACGCATAGCACTGTTACATTGTTTTAATATTCTATTTCTTTGTTCTTTCAAGGAAAAACAGATTTGCCACAAATACCATATACTACAGAACAAAATTTGGCCCATTATTTTCTCGACAAGCTTAACGTGAGTACCTACCTACTATTGTATCATTTCTCATATAAAAAGTTTCCGTTGCGAGTGATCTTAGCTTGTATACAAAATAATAAAAAGTTAGTTTTTATTGAAATACAATATTGCGTGGTAATCGAGGCACTTGACAGGTAATGATTTAGGTTGGACAGCTTTGAGTGCATCGATGCCATATTATAACATTACATTTGTATTTTAGCAATTCTTAAAAATGGCAAACAGAAGAACATTATCTGAGAGAGAGTCGTAGAATGCCTTATCTAATTTATCCGATGATGATGATATTGTTGATGATATTGGCTCCGAATCTGATTCTGAATTGAATTACACATCTCTTGCAAGTGAAGCCGAAGATGAACAAATCGCGAACATGACACGGAAGAGGATTCGGGGGGCGAGAATATATCACAAGTACAGCAACAAAAAAAAAATGTTCACTTCAAAAGATAATGTAAATTGGTCAAATACTCCTTTTCCTGCTGCTCGCTTTCAGGCAAATCATATAATAAGAGGTGTCAGGTCGTTGCACAAAGTAAATCTCCTACCAGGACAACTTTATGACCCGGTGGATGCTTTTTATTTATATTTGAACGCTGACATTGTCACTAAAATTGTTCAATTTATAAGCAAAGAAGCTTCTCGAGTCTTGATGGAAGAAAACTGGAAGAACCCAGAAACTGTTGAGATGTATGCATTTTTCGGCTTGCTGCTGACTGCTGGCCATCTCACACAAAGTTCAACCAATTACGATGTTTTATGGAATCCTGTGTACGGTTCTCCAATTTTTAGGGCCAGGATGGGCTTGAAGCGCTTTAAGTTTTTGTTGAGGTTCATAAGGTTTGATGACAAAACAAGTAGATCCATTCGACGCTAAAAAGATAAATTAGCTCCTATTAGGGACATTTTCAATAATATAAATAATAATTTGAAAAAAAATGTATACTCCAGGCGAAAATATAACGGTAGATGAGCAGCTTGTGCCATTCCGAGTACGTTGTCCATTCAAACTATATATTACTGTGTCCAAAAAATAAGGTGACATCTGAATTTAAACTGCGCGCGTCGAAGGATTTGGAAATTTTTCTTTCTTTTTAGGTTGGTAGTACTGTCAGTGACATCTATGTGAAATTTCATGTCAAAATATATTCATAGTGCTTGAGATACGCGTCGTTTTGTGAGCTGCTAAAAGTGAGTTTTTCGTTTTTTGCGATGTCGAAATTTATTGAGCAAAGAATTTGCATTAAATTTTGTTTGCGGAATCAATTTTCTGCTGCGGATACGTTGAGGATGGTGCAGAAAGCCTTTGATGATGAGGCTATGTCTAAAAAAAATGTTTACAAGTGGTATAGTGATTTCCAAGCCGGCCGTGAACGTGTCGAAGACGAAGAGCGTTCTGGGCGACCATCAACCTCAACCGATGAAGCTCACGTCCAACAAATCAAAGTTTTGGTGTTGAAAAACCATCGATTAACGATTAGAGACCTTGCTGATGAAGTTGGCTTATCGAAAGGCTCAGTCAATACCATTTTGAAGGATGTTTTGGGCCTCAAGCGCGTCAAATCTCGACTGGTACCGAAAACATTGAATTTTTTGGGAAAAAAGGCGTCGCGCTGAAGTGTGTGAAACAATGCTTTCCGACTACCAGGATGTCATGAAACGCATTATAACTGGCGATGAGACTTGGATCTATGCTTACGACCCCGAAACAACCGATCAATCGAGCGAATATCGTGCCAAAGGTGAGCCGAGACCAAAAAAATTGCGCCAAAGTCGCTCAAAAATCAAGGTCATGTTGACTGTTTTCTTCGATTATCGTGGTGTTGTGCTTTATGAATTCCTTCCAACCGGCCAAACAGTCAACAAGGAATATTATTTGAACGTTGTGCGTCGTTTGCGTAACGCTATCCGCCTAAAAAGGCCGGAATTGTGGAAAGACAATTCTTGGTTTTTACACAACGATAATGCACCATCCCATACCGCACTCGTAATTCGTGATCATTTCGCCAAAAACTCAACCCATATCGTTCCGCAACCACCGTATTCACCTGATCTGGCGCCGTGCGACTTCTGGCTGTTCAACAAGCTCAAAAGACCGCTCCGGGGATACCGTTTTGATACGATAGAGGAGATTCAAGCCGCAGCGAAGACGGAACTGAAGGCCATCCCGGAAAGTGACTACAACCAGTGTTTCAAAGATTGGAAAATCCGTTGGCATAAGTGCATTGCATCGGGAGGGGATTACTTTGAAGGGGATGAAATTGATTTGGAAGAATAAATAAAGAATTTTCAAAATAAATACAATGTCACCTTATTTTTTGGACACAGTAGTACATTGACTTTGTCATTAAGCTTTCTCTTGATGCTCTTTTTGATTCCCTATGAGTTTCTTTTTGCTGATATGGTTTAAAGATAAAAAAAGCGTCAAGCTAGAGAAGAGTAGGTTTTGAACAAAAAAAAAAACTGGTGGCTCCATAATTTTCTAAGAATGTTTTCATGTGTCAGTGTTATAGACGTCATTCTGTATCTGAAACAATTTCCAAGCAATGCCGTGGAAATGTGGATTAAGAAATAGAGAAAGGGCACACCAAAATCTGAAATGGCCTCAACTTAATTCAGTTTCTGTCCTTTTGTTGATCTTTATAGTTGAGTCAATTGGCATAATAAACAAAATATTGATAAAACTTTTGGAAGTAAAATTGAATAAAAAAAAATGCTTTATGAATTTGTCCGGAAACTTATGAACGGCAGTGTACATAGTCCTTTCTCATTTTTCATATCATTTAAGCTTATTTGTATCCTTCACGATCCTTGATATGCCAGGCCTGATATATAAGTTGGTGGTTCAAAGCTGGCTATTCTACTCTCGGCTGACTATCAGATACAAGAGTTAGCGAAACGTGGATGGTATCTTCTCAACGGATGGCGTTAGGCTCTTTTCACTCGAAGGAATTTGCCATCAGTTTTTTGTTATCCGGTCGAAGCCGGAGTGTATTAAGCGTGTTACACGCCTTCAATTGGCGTACGTTGGCGGGGATACCGTTAAGAGATCATTTCGGTTTCAGGTGCTGAAGATTGGTCTTATATAACATGGCCGGAAATTAAAATTCCGACTAAAAAAATAGGAGAAATCATTTACAAAATGGTGACAGTATAAGCTTGATTTGAAAGAGATGGATAGTCCGCCTTATTCCAGAATGGATCTTATTCTTTTCGCCTAACGATTTCTACTGCCCGACAAAGTCGCAAAAATATTAAACTGCTTTAATGCATTTGTGACTTACAGTGATAATAACGTATCTAGGGCCGAAATAATAAGAAGAATAAAATACGGGCTGTTGAGCAGTCTTCCGAAAAATGTCTTGAAAAATCGCGTCCTAAATCAGAACTTAAACCTTCAAAGCAACATTGATCACTGGCAATCGGACAGAACTGATTTTAGCATGCTCAATTACTAAAACTTGGGAAACGATGTCATCGCCAACGAGGAGTCATGCCTGCGCTCAAATCAAAGGCAGATCTTCTGGTTATCTTTAGTTTACTAAGAGAGAAGTGGTACACCCTGTATCTTGTTTGGTACTTTGTCAACATAGTTGGCGCCAACATCTAAAAATAAAATGTAACAAGTAGTTTTAGCGCAAAATTGAACGTTTTCCCGCCCGCAAATCCGTAAATCCGACGTTGAGGTGTGTTCCGTTTATTTTTCTCTATGCTTTTACATTTAAGAACATGTTAAACTGGGTTTTTGATCAAATAAGAAAGGTTTAAGCTGCTGCTTGTGATTTCTGGAGATGCACATTTCCCATTGGGGCAAAAATGTGGAGGAATCAAAAGCTTCATGAGTTTCAGTACAGCAGGCAGATTATGAGATCCTCATAAATGATAAGTTGAAAATACGCCGTACCAGTCGGAAATGCAACCGAAGACTTCCAGCTCAAGTTCAACATTTTTTTTCGAAGATCTGCAACTTTTTTTTCGAATTTTTTTTGAGCTCTGGGCCATGATTTCAGAATTCACTCGCTTTCAGGGGATTATGACTACCCTTAGAGTGACAAGAACAAGCAAATAATAGGAAGGAAAGATTTAGCAGTGGTTTGAAAATCAGGCGTACCTATATTGGCTCCGTTTTCTCCATGGGTTGAGTCCAAACAGGGGGGCGTAGCATGCGACATCGCTATTTTTTCAGGAGGTAATCGTTACAATTTTCTGTAAAAAAAAATGTCTTGGAAAAATAACTTAAGAGCGTAGAGAGGCACCTTAAAATATTGAACAAATTTTATCCCATGCCAAGAGTTAAGCAATTAAAAAAAAGAAACTATATTCCTTCGTTTTGTGTTGGTGTTGCCTCGCTTGCCGTGACCTGAAAATTGTATAATTTGTAAAATGTATGAAAACAATATTGAATATTCTATTTACATTCAAGGATGACAGCCAAACAATAAGGCCAGCACAAACAAGGTTCAGTATCCATAAGATGATGAATCTGGAGCTATAATTTGTAAGGAAAAGAGCTGGAGATGATGTTGACGCATCGACATCTGATAAGTATTGCAACGCTTCTTTATTATATTCAATGCCAACAAATCTAAACATTCCCGTGGCTGTCTATGGTGTATTTTTTTTAAGCTTATTTTCAAAGTATGTATGTATGTATGTTGTATATTACCTCGGTACGAATGATGTCATGTACGTGGTACCCTGTGGCTATAATGTCCAAAAAGCAGCCATATATTATAAAAAAACACCATGCCCAAAAAAAGATTTTTTTATATATTTGTCGGGTGCGAATGAAAAGGACGACTTGAAAGAAAAGAACGAAGTAAAGAAAAATATTTTTAGTAGTATAATTATTAATATTATCACTATTATTATTATTATTATAATTACTATTATTATTGTTATTATTATTATTATTATTATTATTATTATTATTATTATTACTATTATTATTATTATTATTATTATTATTATTATTATTATTATTATTATTATTATTGTTATTATTATTATTATTATTATTATTATTATTATTATTATTATTATTATTATTATTATTATTATTATTATTATTATTATTATTATTATTATTATTATTATTATTATTATTATTATTATTATTATTATTATTATTATTATTATTATTATTATTATTATTATTATTATTATTATTATTATTATTATTATTATTATTATTATTATTCCACCCCTAGCCTCCTGGACCTTTTAATCGTATCTGACTGCTCGAATGTTATACTCCAGGATCAATTATCGTTAGATGGTCTATCGGACCATGATCTGATTTTTTGTACCTATAACTTAGATTTTTCCCGCTCCCTCCACCCATTAATGTTTCAGTTTAGAGATTTCTCCTCAGTGAATCAGTATGCTTTGCATCACGATGCGAGTCTTTTACCATGGCACCATGTCTATTCCTTTTCCAGCGCTAATGAAAAAGTAAACTACTTTCAGACATTAATACTTGACCTATTTAACAAGCATGTCCCTTTGAAAAGTGTCATAGTTCGGAACAAGAACTGCCCTTGGTTCACATCTGAGGTTCACAGCTTAATAAAGGTTCGTCGAAAACTCTACCAGAAGTGGAAGAATAGTCCAACACCGTTGAACTGGGAACTTTTTTGCCGGGCTCGAAATCGCTCATCAACTGTTACCCGAAAAGCTAAGCAAAGGTATTATTACTCTAAATTAAGCTCTAATTTACCACCTAAGAAGCTCTGGAATAACTTACGGTCCTTTTGTGTGGGTAAAAATGTTAATTCCTGCAGTATACCTGACTTAAATGAACTAAACAAGGAATTTCTGGCTACTGGTGGTGTTGGCGCAGGCTTTGTGCCTAACCCTAGTATCGTTTCAGATTCCTTAAATGTTTTTAATTTCAAGGTTGTTACCGAAATTGAAGTTTTGGACTGTATTCGTTCGCTCAAGTCAAATGCTGTTGGTGAAGATGGAATTCCCTTTCAATTCGTCAAACTTATTCTTCCTTATGTACTCCGTTCTTTCACACATATTATAAATTTTTGTATTTACTCTTCCACTTTTCCTGATAGCTGGAAGATTGCAAAGGTAATTCCTGTGCCGAAAAAGCCAAACTCTGCATCTGCATCTGACTTTCGCCCAATAAGCATTCTTCCATGCCTATCAAAGGTTCTAGAAAAAGCTCTTAGTAAGCAAATCTCAAGTCATCTAGACTCCCATGATTTATTGTCTCCTCTGCAGTCTGGTTTTCGAAAGCACCACTGTTGCTCAACCGCCACAGTTAAAGTACTAGACGATATAAGGATGCAATTCGATCGGGAGCATATCACTGTGCTATGTTTGCTTGATTTTTCTAAAGCCTTTGATAGAGTAAATCATGCAACTTTATGTAAAAAACTTCGGTTGTATTTTGGATTTAGTGAAAGTTCTGTACAGCTTATTAGCAGCTATATATCAAACAGAATGCAAAGGGTGTGTGTGGGTGACTGTGCTTCAAATTATTTGGACTTATTGGCAGGAGTCCCGCAGGGGTCTATTCTGGGACCTATTCTGTTCTGTCTGTATATAAATGACCTACCCAAAGTATGCAAAAATGTGTTCTTACATCTTTATGCCGATGATGTACAAGTTCACTTATCTAGGCCCATTGGACTGGTTGAGGATCTCGTTTGCAGGCTTAATGAAGACTTGTTGGAAATACATAACTGGTCTGTGTGTAATGGTCTTATACTTAACCCTAATAAATCACAGGCTATAGTTCTTTCTAATAAATTTTATGACACAGACTTCCTACCGCCAGTATTCTTAGCGCACGTACGACTTAAGTATGTAGACAGAGTGACCAGTCTCGGGTTTAAGATAAACAGAAGCCTTTCCGCCACACATCATGTGAACTATACGGTGGGACGCACTTATGCAACTCTCCGCAAACTTTGGCTGTCTGCGGCATTCACTCCATTAGTGACAAAATTAAGGATGGTGAAAACCCTAATTATACCAATTATCTGTTATGCTGCGGTCGTTTATTGCAAACCCGATTCACAGTCCCAGCAAAAGTTACTTGTCGCTTTTAATGACGCCGCAAGATACGTATTCGGACTGCGGAGGTATGATCATGTCTCTGAATATCATCGGCTAATTCTTGGGTGCACTTTAGGTGAATATATTGATATAAGATGCTGCATCTTCATGCACAAGGCCATTCACAACCAATTGCCCGGGTACCTCACCGAAAAACTTAAATTTGCTCAGTCGTCCCGAACATGTAACTTGATAACTCCTGCCTCAAGATATTTAAGCTCGTCACGTCTTTTCTTCGTCCACGTCGCCAGGCTCTGGAACTCTCTTCCCTTGGAAGTAAAGCAAATAGCTGGAGCAAATAGATTTAAAACCGCAATCACCAAATATTTTGGTGAACCGAATTAAAAAAAAAAAGTTGTTGATTCCTACACATTTTAGTATTAATGTTTTTTATTTCTCTTTTCTTCCTTATTCCTTATTCCTGTTTCCCTTCTTCCCTATTCTTTAAATTTGCTATATGATTAACTGCTACCCTTATAATGTTTAATATACAAAATTGTGTCAAGTTTAATTTTTAATTTTTCACTTTTATGTTTACGCCTGTATAAGCCGATTTTTATGTACTAAAGAAGACACAAGTCTTATTTGTACT